>OX454418.1:69059463-70259463 GCA_949715475.1 Microchrysa polita | reverse complement strand
CGAAGCATATAGACATGCGACACCATTTCTTGCGCGAACACATTCTGAAAGGTGATGTAAAATTCAACTATACTAAGTCATCCGACATGTTAGCAGATTTCCTTACGAAACATGTAACTGCGAAGCAACATATTTTTAATCGTAGAATGTTAAATTTGAATTGAATATTTAGTGGAGGTGTTGAATTGAAATATTCTATTATTGAATCTACTACATAATTGTTAACGTACACTGAACTATGATTTTGAATTTTTGTACTATTAATTTTTTGACTACTTCCTTCTGTTCTAATAAACGTATCGAATAGAGAACACGTCGTGTTTAGCTTGTGTTTATTATCCGTTCGCAGCATAGCCCCAACTCTTGAATTTATACCTGCGCAACAACCACAATCTCCTACTCTCAAAACAGTATCTTGTTGGTTGCTTTGCTACCGTGAGGATCATCCCAATAATCATCTCATGGACCGAATTCCTCCACCACGACATGTCAGGCGTGGTTTACGAGACCTTGAGACAGAGGTTCAGGGATACAAACGGGACCCTTACGATGAAGTTACATACCGAGCCGCCATTGCAGCGATCCACACTGAAGAAGTGAATCGGTCTATCGCGAGTTTAGGTGCGAATAGAGTCCTCTCAGAGCGCCCACCACCAATTTCGCCTGAGGAGATTAGGCTCCCGAGAGCCACTAGAGCAGGGGTGTCAAACTCAAAACCTGGCCCGGGCCAAATAAGACTCAACTCAGGTTTAGGTGGGCCGCAGGAGGAACATTTCAAAAACTTTTATATAATTGTATTACGAAAGTGGATTACGGAATATTACTTTTAAAATATGAAAGAAAGTCTGGATCACTTTAGCGCAGTGGTGATCCAGTTCGTGCCCCCCTTGCGAGATCTGCTGATCCTGACTCCCCTCCATGCCATGGGCAAGGAATGCCTTAATTTGGAACATAAGTTTCATCCAGGAATCCATTGCCGCAATTTAAATTGTTTGAATATTTGTTTGTGTGCAGCCCATATTTTGGAACTCCTGAATTTCAGGAAGTATTATTTAAATTTCATGATTTCCGCATACTGAATTTCGTCATGAGCAAAATTGATATTAATATTACTGGAGCGACCAAAATCCGTAAATTTTATTTAAAAAAAAAACAGTTAAAGACCATATCAGCCGTATAAAGATATTTTTTATTTTTTTCTCGACCTAAAATATTCTCAGCGGTGTTCATCAAATGGATTTTGTAGCAGCGAATTAATCGACGAAAATAAAATTTTTGCCATTTTGCAAAGCTTTGCAACAACCGATTACCTCTTGGTGAACATATTTCGAAAGAAGTTCGCAAGAAAACCATAATTAATTATGGCAAGCAAGCCCTAATTTATTAATGGTATCAATATTAGAGTTGTGCCCGCGCCCCCTTCCCTAGCTGCCACGCCTCCCTAGGGGGCCCCCCGTTTGGGAGTCACTATTAGCGGCTTCGGGATTATCCGTGAGAACTTTCTCCTTTGGAAAATGTGCTTGAAGTACATTAAACAATTAAGACAAGAAGCGAAAACGTGAAAATATGATTGAGCTTCAAGTAACCACTTTTTGTGAATAACATGATTTGGGACAGATGATAAAAAAATTTTAGCACCAGTCATCCAGGTCACCCACAATAACAAAATAGTCAGATTAAATTAATTTACGCAGAATGGTGGCTAAAATAGAATAATTTGTTTGTGATATGGTACAAACTCATGCACCAATACAGCTTGATAAGTATAGGTCTAAAAATCAGGCACTTGGGCTGTGATTATTATGTTGTAATTTCACATCCAGGTTATTTAGTTAACAATTCCAAGATTTCTGTAGTTTTTAAAGCTTTGCCATTTTCCCAAATAAATCTCAATTTATGTTCGGTAAAGCCAACCAATTTTTTATTAACTGCATTTCGAGACAGAACAGTTTCATGAAGAGACTTAGTATTGTCCTGAACAAAAAAGATAAGCTGTCTTATCAAATCAAATAAACTACCTCAAATTGTTGGTAGTTTTTGAAAAAAAATCCTAAAATAATCTTGCATAAGCCATTGACGAGTTTTAGTAATTTTTGTAGACTTGAGTTCAACGGCTTAATTTGTTCACCTTACCAATTTCAACATTTTTGTATTGATACACATTGTGCTGCTTCGACATGGCCGCGGGCCGCACAGAACTGCAAGGCGGGCCGCGAGTTTGACACGTCTGCACTAGAGTAACACTAGCTCAACTTCGGTCGGGCTTTTGTTCACGCCTTAATTCGTACCTTTCTCGCATAAACCCGGACATCCAAAACATCTGTCCAAACTGCAATGGTACTCCTCATGATGTGGGTCACTTGTTTCAATGCCCCGCAGCGCCCACTGATCTTACCCCTATATCGCTGTGGGAAAACCCTATCGCAGCAGCTATGTTTTTATCCTTATACCTCACGGACACAAACATTGACGAACCATAAACCGTACCCACATAGATGCACAGAGGTTTCACACCTTTCTGCACCACTACAAGAAGAAGAAGAACCTCCAATTGTCGCGGTTATGTGACCTAGGCCTCCATTTTCGGAAACCCGGCAGCTGGTGGGCGTCTGCACCTACAGAGTTCTCCTAGCGAGCTCTCGGTTGTCCACGCAACCGTGCTCCGTCAATTCGTTCTTTGGTACGCGAATATGGTCAATTCGTTGTAGATGCCCCGCCAATTGCAAACGTTAAGGCTTCACGATTTTCAATACTTCCAGGTCATCGTACAATTGACACTCGTGGTTGTACCGGGTGCTCCAATGATGTCGCTCGCGAACGGCCCCGCAAATTCGCCGAAGGACCTTTCGTTCGAATCTGTCCAGCAAAATTTCGGAGGCTTGGGTCTGGGTCCATGTTTCGCAGCTATAGCATAGCACACGTCGGATGATCGTTTTATACACGCGGAGCTTCGTGTTCCTGTGCATCATCTATTTCAGCAAAGTAAACAACATGTCTGGTGAATAGAAGCCAAAACCTAACCTTGGACAATATTTGAGCTTTGAAAATTCCTCATCCCTAAATCAAGAACTAAATGCGACGCCATATCACTCGATTTCAAAAGGACTCAAGTATGCTCCCTCCAGATACCGTCGACTTAATCATGCAGGTTATGTCTTTCACGGAATACGTGTCCAATATGCAATATGCTTCTTGCTGTTTGCAGATTCTTTGTTGTCTGCTCCCCTTGGGCGGCATGTATACAAAACATAACACCACAATATAGCGTAGCGCGCTATAGACACAGAATGGCATGGCGCGCGGTTAGCTTCAAGGAAACAAAAAAAGCTCCACGAAGAACATTATAAGAGTTTGTCGACACCGGTTGGGTTAAATTGCTTGTTTTCTTCTTTTTGTTGTTGATCATTTTCGTTTTGTATGTATTTTACTCCTCCGAATTGCGTTCTGGCAATTCGTGTTCTTTGTCTACGGGCCCGGCACGGACCTACATGGATAACGTAACAGAGAGGACAAGAAGATGGGGAGTTTTGAGTCTACAAGAGTTACGGAGTTTATGTTTTTATTATGAACAATATGCTGCAGTCTTAACGAAATGTCGCATCAACACATTGGTTTTTGGGAAACAGACGCAACATGCTGACAAAATGCTGGTCAAGAAGCTTTGGTCGATTCTTCGATTATGCATGTGTACTTCCGCATAGAATGGATATGTGGTCTCAGCAGACATATCAAAGGCGGAGAAGTTAGTCGATTAGGTTATATCTGAAATCTTTATCTGACGTCTGTCTGGGATACTTTTATTAGGCAGTTTACATTTCGAAGATTTGTTTTGTGGCATATACTCCGAAAATGTGTTCGTTGCAGTAGATACAAACCTTAGTAACAGATGCAGTATCTATAGCACTCGAAAAAACACTAAACACTCATCCCTAGCAGATGAATATAGTAAAAACTTTGTTTCGACTAAATTTCTTATAAAAGCCTTCCCGGATAAATTAGAATCTTCAAGAGTTCTAGAGCAAAACTCCACTACATATTTTATTAAAAATCCAAACACGTAATTTACCAGCCGGCTTTTCCAATAAAAACAAATCGAACAACGCTAGACGCCAAAAAAACAAGAGAAGCGCCTATTCGCGCAATGGCGGACTTGACTAACTTCCGTCATATACGGCATGGCTCTCTCCCTGGGACGATGTATATAATATGTACATGAAGGCTTTCGCTCAGTCCTCGTGCAGATGAAACTTTACGCCAAGGACTTTAGCCCAGGAAAGTTGGGCAAACTTTTTCCCCTCAAACGTCAACAGAATTATTGTTCCTTGTTAAATTCCTTCCCCGTTCACCTTGGTCTAGACAGGAGTTAATCCGAAACTTTTCCGTTTCCAGAGGAGCTGGAAATAGGATCCATTTACAAGGGAATTTTTCCGTCAGGAAAGCTATATACTCCGAAGGGGAGCTATCTATATACAAAGGATAATTCAAGGATTTCAATGATGTAAAATTGGCAGACTGTTGCGGACCGGCAAATTCAACACAAAGAAATGTTCGGTATACACAAAGCATGATGATTTGGCGCTTGTTGAGTGGGAAGAACGCTCGGGGTGATTGAATACAATTTGAGAGCCTTGGCAATTCTCTCCGACCATTCCGGCCAACAATCAGATTAGATTAATGCGACGCAAAAAGCGAAAGAAATGGAGAAATTACACAGAGAGGTAACTGTCATCGACATCGGCGGATCGAGACAGAGCAGGAGAAACAAGTGTTTAAGCACGATTCACTTCGTGTAGACAGTGAGTACTCTTAGATGTGCTACGCTCGTCATCATTCTATATGGATATCCTTATATGGCCACTCGACCAGGATATACTTTTCTTAAGACTCCATTGCATTCTAGGTGTGCGACGAAATGATTGGATTCTTTTATGATGCTCCCTGTTTTATGTCTTTCGAAAATTAATTTTCAAGGGTCTTATCATCGTAAAAAGCGAAAACATGAAAACTTCTAGGGCACATCTTTTTAACGCCTCCAGCAATTTGACTATAAAGTAAAGTTAATTAGGCTTCTAACAGGTAAGTTAAGGCACAGACAACAGACGACCAATACATATACATATACCAAAAGGACGATATGAACAGACGACCGCGGATGAGTGGGGTCGAAAGGGCATGAGCGCAACAACTGGTAGAACAAAGAGTACCGGGAAAAGCTTTGTGTACAAGATATCCTGCACTATATACATACATAACTGCGGAACAGCATAGTGTACGCAACTTGTTAAAGAGGATATTGTCTGGATGCGGTGTGGAATGAGAAATCATTTCCAAAACAAAATTTCGAAATTAAATTGTATGTATTTGCCTTCGGGTCACTCTCGGAATTATGAAATATAAATTCAGAAAGGATCTGACCGTGCGGTTGTGCACTGTGTGTTACGTTATGGGTTTTGTTTGCGAATTTACTTTATTCCATTGCATACACAAGTGGAAGAATACACATTGTATAATAACTTTGTCGTACTCGGTGAATAAATGAGCTGGTTACGAAGAACGAAGTGACTTAATTGCCAACCGTGTCCACCTGGGTCGGAACGGGGGGGTCTCTTAATTAGTGAATGGAATCTCCCCGACAAATGACAAACATTCATCGTCTAACTGAAGAAAACCACTGCATCGTAACGAGTCACTGTGTAGGGTGATTAAGGACGACGTGAATTGAAGAAAGAATTACACAATTGACCTTTCCTTTAATTACAAGATAAATTGCGGTCGGATGATATAATTTATAGGGTGCGTAAGTACGTGGTGTAATCTGTGGAAGATAGGCGGGTGGGTTATTCGTGTTGAACTGATTTGTATGAAGGCGAAGAAACACTGGATAAAGAAGATTAAAGCTTAATTGGTTTTTGGTGAATTTATGGCATATATCGAACATTTCAAGAAAACCACTAAAATTTAACACAAAACTCAGTACATCGTTTAGAATTTATTTTGGTTTCAGAATTACAATAAGAATAAGGGTAAAGACGAAGTTCAGAATGTGCTGTTGGCGGAGATTCTATCTGAAAGCGCTAAGCAGGTGAAGCCAAAATTCGCCAGCATAAGATTCAGGACGGGCCACATCCTTTTTTGAGTGCGAGAATGGAGCTGCAATAGAGTGGCTCATTAAGCTAGCGGGAGGAATGGAACTATGGCCGGGAGCATCGCTCAAGGCAGTTTTGGCCAGCACAAAATCAAATCGCGATCGTTTTCTTTCCACGCACCACGGAGTGCAATGCGGAGAAAGCGCCCAAGTATCTGGAGAACCAGAACGATGGGCTCCACATCCAGGACTGGCAGGTGCTCCGCGAAACATGCGAGGGCGAAGGCATCTTAGCCACGATAGACGCGATCTGCTTCATGAAAGCGCTAAGCAGGTGAAGCCGAAATTCGCCAGGATAAGATTCAGGACGGGCCACATCCTTTTTGAGTGCGAGAATGGAGCTGCAGTAGAGTGGCTCATTAACCTAGCGGGAGGAATGAAACTATGGCCGGGAGTATCGCTCAAGGCAGTTTTGGGCAGCACAGAATCAAATCGCGATCGTTTTCTTTCCACGCACCACGGAGTGCAATGCGGAGAAAGCGCCCAAGTATCTGGATAACCAGAACGATGGGCTCCACATCCAGGACTGGCAGGTGCTCAGCGAAACACGCGAGGGCGAAGGCATCTTAGACGCGATCTGCTTCATGAAAGCTGAATTTAGCCTCAATTATAAATTCAGCAGGGTCACCTTCAAAATTTGGAAGCATGACACAACTGAAAACCTCCAGCTGCTGCTGAAAGCTCAGCCGAATCGCGGAGCCCACCGTACCAACTGCGGACGAGGATCACCAAAGCACAGAGGACGGCGATGTCAAATCCCCTCTCTCAGCAACCGTAATCCATATGGAGACTGAGGAAGGGGATTCCACCAAGGAACAAGGACACATCGAGCCCGTGGACGACACCCATGAACCCGACGACTCCAGGCTAACCTCACCGCCGGTAGTGGCCCGGTTCGCCAGCGAGGGCCTCGGATTAGCTCTTATTCAGGAGACCTGGCTAGTACGTGGAGAAATAAAAGGACTCAAGGTAAGCGGGTCCTCAGTTGTATATGATACTAGTTCGAGCAGACCTCGGGCATATACACTAGCCGGCATATGTATTTTGACATCTGGTACTCTCGAGCCAAGATACTGATTTTGTTTAACTAGAGCGAATAACGGTAAATTTCTTCTAAGGAAATCAAAGTACATATCAACAGCAATAAATATGCTCAATATTTTTCATTTTCGCACTCTCTTGCTATAAAGAAGAGAACAGATTGGTGCGAAATTTTGATGCCACATAAATATTTTGACAATATTTAAATCTTTGATTGTACACCAATTTCTCTGGAAAAAAATGGATAAAACATAATTGTATTAATGATTTGTGTTTATATTTTGAATTCCAAGCAGAAAATGTGTCCAGTGGCTTGAAACATTGGAAAAAAATCAGAAATTCGAAGTTTGATTTAAGCCTCCGTAGAGGCAAACTTCAACCCTGGTTTAAAGGTTGGAGACGCTGCAATTGAATTTAATTTCATAAGGTAGACTGTTCATTATTAAGCACCAGAATTTAATAAGAGAAAATAAATAGAAAACTATTCCATGCACCACAGAAATGGGATGTGTATATCGAATCATTACCGAAAAATCTTCCAAATATTTATAGAAATTTTATTTATTTAAAAATGCGAAATGGAAAAAGGCAATCAAATTGGTGCTATTTATACTGATTTCAGCAAGGCCTTTGATAGGGTCGATCACCAAATTTTAATTACAAAATTACATAATTTCGTAATAAGAGGATCGCTTCTCAGATGGCTTCAATCATACCTCCTTAATCGGACTCAATTTGTTAAATTTCAGGGTTGTATTTCAAAAAGTGTATGTGTCCCTTCCGGGGTGCCACAAGGCAGCCACTTAGGCCCTCTCCTATTCAACATATTCATTTCAGATTTGTCGCAACTCTTGTGGGATATTCCTCATCTTCTGTACGCCGACGATTTGAAGTTGTACCACACTATTAAAGTAAACTCTGACATTGATTTTCTTCAGCGAAAGCTCGAGACCCTCGAAAATTGGTACAATCAAAATAATCTGCACTTGAACGTTAGCAAGTGTCAGGTAATGAGTTTTTCGCGTAAGAGCACAGTCTTATCTAGTTCCTACCTACTTAATGACACCGAACTCAAGAAAGTGGACCATATCAAGGACCTCGGTGTTATACTTGACAATAGATTGCGCTTCAATCTGCATTACGATATGGTACTATCAACAGCCAATAAACAACTTGGCTTCATAAAAAGACGTGCAAAAGAATTTATAAATATTTGGGTTACCAAATCCTTATATACCACACTTGTACGCCCTATACTTGAATACGCCTGTATAGTCTGGAATCCATTTTACGAGTCGCACTGTGATAGATTTGTATCTGTTCAAAAACAATTTCTTCTATTCGCACTGAGAGATTTATATGACCCCACTGTTTTTCTTTGTCTCCCATCCTACAAATATAGACTTTCTCTGTTGAACTTGACGACGCTTACCTCCAGAAGAACCTTGCTTTCTACATGTTTTACTTTTGACTTTGTTAGCGGGGCAGCTAGTATCGTTCGTATATCTAACAAAATCACGTTTAATGATCAAATTAGACGAACTAGACATACACCTCTTTTAAAAGAATATCAGCATACAACCGTATATGGCTACAACGAGCCTGTAATTGGGTGCTGTAGAACTTTTAACTCCTTTAGCATCCACTACTCTCCCGATATTTCTAAGTTGGTTTTCAAACGAAATGTTATGAAGTCCCTTACAACATCCTAATCTTCTCATTTGTGTTTCCTTCTTCACCTTCCTTCCTATCTAATTAAGTATTTGTGAAATTAAATGTTCTGTATAATTGTTAATTGTTTTCTTTCTTTTGTACAATTGTAATCTACCTTGTTTTGTTAATAAATAAATGAAATGCCCTAATTGAACCAAAGGATATTATGAATATGAAGAATGTGCCATCGGAGGCAGAGATAATAACGACCCATTTCGGTCTAGAACTAAAAAAGGCAAATTACATGCATACGCAGATAAAGTGAAACCAAAGAAAGATTTAAAAACCATACCAAAGGCAAACCTCTGTTACTAAGGAAAAAGTTCAAGCTACTGCAACTTTCGGAAAAAGCTTTTTCGGCTAATATTCGTTATTTTATTACATTTTTACAAAAAAATCAATATTTAAAGAAAATGCCCAGTTTATGTGGAAAAACTGATACGTGGTTATCAAAATTAATACCACAGTGGAGGCTCTCTCATGATGCAGGGATATTTTGCTTACAATGGCCTAGGCTGCTTAAGTTCAAATCACTGTTTCCATGGCCAAAGCTTCTTTTGGTCGTCATTAAATCGTCGGAAGTTTTTTTTTGCGGCACAATTTGGTTTAAATTTCACTTCTTTCTCAGAGTGCTTCATCGTGGCTAACTCATCACTCGGCGTTCACATTCGTTCTTTCAGAGAGCACCAAGATTTGTTTTCATTTTGTTTTAAAACATTTTTTTGTTTAGTAATAAACAGTTTACCGTATAAAATAAAATTCAATAGTAGCGTATTCAATGTCTTAACCAGGACTAAGGCTTGCATCAATCGATGCTCAAACCAATCTTCTAAATTCTGATTTTTGTTTATGTTTCGAGCCACTGGTGATATTTTAATCATTGAAAATTAATATGGGGAACTCAAAAATAATTAAAAACATGTTTTGTGCATCAGTTCTTGTGAAAAAATGGGTGCAATCAAAGAGTTAAATGTTGTCAAAATACTTATGGCACACCAGAATTACGCCTCCATCTTTTCTCTTTTCTATAGGATGAGAGTCCGAAAGAGGACAGGAAAAATATTAAGCATATTTATTGCTGTCGACATGTGCTTTAATTTTGATAAAAGAGATTTACCGTTATTGGCTTTAGTTCAACAAAACCAGTGTCGGGGCTGGAGGGTATGAGATGTCAAAATACATATGTCGACCAGTGTATACTAATTAGAAACATAATAAACTTTATACATATATCTTACAGAGTTCAGCAACAGTGATGGGGAAATTTCAGCATCTCAACTTTTGCGACAAAAGCAAGGTGATTCTAACCGTCGGATGTGACGCTAACGCCCACCACCCACGGTCTGGAGATGTACAGACATTAAGGTGGTTGAAGTATGCGAGGAACCTCGGTACTCGACAAAAAATCACCGTAGTGTGGGTACCCGGACACAGTAACATATAGAATTTCCAGGTCAAGTAAATAACTCTCCGAGACAAATAGATAAATTTCCGTAGCAACAAAATACATTTCCGGATCAAAAAAATAAATTTTCGAATCAACGAAACACGATTCCGCATCAAATAAATAAATTTCCGGACGAAATAAATGAACTTCTAAATGAAAAAAATAAATAACCAAAACAAAAAAATAAATTTCCAAATCAAAAAAATTAATGTCCAAATCAGGAAAATAAATTTACAAATCAAATAAATAAATTTCCAAATCGAATAAATTTATTTACATGCCAAAAAAGTAAAGCAAATAAATACATTTCCAAATCAAATAAATAAATTTTCAAAGGTTAATATAATATTCTTCTAATAAGAAAAATTAAATTATATTAAATGTATGACACCCCAGGATATATATTAACGGTTGGAAGTGGAAGTCTATGAGATTTTAATGGAAAAATTCGCTTGTGTAGCGCTAAAAAAAAAACAGTATACCACAATTTTGCTTGTCCCAAGTAGGCGTAAGTTTTTTTGTCGTACGTTAAACAGCGGAGATTGTCGATTAAACTTGAAATGTGTACGATAGTACGACATGCTAAAACTCTCTACGAGTATAAGTAAAGGTACACGACATCAGCTGAACACTACAATTCGTATAATTCAACAGAATCCTGTCTGAATCGAGTCACCGTTACTATAAACTGTGTCAATGTGTCTGCTTAAGGTGCAGACTCCCCCGCATTTTCCCCTGATTATTTGCTTGGGTTTATTCCCCTGGAATACCACCCTCCCTCCTCATTGGTATTCTTCACCTATTGCGATAGAAATATTTTTTTAAGAAACGGAATCTAATTGATCATAACAATAAAAAGCTAAACGTTCTCTTGTAAAAAAATAAAAACACTTCTAATTTGGAGCTTTTATTCAAATTCAATCGAGACCTAATAATTTTAACTTTTAAGTACCGACACTGGGTCTTACAGACTCGAAGACACTGTCAATGTATAGATTCCGTTATGTTCCCGAACCTCCATCATTCTGAGGTCACCTCTATCTTCGATTCTAAAGTAAAATAAAAATTATAGAAAGCTCAGCTGGTGTGACTTGAGTTTTGAGGAAGTTATGGTAATTAAGAGATGGCAAATAATGGCAATAAGAAAACAATTTATATCGTCCTATTCCAAGCGTGTGTAGCACAATTGACAATTATATACGTCATTTTGAATAAACAAAATCTCATTCAGATTGAATTAATTAATTAATTATTTTTTTCAATGCTCAACGAAACTCATATAAAAGCACATTATTTACTATATTAAAGTACTATCTTTTTAATTTGTTTATTTGATTTGTGAAATATGTTTTTTGATGGAAAAAATCATTTTTTTGATTTGTGAATTTATTTTTCTGTTTTGGACAATTTTTGTTTTGAATTGTACATTTATTTTTTTGATTTGGACATTTATTTTTTTGAATTGGAAATTTATTTTTATGATTTGTTTATTAATTTTTTTCATTTAGGAATTCATTTTTTTGTTTCGGACATTTATCTATTTGATCTGCAAACGTGTTTTGTTGATTCGGAAATTTACCTATTTGTTTCGGACATTTATCTATTTGACTCGGAAAGTTATTTATTTGACCTGAAAATGCTATATATGGTAATGAGATGACTGACGAACTTGCCAAAAGCGGTGCCACTCTTGACAGCTCTCATGCGGAGTCTGTTTGCGCCCTGATGGCAGCTGTTAGGAGTAAGATCTCCAGCCACTATATAACAGCTGCTAATTTCAAATGGCAAAATCTGAGGACTTGCGTTATATAGGAAGGGAGGAAGATGTGGCCCTCCTACGACAGGAAAAGAACGACTGAGATTCTGCCTAAACCGGGTAGAGATATCGCGAATCTTACCGCAGTTATCACGGCTCCACTCTGTCAGGTTGGGAATACCCCACAACTCACATTGTCGCAGCTGCGGAAATGTAGATGAGAAAGAAACCCTGACGTGAATGACCGGGTCTAGCCAGAATCCGGTATAGGACGCTCGTCAAGGCTTTTCTAGTAAGCTTCGAGGATGCAGCTAATGTGAAATTAGAGGAGCTGCTGTACTTTCTAAACAACACTGGTTGGTTCAAGGCATCTCTCCACTCCTAAATTCATCGCCTAACCTTTATTATATACACTAGTTCAATTTCACGGAGTTTTGTCGTTTCAAAACGGCGCTTTATGCGCTAATTGAGCTTTTGGCTAACCTATGTCTCAGCCTCCACTTAAACCAACCATCCAACTGACATTAACACAAGAGGTGAGTACTTATTAGAGGTATTCTCCAGCCTAAATTTCAGCATATTCAATTCAGGTAGCAAACCTACCTTTGTCACTAGATCGAGGCAGGAAGTACTCGATCTACCTATTGGCAACCAACGGGCTGAAAACTGGGTTGGAAACTGGCATGTATCTGACGAAACATCAAGGTCAGATCACATATCAGACTTCAGGTTACAGTGCACACAACAAGTTTGCGAGAAAGACCCATACCACTGCTAACTGAGTGGAACAACTACAAAATTTCTCAGCGAGAAAAATTATCCACCATCGACAGGACTGCCTCCAGCTGGCTAAGTCTGGACAGCTTGGTCTCTAGCGTCACCAGGGCCATAGTGACCTCTTTTGAGGAAAACTGCCCCCTCAGAAAGACGAAGGACAACAAAAGAGTACTCTGGTGGACTCCAGAGCTCTCGAGATTAAGGAGGCTCACAATACGACTCTTTAACAGAGCTAAAAGGACAGGGGAGTGGGACACGTATCGCTCCCAACTTAATGAATACAACAAGAAAATCAGGTCTGTCAAATTCAACTCGTGGGAGTTATGGCTAAAAAGGACACTGAGCACATTAACATACGCCCTGATGGGCGCCACACGACTTATGCCGAGTTACTCCTTAGCACCCACTTTCCGGGATGCCACATACTGAGGAGTGAGGGGTCTTCAAATGGAGACTGTCTGCACAGAGCTTATTCTTCAGACAGGAGAACAGCACGACTAATCTTTACTCCAGATAAAATAAGATGGGCTATAGGCTCCTTTGAGCATTTTAAATCCGCCAGCACCGACGGAATTTTCCCAGCTTTCATTCAAAAGGGTCTGGAGCTTCTAACTCCTCCATACCTCCTGAGTATATTCAGAAGCAGCTTTGCGCAGGGCTACATCCCGCGCTCATGGAGACTTGCGAGAGTAGTCTTCATTCCTAAAATGGAAAACCGGCCCAAGGAGGATCCCAAATCTTACAGACCAATCAATCTTACTTCATTCATGCTCAAGTCAATGGAAAAAATCATTGATGAACACATTATCACATCAAGCTGATTAGTAACCCGCTACACAAAAGGCAGTTCGCATATCAACCAGGTAAATCCGCTCCTTACAGGAGATATCGAAAGGACCTTTCAGGCTAAAAATACCGTGCTTGCTGCTTTCTTGGACATCGAAGGAGCATTCAATAATACTTCCTTCGATGCAATTGAAAGAGCACTGAGAAATAAGATGGAAGGAAATACGACTATAGGATGGATAAGCAGCATGCTTTTCTCCAGAAAAGTCGTCTGCCAAATCAACGAGCTTACTGAGGTTACTAGAGGCTGCCCACAAGGGGGTGTACTTTCACCCCTCCTGTGGCGCCTGGTTGCGGAAGAACTTTTGTGGAAGATCACATTTAATGGCTTCTCCGTGCAGGGATATGCCGACGATGTTGTTATAGTGGTAAAGGGTTTGTTTAAGGAAACACTACCTGATTTACTCGAACCAGCACTAAAAATAGTTCAAGAATAGTGTGATGGGAACGGGCTCCGAGTAAACCCATCCAAAGCTATTATCATACCTTTCTCCAGGAACAGAAATCGGGCTGAACTCAGACGTCCGATAATGTACAACACCCATCTACCAATTGGGAATCAAGTAAAATATCTCGGGGTAATCCTCGACAGCAAACTTTACTGGCAAAAGAATGGCGAAGCGGCGGATGAAAAAGCCACCAGAGACCTTTGGATATGCAAAAAATTCGTAGCCTGGGATATGAAACCCTCCATTATGCTCTGGATCTACAGAGCAATAGTTAGACCCACTCTAGACTATGGTGCTGTGGTCTGGCGGAAGAGAGCCTTGACTACGGAGGGTAAGTCCGTGGTAAGCAAGGTACAGAGACTAGCATGTCTCGTTACTACCGGTGCACTCCGATCTTGCTCTAGCAGCGCTCGAGAGGTGTTACTTCACCTACACCCAGTTGACATGCACCTCGAAACCGAGTCAAAACTGCCACTGGCACGACTCATCGCAAACGATGCCAATCTGGAGCTTACTAAGAGGCAGCTAAAATCTCTCAACAATATCACTCCCAAGGAGATCTCATGCGCCGCCGTTTTCAGGCTGAAACATGGACCAGAAAGGAATGGCATTCTAATTCCGCTAAGCTGCATCCACAGACCATAAGATGGCTTATTGATGGTTTTAAAACAACCGAAGGTTTAGGAGCAGGTGTGGTTGGCCCAGCACACAGGATATTTATACCTATGGGGCACCACACTACTGTTTTTCAGGCAGAAGTGCACGCACTGGCAACCTGCGCCGATTTCTGTTTACATGCTAACTACACTCGGCTCCACCAAAATCGGGCCACTCGCCAATTTCGAACTCAAATTCAATTTTCTCAAAAAGTATGAAACTTACAACTATGAAAGTTATATCTACAGAAAGTGCATTTAATGGCAATTCAAATGACTATAATTTGTATCTGAAGTACCGTTAACTCACGCAACAAACACAATGCCTGTTATGATTAGAGTTCGCGCTTACCGTGTGGCCCGGTTTCGTTGAAGCTCAGTGTATGTGAATAAACGAATAGCGATCTTCGCAGACTGCAAAGCGGCTGTTAAGTCACTCACTAAGTATACCGTCACGTCAAGGCTGGTTCAGTGTTGCCTGAATGCACTGAACAAACTAGGCGTAAATAACAGAATAACAGTCTTCTGGGTCCCCGGTCATATAGGCATCACAGGGAACGAACAGGCGGATGAGTTGGCACGCACAGCCGCAGCAACCCACTTCTGCCGACCAGAACCCTTTACTAGCATCTCTTCATTAGGTATAGTAAAAATACTAATCAAAGACCAGAAACAACATAAGGCATCCGAGCGCTGGGACAAACTACCCGGGCTCAGGCAATCCAAATTGTTCATAGCAGGATACTCCCATAAAAGAGCGGCCGAGCTGATTCAGCTTAGCAGAAATAAGGTACGTACCATATGTGGGATTCTTACAGGCCACTCCTGCTTGAGAGCACATCTGCGCACACTGAGGCTCTTACAAGACGCCAGCTGTCGATTGCGTGAAGAAAATGACGAAACCTCAACCCACATCCTGTGCGAGTGTGATGCTCTGGCCCAACGACGCTGGACTCAATTTGGAGTGGCCTATCCAGACACGGATGACATAGCTTCGACGTCAATTAGCAAAATCAGCATATTTATTAGCACGATCATCCTTGAACGTCAGGCATAGTCCTGCCCACATATGAGCAGGGCGATAGTACAATAGGCACATAGGCTTCAGTGCTGCGAAACTCCGTCGGGTTCACGCCCCCCACAATTTAATCTAACGGTAAATCAAAATGTCAAACTATTCTGATGGAAATGTCAACATCGAACTCCCATCCTCGTTCTGATCGTGTAACCTTGTTAATTTTTTTCTTTGTCTATTTAAAAACAAAAGACACAAAACACCTTATATTGAGGGTAAACGTGTTTTTTTTTTCTTTTGAAATTTCTTCATATCGACAACATCTCGAAAAGCTTTGTCCTGGTGTAATTGGATTTGTCATCAGATAACAAATTGAAAATGTTTTCCTATTGCTGTTCCACCCCACCCTACTAAATTATTTCCTAACAAAAACCTGAATTATGTTGTACTAATTGACTTCCGCAGGAACACAAGTGTATTTTTAATGTTGTCAAATCGTGTTAACATTGTTTAATGCTTTTAAAAGAATGCTGACACAAGTATGTTTTATTCCCTTGCGATTAAAATGTAACAATCGATTTAAATTTTACAATCGCTTAATTTAACCCCTTTTTGTAAATGAAGTGGTTAGCCCTATACTTACGAAATAAACATTAAACATTTGTTACTAAGAACGAGCATTGCAAATGCAAGTGTAAATATACAAATATTATTCATAAAGAAACAAACTCAAGATGTTTTGTTGTCTTACGGGTTTGTATGTAGAATATTTACAGGATTGGCTGGTTTGCCAGCAGTTTATTGTTTTCAGTATCTGCCGTGACTTGAAATCCGTCCCAGCAAATACATATCAAATGTATGCTGTGCTTAATCATCGTATCGAGAGCGCTTACCTGTAATGATAAAGGAAAATATGTTATTGGTTACATAAAATAGAAATAAATTTAAATAGATATAATTCTTATTGTTATTATAAATTCAAGAAAAAAAGATAATTAGATTAGTCAAATCTGAAGTGTAAAAGCAGATTAAGGTTGCTAAAACTACAGGGTCAATGCTAGCTCGACGCATGTATTCATTGAAAGACCTTATACAGTAGCCTCGTCAACTAACTAAACCCGCGACTGTGTTAACGCAATTATGCAATTGTAAACGAACATTTTTTTTTGTTCACCAATTCCGAAATGCATATTAGAATACGGCGAGTCTTCTTGGCCGAAGTCCTGGATGTCAGACGGAACATGGCAGCGGATTGTCGAAAGGAAACAGATAAAAGTGCGTGTAGCTTTGAAATTAGATGACAGTTGAGCAGTTAAGCCTTTGGCCTAAACAAAAACAATCTTCTACGAGTACAACCCAAAAATAATGAGATTTTAGATGATTTATCAAATCTTTCGATGCGATCGTAACCTTGATGTTCTTGGCAGACCTGATCATCATCATCAATGTGGCACGATAGCCCGACGTCGGGCCTTGGCCGCCTGAATCGTTGTCCTCCAATTGTCGCGGTTACGTGACCTCGTCCTCCAGTTTCGGAAGCCCAGCAGCTGGTGGGCGTCTTCACCTACGGAGTTCTCCCAGCGAGCTCTCGGTCGTCCACGCAACCTCGCTCCGTCAATTCGTTGTGCGTTCATCACTTTCTTTGGCATGCGATTATCGTCCATCCGTTGTACATGCCCCGCCCATTGCAAACGTTGAAGCTTCACGATTTTCGATACTTCCAGCTCATCGTACAATTGATACAACTCATGGTTGTACCGGATACGCCATTGGTCTCGCTCGCGAACGGCCCCGAAAATTCGCCGAAGGACCTTTCGCTCGAATCGGTCTAGCAAAATTTCGGAGGCTTGGGTGAGGGTCCATGTTTCGCAGCCATAACATAGCACGGGTCGGATGATCGTTTTGTACACGCGGAGCTTCGTGTTCCTGTGCGCAAGTTTCGAATTAATTATAGGGAGGACCGAGAAATATGTCTTATTGGCTAGTTGTATCCGTCGCTTAATTTCGTCGGTTTCGTTGGCGTCCTTTGATAAGTTACAACCCAGATAGTTGAAGTTGTCTACATACTCGATATTAAGGTCCCCCACTGTGATGCTTGAATTTGCTGGCGTCCTTGTTTTCGATTGCATCATGGCCTTTGTTTTGCTTTCGTTGATATGTAGTCCAACTTCCTTTGCGGCGTTATTGAGGTTATGCAGAAGGCTTTCTGCATCACCCACCCTTCGAGACATGATGTTGATATCGTCGGCGTACGCTGCTAATTGAGTCGACTTGATGAGTAGCGTTCCGCTGCTGTCCATATTCATGGCTCGAATTACATACTCCAAAGCCAGGTTGAAGAGCGTCGGCGCCAGCCCGTCGCCCTGCTTGAGTCCAGTACGAGTTTCAAATAGGTCAGTGAGTCGGTTCTGCACTTTGACCTGCGAGACGGTATTAGTCATCGTCATCCTTTTGAGTCGCACCAACTTTGCCGTTACCAAAATTCAGCATAATGTTGTACAGTACACTTCGGTCGATACTGTCCTATGCCTGCTTGAAGTCGACAAAGATTTGGTATGCGTCGATGTTGTACTCCCAGCACTTTTGGAGTAGTATCTTCACTGTGTAAAGCTGATCGGTCGTTGAACGACCAGGTCTGAAGCCGCATTGATACTCGCCAATGATTTGTTCTGCGTATGGATTGATTCTCTTTTTAAGAATTTTTGATAAAATCTTATAGGCCGTGCAAACTAATGATATGCCTCTGTAATTCTCACACTTCAGCTTGTCACCCTTTTTGTGGATTGGGCAGATTATGCTTTTGCGCCAATCTTCGGGGATTGCCTCGTCGTTCCATATTTTCAGCAGTAGCTCGTGTACAGTGTTGGTCAGGCACGTTCCACCATGCTTCAGCAGTTCTGCTGGGATCTCGTCAGCGCCGGGCGCTTTATTATTTTGGAGCGACTGTATGGCAAGACTCACCTCCTCTACTGTTGGGGGTAGAACGGGAGGGCCTGGTTCGGCTAACTGCTCAAGAGCTAGCTCCGCGGGGGATGTTGATGATGCATTGAGGAGCTCTTCAAAATGCGAGGCCCATCGTTTGTTGACGCTTTCGATGTCGCTGATGATGTTACCATCCTTGTCCTTACATAGGCTTGTCCTGAGTTGATATCCGTCCTTGATATTATTTATAAGTTTGTACGCCTGTCTAATGTTCTTACTGGCTAATCTTTGGTTTATTTGCTGCAACTGCTCGTCAAAATGTTTGCGTTTCTTACGTCTAATTAACCTATTAGATACTCGCCGAAGTTCGTTGTATCTTTCTTTCTTGGCTCGGGATGCGCGTTGTGTGTATTGGCGATAGGCTTCATTTTTCGCCTCAATCGAGGCCCTGCATTCGTCGTCGAACCAGTCTGCTCGTCTGCGCCGGCCTTTATAGCCCACGACTTCTTCTGCAACCCCCTTGATGCTGTCTTTGAGCTCCTCCCAGAACTCATGGATGCCTAGATTATTGATGTTATCAAGCATGGGCGACAGTTTTTCCTCAAGTGCTGTAGTATACGCAGCCGCCGTGGCATCATCAATCAAATTGTCAACCTCGAAGATCTTGGCAGGGTTGATTCTCGTTAGGTGCACCGAAGACATTCTGCACCTGTAGGTCGTCTTCAAAAAATAGTGATCGGTGTCGCAGTTGGCTCCTCGATAGGATCGAACATCTAGGACATTAGAATCCCATCTCTTGCTGATCAGTACGTGGTCGATCTGGTTCACGGTGTATTCATCTGGAGACTTCCAGGTCTGCTTATGGATTCGTCGATGAGGGAAGCATGTAGAGCTTATGACCAAGTTTCTGCCGCTCGCGAAGTCGATAAGTCGCTGACCGTTGTTGTTGTTTTCGTCGTGGAGGCTATGACCACCAGTAGTTCCCCTATGCCAGCTTTCGTTTCCGACTTTAGCATTAAAGTCTCCTAGCAGCAGCTTGACGTCGTTTGATGGAAGTGAGTCGAAGAGTGTTTCTAGGTCGTTGTAGAACTCGTCCTTAATCGCGTCTTCTTTTACTTCTGTAGGGGCATGCGCATTAATGAGCCAGAGATTAGCGAAACGGGTCTTAATGCGGATCGCACATAGCCGCTCGTTGATGGGTTTGAAGCCGATAACGTGGTCCTTGAGCTGCTTACTCACGATGAAAGCTACTCCAAACTCCTTGTTGCCCTCCTCTTTACCACTCGTAAAAATTGTGTACGAATTTCGGTCGTCTATCTCGCTACTAAGCCATTTTGTTTCCTGGAGTGCAACTATGCTCAGCTTATATTTTTCGACATGATCCAAGAGGGCTCTTAAGGCGCGTGCCCTATTCAGGGAGCGTACATTCCAGGTTCCGAAAGAGTAATCAGTTGTTCGTTTGCGGGGTCGTCGTTGTTTTGTATCCGTCCAATCCGAGGCTTTTGTCTCAGGTTTCTTGACTTGAAGTTTTTCTTAGGATGAGTTGTCGGCACATCGCTAAACCATGATAGGGTTTAATCGTTTAGTAAACGCCATCATGGGCATGCCTCGAAGATGCTGCTTTAGTGGTTGAGTTAAACGTTTTCTGTCACCTATCACGTTAAGTAACCTGAGACGCTGCAGATGTAAATACAGCAATCAGGCGCAGCGGTGCTTCTTCCAAATGTCGCATCCGATGATTTGACTTAGCCGTTAGAGGTTTTACCCAATACCGTTACCAGGGGGCGCCCGCGCGGAGGACACATGGAGAAGTCTTTTGCCCCCCAAACAACAGACTTAAGGATATAAAAAAAAAACATTTTGGGAAGCTTTTAATAGAATGATTGGTCAAATTGGTTATTTTGTATCCATTCATTTCATACCAGTACCGTGTATAAGGTGTATCAATTGCGTGTAGAAGTTGAATTCTGCAAGGGTCAAAATAAAAGAGTCCATAACAATAGTAAGAAAACGTTTTCTTTAAACACTATTCGATATCTCTAAGACAATAAGTAAAACATTTAAAAATCGATCAAATCTGTGTACCGCCTGCCTTTCAGCAATCCAAAAAAAACACATTAAATGCATATTTCCGTGGCATGGTTGCAAAGTATAAGGCGCAATAGAGCTGAGTCTTCGATTTTGTACAAGAACAAACAATTCTAGACGCTTTCCTTGCATACATAATATGTACGTAGTTGAAAAGTACCCAAAATGACCCCCCAAAGCAGATTTCCGACAAACATTACGAAAAGGAACTCCATAAATGTGAATTTTTGCTAGTTTATTCCTGAAAGGGAGCAAAACATCTTCTGAATTTTGAATACTGATCCCGTATTAATGTTTTCTTTTCGAAATGTTCATGCTTCGCTTATTATTCAGGGTCGGGTCTTCCGTCCAGCTTATTGTTAGTCGAAAAACCCTTCCCATTGTTTTTGCAAGCTTATGCTACACATGTCCGTGGATGATGAGATACTAATCTTTACGCTATCATAACTTTATCATAAATTCGTATCCGAAAGCGTCCGGTTTTGGATTTTGACCACTCGCTGGGATAGTCTACATTTGAATTTTAAAATCTCTTCGATAAGAATGGGGAATTCTACGCGTTGTGAGCACAATGGCTAATAAAAAGCAATTTAAACAAAATGTACACGAGCATCATCAATTTATTTAAATCCTGAGCAACAAAATAATCTAAAATGTTTCGGTAGAATATTTTAGAGTTTTAGGTCCCAATTCACTTGACTCTAATTATATTGTGATTTTCAGTATGCGTCCATTTAATCCGACTGTTTCATATATAATATGCCAGGCCATGTCCTTTTGTTTACAGCTTATTGTAATTTAAATATTACACGCAATATCTCTTTGATGATGGATTGTACCCATGGACACATTAGACAATAGAAACACTTTCGGAGAAATTGTGTGGGAGATTAGACAATGCAGACAGCTACGCACATTTCATTCTCGCAGTCTGACCGTTAGATTCGTGAGGTTTTATCCCCATTCGTAATAGGGGCTAGAGAACGCGGTTGAGCAAGCCTACCCAATGGGACATATGTACGTACTAACACGAAATACTCTGCCTGTCCATATTGTATAGAGCAGTAGCAGATTATTAATATGTCGTCCATTAATTTTCCTCCCGCGAGACATTCTCAAGTAGACTGACTGACTGCATTCAACTTTCAACCCTCTTTTGTATACAGAAACCCGAGGCCACGTTTGGGTTTCTCCCTTTTGAATTAATTCCCGTCGACATTATGGAGGCCATTGGCTTCCGTCTGTTTGGTAATACCATTGCGTTCAGTCGTTTGGAAATTCACGCATTAATCAAAAGGAAACATCATATTGCCAATGTGTGCTGTTTGTGCTGTTTCCAACGGAGAAAGGAACGATTTTTAATTTGCGATCCATCGACGATAATAGGAAATCAGCCAAGCAAAAATCGAACTTAATACACTTGACCATGAAAAAAATTGTATCCTTTCCGTTTATTTAACACTTTGCAATCATACCATATTAGCAAAGGGTGTGATGTGGCAATATTGTCGCCATTCAATTTGGCAACATTGTATGTAACGTACACATAACGGATAACGTACGGACTAGTATAGAAAATTCACCCTGAATACGCTTTATATTTGCAGTGTTTCGCGTCAGGTAGGGTGAGATTCGAGTGAAACTTTATGCAATCAAATCTTTCCTGTAGAGTACGAGTTGGCTTCAGTAGATGTACTCGTACAACGAAACGACCGGATGGAGACCCTTTATACCTTACATGACAGACACAGAGAGTATGAGAGAGAAGGAGGAGAGAGACGTGATGTAAATCCCTTGTGGCCCAGATGGTTTTATTTTGAGTTGTGTAATCGAATTGAGTAGGGGTTATTTGAGTGCGGTACAAGTGTTGCAGATTACAGTGATGCTAGCAAAATATTGTAGTAAAACTTTTCGTCTGGGATTTCGTATACAGCACATGGGACATGTTGTTCAAATGGTGTATAGTGGTTTGCAAGACAAACATAAATAAGACATACAATTTGTACGGAATACTTTTTATACCTCTGTACTCTTACGATTATAATTCGCCGAAATTGGGTTTATTTGTTTCCGGATGATTTATTTTTGGGACTATTGCCTTCTAGCCATTTTTGTCATCGCGCCCTTACGGGTATACGAAAAAGGACAAAAATATTTCTAAACTATAACATTCTCAAAATGAGTTTCCAACGAAACAGATAAGCTTATGTAATAAGATAGTTTAATATTTTGCTAGCACAGAATACAAAGTCCTATGATTTTCGTTAGCAGACTAAAAAATCCTTATCCTTACTAGCTTTTTAGGGTTCCCACGTGATGGAAGGGACCTTGTCGTGGTCCGGCTTAACGCTGCATACTGACGGAGCCAAGGACAACACCAGGACAGAATACTTACAAACGACAGAACAGGACCCAACACACAGCGGACTAATATCTTCCAAAGCCCAATCCTAAGGTGTAATGCAACCCGTGCCGATGGGTGAATCGCACCAGGGATAAATGGTGTCACAAACGGAGCTTCTGAGGTACCGGGCGCCCCCTTATAATAACTAGCCTTGCGTGTTTAAGGGGTTACTGAGCACGTGTACCTTTGATTTCCGGCATACCATGGGGCCAAAAATGGAAACCAACAACACAAACACAAACAATAGAACACACAAATGGAATAGAACAAAACCAACCCGCCCAAGCTGAAGGAAATGGTTCATCCAAAAGCCAAGCAGCGAAAGGTGAGGGAAGTGCTGTCTGAACTTAAAAACAAAAAGCTTTCCGGAGCCCAACGACAGAAGATCGCGATCGAAAAGGCGACGGAAAGTGGTGAACCAATCAGGCCGCGACAAAAGCGGACCCACGGCAAATACCAAGTCCTGCCCGCAGGGTCTAAAAACAACTCCCCCAAAAGAACCAGGTCAGAATCTGAATCTCCCGCAGAACGAGTAGAGAAAAAACGACCGAACACCGGGAACAGAGAAACTCCGTCGACAAAACCCGGACCATTAGGAGTAGTACCAGGGGGCAATTTCAAGGAAACTCTCTGCTCGCTCAAAATGGCTGTGGTACCCAGCCGAAAAACTAACCACTGAGCAGGCTAAGAACATTCAGCGGGCTGTCGTGTCACGAATAGCTACCCGGACAAAGGCGTCCTCTACGTAACCTGCGCGAATCAGGAAACCAAGCACTGGTTGAGGGTCACAATACCTTTTATTAACCCATGGGAGGGAGCATTCCTTCGCGTGGGCGATGCGAGGGAAGTGGTCAAGACCAGTAAAATTATGGTTCGGATTCCGAATACGGACATAGTTGGCACGGAGGATCCGAAGCAGATTTTAACACTCATAGAGACCCAGAACCAGGGGCTAAACACGGAGGAATGGAACGTCGTTGCATGCACGAAAGACAAAACCGGCTGAAATCTGGGCGCCTGGATCGACGCAACAAGCTGGAAGGCCCTGGAGGCCAGATACTATATAGGTTACTTTGGTATAAACTAGATAACCTTCAAGACGATATTTAAGCGGCCTCAGCTTCAGCACAGTAAAGCCGCAACTGCAGCACTAAGCCGTCTCATTGCAGCCTCGGGTTTGGATATAGTCCTTATCCAAGAACCTTGGCTGTATAAAGGCAAAGTAGCCGGCTTAGGAACCAGTGGAGGTAAGATAATATACGATGTACTTTCTGGGGATGCCAGGACCTGCATCTATACCAAGCCAAAAGTCAACATACTGCGACTATACATCCATATTTCCAGGGACCTAGTAGCGGTGAAAATAACACAAAATGAGAGTAGTGATCGGGAGCTCATCCTCGCTGCCGCATATGATTCACAGACGCCTCCACCACCTCAAGAGCTGGAGGAACTGATTATTATTAGCAGCAGAACATATACGTCGCAGCTCATCATCGGAGCGGATGCAAACGCATACCACACAGAGTGGGGGCCACTCTGTGTGGTATTTTGTTCGTAACAGAAGGGGTGAGTATCTTTATGATTGTGTAATTAAAGAAAACTTTAAAATTTCGAATAAGGGTACTGAACCTACTTTTGTAGAGGTCATTCATATAACTTTAGCCACCTTTTCAGCGTATCTCCAAAAGTCCGCCATTGGCGTGTCTTAGCCGAACCATCGCTATCGGATCACAGATACAAAAGTATGGAAATCGAAAAAGTTTATAAGCCAATCGAACTGTATCGAAACCCGTCCGCAGGGGGAGTGTGTTCATGTGACACACATATTTGGTGAGTTGCGACACCACGGACCCGAGCAGCGCAGGGAGGCCCCTGGTATGGTTGATACGCCATGGCGTGGATCTGTACAAAAGACCTTCGGGAGTTGACGGTCCCGAGCTCCCGAGCTCGTCATGTATGGGTGACACAGCATAGCTTGACTTTTTCCCTATTCCTTCAAAAAGTCAGCTATACAAGCTCACACGACGCAGTGCTTCCTCGTAGGGGAGAAACCACATATAAGCGTACGTGTCTAGTCTCGGAGTTGGCGGCTTCGCAGAACCCAAGCCTCGAAGGGGCCAGTTAGGGAGAATGGCCTTTGCGCCTATACCTAGTTGGCTTGTGGATTGATGACCACACGCCCCGAATCAAATTGCTGCTTAGTAAACGGACGGAGGCCAAACCTATGTGAACGGTAGCGCTACGAGTCTGCTTTAAGCAGACGAGTAGTAAACAGGCATAACGATCCTGCGGAGGCGTCCGAATTCGTTAGATCTTCCGAAAGGGGGCCAAAGGAGGATCACACCTGCTATAGAGAAATCTTTAGCGAATAGTGTACCTCGGGGATGATCGTGCCCAGGGGACCATGGTCCCTACCCATCTAGGCGTTGGACTCGAGGGGGTTCGTGGTGATAGACAAGTCGACCAGCTAGAGTCGCATCCCAAGGTGGGGATCCAAAGGGAGGCATCCCGGCGGAGAACACCATTCCGGCTTTAAGCCGGATAAATTCTCGTCGTCCCGCAAGGGAGGGAGGTTATGGCTGCATAGCTTAGGTACCCCTAATGGCGAAGCGAAGTAGACGCAGGATGGATTTATCGTAACCCGTGAAAAACGGATTGGGACCTCTACAGAGAGCGCCTATCTAGAAATCTGAGAGAAATTCTCGGATATATTAAAACTACACTTTGTGTGGAGGCCGTGGCGGTTAAATTGCAAGCCGCAATAAAGACCTCCTTCGAAGAGAGCTCCAGGTTAACGAGACGACATATGAAGGCGAAGTGCAAATGGTGGAACTCAATCCTGGACATCATGCGTAAGAAGACACTCTTTAAGGCGGCGAAAAGAACTGGGAATTGGGAGATATACCGTCTCACTCTCACCCAGTACAGAAAAGAAATCAGGAAAGCCTGGAGAAAGTTCTGCAAGGAGATCGAATATCTACATGAAGGAACGAGACTCCAGAAGATTATGGTCAGGGATCCAACAAACCTCATCGGAACGCTTACACACTGCGACGGAAACCCAACAAAATCAGGTAGGGGCACCCTGGAAGTCCTTCTAGGGTCTCACTTTCCTGGATCCACTATAACAACGGAACGTAGATATCAGTGTGACGACAACTCCCTGCATTTCAGGGCAAACAAAAACGACTGGTCGCTCGCGAACCAAAAAGTAACTTATAATAGGATGAAATGAGCGGTCAACTCTTTCGAACTTTACAAATCACCGGGGCCAGACGGTGTCTATCCGGGCCTGCTTCAGCAGGGCCTTACGACTCTGGCTCCAAATTTACTAACACTATTTACAGCCAGCATAGCCTTAGGATTTATTTGAATCACTTGGAAGCAGGTAAAAAAAGTACTCGTAGCATTTCTGGCAAAGCCTGGGCGTCATCAAAAACTATAGCAAAATCGTATAGGCAAATAAGCCTTACCTCCTTCCTTCTGAAGTCGTAGGAAAAGCTCGTCGATAAACATATCAGGGACAGGTGTCTGTCGCTTTTCCCATTGCACCCAGACCAACATGCTTATCAGACAGGGAAATCGTGTAAATCAGTACAACACCACTTAGTTGGGAAGATTGATACCACACTAGAAAGCTCGCGTAAATCCGTGGGGAATGAATGGCGTATAGGGTGGAGATGAAGAAAATAGGGACAAAAGCACCACACATAAAGTCCCCGACGCGACGCTGCTTCGAAATATGGTCTCGGTTCTGTTTTATCAGATGCCTACCGGAGCTATCTTTCGAACCGCGTCCTACAATACGATACACGTGAGGGGCCCAATGAGTATGGGGTACAGAAGGAGTTCCACAGGAGTCACTTCTCGTTGCGCTTCTGTGGATCATTATGTACAACGGCATCCTGGAACAACCAATGCCTAGAGGAGTGACCGTAGTGGGTATGCAGGCGACATTGCAGTGGTGGTTGTATATCAGAATAGGAAGCAATATCATAAACTGAAAATGGCAATTAGGTATTTGGGGATTATGATTGATTCGAGGCTGAAAGGCATCTGAAGTATGTAACAATAAATGCAGCAGGAGCCAACGTGCCTTTTGTAAAGATTATGCCCAATATAGAAGGCCCAAGATCTGGAAGAAGGCTGCTTTTGGCTAAAGTGGTCACATCTATACTGCTGTACGCCTCACCGGTTTGGACTAATTCACTGGACTCCTCTGGGAGCGCCCAGAAATTAAACTCGGTTTACCATAGGTATGCGCATTGAGAGTGTGCTCCGCGTATAGAAGAACACCACACGAGGCAGCACACGCATCTTTGCTGGAATGATGCCAATGGGAATTCTGGTCGAGGCTCTGCAGTGGTCGTCTTTACGGATTTAGAACTTCGAAACACGAGGAAAGCATCAGACAGTGGCAACTATGATGGGACCAATCTACAACCGGAAGGTGGACACACTGACTCATCCATGATACTGCAAGGTGGGTTAGACGCGAACATGGAGAAGTGAATCACTTTTTAACGCAATTCATAACGGGTCATTGAGGATACCGACAATACTTGTATCGTTTCAAGTTGGATTACTCGTCCGATTGCCCTAGCTGCAAGGACAGTGGCAGAAGACGCAAGGCACGAATTTCTCGCCTGTCCTAGATTTGCAACGAGGCGCAGCCACCTAAATGCTGAAATGGGGGAAATATTAAGCCCACAAAATGAGGTTGAGTCAATGCTAGAGTGCCAACGCAATTGGGATGCAGTGAGTGAGTTTGTCTGTAACATCCATAAAGACCTCCAGAGAGGAGAAACTAGACGGAAATCGAAATGAAGGCTAATTAGCCTTTGGCTGGCCCTGCGAAGTAATACTGAAAGGTGGCATCGTGGGGGTTCTGGCGAGAGAGGTGGTTTTAGTTGGTAGGGATCCAACATAACTGCGATCACAGTATCTATGAAAGATTTTCCAACCTAGCAAAAAAATAAATTAGCCGCGCCAGCGCAGTCTGTACAGATGTTTTTAATGTCTGAGTCTATGCGACCCGACCAAAGTTGAGCTAATGTTGCTCTGGTGGCTCTCGGGAGCCTAATCTCCTCAGGCGAAACATGTGGTAGAAGCGCTGATATGACTCTATTCGTACGAACCCGCAAGAAACCGACTCACTTCCTCAGTGTTAATCGCTGCAATGGCGGCCCGGTATGTCTCTGCATCGTGACGTTTCCGCTTGTATCCCTGGACCTCTCTCTCTCTCTAGGTCTCGTAGACCACGCCTCACGGTAGCAACCAACAAGATACTGTTTGAAGACTAGACGATTATGGTCACGGGGATTAGCATAAATTGTGTCTCCTAATGTAACCACCGATCTGCATGTGGCTAGCATAGTTTCATCTTTTCATCAGGTGCTGCCACCCAATACTTTAAGAATTTAGTTCCCTATGTGCATATTTCGCAAACCGCGACTGCATGATGGACTGATGTCATCATGCTCTCTGTGTGGAGTTCGAGGATTTTAGTCTCCAGTAGGAACAGGATTGTTGCCAATACATTCACCAACAGTCCACCGACCAGATGTTAATAAATATCGCAGAAGATTTAGACGGTGAGATGGTGAGGTTTCGGCTTTGGAAAAGTACCTGTAATCGCGCTAAAGAAAAATCAATGATGAGGCCCATATTATACACAACCCTCTTGCATCGAACCTTCATAACTTCATAAGTAACGTGTGGGAGCGGGGCTGCCATCGGAAATGGTCGCCAGTAGGACCACTGGAGGAGGAGACGCTTACGATCCGTACTGGTAAGCATGATGGCGACGTTGTTCCTACTGTTACTAATCCCGAGATCCTTGGTGTCTATTTAGACACCATGACAAAAAACCCCGTCAAAGATTTTGTCACTAAAATGCACTGGCCGTTCCTTGAGTAAGGACAAAGAAACCATGCTGATCACTTACAAAGCGATAGGTAGAGCTATTCCAGCTATGCAGCACTGGTGTGGTCACAAACCGTTTGTGACACAAATTGCTGCTTTACATATCGCTACAGGTTGCCACTTGATGTCGTCCCAGGATCATTTTCATCAGGAAACCAGCATGTTACCAGTGTGAGATCACAATCTTCTCCTGTCTTTACAATATCTGGTCGGTTTCTATCAAGAGGATCACCCAAACCATCATCTCATGGACGACACTTCCACGACATGTCAGGAGTGGAGTCACAGATCTCCAGAGAAATGTCCAGAGATATAAACGAGTACTTCCCGATATATTTGATGAAACAGCATACCATGCGGCCAACGCAGATATTTACATAACAGTTGTGAATCGGTCAATAGGGAGATATAGAACCCTCTCAGCGATTAGAATCCTCTCAGCGACCCCACAACCTATATCGCCTGAGAAGACTAGGCTCCCGAGAGGCACAAGAGCGACACTAGCCCATAGCTTAGGTCGGGTTTTTGTTCGCGCCTCAATTCCTACCTATTTCGAATAGACCCGGTGGTGCGCTTCACGATGTGGACCACGACGATCCAAAATATGCACAGTGGGTCACGCCCTTCTGCAGCGCTACAACAACAATAAGGCCCATATTATCCGTATCCATCCCCGTGGCGAGTAGGTGCAACTATCCGCATATAAAATCCATCTCTAATGCTTGTGGTTAATGCATCAAGGGCAGTGGTTGAACTATGCTGGTGGGGTTCTAGCTTAGCATTTGCTACATGAGTGGGGTCAACGAGAACATCCAGCTGTCTGTCTGTCTGTTTCAATGCAAGCTAGTCCCTCAGTTTTGAAGCTATCGGAAATTTGGCATACAAGTTTCTTTTTAGTGTACGCTGTATATAGACTGTCATAGAAACCAACTCAAAATCCAAAATTAGGTTCCCCTTAGAAAAACGGTTTTCTTTATGAACCAATGATAACCAAACTTCACCCAAGTCTGTTCCTAATAAGGCCTCAAAACATATCCAGGAACAGATGGAATCGGAACACAACGTCACAAGGCTGTCTTACATATCGGCCACCGAAAATTGGGTTCTTCTAAAAAAAAATGTTTCTTTTAACCAAACATCACCCAAGTGTGTTCCTAATAAAGCCTCAAAACATATCCAGGAACAGATGGAATTGAAGATCGTCATAGGGCTGCGGTTGAAATTATCGACACAAAGGAAGCTTCAGTTTCGTTCAAATATGATGCGGATATTCATTTTTTTTTTTTTAATTTACGAGGGTTACTACAAAAGTTTCTAGAAAATAAATGAAAACGATTTTTTTTTCCAAAAATGATTTTATTGTATTATTTCAAAATATTCGCCATTAGCATCTATACACTTTTGCATGCGCCCAAAACCAATTTTCGAAGCATTTTTTCCACTCCGATGGAGACACCTTCAAAACATGGCTTCTGAACGCTTCAACAGTTGTTTCGGGCGAAGCAAACCATTCACCACGTAATTTATTTTTAATAAATGGGAACAAAAGAGAAAATCATTCGGTGCAAAGTGCCAAGTCAGGGCTGTAAGGCGGATGACCCATCAATTCAATGTTTTGACCAGTTAAATAGGCGCGAGAGCTTGTCATGATGATGAATGATTCGTCTTCTCGTGTTGGTTTTGCAAATTTCCCCGAAGACTTCGGGCAAGCAAATGGTCGTGTACAACTCGGATTTGACCGTATTACGTTCCACAAGAGGAACAATGGTCACAGGACCCATTCGGCCGAAGAAACAGGACACCATTTGCATTGCAGTGTTTCGTGCGCGAACAACTTTTCTTGGGTTGGGCTCGTCATTTGATGTACCGTTATGGTAATTTTCTGCACCAATCGACACGAGCCTGTTTTTGAACTATTGGCAAATAATGCGAGATCCAACGGGAACAAACCGTTTTTGGGCCAAGTGTGCAGCATCGAATGTATGGCCGGGGGAGAAATGCCCAAGGATGCCTCTATATCACGGTATGTCACATGCTGGTCTTGCGTAATCATTTCACGCACGGCATCCACGTTTTCCCGCACAATGACTGTTTTTGGATGACCTTCACGAAACTCGTCTTTGAGTGAATTACGCCCACGTTTGAACACGTTAAACCAGTTATAAATAATTGTGGAAATCCTGACTTATCGTTCCATTCTATACATCAACTGCGGTGCATGTCTGTAGTATTTATGGCATGGCAACTTACCAGCTCTATGGGAACTTTGTCTGTTTGGAGGAGAAGAGCCCCAGCGGGAGAAATATCGAGTTATTAAATTTCGGAAATGTCACATTGGAATCTTTGAATTGAGACCTCTAAGCGTCTATAGCTCAGTAGGTAGAGTTGCTGACCTTGTGACTGAAGGTCGGAGGTTCGAATCCCGATTGGGACGAAACTTTATTCCCTCAATTTCCTCAATTTTTGGTATTTTACCCAGTTTTGTGGTTTCGTACAGATAGCCACACTCATCAGACATCAGACATGCACTTCAGTTGGTGTATAGAATCGAACGATAAGTCAAGATTTCCACAATTAGTTAAAATTCGCACCCACGAAATTTGGGAAACAGAATTAATACAGTAATTGCAGTTATAAATTGTCGGAAGAGATGGTGCTTCATCCTCAAATGCAAAATGAAGCCGATCGAACCACTGTTGTCGTGATAATCCAACTTTAAAATCGTAGAAAATCATTGCAAGAAAATTTTCATGTGTTAATTTCATTTTTTTTGTGCTAAATTGACTTTTTTAACTAACTGTAACTTACATGATCACTTGTCATCAAAGTGTCTAAAAACTTTTACAGTAGCCTACGTATTCAGGTGAATCGTACCTCTTCGCTTTTCAAAATTTGGGCGGGTCCACTAGCATTACAGAAGTGAAATTTGGGCAGCTTGTACCGATTGCGGCCGCTTCAAAATATACAGAAATACACCAAGTGTAGCCTACTAGATATAGGATTCGGTTATTTGACTGCATCTATGTTCATATGGTAGATCTTGGTTGCCCAATTCCGAAAATGCTAGTCAGCCAACTCTGAACCGATTCCGCATCAACTTTTAGTGGTGGGTGGGCGAGTTTTTAAGAGAAACTGTATGGACCAATCTTGAAGAAATCACGTATACAATTGTCTCACTAATGAGTCCAGAAAATATTAAGGAACGGATGGAATCTGACCAAGGTATCATCGGGATTCCATAGAAACCCTACGCCACGCCTCCAAATTGGGTTTTTCCAAGAAAAACCGTTGCATTAACGCCCCAATTCTAACTGAACTCCACACAAATATGTTACTATAAGAGACGTAACGGAGCAGAACGGAACGGTCATTAAGCTGCCATAGAAGCTCTAACCTCTAAAAGAAGGTTCTTCTAAGGTTTCACTTAAATGAAACGATACAAAACATATACACATAGGAACGGGCAGAGTCGCACCATAGAATCATAGGGTTTCCATACTTCTCCTCAAAAGTAATTTCTTTTAAGAAAAATGTGTTTATTGCTTCAAATCAATTATTTTATTACCTTACCGCTACCTCAACTGAACCTTGCCGACTGTGACAATCGGTCTTGCGACTTCAGCCTGAATTCGAATACTTGCTTCTTCTTCGTCATTGCAATGTATATTTATATTTATTAAGTCGACGAGGGAATGAGAATATCCACTCTCGAGCCTTGCCTGCTAAGCTGCATAATCTATGTAAAATAAATTATTGAAAAGCTCATCGAAAACCATTAAGGGTACATAACATGAATTTCCTCCATTTATAGCATAGTTGGTCGTACTCCATGCTTAATGTCACTTTACGTGTATAATGGTCTATGACTGAAGTGCTTTCCATATAGTTACCATTAGTAAACCACACGATTTACTTCAGATGTCCATAGTTACGGCATCGATTTGCAATTACATATCTACCTACTCTGAGAAAAGAGAAGAAAAAAGAGAGAAAAACCTTCAGGCAATAATATGAATTCTTGTATTCCTGATTAGTCAATTAGAAATAAATTCAATTAGATTGTCTCTCTGAGAGGGTTCTCCCGTAAACGTAAACCTAATGGAACATTTCATTTCATTTCATTCAGCAGAGTAGATTTTAGTTCAGTTTAGAATTAAACCTTCACATTTATTGTTAATTTGCTTATAGTCGTAAGTGCGACATTGAGAAGAATAGACAATTATTGTGATCCTATAGGTTCGACAAACGCAAACCCTAATAATTTCAAAAACAATAAAAAATTTGCACATTTTTCCACCTGTCTTGTCATGATTAATCGAGCATGTAGATTCGCACATTTGGCATTTGTGTTGTTGAGATTGTTTGCAAACTCGCGGGTCTGGCATCGGTTCTGTGAAAATTTTAGCATATTAGAGAAATACCCCGGGAAAATTAGCATTTCACTTCGGAAAAATTAGGGGAAACCTGAATTATTGCATGAACCTTCCTTTCGAGGTCCTAAACAAGACCCCAAAAGCCCCCGTCTGTAAGAGTGCCGCTAACGGTGACGGTTAAAGAACTTAAAAAAAAGTTTTTTCTGAATATCTCAATAACGGTAATATGCGACTAAAAAATGGTGTATTGAAAATTTATAGCTCTTGTGGTTTGTCAATAAATTGCCAAAGGAAGATTTCGATTTGAGCACTCCTGTTTTTGAGGGTATTTGACCCTCTGTAGCACCGCCAGCGGCACTCGTATAGATGGGGACTTTTGGCGTCTTGTGTAGGACCTTGAAAGCAAGACCCATGCAAAAATTCAGTTTTCCTCTAGTTTTTCCGAAGTTTGCACAAATGTTTGTTCAAATTTCCTGGGATAAAATAGGAAGCCCCAATCGAATTATTCCACGCCTCAATTTATTACAAAAATAGTGAATATTCGCTAGACTGTACCCTACCACTAATGTTACCAATAATTTGCATAAATTCAATGAAAATTGACCCAGCCGTCACGTACCTTCCTATATGAACTTTCCTTCAACATCCACCTCATACACAATTCGTATACGAAAACCACCAAACGATTTATTATCGATTTTACACGTCCATGCATCGTCGAGTGCAGGCCCACCAACATCAGTTCAATGGCCGCGGCGCGCTTCCCTTTAACGTCTATCCTTTTCACAGCCCTATCTCGCCTATTGCCAATAGCAGAATCACCGTCCGGAGCACAGTCTCATGCATCTGCCGCATTCATACAAATTACAATGGTAGGTATGGCACGCGCTTTACCACCCTTCCATATCGTCCTAGAAATTTAATCTGTCGGTCCATAATCCGCTTGTCCCGATTTTTTTTCCTTTTTCCTATCATTTTCTTTGTTTACGTCGGATAATTTTTTTTCCCTGACTGATCAGCACCCAGGAACTACCCCAAATTGAAGACAATGAACGCGTTTCCTTTTGCCCAGTGCACAGTGCGGATGTATGAATTCAAAATGTTTTTCGTCCCTCTCTATATGACTTTTTATATAACACCAGGGATGTCCGTGACATTCCTGTCCTGACGGTTATCCCCCGTTCATATAACGTATTTATATGAACGGGGGTTGTTCTGATTGAAGGGTATATACGACGGTCGACGGCCAACACGCGGGATGCGAAAGGACACGGTGTCGTATCAAACGTGTATATACACACAGGACACACATTTATTATGGAAAGTACAACAGCTGCATCAGACAAAGGATCTGAATTCTCTGGTCCTTTTTGCTGAGATCCGCGGTATACTGTATGACGATGGGCGATCCAATGAACTCTTTGCAGATTACGATGCGCCCTTTTGCCATGCAACTCTCTTTGTGTATACAGTCGTATCGTAGTCAACCATATAGAGCACGACTCGGCTGGCATCCTGACAACTCGAAAACAGTCCCGGCGAGCAAATTTAAAAAGGATAAAGCGCAAAGAGAGGGAATTACATTATATGCTGGAAAGCCATAGAGTGTTGCAACACAGACGCATCTATACATCTCGCCCTCGATAAAATTTGTATATGTACGTCGTCGGGTGTAATGGCAATGGTGTCCTTAACTACCCCTATAGCGTTACATTATCGTCAGTCTCCGTGCGATATTGAATGCTTATTTCTTCCTGGATTTCCCGACTTGTATAATGCTTTCGTATTCCTCTTGTCGGTTTTTGTGTTGTTTTATGCTTGCTCACAGTAATGTCGAGGTAGAAAGCAGCTATTCCCGTGACGTACGTATGTATACAAAAAGGAACAACCAACGTGCGCTCGTACGGATGCAGACTGCTATTGCACTAATGTTCAATGCCCTTGATAATCGTACGGAATGGAAGAGTGGTTTTTGCACAAAACTGAAATGGAAAAGTTTTTCGACTAAATGTTGGGGAATTGCTATGGAGACCGTCACGTAGTCAACTAGGGAGAGGGTGGGTAGTTATATATCTTATCGTTCTTTATTAATATGAAATGAATACATAAATATGTATTAGAAATAAATAATATATAAAAAATGATTTATATTTTATTAGATATGGAATTTCTTAGATTTTTTATGAAGTTTCATATCTAATTAGCGAATTGAAATTGTACAACTGAGACACATTGCCACACTTTAAGGAATATGGTTTGGACACAAATCTAGTCTAGTGTCTACCTACTATAAAATGTGCCGTATAATTTTTGATTAGAGTAGAACTATCGCAGGATTTTTCCGCTTATGCAATTTGCAATTCAATGCAGAAAGTAAAGATTTAAGAGAGTAACCTGACTAGAACAAAAACTTGCTTTCCCCAGTTTTCACTATAAATAAATAACAGGCGCGACAAACCAACATTAGACAAGGCCGCAGGATGTGTTAGTGACATCCTATTTCCAAGATCTTATCTGCTTTTTGTTGAGGTAATGAGATCAGCATCACGCTCAGCAGTGTTATTTATCCCCATAAATGGGTACTCGTTTAACATCTGAGTGAGATCATAGTCCGTCACAAGCTCGTGAGTTCGAAAAACACCATGATCCACGGTGAGATTCGAACTCATAACCCTGTGCACCGAAGGTGCGCGCACTAATCGCTAGACCAGCCAGACTACAGTTTTCACTATAGTCGGATTTTATTAAAATTCGGAAACCAGTATGAGTACTATGAATTAAGAATAAAAATGTATTTTGTACGATCATTTCGATCAAATTTTCGTCAGACCGTAAAAGCATCACACAACAATAATGGCAGATGTCAATTTAGAAAATCGCCAACAACAACAGCAACCATGGACGTAGCTAGACAGGGGAGATTCTATCCATAGAGTTGTTGTTGTAGTAGCGATTCAGAACCAGAACGATAGGCTTCACATTCAGGACTGAAGGGTGCTCCGCGAAACACGCGAGGGCGAAGGCATCTCAGCCACGCTCTCGATAGACCCGATCTCCTTCGGGGCAATCGTCAAAGCTGAATTTAGCCTCATTTATAAATTCAGCAGGTTCATCCTCCACCCTAAAAGTTGGAAGCGCGACACAGGTGGGAAACCAGCTGCCGCTCAGAGGTGAGCCAAATCGCGCAGCCCACGGACAACCCTCACCGAACAGGAGATTGTCGTACCACCAGCGGACGAGGATCTCGAAAGCACAGAGGACGATGATGTCCAATCCCCTCTCTCAGAAACTGTAATCCATATGGAGACTGAGGAACGGGATTCGACGAAGTAACAGGGACACATCGATCCCGTCGACAACACCCATGAAGCCGACGACTAACGTACCCCTGGGCGTGCCGCAGGCTAAACTGCAGCACGCCATCGCAGCCTCGTATACGGTAGTGGCTAGGTTCGCCAGGGAGGGCCTGGGATTAGCTCTTAGTCAGGAGCCCTGGCAAGTACGTGGAAAAATTAAAGGACTCAAGGTAAGCGGATCCTCAGTTGTATATGATACAAGTTCGAGCAGACCTCGAGCATGTATACTAATTAGAAACAGCATCAACTTTATATATCTTATACAGAGTTCAGCAACAGTGATTTGACTGCAGTCTGCATCACACTTAACGATGACACCAAAACGAAGCTCGTTGTGGTGTGAGCCTACTTCCCTGGTGATGGGGAGGTTCCAGCATCATAGCTCAAAAGTCTGGCGGACTTTTGCGGCTAAAGCAAGGCGATTTTATTCGTCGGATGTGATGCTAACACTCACCATCCTTTACGACGCATAAATCACCAAATTGTGGCATTTTTTGAAAATAGTGAGCCATTTCGTCGCTGTTGCAGACGCGTTAGGTATTCTTGGCTGCATCGGGTCGAAAATTGTTGCGCTAGACGTTGAGTCAGCTGCCATCGGTCTAAACGATTTAGTTTTACATCGAGGATTTCCTTTTCAGGTGCACTGAGGAGTGGGCCGCCAATCAAAAAATGTGCCGGTGTTAAAGCTGCTGCGTCCTTCGGGTCGTCGTGTAGTGGGCAGAGGGGTCGAGAATTCAACGTGGCTTCAATTTGTGTAAGTGTCGTGATGAACTCCTCATAAGTAAGAGAAGCGTTGCGTAATATACGTTGCAGATGCTGTTTTATTGATTTGACTCCGGCCTCCCACAGGCCACCGCCGAAGTGCGGTGAACCCGGAGGATTGAAGTGCCAAGTAATTCCTAGGTTTTCGACTTCTTCTGCTGTAGTTCACTATTCGTTTCAGTTCGGCATTAGCTCCCAAAAAGTTGGACCCACACTCGCTGTAGATATCAGAGCATAGGCTTCGACGAGATACAAATCGCTTTAAGGCAGCGAGGAACGCGTTAGTTGTCATATCACAGCTTTCACAGCTAAGCAGACGAAGACCGCTACATAGCCCTTGTAAATCTTCGCACCTCGCCAGCGTCGCACTTTGATATCAAACGCTTCACAATAGTCAATCCCAGCGTGGGAGAACGGGCGAGAAATATTCACTCGGGGGGGCGGCAACTATCCCATTAATTGCGATGAAGTGTTTGGTTTCGCTTGAAAGCAAGTAATACATTTATTAATGATTGATTTGACCATATTTCGAGCGTTTCAAAGCCAATATTTCAAAGTTCAAATAACCGCTAGTACAAAAAACGAATCGAATAGAAGTATTCCCGTACGAGGTCGAAAATGCAAGTGTATCAAAAGTATATTCCCGGATGGAGTCAACAATTAAAGTGAACGTTCGGCTAACTTTCCTTGAAACCTTGTATCGAACGATTGAAACGTGATTCAAGATCAAGGTTAAATCTAATACAAATTTAATACATACATGAGTATGTATGTAATGTGAAAGTATGTACATATTAGCAAATGTCGTAATAGGTTCAAGTATGTGATAACTTTATCCAAGATTTCAATTATATCATGTTGCAGGATTCTAATGTTCTAATTGGGACAAATATGTATACATAAGCTGATCAGCTGATAAATGACATTAAATGTAAACAAATCAAAGTAAACAAATAAAGTATACAATTCAAAGGTGAGTAATTGTGTTAAATTCTAACTGATAAAATTAACTAATAATGCTCTTTTAAGCAGCTTGCGTACAAGTCCGCAACTCAGTGGGACATTTTCATGTTTTCAACAAATGCTAATGTACAGTACTGATGAAACCTCGAAATGATTTATACATTATTATATGGTTTCGATTTAACACGCTCCGTGGCTCAGTTGGTAAAGTCACACTCTGTGATGCTAGTAATCTAGAGACACGAGATCGAATCTCGGCGTGTTAAGTGTTGATGGGAAATACTAATGCTTGCAACATTATTTGATCTGACTTTTGATCTGACGAACTACCTGAACTTTCTTTATTGTATAGGCATGGGCAATGTTCATACTATTTCTATTGTAGTTTATCTCTCTTATCTGTTGAATCGTATCCAAGTAAAGATATGAAATTTTCGTAACGCTTTTTCGTTACGATTTGCTTTTCGAATTTGACTCTTTTTGGGTCGTTCAACAAAAGTTGAACGAAAGTTGAACGTGAGTTGAACCTAAGTTGAAAGTTACACTTTTTGGGTCGTTCAACAAAAGTTGAACGAAAGTTGAACGTGAGTTGAACCAAAGTTGAAAGTTACACTTTTTGCGTCGTTCAACAAAAGTTGAACGTGAGTTGAACCTAAGCTGAAAGTTGAATTCGAGTTGAATTCAAGTTGAACCCAAGTTGAACTCAAGTTGAACGTAAATTGAACCCAAGCCCAACTTCTGTTGAACCTTGAATGGCACCCAACACTCACAGGGTACCACCTAGCCCAACTTCCGTTGAACCTTGAATGGCACCCAAAACTCACAGGGTACCTGTAATGCCAAAAAACGTAACGCTTTTTCGTTATGATTTTCGTGACGCTTTTCGAATTTATGTGCCAGAGTCAAGACATAAAAATGTCAAAACCAGGAACAACTTAAGGCATCTGAGCACTACAAACTCAGGCAATCCAAACTGTTCATAGCAGGAAACTCCCATAAAAGAGCGGCTGAGCTGCTTCAGCTAAGCAGAAATAAAGTACGTACCGTATGTGGGATTCTTACAGGCCACTCCTGCCTGAGATCACATCTGCGCAAAATGAGGCTCTTACAAGACGCAAGCTGTCGATTCTGTGAAGAAGATGACGAGACCTCAACCTACGTCCTGTGCGAGTGTGATGGTCTGGCCCAACGCCGGCGCCGCGGGGTACAATTTGGAGTGGCCTACCTAGACACGGAAGACATAGCTTCAACGTCAATTAGCAAACTCAGCTTATTTCTTAGCACGATCAACCTTGATCGTCAGGCATAGTCCTGCTTATATGTGAACAGGGCGATAGTACAATAGGTTCATCGGCTTCAGTGCTACGAACCCCTTCGGCTTCACAAACTTCGCAGCTCAAACTTGGTACCCAAAAAAACAGGACACTTTTTGTCTGACATACATAATTATCTTATTATAACGAGAGGTCTTGGCCCCTAATTTTTTCCTGGGGTCGTCCCCTTTCTTCTGGTACAGCATACCCAACTGTAATTTCATTGGGGTCTAACCTTTTCGTTAGAATAGGCATTTATATCAGATTATGACTGAAAAAAGTGTAAATTTTTTTGGCACCGAGTGTATTTCAAATCTATGAAGTGCCATTCCGAAATCGACACCTATTGTATGTGTGTACTCTGTACACAGGGTATAGTACAATTAGTTAAAAAAAACCCCAAAACCAAACATAAAAAAAAAATTTGCAATGCCAAATATACGCGGAAAAGTTACACTAGCACATGGGTTAAGGAAGGGGGTGTTGGTGCCGAAAGAGTGAAAAATCACCGCAAAATGTCCTAAGGACGAAACAAACTACACAAAATTACCTTTGTAATGATATCTAACACTTGAGACATTTTCTCAGAAAATTATACCATAGAACCAAAAGTATTTTTGTGAACTTACATTGCTATCATCACGGGAAGTGCTCGCAGTACCTCTACGCGGTGGTAACTTCACCTAGGGACATTCCGATACCACAAAAGTATCGATACCAATGAAATGAGTACTACTCATAACCAAAGTATCGATACTACTCATATGAGTACCCCAAAAGTATCGATACCAAAAAAGTACTCATTTGAGAACTCGGCATTTTTCTCCAAGTTCGGTAATTTGGTATGTCTATTAAAAGATTGGCGTCGGCTCAAACTGCAAATCTGCAATGCATTGCATAACCACCCACACAAGATACACAACGATGCAAGTATGCAACCCAAACAACGTGTGTATATGCATCCGCAGCCGCAACCCACCTGAAGATATACAGTGTGCATTTCAACCTCGCCGCTGCGGAAAACAACAAAACCTTTCATTCATGAGTGACACCACGCACCTTCTCCATCGCGTACCGTAGGGGTATTCAGCATTAGTACGACTTGTAATACTTCCGTCGTGCGCAACGAATTTTTGCGAAGACAGTGTTCGTATAGGCGTATTCAGCACCTGTGATTTCCCATCGGGAAAGAAACGCTTCTACTAGAAGTAGTTTGTCAGCGGTTTCTTTACATTTTCAATTTTACTTCTTTTAGAAAGTGTTACCACTACAGGCAGCTAAATTCGAAAAAGTACTCAGTAGTTACTTGAATCAAAATCGTTTCGATACTGAGTAGTATCGAAAGAAAAGTATTCGATACGAAAGTAGCTGGTATCAAAACAAAAGTATCGATACTTTACTTGTATTTACTAGTATCGGAACGTCCCTAACTTCACCCCGGTGAAGGCCAAACTGTGAGGGCCGGTTGCTCTGGGGTTCCTCGTTCAGACAAGGCTCATTTCAGAGCCGGCGAATCTGTAACCTCAGTGCCACTGCCATACATTCGTGCCAATGACTAGCTACATTTATTATATGTTTTTAGACTTGGCTCCAGAATGTTAGATTTGTCCTAAATCCCCGAGGTGTTAAGGGACGCAAATGGACATCTCTAACGGAGCAGCCGGATACAGGGCGACCTCCGGTGTTATCTAGCCTTACCACATCAAGCGGGGCTCTGGTGTGGCGGACTCTCTTTTCCCTAGCTGCTCGTGGGAATCACATGAACTTAAATAACAACAAAAACACAAACAAAAAACCAAACTCCGATCCGACTGAGACAGCCTCAGACTCGGATCAAGAGGCCCTCGCCTCAGATTTTGTTCCAGCGGAACTTTACTTGTCGGATGTGGATGAACCACACCGACCTACACGGGTTACTTCCTGCACGGAAGCCGTAGCGGGCGGGTTAGGTACGATATCCCGAAGTTCAAATTCCCGCTTTTCACAATCCCGACTTTCATAATCCCGCCACTTTAATATCCCGCCACTTTAAAATCCCGCTCGATTAAAATCCCGCCTAATCATAAGCCCGCCAACTTAATATCCCGCCATTTCAAAATCCCGAAATTTGAATTCCCGCTTTTCAAAATCCCGTTTTTTAATATCCCGTCATAAAAGGTAAGTATTCTTTCATAAATCGCGCGCGCGATTTATGAAAGAATACTTACCTTTAATGACGGTACTATACATTTTCCGCTAAAATGTTTTTGCAACAAGGCAGATTTGTCAGTAAATGATAGTTAGTTAGTATTTACTTATCAGTGAACTGTGATCAGTAAGATTGAACATAATATCGCAGTTAAAATACTTATAAAGTGAGTTTTTACAATTAGATGTGAAAAAACGAAAATAACTATTATTTTCACAGGATATCATGAGTGGAAATATTAATGTCGAAGTCGTGAAAAATAATAAAGGTGGTGACAATCCTGTGGTGGACGGGTTTCATTGCCATCTTGAACGGAAACAAAAGGAAACATTTCGATGGGTTTGTGCCAAGAGAAACTTATTTGCAAAGCGAGAGTGCAAACAAAATTATCTGCTGAAAAACATATCATCATGAAAAACCCTACAGCTCATAAACATGAATTAATAAATTTGTACAAAACTGAACATTTTATTTATCGACAATTGAAATAAATTTTTTGACGGGATTTTGACGGGATTTTTTTTATTATACATTAGCGGGATTTTGATATAGCGGGATTTTAAGATGGCGGGATTTTGAGATGGCGGGATTTTGAGAAGGCGGGATTTTGAAGAGTCGGGATTTTTAATGGGCGGGAAATTGAAATGGCGGGATTTTGTAGGACGGGAATTTTCAGAAAAAGCGGGATTTTAAACAGGCGGGATTTTGTTTTTCGGGAAAACGTAGCTATCCCGTAGCGGGCTCCATGGAGCGTACCGCAAATGAGGGGAAGCAGAAAGCTGGGCTTCCACCCAAATACTCTCCGGGTGTTCTTCGGGATCCTCTTCGTAAAGGACTTGGAGGGGCGGCCTGTAAAAGGTATGTACGAAAAGGCTAGGGCACTTGCGATTAACACCAACCGCAATGCCCCCCCCCCACCCAAACGACAACGATCGGAGGAAGACGGTGCTCCCAACTCGCCGCTTCCACCAAGAAGCAAAGGACGGCAGAAATCCCTTCGCGGAATGCCGTACCTAGACCAAGCACCTCAGCGGCATGTGGATTCAGGGTACCTCCGGTGACCTCTGCTGGCTCATCCCGACCAGTGTCCTGCCCTACGACTATGGCGAACTGGAGCAGGAGTGACCGTACGGGAGCTCCGGTAGCATCAAAGGTTACCCCTCAAACTGTAGTCGCTAGGAGCAGGAGTACTCACCCACAAAATGCCAACACGCGACCAAAATGTACACCCGGTGGCATCGGCGGGCCCTTCAAGGTCAGTCGTCACCCCTCTGGCATCTGCCAGCAGGAGCAGGGGTACTTACTCACAAGTGGCATCATCTGTAAGGGTTGCAATCATGGCGTCGAGCTACCCGGACGGACTGCTTACCCCAGATCAGATGTCCACGGTGCAAGACGCCATCATCCAACATATTGTGAGCATCCCGCCCACCAACGTCTTTCCGGAATTCGACAGCATCCGCTTCCGCCCCGGATTCCTTTTGGTCGAATGCGATAACGAGGCCACTGCCGAATGGCTGTGTAACATAACCCCCACTCTCAACCCTTGGGAAGGAGCCACGCTACGTGCCGTAACTGGAGAGGACATTCCCAGATCAACGATAGCGACGCTCTACCTGCCTCGCACCACGGATGCCGCGAGTGCGATTACACTCCTTGGCAGGCAAAATGAGGGGCTGCGCACCAGCGAGTGGAGGGAGACAACCTCACGCTAATCGTGGCAATCGATTCGATGTCCATGGAGAACATCGCTAGGCGCAACTTCCATGTGTCCTATCGCTTCGGGAAGACAAAAGTCCACCCGAAAAACTGGAAGGGCGCCGGCAAGGAAGACAAATCGAAGTCGGCCAACACCGAAACGGACACTAGCACTACCACCACCGTCAATGAACCGCCCTGCAACACAGCTGAGCCAACAAGCTCTATGGAGGAGGATCAGCATCCACCAGACCTCTCTCCCTCACCGGAACCGATGGAGCTGGTGCCACTGCACCTCGACAGCCTCGACTCGCCTGAGTCCACAGAGGAGACAGACGTCACCGTCATTGCTAACCCTAGGAGTGAGACGAGGAATGGCAGTCACGATGCAGACAGCTAATCCGAGCATTGGCGTGTTGCAGTGCAATCTCTGCAAACGAGGTAAAAATAATTCTTGACGAAAGCATACGCTGCACCCAGGTAATGATCGTATTGTCGGCTCCTTTGGCTCGTAGTGCCGTTTCTATGGATTTGAAGGAGGTGTTATCGAAGGCGCCTTCTATGTCAAGGAATGCACACCTTGACATAGAAGGCGCCCCAATGCATGGGGTATTAAGCCTTACATAGTTCTGTGGATCTACAAGACAATTGTTAGACCTCTTGTGGAATATGGGGCGGTCGTGTGGTGGAGAAGAGCAACCACCATAGACGGAAGACGGTGTCTCGAGAAAGTTCAGAGGCTGGCCTGTCTTGCTGTCCTTGGGGCCTTCTTTTCGAGCCCCACTGCCGCCCTGGAGGTCCTGCTAAACTTGCCACCTCTCCACATACACATCGAGGCAGTGGCAAGGTTAGCTGTCATTAGGCTCGTAGCATGTGAAGGCCGACGAGGTCGCAAGAAGAGCATCCACCACTCTCTTTTATGGCCCAGAACCTTACTGTGGGTTACCACTCTGTATCTGCAGAAATGTGATTAGTGAGTGGGAAAAAGCCAAAGCCACCACACACTGGGAAGCTCTTCCAGGGCTTAGGCAGTCAAAACTCTTTGTCGCTAACTACTCACCCAATCGTACCCTTGGTCTGATGAAATTGAGCAGAAACAGGGTTAGGATCATATGCGGGCTCCTTACGGGGCATTGCCGTTTAAACGGTCATTTAAAGCGCTTGCGCATTGTTACCGACGCCAGCTGTCGCTTCTGTGAGGCTGACGACGAAACTGCTTCTCACATCCTGTGTGAATGTGAGAGGCTAGCAAGGCGCCGATTGGAGTGTTTCGGTATCGCTTTTCCCTTGGAAGAGGATATCGCCACTATCAATATGGCCCAGATGAATCGATTTATCGAAGGCAGTCGATTAGATGAGTTCATCTAATCCATAGTAAGGGGCAATGGTACAATAGACCACCGGTCGCAGTGCCTAGGGCAACTCTTGTTGCCTGTGCCCTCAATAAATCTAATCTAATCTACATTTTTTCAGTTGTATATATCGAACTTTAACTCTTGATAGAATAGACTTAGAGTTATAAAATCTTGTCCATATATTGCTAACAAAATTTATTTGATTGGTACCAAAAATTAAAGTGCTCCGACGATTGAAACCCCCCTTGCTCCTCCTAACATTTTTTGAATAGGCATGCCTGCAGCTTCTCTTTAAATTTAGACAGGTAGATCAAATTTGGTGAGATGCCTAGTCTAAGCCCCTATTATTCTCTTCACCAAAAATTATTACCATCCGATCAAAACTAAGGGTACCCCAATATAACACTTAATTGTAATTTTCTGTGAACGCCTATTTAGGTTGACCATCTTTTTTTCCGTTCTTGTATCTTCAACATAATGTTAAATTAGTCTCCGTAAGTCTACCACGCTCTCTATTTTGACCAAAAATTTTCCGCCCTTGGATAATAAACTTATGGAGGTTTTACTGTATATCCAAAAGTTTGTGCCAGAGCGTGCCTTGCAACAGTGATGTCAACTTTAGTTACATTTCAGTAATCGGTTATATTGGTTACATTTATTTCGAGTAATCGTTACTTTGTATTCGGTACTTAGTAATCGTTGCTTTTAAAGAAACACGTAAAAAAACTACAACGAGTACAACGACAACCTACTCGAATGCGATAGTACTCACATTTACGCTTGGTCGCAGACATCGTATAGAAGGTAGGAGGGCTTGTACTAATTTTTAGCACTGGTTTACACAAATAAATTGCGAGACAGGTGGCACCCCAATCGTGTCCCTCTCCCAAAGGATTGCAGAGATATCGACGGATTTCCGCAAGAATACGAAGTCGACCTTAAAATTGCTGTGGCCAACATCTAGGTTGACAAGAGTATACGTTTTGTGCATTATTGTATTTTGACGGGGGTGTAAGCCCTGTGAGCTACGCGGAGAAGATCCTTCCTTAGAGAATTTTATTGAGTGTCGATCGGCTCAAGGATTCCAAAGATATCGACGGATTTCGTAAGTAGTACGAGGCTGGGTCGACGGATCGTCTTTTCCGGTCAGTGCGCGGGGGGATCAGAGATAACTATCAACCTGGATATTGGTCACTTTTTCCAAAATCCGTCGATATCTTTGGAATCCTTGAGCCGATCGACACGATCAAGGTGTCGGTGGACTCGCAACAAAATTCTCTAAGGTAGGATCTTCTCCGCGTAGCTCACAGGGGTGTTAGGGATAACCGTCAAGTCAAGATTAGATAGCAGACTGTGTACTACTCGGTGTGCTCGATTCTGGTGTTTGTTCCTGAGTACATACATACGAGATTGCCTTGTTTGTTTGTTGTTCAGTACATATGTAACGACTACTTTTTGTACTCGGTGGTAGTTACTTCCGATATTTAGTAGTAACGACTACCTAAGTAACGGGTAGTTAGCTTTTTGACATCTCTTTACAAGTACGAAAAATCGGGTTTGAAGTTTGCTAGTACACTCCGAAATAATCTGGTTTAAAGAAAAAGACATGGTTGTACTCACATCACTTACTCATCACAGGAAGGTGCATTTTTATATGGCTAACGGATCATGGAAGATACTCGCCAATATGTCACACGTGGAATATACTTTCGGAGAGAGAAAAACTTGTTCTCTCGATTAAACTTTCTCTCGTATACAGACGATGTGCTCTACGAAAAATGCAGCAAATTATAGGTGACTCTGAGCAATAATAAAGCAGCTGAAGCTAGTTATTCTGATAAAAATAAAATAAATAACAGGCGCGACAGTCCAACATTGAACTAAGGCCGCAGATGTGTTCGTGACATCAAATTCCCAAGATCTTAACAGGTTTTTTGTTGAGGTGTTGAGATCAACTGTGTCATTTATATACTTGGTAGCGTTAACGAAAGGTAAAAATTGCATAAATCTAATTTATATCTACATACATTAACTGAAATGCCTAAAGTAAACATTCAACTTGTAAATTTGAATATTTACTCCGTTTACTTCCCAATCCAAAGTCCTGGCAGACAACAGGATTTCCGCCAACATCCGTTCTCCGTTCTTTTTCAATTCTCTGTACATTCCATTAAAGTGCATCAGCAGAATCGTCTGTTTAATTAGTCATCACCTCATTACATCCGCAAAACGACCTCATCGTCAACGTCTCAAGATAAAAGCAAAAACCTTCACTTTCGTCTTGCCTTTTCTAGTACTGTGTGCACACACATGTTTGTCGTACTGTGTGTATGTCCAAAAGACCATTGCTCTTGGCGGTCGGCCTTATTGGCAAACATCAAAGGGACGCTCTTCCATTCCATATAACGAAGCAACGCGACGAGGAGCAAACGCAAGAATGCAGAAAAAGGAAAAAACCAAATAAACAAATCAATGCCCGGACCATGGAGTCATCCCATCCTCCCGCTGTTGCTGTCTCACACTTGACGACACCGAGTACGTCTTGGTCGTTCTTCTTCCTTCCTTGTGGCCCTGTACATTGCCATCTCGCAATATAATAATATGTACATCCTATATAAATGGATGCTATATGGAAACTTCCTCTTCCGAGGGCATCTCGTATATGTAGGCATAGCGTATAGCCAGTCAGAGCTCGCAGGGAACATGCATGACTATTGCGACGCAACGAAAACCGAATGAAAGATAAAGATATATGACGACGACCAGGATACGCCAGGGGGGAAGTTTTGAGCTTATTTTCCCTGGGATTCACAGTCAGCAATACCAAAACAATCTGCCTGAATATGCTAGGTGGTCGATCCTGTTGCATTGGATGCTGATGCTCCCTTGACCGCGCCCCCATGTCTAGACAGAAATTATTTGGCAAACGAATTGTGTGTTGCCAGATGTGACAGTATAGTGTTGAATCCAAAGCGGGAAGTAGGAATAAAGGAACGACACAAAATACAATTTATATAAAATAGGTATAACATCGACATTGAAAAGGGGGGAGTAGGCGAGTGTACGGTTTGAAGAAGAGTTCAATTTTATATAGTCAAAGTCCTATCCTGTGGTAAGAGTTTCCTTTAGAAGTCATTCCTCTAAAACTTTCCGACTTTTATTGTAATTTATGCTTGAAAACTTATACGATAGGAACATAATAGAAGAACGATTAACTGGGAAGTGCGGAATTTATAAGGACGGAAGAATAAGGTGAAGGAGAAATTTTTCATTTCAGTATGGTAGGTCTGGTGAAACTAAAATAGATGATTCTTGTCAAAGTTGCACGACTCTGATAAAGTTCTCTTTGTATGATACCGGTCTAGGAAATATTTCTTTTTGTAAAAAATTACAAAAAATTATACTTTGTAGTTAGGGAGCAGAGTGGTGTGAGATTATCATATAGTCAAGAGTAGACTAAATGATACCCTCTTACAAGTCAATATGGCACCTCCACGCTTGGTGGCCGCTGGAAACTGCGTATTGATATTGCACTTCACGTTGATCCTTTCTAGCAAGTATGTAGCTATATCGGGGTGCACGGAGAAGTGATCCGTTCGACTATGAGAGAAGCCTTGTATGTCTGCAATCAAAACCAGCAGGAGTGGAATGAGGGGAAGGCCTACTGAACTTTCGGGTGGAAGCGAAGTCGTCAACCGGATACCATGAATAATACTAGGAATAAAGTCCACTCAGAGCTCCCACCACCCAAGCCCATATCGCATGAGGAAACTAGGCTCCGAGGGACACAACACTTATCAGCTTAGGTCAGGCTAGTGTTCGCGCCTCATTTCCTATCTATCTCGAATAGACCCGGGCATCCAGAGCATTTGTCCGAGCTGCAGTGATGCGCCTCATGATGTGGACCATTTGTTTCGAAAGACTACGAGACTACAAATGAAAAGAACGGAGTTGGCATTATTCTGGTGTTGTCTTTGTTTGGCAGCATCGTAATTGTCGGTGATCGCCTGATTCGAACCCTTAGCTGTGCTGTGAGGAGCTTCATAGGTTTAACGGCTGTAGCTAATTCTTTTGTTCTCCACGGGCGTTACTTCCCTGTATTATACGAGTATCCCCTGTGGTTTTGGGAAAGAATAAACCACAGCGTTCCTGGCTTATCGTAAAAGGCAACTAAAGAAAACTCTGGACAGTGTCGATTTCCAATTTCATAAAACGGATATATTCTAGTTTCCAGACCCTACGGTTAGGCGACTTGAATATCTCCGTATAGGAAAAACTTCAGACGCGGAGAGACGAAAACATCGTACACATTGGACCATGTATTCGCGAACGGATTCTCTTTCCCATCCTTCCTAGCTAAGCTAGAAGCTAGTTAAAAAAAATCACTATGGAAAGTGTCGACCTCCAATTTCATAATTTTTCTCTGTACGTAGATATCCTAGTTTCCGCGCCCAACTGATGATTTGAATGTCTTCGTATACTGAACAACTTAGACAGGCACGAGAGTAAACTCTGCTTGGCGTCGTACACATTCGATCCTATACGCGTGAACGTATTTCCTATCCAATCCTTACCCTCCGTTCACGTAATTATATGATCAAATGGGATGGATGCAGGATGCTACACAAATGCGATGCGACCCGTGCCCCATCGGGGAAAGATGTCCAGGGACGTAAATGGACATCACTAACGGAGCTGCCGGACCTAACAGGCGACCTCAGGTTCAATCTAGCCTTGCTGCACCAAGCGGGGCTTTGGTGTAGTGGACCTTTAATTCCCTAGCTACTCGTGGGAATCCAATGAGCAAACAAGTGTAAATAAAGAAAAACACGAAAAACGATCCGAAAAAAAGCAGCCTCAGACTCGGATGGAGGTGTAGTGTAGATGAGGTGGTGGGTACCCCAACGGGGGCAAACCCTATTAAGAGGAGCTCTAAACTCTCGAGATATCCACAGCAACAACCTCTAGCCATTGTTACAAAAAGCCTCGCGACGGAAGAGACGCCACTAGTCGAAAAAGACATATCCGCGAAACTGGACGAACTGATTATCAAGGTGATGGCGTTTGTAGAGTCGAAACCCTACATACACGGAGCTGTGAAAGAGAAGCTCAGGAAGTACGCGTTATGCATAACGGAGCCAAGGGGCTGATATACGGTAAAAAGGACAAAAAGCTCCAAAGTGACAAAGAAGTCCCAGACTTCACCGCGACTTCTTAAAGTACCGGCGCCCGAACAGCTAAAGCGCAGGCGGGACATGGAGGAGAGTATAGCTTTTCAAACTTTAAAAAGGAAGAAGGCGCAGTCTCAAAAAAATAAGACAGTGGATCAACAGGAGGAGATCACTCAAACTGGAAGGCCCCCACTAGAAGAAATCCCGAGACTAGATCAGGGTGGGAACTAAACGGGAGAAGAAGAAAAACGTAAAATTTAAGAAGCTAAAGACGTCGTGTCGTGTCGTGCTCTGTGGCCGTGATCGTTCGGTCGCCACTCTGTGAAATAGATACTCATAGAGAAACGAGTTTCCAAACTCGGCACGACTCGTCGCAAGTTTATTATTCAGAAGAAAATGATAAGAAATATTCTTATCGTAGAATAATAAACAAACAAACAATGCGACTAGGAAGTGCTATGGCTGACAACCATATCACACTCCGAATTCAGTTGTCTTTGTAACATTGATGACTACACACGGTAGTCATCAACGCACCATGCTCCACTAGGAGTTACGGTAATCAAGAGAGAGAGAAAGACGAGACCTCACTCCATGATCTTTCTCAGTCGGAAGAGATGACCTATGCCGACATCCTGAAGAGAGTGACGTCCAAACCACGGCTGAAAGAGATGGGTGATACAGTCTCCCAAATTCGTCGAACAAGAAATGGGGAACTATTGTTCCAAATGAAAACCCGCGGTAGAGATTCGGTAGATGGAGACAATTCAATCGTTACGGACCTGTTCAAACCGAATCCATCTAGTATAAAAGCTTTGCGGCAGGTGACGAGGATAGAGATTCTAGATCTCGATGAGGTCACAACGAGGGATAATGTCCGGGCGACATTCAATGAGAATCTGGAAGTGGAACTTCCCCTTGACGCCGTGAACTCGTTGAGGAGGGAGTACGGTGGAGCCCAAATAGCAAGAGGATATGAAAATAATTGTTAAACCAAAGCGAACAGTGTGAACAGCTCACTTAGAATCATTCTCACTCAGGAACACAACAGGCAAACTGTGGCACCAGCTGTAGGTGATGGCTGCTAAACTGGGTGAAATTAAAAAAAAAAACAATTAAAGTACTTTGCATCAATACGAGTTTAAAGGAATCAATTAAAACCAAACGAGACCGAGGCTAATTTTGGGCGCGGCCGAAATTTGAATACCCGTCACATTTGAATGAAGGTTAAGCTTCTTTTGTGAAAATAATTTCTACCGCAGCCCTATGACGTGCTCCGATTCCATCTGTTCTTGGATGCGCTGAGGCTAGGCCAGGAACACACTTGGATGAGTTTTGGATCTTAACCAAAATTCATCCAAGTGTGTTCCTGGCCTAGCCTCAGCTAGAAAAAAGAAAGAAAAATTCTTAAGAGAACCTAATATATTTGGGAGTTGGTTTGTATGACAGCCCTATAACGTAATATACCGATTCCATCCGTTCCTTATGTTTTGCGGCTTTATATGAACATACTTCGATAGATAATACTAATTTTCAGGGCTTGGTCTGTATGACAGCCCTTTGACGTAGTGTTCCGATTTTATCCGTTCCTAGATATGGTTTGAAGCTTTACCTGGAACACATTTGGGTAAACTTTGGTTAGGGTTGGACTAAAAAAAAAAAGTTTTACTTAGAAGAATGTATTTTCCAAGGTTTGGTTTGTATGACAGCCCTATGACGTAATGTTCCGATTCCACCCATTCGTAGAGGCTTTAGGAACACACTTGGATGAAGTTTGGTTGAGATTGGTTCATAAAGAAAAAACATTTTCTTAGAAGAACCTAATATTCAAGTGTTGGTTTGTATGACAGCCCTATGACGTAGTGTTCTGATTTATCCGTTCTTCCATATCTTTTGAGGCTTTACTAGGAACACATTTGGGTAAAATTTGGTTAAGGTCGAATTAAAAATTATAAATTTTTTCTTAGAAGAACTTTTTTTTTTCAGTGATTTTGTAGGCCAGCACTATGACGTAATGTTCCGATTCCATCCGTTACTAGATATGTTTTGAGGCTTTACTAGTAACACACTTAGGTGAAGTTTGGTTAAGATTGGTATATAAACAGAAAAGTTTTTCTTAGAAAAACCCAATAGTCAGGAGTTGGTTTCTATGGCAACCCCATGACGCCATGGTTCGATTCAATTCATTCCGACATATATACAGCGTGTACTAAAAAGAAACTAGCATACAAAATTTCAGCCCGATAGCTTCGAAACTGAGGGACTAGTTTTCGTCGCAACAGACGGACAGATTTCTCTCGTCACACTGATCAATAATATATATTGTTCGGTATCGCAATAAAATATGTAATTTCTATCTGGCAATGACATGACATGACATCAGTCAGTCGTGACTTAGCCTTTACGCATAAAAGACGTATGTATATTGAAAAGCTCGGTGTTTTCGTGGTACTTAGTAGAAACCTATCAGTGGCGACGAGGATAATGGACGCATCATCAATAAAGACCCTTGTGACCGATCTTTTGGCAGCACAAGAGCAAGCCGCGAAACGCCGCGAAGAATCGCTCTTGAAAGTGTTATCATCTATGCAATCTGCACCATCCGCCACAACAACGGTAAAATCTTCGACATTACCGCAATTAACGGAATTTGAACCGTACCAGAAAGATTCCACTAAATTCGATGAGTGGATTAGTCGCTTCGAATTTTCCGTTGACTGCACAATGGCGAACATGGAGGATGGCGAAAAAGTTAAGTTTTTGATGACAAAACTTTCGGCTGCAGCATTTTGCGAATACTCAAAGTACCTACTGCCTACCCAAAAGTGTAACCGGCCACGATTTCAAAACGACGAAAAAAAACGGCTCTGTACGTTATTCAGCAAAAGGCGTTCAATCTTTGCAGATCGGTACGATTGCCTGAATATTGCGGAAGATGACGGGGAAGATTTTCGACATTATGCGATCGCGTACGTGTCGCAATGCGTAACTACAAATACACGGAGCAAACGGAGGAGCAATTCTCGTGTTTAGTGGCACTGACTGGTTTGAAATCGGCATCAGATGAATTTCTACGTGCACGCATTCTACAAAAACTCACATCAGATGCAGAAAAAGTTACATTCGATTCTGTAATGCTCGATTGTGAGGAGTTCATTGCGATGAAAGACGAAACCAGAATGTACGAACAATCTCAACGAATCGTCAACAGCGTTAGAAGTTGCAATCGTCGTGTCAATAGTGGTCCCACTCTACGCCCGAGCAAGGGGCAATTTCGTCATGTTAAACCTACAAGACAGGCTAATGAGGTTAAGTCGCACTCGACAGATAGCAGAAAACCACCTTCATCGTGCAAAAGGTGTGGTGAGTTCCATTGATATAAAGACTGTCCGTACGTCAAATATAAATGCCATTCGTGTAAAGCTATCCGGCATCTGTCAAAAATGTTTAAGAAGAGAGACATATCTGTGATGTGTCTCGAAATGACAAATGCAGTGTCTACTGACTCGGGAAGCTTAATTAAAACAACAATCGACATCAATAAAACTTTCGTTATTGTATATCTCGACAGTGGATCGGAGGAGAATATCCTTCTATATATAAAAATGCTAACTTCGGAAATGGAAAAATCTGATGAATGTTCTGATTGGCTACGATGAATCCCGAATGTCGATAAGTATAGCATGCAAGAACGAAAAGCAGTCAGTCAGTGCTGCGAGCGCGCAGTGCGGGCACGTCAGCTCATAGCCGGGAGCAGACGTTGGCTGTGGCAGGGGCCGGGGTGGGGGGTCGTTAGGGGTTGACGAGCGTAGCGAGCAGGGGGCGAAGCCCCCTAGTAATCAACAAAAATACGTGGAATTCAATCGGAAAGCCTGCATGGGCGTAGCCAGGATTTCGGTCAGGGGGGGGGGCATTTTATCAAAATCATGATTTTCTTAGGAGTAGAAATTTCCGGTCGCAGAAATATTGTTAGCCAATTTTAGAGTAGCCTGGCTTGTGATTGGATTGATGCAACGATGACAATTTCCAAAAATCCAACTTACCCTGCTTACTTCGTCTAGCCGCAATGTACCCGGCAACTACATCGGCACGGTAAGTGCTGTACGAAAACTTAGCTCCAAATAATGAGAATTGTCACGAAAAATGGGATAAATTTGATGATGCGTAGTCGATTCGACGAACCATGACCTTCCAGGGCTAACAAAGCAAAGCTGTATACCATTTGTCACCCTTTCAGATGAAAATAAGTTGAATTCCACTAACTTCCCGAAGGGACCTAGTTGTGTACTCCAGCTCAGAAGCCATGAAATGAAACAGGAAATATGGGATCCACGCAGCCACAGAAGCACACTTACAAGTGAAATGTGTGTGCTGGTACGCAGCCTCCGTCAGTTACGAGGGGCCACTCGCTGTCATCTATTTGCATGTGCCTCCTGACTGCAAACTGTCCCGAACATCGCTTCTCCAGCGGCACTTGTAGTGGTGAAAAAGCATCGCTGCGCCAGCATCAGAAAATTTTTGAAAATGTTGTATAGTTCAGCGATTTTTTTACTACATCAATAAGGATTTTTTTTACCATTTTCATCGACCAGGGGGGCGGCGACCGCCCCTCCCTGCGCCCCCCCCCTGGCTACGCCCATGAAAGCCTGTGATGGACAGTTGTATGGAGCAAGCGCGAACATACAATGGCAGCCTTATGAAATTTCTGGGGAAATGTGAATTAACATTTCACTACCAAAATGAACAATTTGAAGATTTATTCTACATCGCACCATCGGGATCGATGAATCTTCTTGGCGTGAACATGATGCGTAATGATTTCGTCGAGAAATTGAAGTGCAAGTTCCCATCCGTTTTCGGAGACGATTTAGGAAAATGTATGAAACTTAAAGCAACTCTACAATTGAAACCCGGTGCGGTTCCAGTCAAATGTAAAGCTCGTCCTGTGCCATACGCGACGAGGCATATCGAGTCGAATCGGAATTGAACCGTCTTCAGTCGATTGGTGTTATTAAGTCCGTGGACTACGCCGAGTGGACAGCACCGATTGTAGCAGTAGCAAAGCCGAACGGAACCACAAGACTTTGTGCAGATTACTCTACAGGCCTAAATTCTTCTTTGGAATTAAATCAGCATCCTTTGCCGCACCCCGACGACGTTTTTGCCGTGCTAAATGGAGGGTTTGTATTCTCGAAAGTCGATTTCTCAGAGGCGTTTCTACAAGTGGAGTTGGACGATACATCAAAAAAGCTATGCAACATCGCGACGCATCTTGGCATTTTCGAATGGCAGCGTTTACCCGTAGGGGGGAAATCATCGCCTGGAATTTTCCAATCGATCGTGGTTACCATGCTAGCTGGGCTTGATTTCGCGATTGGATACATTGATGACATCGCGATTGTGAGTAAAACTCAAGAGGAGCACTGCGCACACATTGAAGAAGCGTTTCGACGGATCCAAGACGCTGGATTTCGAGTTCGTTTGGAAAAGTGTGACTTTTTCAAAACATCCATGAAATATCTCGGATATATTATCGACAAGCATGGACGTCGACCAGACCCGGAAAAGATAGCCGCTATAGTCAAAATGCCACAACCGCAGAACATCACGACACTACGCTCATTTTTGGGAATGGTAAATTATTATCAATCATTTGTTAATAATCTACGTTTTATTCGTCAGCCTTTAGATGAATTGCTTAAACAAAGCCAGCGTTGGTATTGGTCGCCAAAATGTCAGCAAGCCTTTACGCAAATTAAAGATATCCTTCAATCGGACCTCCTACTAACGCATTACGATCCTTCACTGGCAATTATAGTAGCAGCAGATGCATCAAATGCAGGTTTGGGTGCTGTAATCCAACATCGTTTTACCGATGGCTCAGTCAAAGCAATACAACATGCATCTCGATCGTTAAGTCCCGCCGAAACCAACTATAGCCAAATAGAGAAGGAGGGTTTGGCTCTCATTTACGCTGTGCATAAGTTCCACAAAATGCTTTATGGACGATCATTTACATTACTCACAGACCACAAACCGCTGGTTGCAATTTTTGGAAGCAAAAAAAGTATTCCACAGCATACTGCAAGTCGTTTACAACGGTGGGCAGCGACTCTCATTTCTTATGATTTTGCAATCGAGTACCGGAACACTGCAGCTTTCGGGCAAGCAGACGCTCTATCACGTCTTATCAGCAGTCAGCCGACTTCAGATGAAGAGTTTTTAATAGCAAGCATGCAAGTTGATTTAGATTTTTCAAATTATAAATCGATAGTTCCTGTGACGTTTGATCAACTACTTCAGCACACCAAGCGAGACTCAATGCTTCAAACCGTAACACAACACATCGCAAATAACTGGTCGAAATCTAATGAGTTTAAGGCATCCGCACAATGGGCAGAGATTAAACAGTTCTACAACAGACGGTCGGAACTGGGTATTGAAAGCGATGTACCGCTTTTTAAGGAACGCGTCATCATTCCAAACACTCTTCAACAACGAGTTCTAAAATTGCTACACAGAGGTCATCCCGGAATGTGAAATGTGAGCCTTTTTCGTGGCCGCAAACGAACCATCCATGGCAGCGAATCCATATGGACTACGCAGGTCCGTATATGGGAAAATATTTCCTTGTTATTGTCGATGCTTACTCAAAGTATCCTGAAGTTTTTCCTATGGGCAAGACTACATCGCTCTGTACAATCAACAAATTGAGGACGATTTTCATCCGGCATGGACTTCCTGAAGTTATTGTAAGCGATAATGGAACTCAGTTCAGCTCATACGAGTTAAGAACTTTTGCTTGCAAAACGGAATCACTCATATATTTTCCACTCCTTATCATCCGCAGTCCAGTGGTCAAGCAGAAAGGTTTGTTGATACCCTAAAGAGAGCTTTGAAGAAATTAAAAGGGGAGGAAAATATAGTCCGCTCAGTTGAAATTTTCCTGGAAACATATAGAATCACACCTAATAGTTTATTTCCAGAAAACAAGTCCCCATCGGAGTTATTTCTTCTAATGCCTCCTATGAAATGCTCATTCGATGCCAAGAAGCAGCTCGCCAACCATGGACCAAGAAAACGCAGTTTCTCTATGGACGCCCTAGCCTATGCTCGTCACCGTCCATCTCATTTTTGGAGACCAGGCAGGGTCATACGCAAATTAGGAAACGTGATCTACGAAGTTAGCTTGTTGGATGGATCTACGAACCGGTTCCATGTAAACCAACTCATACCGCGGATCGAAGACTTGAAGACAACTCGTGAACCTATTTCGGAATTGGCTTACACGTTTTTTAACAACTCAACAAAACCGACTGAGACTGTTAGTTCGAATGATCACCGTGAAGAAACATCAACGTCGAGTGCAATCAACGATTTATCGGCCCAAATACCACGACGAACAGGTCGCGAGATAAAGCCGGTAAAGGATTTTCAAGTAAATCCTCGTTTGAAGAGGTATTAAAATACGAAACGATACACACCCCTCATTGTAAGTTATAATGCTCATATTATTTGAATTACTGTTTTGCATTTAGTTTTCTGAAAGAAAAATTGTTACTATTGTATTTAATTGCTTAATATTTTAAAGCCCTGAATTTTTATATTTTCTATCATTGAATTTATTAACTTTGTTCTTTGCGCTTAATAAGTTAAAAGGGGAGGTGTTCGGTATCGCAATAAAATATGTAATTTCTATCTGGCAGTGACATGACATGACATCAGTCAGTCGTGACTTAACATTTACGAATAAAAGACGTATATTGAAAAGCTCGGTGTTTTCGTGGTACTTAGTAGAAACCTATCATATATACTTTATATAGTCGGGGGATCTTCCTTCTGTGCGTTGCAAACTTCATAACAATGTTAATATACCATTTCACATAGTGACGGGTATAAAAACTGTTAAATTAATTCCACTCGGCAAGTCAATACAAAACCATAGGCTTCAAATGCAAATGCTTTCGTACAGACGTTGAATGCTTTCTCCGCCCTTTCTCCCCCGTTAAGCAACGAGGTAAACATTTAATCTAGAATAAGTACGAAATAATTCACATTATGGGCAAAAACTCAATATATTTTCTCCGTAATTAAAGCCTGTGGCCCAGAGGCTAACGAATCCCATGGGTCTTTGCCTAATTCGGGAGGTTCCACTTCCATATGCTGAAAAGAACGACTCATTTCAAAATTTAGGGATACAAAGAGTAAACCACCACCAACGGTGAACAAAATACCCACATCTTCTCACCGAACTACTTTGCAGGTGACATTTCACCATTATTTTGTGGTCTACTGCCGCTGGCAACGTTTAATGTCACATTTCATTAAAAACGACAATAATATTCACAGCCTAATTTAAGTGGGTATGAAATCAATATTTCACACATAATATCCAATTTCACCGAAACAAAGGTGCAGCAGCAATATACCAAGCATTCCCATTGCATCGACACATATGCTACCCCAACATCCATTATGCACTATTTCATTGCATGCAAGTAATTACAGTATGTCTCGTATACAGTCCGTTGGCATCGTATTGAAAATTGGCTCAGCTGTTTCAACTGCCATGTCATGACCATTCGTTAGGAACCTTACGCGTCCATGCCGGGAGAGGTCAGTTAAACCGGTCTCGTTCAGAACAAGGGTAAGAGTATAGTGTAGCACCTTGTTCACCTATTAACAGAAATGAAATATGCTTGGCTATATTTTTACCCTTTTTCTTTAAGAAATTTAATATTCTTGTTTGGGTGATCCTGTTTTAAATACGTCCCCTTGCAGTATGAACGTTGCGAGCGCACTATATCGTGAAGTTCAGTTTAAATTAGTTGTCTATCTACATGCTAACTACCGGAAAGGGTTACTTTACTTATCTGTATATGTTTGTCGTCGAACTACCAACGTGAACGGAAAGTTGTTTCAGGACTATCCGGGAGTGCATATTCAGGAACTAACAACGTCCCGAAGGGAATTACTTTTCAGATCCATATATTTTTGCAATGAATCCTTCAAAACTACGTATCGTCAGGTTATACGTACCACGTACCTACATTATTTAAGTCGTGCGAAGGTGAAGTCATTGACTTGTGAGAGAGTCCTTTGTGACGTGAAAGGATTTAAGTCCTTCTTTTGCTAATTTATTTCTTGAATTTTCTATACATATACATATACACCTTTTTCACGCGGTTTCTATATGTACATATACATTAGGTACGATGTGGTAAAACTTGATGTGGTAATACATATATTGCTTTTGTTCAGGGATGTATGTATGTATATAACATATACAGTAATTCTTATAACGACAAGGATACGGTATGTGACGCAGCACGTTCTGTTTGGTATAATATGATCGAAGTGGGCCGCAATAAAAACAACTCATGTCTAAAGAAAGGAATCCCGAGCATACGTGAAAATTTTTGCTGGTTGAGGAAACCTATACCTATTAACCGAGACCAAGACGAGAACGATATAGCAATGAAGACGACGACGAGGACACACCACCATTTTCTGCAGAAGACTATGAGAAATAAAATTATAGGATTTTCTTCCACTTTAGAAGTCGCGTGTATGGTGAGTAATAATATGGTTGGGCGGTACAATGTACAATCATTGTTGTCTGATTGATTCCTTGATTCATACACGGCGGCTACGGCTAGACATAAAATACATTGACACGATGAGTGTGTCTTCAGTTTACAAGGATATCAGTGACGGATGATTTCATTGGGATTTCATCGTAACAACCGGTTGATTCAGAAGGGAAATACAGAAAGGCGACATAAACTTTTAAATTATAGATTGACGGTATTAGGATGATGAATTTTTAAAAGGATTTTTGGATTTCTTTGGAATAGGTGAAGTACACTTGATTTAAACATGCCACGATAGCGCTGATTGAAGAACCAACCAATAAAGAGTGAAGATTCACCTTGCAACTACGACGAGAGAAAAGGTTCTTGACCTAACACAGTGGACTCGTATAGCTCATCTCTGACTGACATGTTTCAAGCGAGAAATCGTCGTCAGATCACAAGTCCATTAGGTTAAAGCTTGCAGGAACTTTTGTACTCCAGAATGTACACATTAGCGACTTTGTATTTTCTAGAATTGAATCTCTCTCTCTCTCCATTGAAGCCCCTTGTGATATAGAGCTGGATAAGAACTCATTTCTTCCAAAAAAATCAGGATTACTCGAAGGCCTCTTTGATTTTAAGAGGTGGGGAAATCTTTAATAGAACTGCAATTGCAGTTATACATACTGGATTCGTACCAGCTAAAACCAGGCAAGTCTAAAGACCACCTTTTAGTATTACTTCGAGGGGCCAGGCAATGGCTAATTAGCCTTTCAACCGATATGCTGACTTCCGTCTGGCTTCTTCCCTCTGCAGGTCTTTGTAGATGCTGGACATGAACTTATTCACTGCTTCCCAATGGCGTTGTTTCTCCAGCATACATTCGACCACATCCGTGACCCGTCAAGAATTGAGTCAAGAAGTGGTTCACTTCTCCACGTTTGCGCCGAACCCACTTTGCAATATCAGGGATGAGATAGTGTGTCCACAGCCGGTTGAGGCTTCGTCCCATCGCCGTTGTTAGTTTCTCATGCTTTCCTCTCTTTCTAAACTTTTCCCAAGTTCTAACTCTTCGTAACGACGACCAGTAGAGTATGTAGTAGAGTCTGGTTGTTTCCTCGACCAGAATTACCATTGGAATCATTCCAGCAATACGACGTATGCCGCTTCGTATGAGGTTGTTCTGTATGAAGAGCACACTCTCAATGCACACCAACGGTAAACCGAGTTCAGTTATTGGTCATTCCCAGAGGTGTCGAGTGAATTAGCCTAGACAGATGAGGCATATAGCAGTATGGATGTAACGACCCTAGCCAGCAGCTGTCTTCTGCTAGATCTTGGGCGACCTATATTGGGCATAATCCTTGCTAAAGCTACTGTGGCTACTACCACCTTTTCCGTTACGTACTAATGTGCTATACTTCAACGCACTCTGACTTCTTTGCTACAACAACTACTGCGATGTCATCTGCAAACCCCACCACAGTCACTCCTTCGTCTTCTTTTAGCGGTGCAGAAAGGTGTGGAAACCGCTGTGCATCTATGTGGACTCGAGCTATGGATCGCCGATGTCTTCGTCCGTGGTGTCAAGGGACAAAAACATGGCTGCTGCGATAGGGTTTTCCCACACTGAGATAGGGGGTAAGTCAGTGGGCGCAGCTGGGCATTGAAACAAATGACCCACATCGTGAGGAGCTCCAGCGCAGTTTGGACAAATGTTCTGGATGTCCGGGTTTATGCAAGAAAGGTACGAATTGAGGCGCAAACAAAAGCCCGACCGAAGTTGCGCCAATGTCACTCTGGTGGCTCTCGAGAGCCTAATCTTCTCAGGCGAGATAGGTGGTGGACGCACTGAGAGGACTCTAGTCGCACCTAAACTCGCGATAGATCGATTCACTTCTGCAGTGTGAATATCTGCGAGGGCAGCTCGGTATGCATCTTCATCGTAAGGGTCCCGCTTGTATCCCTAGACCTCTCTCTCTCTAGGTCTCGTAAACCTCGCCTGACATGTCGTGGTGGAGCAATTCGGTCCATGAGACTATGGTTGGGATGATCCTCATGGTAGCAACCAACAAGATACTGTTTAGAGAGAAGGAGATTGTGGTCACGTATTGGCATCAATTTTGTCTCTTGATCAAGAGGCAACCTGTGGCAGTGCATAGAGCAGAATTTTGGCATACCTGAATTTTGGACCAGTTTGTATCACATAGACTATGTGACCAAACTGGGGCAGCATAATCAGCGGCTGCTCGACCCACCGCTTTGTAAGTGACTAGCATGGTTTCTTTATCTTTGCCCCAGGTGCTACCAGCTAGTGCTTTAAGGATTTTGTTCCTACTGCGCATCTTTTCGCAAACGGATGCCATCATGCTCTCTAAATGGAGCCCGAGAATTTTAGGAATAGCTATAGTAGGAACTGGATTGTTGCCAATACGTACATCAACTTACAATCCCCTGACCAGGTGGTAACAAATGTCGCAGAAGATTCAGACGCAAAGATGGTGAAGTTTCGGCTTTGGAAAAAAGCCTGTAATCGTCCAAGATAGCGATTAATCAGGAGGCGCATTTCATCCATATTCTCCCCTGTGGCGAGCACGGTGCAATCATCTGCATAGGAAATCACCTGGATTCCTTCCGGTGCTGTAGGAAGGCCGGACATGTAGATGTTAAACTCAGTGAAGGAATGCCGACCAGCTAGATAGTTGGCAATCCAACGGATCTCTTGTGCAGGAATATGCATATTCAATAAGTTCGCGCGAAGCATCGAGTCATTGACCTTATCGAATGCACTCGTTAGGTCGATTGCCACAAGAATAGATCTGTGGCAAGGACGTCGCTAGTTTAGCCCGTCACAGATGCATGTAGTGATCGCATCGAGGGTAGTGGTGGTATACTATGCATTTTCCTGAAGCCATGCTGGTGGGGTTCTAGCTTAGCATGCTCGACAGGAGTGGGGTGAATAAGGGCCTCCAGCGTCTTTGCGACAGGAGACAGTATAGTTATAGGTCGGTAGGATTCGCCAAGACCAGCGCTCTTCCCTGGCTTGAGACAGGGGATAATCAGTCCTCTTTTCCAGATTTCAGGGATGGCAAGCGTAGAGATCGACAAGTTAAAGGCTGCCGTGAGATACTCAATGGCTGGAAGGTCGAGAGGTTTCAGCATGGCCATCGAAATGCTATGGGGTCCGAGGGCCTTGGAGTTTTTAGCATTCTCAATTACTTTTCTAACCAGGTCCGCAGTATACGATGGTATCAACATTTCTACTGCGAATCCGTCTTCTAATTTTACGCTTTAATCCGTTGGACTTGGGATGTTCAATAAATTGCTTATTGAACAGGCTTGCGCAGTGAAGGATCGCTAGTGCTCTTACGGCCAAATTTGATGGCATTATTGCCCTTTCCTTTTCTATAGGATGGATAGGGCGCGGACAGTAGACCATAGTTTACTGACACCTTCATTGAGGTTGCAGTCATTGAGGTGCTCGTTCCATTTCGCCTTCCTATAGTCTTTTACTTGTCGGTTGATTTCGGAGTTAAGCTCCTGAATTCTGGGATCACCGGGGTGAGCACGTCTGATGTTATCTCGTTCATCGGCTAATCTGGCGGCACTGGTAGGGAAATTAGGTCGAACTTTCGGGGAACGTCCTGCAGGAATATAACTTGCCGCTGCTTTGGCAATGACGTTCCTAATAGTTCGTTCGGCCTTATGAACGCTACTTGGTGTAGGTAGCTCGATGAACTTCGCCGACGATTATGCTTTAAAACCGTCCCAATCAGCTTTTTTGTGATTGACAAACGTTCGCTTCTCAGACTTTGTCAGGTTTGCTGGTTTGTCAATTCCAATAATGATTGGGAGGTGGTCGGACGAGAGAGCAGTACGCGTCTCCTATCGAGTAGCACTAATTAGGCTGGCACTTACAATAGTTAAGTCAGGAGAACTACTGCATGTGCCTGTGACTCGAGTCGGCGAATCTTCATTGAGTGAACAGAAATCTGAAGCGTCAAAAGATTCGGCGATAGTTATACCCCTGGCATCGTTGTTGAGGTCAGAATGCCAGAGCTCATGGTGCGCGTTAAAGTCACCAAGAATTATCCTATGCTCCGGATAGGAGAGGACCAATATCGAAACGATAGCCAGAAGGGCAGCTTGAATGAGGTGGGAAATACACATTAAAAATTTCGATATTGGTACTATCTGATGAAACTGATATGGCTTGCATTTCCGCCGTACCGTCGACATCAACATCTAATACACAGTAATGTACGGACTTGTGTATTAGGAAGGCAAGTCCACCTCCAGGGTGAGAATCATTTCTGGCGGCTGGTCTATCTCTGCGCAGTATAACGTAATCACCATGGACGAGAGACGAGTTCGAATGGAGCAACAACGTCTCCTGTATGGCAGAAATTATAATTCTGTTGGCACTCATGAAGTGATCTCGGCAATTTTTTTGGTGAATGCCGTTGCAGTTAAACTGCAATAAGGACAGCGGGGTGAAAACTGCTGGAGGAGGAGCAGGGGTTAAACTAGGTCTAGCATTCCTGATCATATTGTTGGGGGTGCAGGAGGCTGTGGAGGAGGTGGTGGGCTAGGAGCAGCCCCAGGTCGCCCTGAGTTTATACATCCCGGAGCAACATATGACCTCGAGTGACCAACCTGTCTCAAGCCAGAACACCTGAGATGTACCCACTCCAAACAACAATTACACTCTACTGACCTGGCATTCGAACCCAATTCGTTGGTTGCAAACACTACAAAACCATACCCTTGGGCCTGGATTCAATGCCGGCGAGAATTAATCAAATTGAGAGCAGCCGCGCCGAGATGTAATGCTCCCAATATGACGAAAAAACACATATGAATCTCGAATCCACACATATACATACATAGACAAACACAACCTTCCTGCATTGAACCTTCAAGGCTCTTGCCAGGAAGGCATTGTGGCAACTCTTGGCCGTTTTCTTGTGGAAAACGGGTGTGGTCCGCCCCGGAGAGGCTGATATTGCTGTTGAACAGCAAGGTTGCCACAGGACCACCACAGTCACTCCTCTAGGCATTGGTTGTTCCAGGATGCCATTGTATATAATGATCCAAAGCAGCGGAGCGAGAACTGACCCCTGTGGGACTCCTGCTGTAGCCTTACACTCCCGGGGTCCATCACCCGTATCGTATTGGAGGACGCGGTTTGACAGGTAACTGCTGATTATAGATGCGATATAGTCCAGTACATCTATTCTTTGCAAGGCCGCGTGAATGAATCCCCAGTTTGCGGAGTTAAAAGCGTTCTTAACATCTAACGTCACCGCCAAGCGACAAATACCACTTTGAAGCGATACCTTTGCCATGTTGATAACCATCCCAATTGTGTTCACCGTGGAATGCGCCCGTCTGAAACGATATTGTCTGTCCGACAAGCCCCCTTTGTCTTCTACTACTGATGAAAATGATCTGTTCAAATAATTTTCCTAGCGAGTCGAGTAGGCAAATTGGCCGATATGAGCTTGGCTCTCCAGCCGGCTTATTCGGTTTTGGAAGGATGGATGTTAACCGCCTGCTCTGAAAAACGTCGACCTATGGGTTGTAGCTCGTGCTGAGCAAACAGAACCGATACAATGTTTCGGAGCAGCGCTGAACACTTTATTTGTGATGCTTTTGGCCCTATTTTCTTCATCACCACCCTATACGCCATTCTCCACGGATTTATGTCTGCATCGTCACAGAGTTGTCTGAAACATATTTTTTTTTTTGCTTCTTCTGATCGCTAGCTTTAATATGCTTTTCGAGCATTTTTATAGGATTATAGGAGGACACCACGAGCAATACCTTGAGTCACTCGCTGATGGCACTGACGTCGCGCCTTTAAACAATTTCGTCTGAGAACCGCTATTTCTTCGGACCACCAGTAATTTTCATTCTTTTGCCTATAGATGAACGTTTTCGGGGCATAGAGGCGTCGCAACCCGCCGTCAACTGTTCTGTGATCTGAGCTAATCTTTGTTCCCCTTCCATAGGGCCAATTTGAAGGAAGATTTCTTTGAAAACTGTCTCCTCTAGCCTCTTTGTAGACCACCCAACGGAGCGGGTATTATTCCTTGGTCGATACACTCTGCAACCTGCGCCGCGAACAAAATTGCTTGGTCACTATGAGTATAAAGCTCACTAACTTGCCACTCGATTGCCGGTGGCAATGAGCTGCTGACAAATGTGAGATCAATGATTGATCCCCCATTTCCTTTTGTGGACGTGTTTCTAACCCCTGAGTTCATGAGAACAACATCGTAAGGTCCTCTGGTAAAACAAATAGCTTGTCAGCGATCTATTCAACTCGGCCAACGCTTCGGTAAATGGGAGGTGTATAGGCGCTGTCTCAGTTGATATTATACACTGATCCATGAATTAGATAAGACAACTAACGAGAAAACCAAGGAAACTGAATACAATCATAATTAACCATACAAAGGCTAACGCATCCCATTCAAGGAAACTATTAACAAAAAAGTATCTCTTTGCTACATACCGCAAAGATCACACAAAAACATAAATAAGTCCCCAAGAGAAACACCCACTCCCACCTATCCACTTGTACAATTTCTGCATATTGTCTCAAGTAAGATAATTATCCCCGTAATTATCATTTCCACGTTCAAAAGACTAATTAGTGAATCGACAGTATAATGCAAGATGTAGCAATGTAATTCCCTTTTGCACCAAAAGGATAATTAGTATTTACCAAGGTGCACACTAATTTACAAAAAGGATTTAAAAAGTTTAAATTATGCGCTCTTAAATCATGTCTAGGATTGACGTTGGTTTGTGCCGCCACCCTATATATACAGCAGACGTGAGACTCCTTTACAATGGGAATTCCACCCTGACAACAAACAAACTTCTCTACGCCCTGTATGACTCAACCGGAATGAATCGAAAAACTTCCCTTATTGATACAACAACCTTGCAAAGGAGTAATACTTTCCGACGTAGTAGATTCACCCTCGTCGCGTCTGCTGTTGTGTTTTGTGTAGACGAACAAAAAAAAATCAACCCTCCTGAATGGCGTAGATGTAATTTTGCGCATGTCTCGATTCGATGAAAAATGCGGTCGTCGATCTCCCCCTGGATGTCAAATACACTTGCAAAATTCAACCCTCCCCCATATACAACATCCTCCATCACATTGCCATCGCCTGTGTTCCATGTCCATATAGCACGTTTAATCATATAGGGATTCTCTCGTCATTCCCCTATCCACTTGTAGAGCGACAAAACAAAACAAAACAAAAAAGGAAAATTTTGCAGTATCAGACCCAAAACTCAAATATATTCACGTACTATATCAATGAGGATTGTCCTGTCTGGTCGTGTCGGTCGTTCGGGATGCAACAACCACCACCTCCCACTGCCACCCAGGAACTAGGAAGCCACAGTCGACGACAGAAGCCTCAGTCCGACAAGGCCCGTTCAACGAACTTACAATTCCAAGCTCAACTGCTACTGCTGCTGGCCTGGGTAAAAGAGGGAACTCCATGTCGGGAATTTTCTGGAATTGCAGGAGCATTAACCAGGCAGCAATGCATATAGCAGAGCTATCGCTTCCCGGCGTCCTCCCTCCACTCACATTTCAATTTCGTGGATTCTGCATTTTGAGGGTTACTCGACTATATGGCCGTACCACCCGTACCGTACCTGTTCATCTCGTCTCTGCACTTTTCCATACAGTCATCCAACAACGAGAGCACAACTGCTTTTACCGGAAATCATATCCTGGCAACGAGAGTGCAGGGTGAATCCTTTGTTCGTAGGCGCGACTATCGAACCCAAGGGGCAGCCAGTCCTTGTGCTTTGGATCAAACAGCACAGGAAAGACTTTGGAGAGTGTATACGAACGGGGAGGCATGGCGGGTGGTTTGATTTTGTTAAGGATTATACACTGGGCAAATGTACAAGTGTCGACAGGAATCTGAAGGACAATAATGGCGATGCGGTAGAGAGTAGTCCAACAGTGGAGGCAAGGTTGTGTTGTCGTTATGAAAAGATAGGAAATGTTTGGCCATTGCTTTCAAAAACGTGGGTAAAAGCGGGAGGTTAACTTCACGATCTGAATAAATGAAGGCTGGCAAATAGTTGTAGCTATACATGCAGAGGTTGGATTCTGGACATGGGTCGGTTTTTGGAATAGATAGCCTGAACGGGAGGACAAAAGGTGGATGGTTCATCCGAGGGTTCACCATTTCGACTTTTCCACCCCAAACGATTAATAAAATAAGACACAAATGCAAGGTGTATGTATGTTAAATGGATATGAAAGAAAGTTGTGTTTTTGATAACTTTTCGGTCGGTCGTGTGTTTACCCTCGTATACAGCCTGACGTACTCCGACAGACAAACGAGCGACGGAAATGTAAAAAAAGGAAGGGAAAGATGATTTCCAACAGAAGGGATAATCTTGTTGCGAAAGATATCCCAGACAAAATAGATTGCAGTACCAAGATGTTGTGATCGTTGTGTATGCTGTTAACGAATAAAAGTTTTCCCTTTAGATGCGCTTCAACGATGGCACGAAGTGCTTTCGAGACGATACTTTCTGAGTTTTATTTGTTTCGCTTTTATGGCAACTTGATGTCATTTTAAAGGTAGTTTTTGGGTTCTTTATTGGATGGCAGGAACTGCATATGAGTTTTATGTGTAGAAACGGGTAAATTTGACTTTTGACTTTTGTACCATTTTTGCTTTAGCATTTGCAGTTTTCGTGACCTACCATAATAACTCTAGCGCAGATACAGAATTTATGCTGTGTTCCCCTGTAGACAAGACTTTGTGTTTGTGGTGAAGAGCGTATTTGCTCTTATCAGTATGCATGTTCTGGAATGGTTTCGATTCCCAGATTCAGACCATTGGGACCAACACTCGGTATTGGTGGTCGTGGTGTGAGGGTGTCATATAGGCTATACGAAATACCAGTAGACTACATGATATCCTCTCACAAGTCAACATGGCACCTCCAAGCTTGATGACCGCTGCAAACTGCGAATGATTTTTGCTCGCAGTCTTAGCCATGGGGCGGGTGCGCCGCACGATTTGTATAGATTGTGCAAAACTCTGTTTCCATCCCGGAGTACCTTGGCAGTGGGCGCCAATGAAACTCTCCGCATAGGTGAGACGGGCACTGCGTGCGAGGTTGGAGCTGGTGACTGAGGAGAGAGTACACCTGTGGGGTTCAGGAAACTGAAGGGGCCGCCTGGATGTGAAAAGCAGCACAGGTTCAACGAGCCTGGGAGGTGCACATCTGAATATTGCACGTGAAGGAAGATCGCACCTGCTATAGAGAAGTCTTTATCGAATAGTGTACCACGGGGATGGGTGTGCCCAGGGGACCCTGGTCCTGGCCCATCAAGAAGTTGGCCTCGTGGTGGCTGTAGGTTGTTACCCGAGTCAGCGAGCTGGTGATGCAACCCCGGGGTTGGGTTCCTGAAGGTGAGTGCATTCGCCGGATGGAGAAATCCCCTTCTGGCAATAAGACCTTTCCAGTAAAACGAGGGACCGGGAGATAAAGGCCGAAAGGCTAGGTGCTTCCCTGACGGTTTAAAATGGTGCACTAATAAAAAATAATAATAAATTGGGGGGTTGGGTTTGTATGGTAGCCCCATGGCCCCATGATCCATTACATGCAAACAAATAAAAAAGTTTTTCTTAGCATGAGCCTAATTTGGGGAGTTCAGTTGAGATGTTAATCTCTGAATACCTTGGTGTGCGAAGTTTCTGAAGGAACGGACAATGAAGCGTCGAAAGGCGTGGAGAGTTTAGTTCCTAAAGTTACTTCGGTGGAGGATGACGCTGTTCGAACGTACAATGAAACGTCGCAAGGTGTGGAGAGGTTAGCTCGAGCAGTGTCTCCTGAGAAGGGTCCTGACTCTAAATCAACAGCTAGAAGCTGAAGAGGAGGCGAAGGAAGGAGCGACAGGCCGCGCCGAGAAGATACCAAATCAAATTGGTGGGTCGGCACATGAGGAGACAACTCCGGAAATGGAAAGGCCAGTGAAGAAGTTTAAAGGTGTCAACCCAGGAACGTCTGAGACGGTCCAACCATTAAAGGAGGGAGCTCGATGTGAGGAGCCTGTTTCGTCGGGAAGACCTCTTGTACAAGAGATTAACCATAGACAGGAAGGGAAAACATGCCTAACCAGGGTAAGAAATCCAGATTGCCCGAGTAGATCTCATGCTGGATGTTACCGATGCGTCTGGTAAGGGCCCCTAGATGTCACACATCTGAATTCTTTCAAAGCCTCTCTTTTGCGCGCTCTGGACGGCCTAAGTGATGATGCATGAGACATAGGCTTCATAGTCAAGACTCCGTTCGGTGATGGATTTATTTCACTTGTGTGTAGGAATCAATCGACCAAGAATTGGCTTATCGGCATGCACGAAAACCTGACCAATTTATCGGAAGGTGCCAGACTGCGTGTGGATAGTCTGCGAGTAATGCGTAATTAGACGAGACTGATTATCCTTGCTTACGGTTGTACCGAGAGCAAGGATATCCTCAGTCGACTACAGAAACAAAATGCCCGTGTAAAGGACAATTCCAAATGGAGGGTCACTTACACACAGCCTTTTGGATCTGCGGAAAAGCGTGGTACGACGCTTACTGTGTGATGTCCAAAGGAGGACGCGGATGCTATCAGGAAAGCAGGGGGGAAACTCAGCTGCGATCTTGGCCAAGCTCTTGTGAAATTCCAGAGGAATGCACAGTGAGCGCAGTATCGTTAATAATGCGGGGGTAGAGGAGCCTGTAAGGACGAGACTATCAGGGATGGAGGTGGGCTCGCACAAGCAAACACTAAATGTGTGTCAGTTTAATATTCATGTACAATCAGAATCAGCGATGATGATGATGAAATGCTTTGAGGAAGAAAAACTCGACATTGCATTGATACAAGGACGCTGGATTTCGAAGGAAAACAAAATTAGGGGTTTGTCGCAACAGTCCGCAAATCTGTACAATGTACAGACGGCAAAAAGATAAGGACTTGTATCCTGGTGCGACATGGTGTACTTCCGGTATAAATGAGGTATCTCAGCTCGCCCGATCTTACGGCAGTAATGACTGAAAGTGGAACAGGATCATTTATTATTGCATCGGCGTACCTCCCTTACGACACACCATGAACCCACCTCCTTCAATGGATGTAGGGAACCTGGTAAAATACTGTAATGAAAGAGGTATAGGTCTGATATTAGGCTGTGATGCCAACGTTCACAATACTGTGTGGGGCAGCACAGATGACGATGACAACACCAGCAGCAGCTGCTGGAATTTGTTGAAATATACAACTTGTTAGTAGCAAATACAGGGGTGGCTCCTACATTCTTTGATACGCGAAGGGCTGAGGTGATAGACATTACCCTGAGCGCTGTCAAAATGCTGCACAGAGTTCAGAACTGGAGAGTGGTGGGCACACTAACCATGTTTGATCACAGGGCTATTGAGTTTGGAATATTTCAGAGGAAATACCTAACAGCACGACTGAGATAGAGCGACCGGTGGAACAAATGAATGCTACGATAACTCACTCTTTCAAACATGCTTGTCCCGCTACAAATGAAAAGGATCCAACACCCTGGTGGTGCAGTGAATTGGAATCTATGAAGTAAGAGACAAGGAAAGCGTTTAATAGGTAAATAAGAGAGACGGACTCTCGCTCTTGGGATCTATACAAGGATAAAAGGATAGAGCTGAAGAAGACTCTATACGTACACGTAAAAGGAATTCGTGGAGGGAATTTTGCTCGAGTATGAGGAATATATCCGATCCGAGGTATGCAGATTGCAGAAGCTGATATCAGAAGACAGCGTTTCCAAGCATCTAGAGCACTGTTTCCCAACAGGTGGTCCGCGGACCGGAGGTGGTCCGTGATAGGCCTGTAAGTGGTCCGCGAAGACTATAGAGACTACTTATAAAAATGTTGTATACCATCATATGCGAAAAGGGTAAACAAAATTTAACAATTCAAGCAATGAACACTTTGTTACAAGGACTGTGCTCAAATCGCACACCGACAAGACTTGTACAGTGATTGTGCTGAGTGAATTGGGCTCTAGAAAGAGTGTTAGGCTACTTTGCCTCGTCGTGTTATTGATATTGGAGACAACAAACCAAAGCCGGCGTGTACAGCTGTAGCATTCCATTTTCCAGCGGCAAACTCAGACCAGACTCAAGCTGTTGATTCTGTAGGAGCGCAGCAATGTTCTGTGTCCGTAAATCTACCTTAGCTGCGGCTACAGTCAACCAACTTAAGACAATTTTGGTAGGTACCAACCGTTTTCGCCTCGCGTAGTTCTTCACTTTTGGCTAGGGCTATAGCACAATAATGGCTAATGGCTATGGTCTCATAAATTTTGAGGTACATGTCCCTTGACAATCTAAAGCCAAACGTTTGAGTTCCATTTCTTTATGACACCTTTGTGGTACAAATACATCAAATCTCGTCTAAAATGCACGTCTATGTTATAAATTTTCTTACATTAGGCCTGTTTTATTGAATCAGAACAGGATAGAACAGCACAGCTTCCATACCATTTTTGACAGGAGTTATTCTATATAAAACAGCAACTGTCAAATTTGTGCTGTTCTATCCTGTTGAGACCCAATAAAACGGACCTATTGTATTGCTAAGTACAAGAAGTCAAAATGTGGATAAGTGCGTCATAAATTTAAGAGAGACCCTGAGGTTAGTTCTAGAAAAAATTGTAACCTGAATTCCTTTCACCTAAGAATAGTGGTCCGTAGTAATTCATTTTCAGGATAAGTGGGCCGCAGACATTTGTGAGTTGGGAACCACTGATCTAGAGAATACCACACTTATGTATAGATCTCTGAATAGATATCAACATGCTTACAGAGCAGGTATGTAGATCTACCAAGTCCGCCCAGTTGCTGACCAGCCGGAGGGCTCTCCCCATGATCTGACTGATCACGGAGAGACACATTCCTGATATTACTATCGCTACGTTATCCGCATACGACACCACCTTTATACCCTCCTCATCAAGTTTAGTTTAGATTTTGTTGATTAACCACAGTAACGGAGAGATAACACAACCCTGACGTGTACCTCTGAAAAACGAATTTAGCCAGCTGGCTGTTTTCCATGTTTCTCACTAGAATCACTATCCATTTACGGAGTCCCGTCTCCACTCCGGAGTCCATGATGAGGGTGTCGTGAATGGCTTTTATACGAACAGGGTTGAAAGCTCCCTCTATGTCGAAGAAAGCGGCTAACGTGTAGTGTTTGTATTCAAGGCTGTACTCGATGCTACGCACCACCTCATGAAGGGGCGTTTCTGTGGATCGACCCCTGACGTATGCATACTGCGACCTAGAGAGTACTGAGTTGTCTAGCCTTTGCCCGATATGGAGGTTGACGATACGTTTCAATGTATTTAATACGAAGGAGGATAAACTAAATAGGCCTAAATTCCTCCGCGGTTTCCTGCCCATGTTTACCTATTTTCGGTACGAAAACGACTCGAACTCGTCGCCACGACTGGGGAACGTAGTTGAGGATCAGAAAGCTCCTCGGTCAGTCTGGGGAATTAGATTCCTAGCTGTCTGCAGCTAGATGTTAGAGCCGTTACAAAATGTGACGCCATTTGAAAATGCGACCTATGACCACAATACCGGTGGTAACCACCATAGCAACGAACTCACTTCGGAGAAGTTTATGTTGTAATTTTCGTACACGACCAACGTACACGATGAAAACGCATTGAATCCTAGAAATAAGAAGTGCATTCACGCCACTGTACAAAGCATATGTGCTCGACAACTTCGCCGCGATAATAAGGAGCAGTCAATAAATAAATAAATCTCTCTCTCTCGAGAAGAACACAAGAAATATATGGCAACCGCAGGGATTTCGCAGGAAACTGTTCTTAGCCCACTCTTGTGGGATGTACGGCAATCATCGCGGGGCAACAACGGAGAAGTATTTGGCGCAAAGTTTTAGCTGACCGTTGGACATATTTTATCATCCCTGACATGGCGCGGCGCGGCGATCTGAACCGAAAACTTCGGGAGATCAGTTTTTATACAAGCCCAGTTTATAACGGGGCACAGAGGATACCTGCATTCTTGCATCATTTTCCGCTGAACGACTCACCAGGATATAGGAGAGGCCACACTACAGCTGATAGAGCATGTTGTTGGTTTCGTACGGAGCTGCGGAGGGACGAACGTAGAGGCAAGTTTCTGCTACCCGCTGATGGCAAATGTTCAGGTCACGGATTACTTGAATGAGTGGAAAGTGGACAAACTTGCCCCTGACAACAAACTCACGAATGTGGCATAACTTTACTTCTTATCTTATGCTGCCTGTAATATGGTAACAATTGAGAGCCGTTGTGCTTGTTTGATTTCTCAGAGACTGCCCCTGATTATTGGGTAATGAAATGCGTGTCACAGAATCATACTAGCCGATGACGCACATCTATCGCTACCTGTCATGCAGGTTGAGAGTCTAGGTTTTTGGAGGGACTGCGCCTACAAGACCCGAATGTTCCGATGAATAATTGGACTGTGCTTAGGGCAGAGAAAACTCTGTTAGGCATCTCACTTTTATTGCCGATAAATGACGAAATCATGTTTGCACTAAGATAAGTACAAACTCATACAGATGTGATAGTTCTACGCTTTCCACAATTATAGGAAGTGACTGACGTTAGACAGATTTCTTTTTTTAGTCTTAGCCTTATGGTGTAAGCCTCACAGAAAACCCAAAAACATAAGCTGGAGGAAATTCAAACATAATTTTATGGGAATGCTCTCTAAACAATTCCTCCATTAGCTGTAAAAGACTATAAACGAGCCCCTATTAAGCCCATAGGGTTAGGTGTACCTCGGAGATGGGCATGCCCACGGGGCCTTATACCCGACCCATAGAGGTATTGAACTGTGCTATTGAGAACTCCATAGGGAAATGTGTATCTCATCAAGGTGTTTGAAAACTCAAGCTGCGGCTGTAAGTTGCTTAAGTCGATCAGCTGGATTTACAGCCGTAGGGATGGACCAAGGAAATGAATGATGAATGAAGAAATATTCATTCGGCTTTGTAAGATTGTGCTGCCCCCAAAGTGTAAAAAGTTCAAATGACCGGGACGGAAGATAAAACCACAAAGGTCAGGCTCGACCCGTAGATGACGTGCATGTGCATAGACAAACAGAAATCGAGCAGCTATAAACCAGTGTAAATCTATTATTATTTTTAGGCCACACGCGGAAGGCTCGATTAGCTTTTTAAACGTTTTTTACGTTAAATCTAAAATGTTTGCCCTACATTTCCTCATAACCACAATTATTTCCGAATAATTTTAATTTAAATCCTGACCATATCCACACACACAACTTCCGTTGCGTGTTTGCGTTTCATAAAATGGAAATTTCGTACATAATAATCACTTCATTTAACTCAACACTCTTACCCATTATTTTTTATTCAAAACCATGTCAACGCACATCCTTTTGACAAGTTCAGCGTGTTTTACCTGTGATAGAACCGAAAGAGCAAACATTAAACATGAATTGTACACACATGTACATTGAATATGGGAACAAGAGCGTATATGTTCATGCCACTCAATATTATATGGTTAATCCCCAAACGATGTTTTAGGTGTTGCCAAAAAAAAAACAGGCATGGCATCGAATGTGACCGTTTCAACAAAGGAATTCCATCTATGAAAATCAACAAATTCCATAATGAAATTGCATAATGGATGGCAAATTTCCTGTTGAACTTGTTTTCCGCATGTGGAGCTGCTGGCTGATAACTTAATCCGCAAAATTGCCATAACCATGAGTAATCAGTTATATCAACACAAAGAGAGTAATGATTGAATGAACCTTTTTGGCCTGAAATTCCTCACTAGGAGGCAGTAGAACACACGTCCCTAACGTGTCTGTTCCTTTTTGCCAATCCGCAAACTCTACGCGACGACGAAATCGACAGCTATTAGGCAAATTTTTCGGCTGAACCTTCCAAATTAGGTATCTACACGCGGGAATAAACTACGTCGAATATGAATAAATTTGTAGATTGAAATTATGGAAATTTGGCATAGTATAGAAAATTGGCATAGCGAGTTTACACTTTCAACTTTCGACCGATAGGAAATGGCGAAAATTGAAGACCTTTTTCGGTTATGGCTAATCCTTATTTTTGGGGCTTTACGTACATGTATTGGGCGTGATATTATTCTCTTGAGAAAAACAAACATATGTTTGTGAAGAGACCTATATCGAAAAGTGTTGTACGTTCTATACAAACTTAACACAATAAAGGAAACAGAAAATATTTCGGATGCAGATCTTTTTTGCGAGACTAGTATCTAGATTGACATAAATTTTACTTAGCATCAGATAATTAAAAATTTCGGTCACCCGCCGGCCGTACCGAGAACCACCGGCATGGGGGACGGATGTTGAACCTATTTTTGTTTATGTAGATGTTAACCCATTTTTGTGAATAAAAAACTCCGCAAAGTGTGCCGTTGATCTCAACAATTTTAGAAATGCAAATGGGCATGGGTCAAGAATTATGCCTCCGCTTCCTCCGGCGTGTCGTAGAAGGCGACTAATGGGGCAGGGGAGAATAAAACTCTCCTGGGTTTCGTACAAATCACCACAATTGCGCGCGACGTTGTTTGTGCTAAATTGTGTGGATATGTACGAAGCTTAATATAAATTGACCCCTGTGGTGTTGGGGTTAGAATTATACCCCAGCTTTCCCGGCTTGTCGTAGAAGGCGACTTGAGGGTGTGTAGGCTTGTAACTTGCATACCTGAAACTAAACTACACTCGAAACATTGAACGAGCCGCGGATACCACGGACTGATTTACCGGCAACGACCTTTGGCTACAAACAACGGACTACGATTGGTTTTTCGAACGTTCGAACGATGTGGGGCGAGTGCAGTAGTACACGACTCACGGAAGTCGAACGGGAAATGACCGCATATAGAATTTCGATATTAGGACTGAGCGAAACAAGATGGAACGGATCGGGACGGGAACGACCTTATCACCTAGTTCCCAAACTGTGCTGCTTTACTCTGGTAGTGAACTTGAAGCCTCACCCAGAATGGCTGGAGTCGGCATCCTTTTGAACAAGGATTTTAGATTGGAGGCATATTTCCGACCGAATAATAACTGCCAGATTCAAGTCCAGAGTAAGGAGCATTACTATAATTCAGTGCTACGCCCCAACTGAGTTAGCCGACCAGCATGCTAAAGACGCCTTTTACCACCTGCTTGGCGACACCTTTGACAAGGCTCCCAGAGGGGACATAAAACTTATTATGGGGGATCTCAACGCTAAAATTGGGTCTGACAATGTTGGATTAGAACATCTAATGGGCAATCACGGTCTGGGTGTTAGGAACGACAATGGTGAGTTGTTCGTAGAGTTCTGTAACTCTCGTCAGCTTGTCATTGGCGGTACCCTGTTCAAACACAAACCTTGCCATTTAGCAACCTGGATATCTCCAGATGGCCGAACAGAGAACCAGATTGGCCATATAGCCATATCCAAAACATGGAGGAATTGTCTCATGGACGTCAGGGCTAAGCGTGGTGCTGATGTAGGCAGCGATCACCAACTTGTCATCGCAAAAATTCGCTTGCGGACCGCTGCTATTCGTCGCACACAAAACGAGCGTGTATTGACACGATTCAATGTGCAAAAGCTTAAAGAACCATCAACAATACGCGCAGTTTCTAGCGCATTGCGCGAGGTAGCTAATGCACAAACACCAGATGCTTCTTCTATTGATGATAGATGGACCATTGTGAAGGAAGCTTTTCTATCGTGTGGCGAAACATTTGTGGGCAGACTACAGCGAGGTAGAAGACCATTTATCAGTGATGATACATGGTCTCTGATAACTGCACGGAAGAGAATTAAAGAACAAATAAACTCGGCTACTGATAATTCAGTTAAGCAGCAACTGAGGACCGAGTACAGTTCTCTTCAAAAAACAGTGCAGAGGAGCGTTAGACGTGATAAACGCAAGAACATCAACGCGTTAGCTTTGGAGGCAGAAGATGCGGCTTACCGTGGTGGCAGTGACTGGCAAATCTTTCACCAATGAGCATCCTGTAAAGGAAGTCTCAAGGATTGTATAAGAATTGGCGTGGAATCTGTCTCCTCCCTGCAGTCTCTAAACTGATGGCCAAAATAATCTTAGACCGGATCAAGAAAACGATCGATCGCACTTTGAGCAATGAACAGGCTGGTTTTCGTGAGGGTTTTTCATGTAGCGACCATATCAATACCCTCCGAATCATAATTGAACAATCCGCTGAATGGAGATCCCCGTTACATCTATTGTTCATTGACTTCGAGAAGGCGTTTGACAGCGTTGACCGGGCTTATATCTGGACAGCCTTACGTAGGAGAGGCATACCAGAGAAACTTATTGCCATCATAAAGGAGTCCTATAACGGAGCCCAATGTCACGTCATGCACAAGGGCGAATTTTCTAGTCCTTTTGAGGTGAATAATGGAGTTAGACAAGGCTGTATTTTATCACCAATACTGTTCCTTATTTCCATCAACGACGTAATCTGCGACGCTCTAGGCGACCATATAAGTAGGAAGGAAGGTGGAAATTATTTGATCACCTTCAGCACCTGGACTATGCCGACGACATTTGCCTTCTTTCAAACACAGCAGATCATCTGTCTCAAATGACGGATGCTTTGCATCGTGAGAGTCGTAGTGCTGCTTTAAAAATTAATGCCGCTAAGACTAAATATTTGAGCTTGACATCAGAAAGGCAAAGAAACATTTCTATCTCCGAACAGCCGATAGAAAAAGTCGAGAACTTTACTTACCTTGGGAGCGTAGTAGCAGCGGATGGTGGGGCTGATGCTGATGTAGAGTCGCGCATAAATAAAGCCCGAGTAGTATTTTTCAGTTTGACTCCTCTCTGGCAAAACAAAAACATCTCCAGAAATACCTAACTCCGGATCTTCGAAAGCAATGTAAAATCCGTGCTTTTATATGGGTGTTCCACTTGGAAGGTGACAAGTGATATTACAACCAAACTACAAACTTTCGTGAATCAGTGCCTTCGACGCATCCTAATAATCTCTAACGAGGACCTCCTCCAAATTACTGGCCAAAATAGGATAGGCATCGACATCAAAAGGCGGAAGTGGCAGTGGATAGGTGACACACTTCGAAAAGAGCCAAAAACATTGCAAAACAGGCTCTAGATTGGAATCCTCAGGGAACCGATGGAAGGCGTCGTGTGGGAAGACCCAAAAATACATGGAGAAGATCTGTAGAGGCAGAGGGAAAATCTACACAGTAAGTCTTTTTGCCAGTAAATTTTTACTAGGCTCAATCTAGTGAATAAATTGACTAGTTTTCTAGCGATTATGACAAAGTAGAACTGATATCTAATGATTTTAACTAGATTGGGATTAAACTTAACTGAATTTGATATGAAAACTAGATATGCGGGTGAATTTCACTAGTTTTCTAGGTAAAAAGTAAGATGTAACTAGAGAACCAGTATATATTACTGAAATTCTATTAACTTTTGCTAGAAAGCGTTTCCAAACTCTCTCTGGTTCTCATCTTATACTAAATGAATTGTCACATTTTCACTTTGCTTTTTTGCGGAGTACAAATCAGTTGAACTTGAGAGGCATGCATGGCTGTATATTTAGCAAAGTTAGTGTCGGTGTTATGTGATGCGGTAAGTAGTACACTATTTAAAAGGTCGTCTATAATACGGATGGCTGCCAATTTGTTTATATATTGTTATCCTTACTTACAGATTTAAAACAGAGTTGCTATCAAATCACGGAAGACAAACATGCCATCATATGGACACAGCTAATGGTAAGTATGTACTTCTATAATACTTCATGTTAATTTAAACTAAGCTGCTCATTTATTGTATCTGTTATTAATAAAAACAAGTCTGCACTTAATTGAATAAATATTTTCTCTATTTAGGGTTTCAAGATGAGGAATAGCTGCTTGGGAGCGACTAGATCTCCTATCGAAAACTAAGATGCGACCATAGCCACTTGTGTGTGTGTATAATAATCAATGCTCGTATTTTGTGAAATATGTTGATGTGTTTTATAACTCACATTTAAAATAATTTGAAAATAAAAAGTGAATATCGATCAAATAAGCTAATAAGTGTTTTATTATTATGGTTAATTTTTCAGATGAGAGAGGCTTTGTACCTCAAAATTATAGCAAAAAATTATAGACTATCCAGTTAATTTAAAAGAAATCTAGTACAAACTGCTAGAAAATCATTATTATTGTAAGCTAGAAATTCTAGCGATTATGACTAGAAAAACTTATTTCTCACTAGAAATACAGTGTAGTTATCTAATAGAATTCTAGTTATTAGAACTAGATTTCAATATATTTAACTAGTTTTCCAGTAAACAAAATAACTAGAATTCCAGTAATATATATTTCACTAGATTAACAACTAGAAAATCTAGGAGCTAAATTCAAGTTGCGTATTACTGCATTCTAGTTGAAGAAGATTTACAGAGTATAGGCAAATCGTGGGACCAGCTAAAGGCGATGGCTGCAAATAGGCAGAGGTGGAAAAGAGGCGTAGTCAATGCCCTATGCCCACTAGGGGTTAAAAGGAACCAGAGAGAGAGAGAAATGGGATGTCATAAAACATCTGCAGTTAAGGTTCAATGTTGCACTTTCACGGCAATTTTTTCTTACCGCTGTGACTGACCACTAAACCACAGAATTCTACTTACTAGAGTAGCATCCTGCAACCCACAATTTCGTATAGTGAAGACTGCGACTTGAAAATGGAAAAATCTTCTTAATTTAGGGCGGCGCGGCCTAGGCTGAGGGCCAAAGGCTTCTCGATTGCAAGTATGTGAGCTCTGATTAATAAAAAATTTAATAAAAAAAGCGGAAGTAATTCCACATAGATTCCGCAAAAAGCAAACATGGAACGTGAAAGACCTTACATTGCAGACCCTCTAAAAACCATAATATAGGCGCCTATGTCAGCGAAAAGTCGTGTTTTATCAAGGTGGGTATCCTTTAACTGTAGCTCCACAGTCGCACAAATTACGGCTACAAAAAAAAACAGGGAAATCAAGCATTATATTTCAGAAACACTAAAAGAAATCTGAATTTTGTATGAGCCTACCTTTTGAGGTTCTAAACAAAACCGCAAAATTCAAGGTCAAACGTCTGCAAAACTGGTTTAAGTACAAATCCTGATAACGGTAACATCTCTGAGCGGTGTTAGGGAGCAAGGGCTTCAGGCAAATTTCTTAACCGGGAGAGTTCACTAAAAATGTGTCAATGCTAAATTGGTTGCCCGTGAAATTGTAAAGAAATTGGTTTGATTTCGCACGGACACTCACAAATCTTGATAACGGTAACATCTCTGAGCGGTGTTAGGGAGCAAGGGCTTCAGGCAAATTTCTTAACCGGGAGAGTTCACTAAAAATGTGTCAATGCTAAATTGGTTGCCCGTGAAATTGTAAAGAAATTGGTTTGATTTCGCACGGACACTCACAAATCTTGATAACGGTAACATCTCTGAGCGGTGTTAGGGAGCAAGTGCTTCAGGCAAATTTCTTAACCGGGAGAGTTCACTAAAAATGTGTCAATGCTAAATTGGTTGCCCGTGAAATTGTAAAGAAATTGGTTTGATTTCGCACGGACACTCACCTCAAAGCACACGAAGTAAATATCACTATAACGGTAATGTATGCTATTACGGTAAAATGGAGGTGTTAAATGTAAGGCCATCTACATTATGTCAAATTCGTAGCCAAGAGTTTGGTACATAGGTCAAAGTTTTTTTTTCACGGGGTGGGGAAATCTTCAAAGATTCTGCTAATGCAATTATGCCGGATTTCTACCAGCTAAAACCAGACCAGCTCCTCAGCCACCTTTCGGTATTACATCGCAGGGGCGGATCCGGCTAATAAGGCCTCATGCTGATTTGTTGACTCCATCTAGCTTCTTCTCTTTGTAGTTCTTTGTGGATGCTGCAGACTAACTCACTGACTGCCTCCCAATTGTGATCGCACTCCAGCATATGGTTGACCACATTCTCTGGGCTTAACGTTTCTCCCAATTCCATATTCAGTTGCATGCGCTGCACAGCAAAAACTACGTGTCTTGCGTCTTCTACGACTCCCTTGCAGCTTGAAACGGTGCAATTATTGCCGGTATCCACCATGACTCTTTAGGAGTTGAGTTGAAAAGTGGATCACCCCACCGTGTTTGCGTTTAACCCATTTCGCAATACCAGGGATGAGAGAGTCCATGGGCATTCGGTGGCTCAGTGATAGAGAGCGTGGATTCGAATCCACTGTGACCATGGATGTTTGTGTTGTCCCCCTCTCGATCCCTTCCCTAGTTCCCCTCCAAGGCTATGCTTACATTAAAGGGTTGTCAACTAAAGCCTTGACATCAACATAAAAATTATCTACCGGTTACAGCTTCATTCCATCGCTCTTGCCACTGTCTCATGCTTTCCTGCCTTTCTAAGCGTTTTCGAGTTCTCAAATTCACAGGCGTCTCATTACGTCGACTACAGTACAATCTTCGTGTCTCTTCTACCAGAATTCCTATTGGAATCATTCCAGCAACGACGTAAGCAGCTTCGTTCGAAGTTCTTCGGTACGCAGAGCACACTCACGCAGAGCTCACCTACGGTAAACCGATCTTAATTTCTGGGCGTTCCAGGGATAATCTAGTGAAGTAGTCCACACCGGTGAGGTAATCTATAGTATACATAGATGTAACAACCTTTGTCAACAACAATTTCCTGCTTGATCTTGGGCCTTCTATATTCGGCATAACCCTTTTTAGTGACACGGTGGCGATCGCCGCCTTTCTGCATACATATGTACTTCAGATGCTCTCCAAAGTTCAGTCTCGAATCAATCATAGCCCCCCAATTACCTAATGGCTTTTTTGGAGGTTATGATATTGCTTCCTATACAAAAATTTAGGGAGCACATTTTTCTGCGCTTACTGATAAGAAATACCTTCGGTTTTTTTTCGCTCAGCAAATTCGAGGCCAACCGTTAACAGCCAAAGCTTTATAGTTGTAATGGCCTCGTTGGCGTTAACTTCGACGCACTCCAGTTTCTTTGCTAGAATGACAACTGCAATGTCGTCTGCAAAGCCTACCACAGTCACTTCTCTCGGCATGGGAAGTTCCAGAATGACGTTGTACATATGATCCATAGCAACGGGCCAAGAACTGACCCCTGTGGAACTCCCGCTGTAACCCCTATACTCTGTGGGTCCATGATTGGTATCTTTTAAGAGGACACGATTTGAGAGGTAGCTGTAAAATAGTCTGGAACATCCATTCTTTGCAAAGTGGCGTAAATTGAGGCCCCGTATGCGGAATTAAAAGCGTTCTTGACATCGAGCGTCGCCATAGGGTCAAAGGTTTAAATGCACTGCACAGCTTTTAACAATATATCAACATTTTAAAACAATGCGAAATTAAGAAATATGCAACGGTACCTTTAAATCATCTGTGACGAATTTGAAGCTTTTATGGCGCTAAACAAAATGCGTGCCTTGCAAAGAGGCGAACGTTTGGTGAAACGTGTAAATAAACGGATTTTCGGGATAACGGTACACTTTACGGAAAGGTAGGCAGTGAAAACTTTTCAGCTACTCTGGCCCCAAAAACTGTATGCAAAAGTTCCCATCGATGAGGTATGTAAAGCAAATTGGACAAGTTGATCGCCTAATTCATAAAAAAATTATGAATAGTATATGCATTATCTGTAACGGTGCTTAGGAGCAATAAAGGTAAGAGCGGGATATTTCCATGATGTGGCATGTGGTAAATTTTAAGAAATACTGCAGACATAGGCACTCGCATGAGTACTAAAAATTGTACAAAAGTGATGTGATGAAACCTTTTTCCAGGAACGGAAATCCTATTGGACATAGTCTCCGGCTGATTAACAACTCCCCCTACCAATTGGGGGTCAAATTTTTGAGTCTCAACCTTAATAGCAAACTTTTTTGGATAAAGCATGCCAAAGCGGCGGTCGAGAAGAACACCAAAGCTCTTTATATTTATATGCGGATAGTTTGTATGGAGAATTAGGAGCATGAAAGCTTAGAAAATAAGGCAATAGTGAAGCCTACCCTGGACAAAGGTGTGGTCTGGTGGAAGAGAGCATTTCCAACGGAGAGAAAATACTAACTAGGAAAACTACAGTGACTCGCAAGTCCCTTAACTGCCGGTGCTTTTCGCTCATGTCCAAGCAGTTCTCTGAAGGTTCTACTAGACTTACGCCCATTGTACATTCACCTCGAGGCCGAGGAAAAACTATAGCATTGGTTCCACTTATTGTGTGCGACGATAATGCGAAGCTAACTGATGGCGAGTTGTCTGAACGGCGCAAATGACGGCCTTAGTCTCAGTAGCTCTTTTCCCACTATTTTAATAGCAAAGAGGCAAATCAAAGACTGAAAACAACTTGCAGCTTCTGAACATTGATACAACTTGCCTGGGCTTAGGAAATATAAGGTATTCATCACAGGGTTCTAATACAAAAAACGACTGAGAACCCTCACCGAAGCAGAAGTAAAGTCCGAATCATTTGTGGTAGACTTATAGGCCACACAATGGGGTCGACTTATAGGCAACAATGGGGTTCAGACAAGAGGTAAACTGTCGATTCTGCAAAGAAAACGACCTGATGTCCTTCATGAGTGTGGTGCTTTGGCACATCTGATGGATTGAACTCGGTGTGATCTATCCAAACACTAATGACATTCCTTCGGCCTCAATCCGCCAACTCAACCACTTTTTGAGTGCGATCGACCTTCATCCTAATTCTTTTAAAGTCCTAACAAAAAACGAGACCGAGGCTAATTTCGGGCGCAGCCGAAATTTGGAAACCCTTCGCTCCCCTCGGGCTAAAACCAACCAACCAACCTTTTCGGGCGTATCTACGACTTGTATTTAATCACTCCCCCCATACTTTTCCTTCTGTCTTCAAAAAACAATATTTGTGTCAGGTTTGGTTGGAATAAGTGGGCAAATAAAAATATTTACACAGAAAATTTTATTGGGGGATGCGGGAGCATGGCCCCATAGTACGATTCCATTTAGTTTGACCTTTTCAGTTGCTTTGATAAAGACACATTAATTCATTCAAGGTTTTGTGAAATTGGTGTACAAAATCTTTCTTAGAAGAATCAAATTGGGGGGTTGGGTTTGTATGGCAGCCCCATAACCCCATGGTCTGACTTGATCCATTCATACATATGTTTTGTGTCATTAATAGAAATACATTTGTGTGAAATTTGGTTGAAATTGGTGCACAAATAAAAAAGTTTTTCTTAGAAGAACCTAATTTGGGGGGTTGGGTTTGTATGGCAGCCCCATGACTCCATGGTCCGATTTGATCCTTTCTTGCATATGTTTTGTGTCATCAATAGAAATGCAATTGTATTATGGGTGCACAAATAAAAAAGTTTTTATTAGAGAACCTAATTTGGGGGGTTAGGTTTGTATGGTCCAATTTGTTCCATTCTTACATATGTTTTGTGTCATCAATAGAAACACATTTGTGCGAAATTTAGTTGAAATTGGTACACAAATAAAAAAGTTTTTTTTTTAGAAGAACCTAATTTGGGGAGTTGGGTTTGTATGGCAGTCCCATGACCCCATTGTCCGATTTTACCGATTCAAACATACAAAATGTCTGCAGCAAAAAGAAGGATTTGTGCTTATGATATTCATAAGCTTGCATCGAGTAAATCGTAGAGGGAAGGGTCCATGGAAGGGACAAAGTGTATGTCGCTTTGGTGAATTAGTCACAAAGAGGTGCTTCAAGTAACTCGAAATTGTGGAATATATAAGAGAATGCAGCAGCAACCCCGATTGAACAAATAGGTGATTCAAATCTAGGGAAAAGGTCACAGTGCTGCATACTGAAACAACAAGCCTAGACCATTGGCAGACCGATGAACACGTGGATGCGTCCATGTGTCAAATGAAAAAGCATACAACAATGCATTAGTCTTGGCGATGACTCTATCCAGAACGGAAATGCTCCTAGAAATAGGAACGGAACAGTATGGCAAAGAAGAAAGATGCCACAAAAAAGCGAACGAATTATAAATTAGTAAGCAACTACTGGATTGAATATATTGATAAACCTTGCAATCACTAGGCTTGCAGTACAAAAAGTAAGCCAAACTGTTTTATCAGAGCAGTAAGCCACTTTGGTTGTAAGTGGCTCTTCCACGACACGAGCTTCTGTAAAAACCAATGATAACGAAAAGCTCTCGTCTTGTTATTCCGCGTCGTTTAGACACGTTCGGTGAACTGCGGCTGCCTTGGTAGAATGTAACCTCGTTTATCCGAACCCATCGGCACTACAGGGTAGGTCAGTCAGAAAGTCGGATTATCCGGAGACCATACAAAATTCGTTTCTGAGCTTTGAAAAATAACCCTATTTTCTTAAATTTACTCAGATGTGGCTACGATTGGGTCGAATTACCCGGAGAGTCGGACCGAGCGTGGGATTAGCGAGGTTCTACTGTATATCATTCCGCGTCGAATCAGTGAAAATCGAAGTTTATAGGGTGTACAGTAGAGCGTCGATTATCCGAACGTCGATTATCCGAACATTAGATTAACCGAACCGGGCACTCAGCATCTTTTTTGTGAAAGAAATTCAAAAAATTGGAAAATCAAGGATCTGAAGGAAGCAATCTCTCATCTGCATCGCTCAATTACGTCGAATTGTTTATTTTTTACCAGTTCTACTATTTTTTCACGTTTTCAGTTTTTCGCTTAATTTCGAATTTGGGCTATTTTCTCATTTTTCTATGGAAGCTCGATTAACCGAACTTTCGTTTATCCGAACCACCCTTGTCGACATTAGTTCGGATAATCGACGCTCTACTGATTTACTCCTGAAGCTGAAGAAAAAAAAGCGAAAGTATTCTGCTCTGTTTCGGTTTCGTAACGCACCCCGGGCTGGAGCATGTGGGACGAAGTACAACAGTGGTGGATCACTTTTGAGCTATAAACTGAAAATGATAACATTCAGATTTGAGAATAGTAAAGCACAATGGACATGCCTGAATGGATTGGATATCGGCTTCCCCCTCCAAAACCTTCAGCGTGCGTTCATATTTCGCTTTTGTTGATCTCAATAAAATGACAAAGTGTTCATCGTTGTGCCCCTGACTAAAGAAACTCCGTGGAGTCAAACGTAAAAATTAACTATTCACCAGTTCCGAAATCATGCTCTAATTGCGGTGGGTCATTTGTTTTCATAACCAACAGCATCTTTTGACCTTGCGGAGGACAACTCTATTGTCCAGTAATACGAATGACCTGTACCCCCTCCAGGACAAGATCTTTGTTGCGCCACTGTTTATTGGAAGGCATAGTAGGCGTATTTATTGAGTGTACCGTATAGTTTTGGCCAAGGAATTTCATATGAAAACTACTACAACTTACCCAGCTATGACGTTTTTGTATTTCTATGTTGGCATGCCTGTGAAAGTTTCCAATTCAAAACAAATGCGTGAAGTTTTTTTTAAAGAGGTACCTACAGAACTACCAAGTATGCAATTGGCGTTCCCTGCTGATACGCCCTTATGGTTACATCAAGGCTTCTTGAAAGGTGTCTCTTAATAAAGATACAATTTAAGAACTGCCGCAAAAGTCCAAAGTTGAAACATAAAGTAAGTAATTGGAATAGAGATGGAACTCCATATAACATTAAAATCTACTGAAAAACATTTTACCGTTGAGTGTGGGCTGTAAGTAACGTGTACATTCATGAAGATATCTTCCTGTATGTACACGTTACTTACAGCACACACTCAAAGGTAAAATGTTTTTCAGTAGATTTTAATGTTATATGCAGTTCCATCTCTATTCCAATTACTTACTTTATGGTTGAACCACAGGATCGGAAATATATTCCATTTATAAGGCTAACTAAATTTTTGCACTTAATATTGCATTCATATATTGGCCTCTGTCTTGCCTCGGAAAAGCCCTGATTAGATCGTTTGAACTTTCAGCTCTCGTTACATCGTTAGGAACCTTGGTTTTTGGACTACTCTCCAGTAGATGTCGCCGATATTTTTAACAGTTTTTCTTGCACAATGCAAGTAGAAATAAATTGTTCAAATCGTCTAGCACTAGATATTCGCATCAATCCACATCTAGTTTAACAGTTGACGTCTTAACTCTCCGCCTTTTTTCTGTTTCTATTCGGGTGAACGGGTACAGAAGGTGCATCTTTGTGCCACTCTCCGTATACAGTTTTATACAGTGAAGGATTTATAAAACGAAGTGCATAGCAACAACGACAAACAGTTTACACATACACATGACATTCAACGCGAAGCAACCGTAAAGGTGGTACGTTGAGTGATTTCCATTATTAAAATAAAATTCACGCTTGTCTGGTTCGCATTAAATGCTTTACCTGTTTACCTTTGAAGGATAATGCTGGGGGATTGTGCCATGTTCGTGCCCTCATGTTCGTTATGCAAGATGTAAAATTATTGCGCCCTCAGTGTTCATGCACCCCCCACAATATACTCTTCAGTTCGTGGAACAAAAAAAAAAAAAAATGAAAATTTTATTACGTTTATCCCGGGGTGAAATTTATCGAATGCAGTTTCTAAATTCGTAAGCAATGCACATGAAATATTCAAAAGGATCCAATCACGAATGCCAAAGACGGGTTCGGCATCGGCTCTGTGTATATATGAAATGGTAATCCCGACAAAAAGAGAGAGAGCAAAAAAAGACAACCAGAATTTCTCCTGTCAGCATACCCGTTTATCCGGTGATTTGATTTGCAGCAGGTTTTCGTTTCGTTTCATTTTTTTTTTCGTGCTTTGTTCATGCAAGTCCATCGCATGGCAGTTTTTCCAGGATATGTTTGCCCGCAGGGATTGTAAATGGAATGCATAATGAAACCAATAGATTTGCCTAAAGTGGCGGCAGCAGCGACGTTGGTACCTTGCTCCTTTCTTTTGTCCCTTAAGCATATTTCACGAAACCTCTCTCTAGCGTATATATGCGTATAAATATATAAAATATGCATAGAATTTTCGAGAGCTATTCATTTTAATAAGACGTTTAATTTTTAATTACAAAAGACGCCAAGTGCCCATTCGTCTTGGCAAAAAAAAAGGAAAAAGAATTTGAGGGGTGGAATGGCTGATAATAGTTCTTCCAGACGGCCTGTTTTTTCTTTACCCAAGAGCATTGTGGGTGTCTTCGCTTACATACCTACATACCATATTGTAAGCGTATACGCCAAAAAGGGGATTGAGAAGCACGAAATCTTCTTGCGTAAGAAATAGACGATATTGAACGAGGGATTAAATTCTTTAAAGAGTGTACGACGTGAAAGTTTCGAAATTAAAAGAGAAAATAATATATATATAATATTAAGGTAATGGTCAATGCTGAGTCCGAGATACGGGGTAGCATGGATAGATTGGCCACGTATGGTAGCCAATCTACTCAGGTGGCTGTAAAAAATCGTTTGCATAAAATAAATACATAATTTACGCGACAGTCCTAGGCCGAAGTAACATCCAAAATCTAAAATCTTAACTACTTTTTACAGAGGTGTTGAAATCAACAGCACGCTCTGCCGAATTATTATTTATCCTGATGAAGGGGTACTTGTTTAACATCATCATCATCATCAACATCATTCTACAATACGTTAGCCAAAAGCAACCAAACCAGGCCATACAAAAATAATGTTTCCTATAATTACCAGAAGGCCTGGTTCATTCTTGACCAATAGTGTAGTTCCGATGTGATTTCAGATTGCAAAGTGTGGTGGAGACAATTTTTTTTTGTTTCTTATGTTTTTTGGGGTGCTGAGCTCGAATCCGGAGCTTCCCACCAAAATTTCGTTGCGGAACAGGGTCAAAACCGCGAAAAAACCCTAAACTTTCGGAGTTTTCCCGTTTTTATGTTTATAACTCCGAAAGTGTACATTTCTCCGAAAACCTGTCCATGAAAATATTAGAGAAAACATAACTGCGGGTCCAACGCGCAATTAATCATTAAAATGTGTTAAGCGGTATTGCTACAATTGATAGTCATTTTTTGGCGTTTTTTGCAATTTTGACTCTGTTTTGCAACGAAATTTTGGTGGGAAATTACAGATTCAGGCTCTGCACTCCAAAATAAATAATGTACAAGAAAAATTCAACTTTTACGACCAAAAATGAAAAACCGTTCAATCTCAAAATTTGATTCATAAAATGGAACTATGTTAAAAATGGCAAATTTAAATTATCCATTGTAGTATTACCGCTCGAAAGATATATATTATTTATGTCTCTTTGGACGCGCAATTATGTGCTCTCTAAAATATTCATGGAGAGCTTTTCGCAGAAATAAACAGTTTCAGAACTAGGGGCCAAATAACGGAAAAACAGCAAAAATTTAAGGGTTTTTCGCGATTTTGACCCTGTTCCGCAACGAAATTTTGGTGGGAAGCTCCGGATTCGTGCTCAGCACCCCAAAAAACATAAGAAACAAAAAAAAATTTGTCTCCACCACATTTTGCAATCTGATGTACTAGGTTTATCACGTAGTAACTACACTACAAACTGCGCAGAATAAACTTGCAAGTACGTACGGTTCGCCAGAAGAAGGCAGAGGATCATTGGGCCATTCCAGACTATATAAGAAAACGACCGTACGAGCAAACTTTACAACAACAAACAGCATGGTGTGGCGGCTACATTATTTAACTGCATTTTGAATATTTCACATTTGAAAATATTATTAAAATTAATGTACGTTTACACTTTAAATTTATTGTAGCAAGTTTAAGTTGCTTTGCAATGTGTATTTCCGCCTAGTGTAAAATTGTTACGCCTACATAACTAAAGTATGTCTAACACACTTCCGATCTTGTCGTTGAGCTAGCCGGCCGCATCGTCCTATAGTTAATAAATTATAAAATTATATCTAATTAAAAATCGAGCGTTATTCTTATTTCTAAACATACAACGAAAAACATATAACACGGAACACATTGTACGATTGTTTTTCGGTCGTGCGACGCGTTCTCACAGTGCAAAATGCACAATGCTTGTCTGCCGGCCACTATAAAAGCTCTCAGTGCGTGCGGTTTTTTTACCGTACGGTTTTGTCTTATAATGTAGAAAGACCCAGAGGATGAGCAGCAGGCAGTTTTCTCAAAATGAAGAGATCGGATTAGCTGTTTGTGGCTTTAGTAAACCGACGTGTCTCTGAAAACAGGTTCACCTTCAGTTAATGGGTGAAGGTTAAGACCAAAACTATACAGGGTGTCCCGCAACTGGTTAGCCATAGACAAATGGTAGACTCTACAGGATGTTTTAGGAAAAATGTCGCAAAAATTATTTCTCTAGCTTTTACCGTTAAGGAGTAATTGCCTTTTTTGTGATTCTTGTCAAAAAGCACGACTTTTTTCTAAAAACTCCTATTTTCTAGCTTCCACTTTAGCCAAATCACTATTTTTCATAGTCTTCTGAAAGTACACAAAATTTCCAATAAAAGGACATATCGAACGTTTCGAACGGTGTCGTATCTGTCGAGATACGACGTTTTGAATTTTGCAGAAATGTCAATTTCAACTTTTAATGTCAAAATTAAACCCGAATTTCGTAACGTTACATTGAAGTGGCAAATCTGCAAAGTTCACAAAAGTTGGCCCAAATCCTAAGCTTTCGAACGGCATATAAGAATAGAGCACAGAATCAGTCGTGCTTTTTGACAAGAATCACAAAAAAGGCAATTACTCCTTAACGGTAAAAGCTAGAGAAATAATTTTGGCGACATTTTTCCTAAAAAATCCTGTAGAGTCTACCATTTGTCTATGGCTAACCAGTTGCGGGACACCCTGTATAATATGATGCTTGATCATTTCCTTGCGAGCTTTAAAGCTCGACCGTGGAACAACACCGAGAATCAATTTTGCAACTTTTTTTACTGAATTTTTACAATAGGTCTAATGGACCTATTGATTCAAAAAATGCAGTTGCAAAATTACACATTTTTACATACTCGTCTGGCTAAACTTCAGAAAAATCTACGACCTCTGGGTGATGCAATCCCACTGTGATTTAAAAATAAAGAAACGCGATACCAAAAGGCCGATGCAATGTGACTGTCTGTGATGACAAACAAACTCTTTTCGAGGCTTAAAACAGACCTGTCCTTAGGATCAATACGCCAGAAAAAGCTACTCATGACAATTTGCCATATTTATTATTATCTTCTTCTTCTTCCTTGCCTCGTTCTTTATACCGCTCCATGGCTTCGCGTTGCTCGACCCGCGGTGTTGGCACATCGCCCGTTTTGGCGATAATATATATATATATATATATAATAGCATATTTCTACAGGCAGCTCTATCTTGGATCGTGTCATCGCCGAGACGAATGCGTTGTTGTTGCTTGCTGTTGCTGCTGCAACATTATTATCACTTATTATAAAATTTTAGGCATTTCTAAACAACAAATAGGAAAGTACGACGAGTTTCGTATATTTTTAAGTCTACGAAATGTGTTTTGTATGGTAGCCAAAATTTGAGTCCGTCGTAGGGGTTGGATACGATATCCCTAGTCACAAAATCCCCAAACCAAAATCCCCAAATTAAAATCCCCATAATCAAAATCCCCGAAATTAAAATCCCCGAAATCAAAATCCGCGCGCGCGTTCTAAGATCACACCTCAAATGGGGAATGGAGACTTTCTTTAGGCTATTGTAGATGGTAAATGATAGATGGTAAATGGCAGATGATAAATGGTAGATGGTAAATGGTAGGTGGTTAATGGTAGACGGATGGTAGCTTGTAAATGGTTGATGACAGATGGTAAATGGTAGATTGTAAATTGCAAATGGTGGGTGGTAAATAGCAAATAGTAAATGGTAGATAATAAATGGTAGGTGCTTTAGACTATTGTAATTGAATAGTCCTACTATGCAATAAAAAAATCACCGTCGTGGACTGATATATATGCTAATCAACGGCAAACTCTTTGAAGTAACACAGAACAACAGCAGATAAGATGCAGGCGATTAAATATGCAATCGGTTCCAACAATAAGCCAACCAAGTTTTCCGCGAATATTCGTTCGGATGAGGACTTGTCTCGACGATGTTAAAGAAAACCTATTATGTTTAGAACGATATATGCAATGGACTCGAATATTTTGTTTGTGCTAATCAAAAAATAAGTTAGTATCGATTCACGTCCTCCTTGTGCCATTTATCATCTACCATTTAACACCTTCCATCTACCATCAACAATTTACAGTCTTTCATCCATCAACCATTTACCATCTACCATTTTTTACTACCATCCATCTACCGTTAACCATCATATTTCGGGTGTTTGGGGATTTTATGATTGGGGATTTTGTATATGGGTATTATGATTATGGGGATTTTGTATATGGGTATTATGATTATGGGGATTTTGAATATGGGGATTTTGATTTTGGGGATTGTTCTACGTTTGGGGATTTTGTGATTGGGAATTTCGTATGGTTCCCCGTCGTAGCTCAAATTTCCAGTTTGTACGATGAATATTTATTTATTTATTTATTTCGAAAATACTGAACAGATAAAATATCCAATTACAACAGTAAGTTATAGAGATTAACATAAGACTACAAGAAAAAATTCAAGTTTCTGTTATTTTTCAAAACTAAAAACACTACGTTAGAAATTCAAATTAAGCAGCAAAATCAAAGTTATTGCAAAAGAATATTTTTAAAGATTGAAATAGAAGAGGGTAGAGGTCCAATCTCCATAGAGTCATACGTTCTCATCATTCTAATTAAAGGCGAATTCGCAAAGAGGGCAAGATCGGTAAATGGAGGATTGAAAATGGCATTTGATCGTGTGTGATATGATGGAATTCTGTAATTAATTCTATCTGCCAAACTAGAATGCAGATATCCACGGCAAATCTTGTATAAAAAACATTGTTCAAGAAAAGTTCTTCGCTTCTCTAGGGAAAGAATCTTAAGGTAATTAAGTCTTTCTGGGTAAGGAAGGTAAGGAAGATTAAACTTAAAAAATAATGATTTTGTAAATCTTCGTTGAACCCGCTCTAAGGTGTCAGTGGACCCACCAGCAGTCGGGGACCAAACAATTGAAGCGTATTCTAAGACGCTACGAACAAGGGAAACAAATAATCTTACAGCACTGTTTACAGAACGAAACTCACTAGTACAACGAAGAACAAAGCCTGAGAGCTTCGAGCCCCTTTTTATTATATTTTCATAGTGATCGTTGAAATGAAGCTTAGAATTAAAGGCAACTCCTAAGTCTGTGATCGAGTCAACATTTTTTAAAGCCAGATTGTTGACTGAATATGAATATGATGTTGGAGAAATCTTCAATGAGTAGACCATTACCGAACACTTTGATGCATTAAGAAAAATATCATTGGAGGTACGAAAGGCAGTCTTCTAGGCGTGAAACAGTGGTGAAAATTTTGCAGTCATCTGCGTACAAAAGACATCGGTTTCTAAGAACAGCCGGTAGGTCATTCGCAAAAAATGAAAAAAGGAGAGGTCCCAGGATAGACCCTTGAGGTACTCCCGATGTTGCTGAAAATTCAGAAGAAGTAACGTTATTAAAAATTACTTTAGAGGTTCTGTTGACGAGGTATGATGACACCCAGGAAATAAGCCAAGGAGGAAAGCTAAGTCCACGAAGTTTGTTTAGTAGCAGAACATGGTTAACCGTATCGAAGGCCTTAGAAAAATCCGTATATATTGTATGGACCTCTAGACGCTTGTGAAAAGTGTTTGCGACGAAATCGACAAATTCAGTCAGATTTGTGGCCGTGGATTTTTTCTTACGGAAACCATGTTGACAAGAGCATATTAGTTGACCAAAATTGTCATCAATATAATTGTACACAATACGTTCTAACAATTTTGAGCAAGATGATAACAGCGCAACCGGTCTATAGTTTGAAGCAAGATTAAGGTCCCCAGTTTTTGGAATTGGTACTATAAAGGAAATCTTCCATTGACTTGGGAAGATACACTCTCGAATGCTTTTATTGAATATTATTGAAAGCGGACTAGAAATCCCAATCCTAACCTTCTTCAAAAAAGTGTTCGAAAGACCATCAGTTCCACAGGACAATTTATTGCCTAAGGACATAATTAATTGACTAACCGAATCAGGAGTAATTAGTGGTAGGGAAGGAAGTGTTATGAATTGGTTTGCTTGATTGGAAAAGTTTGCTAATGTACTAGAAGATCGGTGGAAAGTACTAGCAAAATACGTTGAAAACAGTTCACAAATCTCCTCAGTGGAGCTGGCAGCTGATTATCTAAAGATATAGTGGAGGGTATCGAAGAAGATGATCGCATATTTTTAACATACGACCAGAAAAGTGTGCAATTATTGTTCTCGATACTATTTTCAACGCTGTAAATGTATGCAGTCCTGGAAGTTTCAATAGCTTTTTTTGTTTCAGACCGAAGTCTTCTAAAAAGGAGAAGATCGGATGAGCGTTTGAACTGTTTATAACGAATACGCACTCGGTTCTTCCTCTGTATCAATCTTTGGATTGATCTTGTTATCCAAACAGGACCCTTGCGAGGTTTTTTAGTGTACATTGGAACACATTCCGATAATACATTGAAAAGAATATCATAAAATACAGACAGTGCAGAGTCACAGCTCAAACTCCCCAGTACTAGCGACCAATCCACGTCAGACAACCTGGCAATAATTCCTTCATAGTCGGCTTTATGAAAATTGAACCTTGTAGTAGGATTAAATTTGGGAGCGCAAGGAAAATGAATTCTTATATCCTGTAAGAGTGCTGGATGGTAAGGGTCACATGAAACAATCACTTCAGAAGCCTTGGACGAGGTCAAGCATGATGGCGGAAGATTGCTAAAAACAAGGTCAAGATTACGATCCATGAAATTCTTAGTAGTACTGAATTGGAGTAAACTACAAAACTCCATGAATGAAGAAACTGACAAAAACATAGGAGAAGATGAAGACAAAGGTAGCCCTGGAAAATCAGGCCAACTTAAATTAGGCAAGTTAAAGTCCCCGCAAATGATTACACTGCAGTTAGGGTGGAACACATAACAATGTCTGAAAGATGAGAAAATAGGTTTTCATAATCAGTCAGAACAGAAGTAGGAGGTACGTAAACACAGGATAGTAGAAGCGAAGAACTCTTCGATTGAACTTTAACAGTTACACAGTGGTAGCCACATGTTGGCAGTTAAAGATACAACGAACAGCAATTAGAGAACCGCCACCGCGAGATTTACCCATCAGATCAAAGTTACGGTCACAACGAAAAACATTGTAGTCCTCCAAAACCTCCGCGCTGTTTATGGAATCACATAACCACGTTTCGGTAAAGCATATAAAATCAAAATTGGAAGCTAAAGATAATATTCTTGTGTTATGGAGTTTAGACCTTAACCCTCGTACATTTTGATAGTACAGAGAAAGATTAATTATTTTAGGATCTTGTTTGGTTGTTGACGACAAAAATTTCGCTTAGTGAATTCCTTTATTAGGATACCCTCGGGCCAAAATGTTCGATTTGAAATCTCATCGATGTCTTCCGTAAATGTCAACTTAAATGATGACACAATTCTATTTGGAATGTTGTCCTTCGTGAGTTTTCTGCAAGTCAACAACGCAGGTTCGAAGCCCAATTTATCAACAACATAATGTTTGATATCGGCTTCCGAAGTATGTTTTATGGTTTCAGTAGATGAGTAAAAGAAGTAACATTTTTGGAAACATGAATTCCAAAGAAAGGTTTTTACTTGTTGCTTAGACTTACACAAATAAATTGCCCTATTGTGGCAAGTCCGGCGCTGATTGTGAAATTGCTGTGGCCAACATCCAGGTTGACGGTTATCTCTGCGACCACTGACCGAAAAAATAAAGAGGATCCGATGACCCTCGCGGCAATTTTATGGTGGGTCTGGCGCCACCTCAGTCGTTCCGCCACACCAAAGGATTGCAGAGATATCGGCGGATTTTCGAAAGAATACATATTCAATCGTTTCAGTCATGAATAGTACACGATAGGAAATGAGGATCCTGGTGGTTTGGGGCTTGCGTTTGTCCCTAAGTAGTTACATACAAGCTGGAATATTCTATTGAATTGAATGTTTACTTTGCATAGTTACGCCATATTTCGCTTGGTTACGCCATCGTAGGGAATCACGTAGGGATTCTACTAAAAATTATTATGCAATTTCATACGATGCGGTAACCAAGCAAAATATGGCGTAACTATGCAAAGCAAACATATGCATATATATTCAATTGAAAACAGCCACAAAACAATGTTCAAGCTTTGTGTCTTCTCTATACGATAAGACTAACCATTTGACGGGCACAAGAGTACGCGATAATCAATTCAAACAATCATATCGACCACTGCCGCAACTTTTGTAGGGTACGGTACAACAAGTTTGTACTGCACTGCATATTTCTATCAATTTACACATGTCAATGATTTTACCGTCAGAATAAGTATAGACGCGAATTCCCACCGGAAAATTCGTGACGCGTTGGTGTGGGCATCACTTAAAGCCCAGCAACTGAAATTCTGATTTTTTTCTACTTTCAAGTTCAAGGCATTTGTGCACACTTTAAAACTTAGTGTGTCCTCGTAATAAGGTCGATAAGCCAATAAATTTTCCCAAAAACAAACAGAACCAACCGCATTAAAATCGGATAAGCGGTTTGGTTTTAACAGAGCTTTACATAGACCCAATCGTGATGTGTGTGAAATATCAACTAATTTCTTATCATATGTTGACATACAATAAAATTTATGTAGAAAATTATAGAAACAATAACAAATTTTGGTGCCTACACATCAATATCCTGGTAAAAATGATATGACGTCAAGAGTCAACGTCAAAGTCAACGCGAGAGAACCGCAGAGGAAAACCATAACATTGAAGCAGTTTTTCACTCATATAAAAACGAAAATTACTCAAATATATAAATATTATATGCCCACATAATATATGTGATCATTTAGGTAAAAAAAAGTTTCAAAAATATTACCTACAAGAGTACATACTAGGTACAGTGGGTCTGGCCAGACCTAACATGTGTCTGACGGAGGGTTAAATGCAGGGTTAATTTTTACTCGGATTTAGCATAAATCTTGCCAATAACAGAATATAAAGAGCTTTTCCTGATGCACTGTTAATTTATTCTACCAGTAGTAAATTCTGCGTTGCAATATACTTCAAAATGATGGAAAACACATCAGCACATCAATACTGCACAAACGGAAAACGGAAATACTGACCATGTAAAAATCCGTTAAAACCAAAAGCTACCATTCTCACCACGGAAGCAAGGTGAATAAATCCGAATCAATTCCCGCGAAAATATCATGCCGGCTGTGCAGTGTGTTGATGTTGCCGATCAGCTGTTTTGCACAACGTAATGAAATGGAGCAACATTCTGCCCGTAGAAATCAACAAATAAAAGTAATTTCACGAATATCGCTTATTATAATTTCAAACGCTTCATCTGCCGGAACTTACCTTGAAGAAATCGAGAAACCACGGCAAAAACTCGCCCTGCATCTCACTGGACAGCAAAGTTTCAAGCAAACTTTCCGGCGACATTTTACACTGAAACACAAGTTAATGCACAACACTACACGGAAATTTTGCACGCACACGCCACAATCACTAATTGTACACCGCGTTAACACGAACAAACACCGAAAACACGAAATATTTGCAAAAATTTTGATACAATTATGCCGACTCGCGAAATCCAGATGTCTTCTGTTGCTGTCAAAACAAATGACAACAAAATTAAGTGTGAAGTTGGCTATGAGCCATGGGTTGTTTTGTGATTTTGTTTTTGGGTGGTGTGTTGATGGGGTGGAGGTTGTTATCTTTGATAGGGCTTTGGTATTGTTTCTCGATATTTCTCGGATAGATGACGCGTGTGGAGCATAGAAGAAATTATTTCAAATCGGATGGTTTTTTTTGTGATTCAAACAACCGAAAATTATAATCAAAATTGTTTATAAACCAGAACCACGCGACATCCTACGTTTACATAAAACAAGAAGGACGAATTGATGGAATGTGTTTTTCACACTTCAAATTCGTCAGTATTAGATTAGGTGATTTGGTTTCAATCAACGAATACGACTACATTTATATCATTTTAAAAAATACGAGGGTTTTTCAGAAGTGAATAATTTTGTAAATACATTTTATAGGCAATAAATAAGAAATATGCACAATATGTATTAATGAAAGGCTTTCTTGTAAATCTATTTTTAGATTTTTAGACAGGATATGTCTTTGCGGAGGCTACCTGAGAAATACTGGGTGTCGTTCCGAAAAAAAAGCGTCACGAAAAACGGTTACGAAAACGTTTAACGCTTAGAATCGACCTTGCCGTAGTTCGATCGTCACCAAATTTGGTATACATTATCCTTTGATCGCTCTGACTCAGAATCGACAATAACGATTCCGATAAGTTGCGGGAATAGCGGTAAATTCGCCATTGAAGCGAACCAAAAATTATCCTTCAATTGGTTCTCCTGGCTCTCTCCGTGGACGATGTGGACGAAACTCGGATGGAAGTTAAGCGGTGCGATTCTTAATATTTTGGTGCCAGCACTTCTTATGAAGAAGATGTCCTTGGACACAAAATGTCCTTTTTTCTGTGGGAATGCATTATAGACGCTATGTATAAGGATATGGATATCAAAATACAGAATCCGTTGCGACGAGTCTTTTAAAATCATGACACGGATATTACCACCAAAAAGGACATTTTTCTAGCATAGGAAACAGAGTATGGGCATTATGGGTGTGGTTCGGAAGGTGATATTTGAGGAACTGTATGTGATCGGTTTCAAAAAAATCTGATGTCAGGGGGGTTTCGAACCATGGCCCAAACCGTCATCAATACCTTCCAAAAAGTCAACAATGACCACCAAACCGCCTTGACCACACTGCACCTTATCAGTACGAATAACTTTAATGATCATCATCATCTGGTCCATAGTCATCACACAGTGCAGTATAGTTACGTGGAGACGTGAAACGGACGGCTGATGCAAATGCCTGGTACAATATGCAAATGGCGAGCAGGAATAAATTGAATTTTCTATTGCATATGCGTGCACTTTCGAATTTGTCACATGTAAAACGCGCGCGTAAAAAAGAGGCATCCAAAATGCATACGATTTATCGCGTAAATTTACGAAGAGTAGAGACTCAATAGTCGTTTCAGTATGATCACCAAAATCAAAAAAATGTTCAGGTAACCTAAGAAAAAAGAAAAAAATTAACGCCCCTGTGGCGACTCGAAAACGTCACCCCATGCACCAAACACCTATCACCTAACCTGCCAACTCTTCATCAACAGATTTATTTATTTATTTATTTGAAAAATGTTCAACAGAGCTTATAGGCCCCAATTATGGAACAATATTCGAAAAGATATTAAGTAATTAACAATTAAAGATTGAAAAATTGGAATTAGAATAAAAAAAAGGAAAGAAAAAGGAAAACCAACTACAGTAGAGCGTCGATTATCCGAACGTCGATTATCCGAACATTCGATTAACCGAACCGGGCACTCAGCTTCTTTTCTTGTGAAAGACATCGAGAAAAATGAAAAAGCAAGTGTCTGAAGGAAGCAACCTCTCATCTGCATCGCTCAATTACCTAGTTTTTTTTTATTTTTATTCAATTCTAGTCGTTTTACACGTTTTCGGTTTTTGCTTGATTTCACATTTGGGCTATTTTCCAATTTTTGTATGGAAGTTCGATTAACCGAACTTTCGTTTATCCGAACCACCCTTGTCGACATTAGTTCGGATAATCGACGCTCTACTGTATTAAAAAATTATGATTAAAGAAAAAATTAACAAATAAATGTAACTGTAAAAAAAACTAAGAATGTGATTCCCTTTAAAAAAAAAATGTTCCTAACTACAACCTTGAATAAATATAGCGACGAGGGAAAAGGACCCAGTTGGAGAATGTCGTGGTTTCTTGGTAGGCGTAACAGCCAAATTGAGCTTGGTGTCAAATAAGACACCCAGATCCTTGAAAGAGTCGACTTTACTTAAAGGAGTAGCTCTGAGGTAATAACTAAATATCAATGAATTCTTTTTTAATGAAAAGGTCATCGTGTGACACTTTTTAACGTTTAAATTAAGTTGGTTGGTTTCACACCAATTTTCTAACGCATATAGGTCGTCCTGAAGGGATAGCTCTATAAACTTTGAGATCATCAGCATATAAAAGGCAGGAGGACGATAAATGCAACGGTAAATCGTTAATAAAAATATTAAATAAAAGTGGTCCTAAGATTGAACCTTGGGGAACACCAGATGTAGGGCAGAAGGGAGAAGAATATGAACCGTTATAAGTAACTCGGCACTCACGGTTAGTTAAATATGAGGAGAACCAAGCGAGAAGATTTCCACTAACACCAAACTTTTGAATCTTAGCAAGTAATATGCTGTGGCTAACAGTGTCAAATGCCTTCGAAAAGTCGGTGTATACAGCATCGACTTGAGAGTGATTGTCTATGGTTCGGGCTACCATGTTAGTAAATGTTAAAAGATTGGTGCAAGTGGAACGACCTTTTACAAAGCCGTGTTGCTGCTCAGCAAAAAGCGTAGAAATTGCGGGATAAATCTTGGTGTGGATGAGGCGCTCGAGAATTTTTGGGAAGCAGGAAGCAGGGACGGTAGTTAGATATAGAGGATGTATTGGATGTTTTAGGAATTGGGAGGACATTAGCCGCTTTCCATTGTTTGGGGAAGACACCACAATTTAAGCTTTCATTAAACAAAATGGACAGGGGAACACTTAAAGAGGATGACAAAGACTTAACAAACATATTACGCAAGTCGTCAGGACCGGAGCCACCATTATCCTTTAATGATTCGACAATAGAGGCCACTTCAAGGGGGTCTGTTGTGAAGATGGGGATTTGAGGCAGTGAGGAAGGTGTAGTGGGAAAGTTATTAGGAGAAAGATTAGTTGAAGAAAAGGTGGAGGCAAAAAATTTAGCAAACATCTCACAGGCTTCTGGAGTAGTCATCGCTATAGAGTCATCGAGCTATAAGTTTTCTGGCAAGCTGGAAGAAGACTTCAGTGATCGAATATAAGACCAGAATGGTTTCACATGGTTAGCCGCAAAAGATATTTTAATGTTGTAATAGTAGCTTCTCATTGCATTTTTAACAATTTGTTTAGCCTCTGCTCTTGAACGTTTAAAGATTGAGAGATTAGCAGGAGAAGGATTGCGTTTCCATTTGCTACGGTCTACATCTTTCTTGCGCAATGCCATAGCAACCGCTTCAGTAAACCATGGGGAAATTTTATTTTTTTTTTGGCGAAAAAAGAGGAGTGAAGCGAGCAATCAAAGATTTCAGATAACTATAGCGACGTTTTTTTCGCATCGAGGGTAAATCTGACTCGAAAAAAACGATCGCGGGTAACATCCCGGTTAAGACCAAACAGCTGACATTTGACACTTTTCGCGCATCTTTGACTCACCTTTGTCGGCTTATTTTTTAGATGTGGTGGATTTTATCACAAAAGATGATGATTTCTTTGCAAAATCTTTTCTCGTGATGAGAAAAACTCTCACATTTGGTTTGAAAAAACAAATTCCCTCATATTTCCCCTATGCGTCCGCCATCTACATTTGAGCTCTATCCCGTGTAGGGTAGTTGCACTGGTGAACTTTACCTGGGTAAGTGTCATTTTTTTTATATGAAGTTCTACCCAAACCTGCACGGGATAAACTCAATAAAACGTACCTTATAAAACTTATCCACGGCTTTACCACAGCTAAGATTAGCAAAAAAGGAAAACCAGTCAACTGAATCTAACTCAGTGGAAATTGAATTATAATCCGCTCTACGAAAATTAAATCTGCGAACTTTAGAGACGTTCTTAGAAATGGGTATACGAAGATCAAGCTCAATGCATAGGGGAGGGTGGTGCGGGTCAGGATTCACGTAATTATAAGGGGATGGCGACAGGCATGCACATGATGGCGAAAGATTGTGCATGGTCAGATCCAAAAGACGACCACTCGGATTTCTGACAAAGTTAATTTGAGTTAAGTTACAGATAGACAAAAAGGATGAAAGGGCAAGAGAAAAGGAATTTGAAGGAATAATATCTAAGCCAATATCAGTTGCAGTCCAAAGGACAGAGGGCAGGTTAAAATCGCCACAAACAAGGATGCTAGACAGAGGAAAGAATGTTGTGACAAAAGAGGAAAATTCGGCAAAGAAGGTTTCATAAGCACTGAGAGGAGAGCTACAGGGTATACAGGGTGTCCGGAAACTGCCGCATAAACGCACCGGATTATGATTCCTCATGTGATTTCCAGCAAAAAAGTTGTAAGGAACATACCCCCTCAGCTTAACCCTTTAGCTGCCACAGGCATTTAAACATTTTTGAAAAAAAAACATTTTCTTGCACAACTTAAAGCCTCATATCTCCAAAGCTAGACCAGCTAGAATAGTGAAATAGAATGATTATTACAGCCAACAAATTTACCTATAAAATAAAACTAACTACACTAAAATCGGATAAGAGGTTTGGTTTTTACGGAGCTTCAAAGTCAAATTTGCGTGATTTGACCCAAAAACAATCTTTTTTTCCATCTCAATTTTCTCCAACTTCTGCCAAAATGAGGTGCTTGTACGATTCGTTTAAAAATTGGCGCATAGTCTTACAATCATACCTTTCATACATCATTCTGATCTAGCTCCATTACTTCTAATAGTTTTTATACGTTAAGTGTAGAAAACTAGGGCTAATTTTAGCTCGAATTCAATACAATTCAATTCACACTGCCCCTAAAGATCTGCAATTGGTAATATTTTATTCAAAGTATGTCGAAATTGAGCCAAAATTAACCCTAGTTTTCTGCACTTAAGGTACTAAAACTGTTAGAAATAATGGAGGTAGGATAAAATGATGTAAGAAAGATATGATCGTAAGACTATGCGCCAATTTTTAAAAGAATCGTACAAGCACCTCACTTTGGCAGAAGTTGGAGAAAATTGAGATAGAAAAAAAGATTGTTTTTGGGTCAAATCACGCAAATTTGACTTTGAAGCTCTGTAAAAACCAAACCTTTTATCCGATTTTGGTGTGGTTATTTTTATTTTACAGATAAATTTGTTGGCTGTAATAATCATTTTATTTCACTATTCTAGCTGGGGTAGTTTTGGAGATATTAGGCTTTTAGTCGCGCAAGAAAATGATTTTTTCAAAAATCTTTAAATGCCTGTGGTAGCTAAAGGGTTAAGCTGAGGGGGTAAGTTCCGTACTACTTTTTTCCTGGAAATCAAGTGAGGAATCATAATCCGGTGCGTTTATGCGGCAGTTTCCGGACACCCTGTAGTGAAGTATTATGCTGATGATGGTTTCACCATTGTTGGAAGCCGAAAAGCATATGAATAAAATTTACTGAAATTGTGTGTTTTTAAACTTTTTTTTTCGGCTTATTTCAGTTTCGAGAGTTGCGGTGTATAAGGATTAAAGAAAGAGACTATTTTCTGTCAAAGATGTTTCAGTTTTGTTGATGTAGTAAAAAAAATGTAATGCAATAAAATTCCGTTTTTTTAATCAGCCCCACGAGAATATTAAATTCTACAAATTGTCCAAGATGTTTGTATATGAAATGCCACAATGAATTAACGGGCGAAAATAATTAAGTTTAATAGCCAAGCAAAATTGAAAAAATCAGAAAGTAATTTTTATTAGAATGCAATTGATTCAATGTTAAAATCTAGGCAGAAATTAAGTCAATGAATTGTTATCATCAATGATAATTTGAAAATTTGGCTTCGAATACTGAAACCTGAAGAATTAAAAACAAAAGCAACTGCTTAAACTTTGACAATATTTCCATTTTCATTTTAAATAGGCATATGCCAATAACTAATATTTACCACGTTTTCTTACATTTCCTTGTTACTCGTTCAAATTTAGCTATTTCAGGGGTGTCTTTGTGTCAATAATTTTGCCACTCATAGTATATACAGTCGAACTTCCCTAAACGAACACTTCTAATAACCGGACATAAACGGACACTTTTACTTTCCCCAACGGTTTACCACACATTTTACTAGAAAAACAGCTTCTGATAGCCGGACACTCTCATAACCGGACACGGACAGTGCTTTCATACCCGTTCTGAACAAGCTAGTCTCTAATAAACGGACAGTTCCATAAAAAAAAAAGAAATTCTTACATTAAAGAATTGTAATTCGGGCAGAGAGCTTTGCGATTATCAGAAAATGGGTATTTCGCGTATTAAGCAAGCAAGATTCAATGTACATGATATATTTATCAACGACTGGCAGATCTTTTTTATCTCTCGGTTCGTGTTTGCACATTTTCTTAAAAATTCTTGCGGAAATTCAATTTATGTTGCGGCGTTTAATCGTGCAATTTCCTATTCATTTTAAGTAAGTCTCAAACCATTTTGCGTATTGTAGAAAAATGGCAATTCCCATAAGAATTCAGGCGAAGAATATTTAGTGTGCTCGTTCTCGGAAAAAATGCGTTTATTAAAAAAAGTTAAAGTAGAACCTCGAAAATTAAAAGACAAAAGGTTCTCCCAATTCAAATTTTCAAGGATTTCCAATTTCCAAGTACATGATTTTTTATTCCAAAATAAGTTAGTCACGCACTTTTCCGCACACACTTTGTACATAAGCAAAACTTTTTGTTCCAACAATTGTACTGTAACGGAAAATTTTACAAAAGTTTCTGAGAAGCTATTCTTCCTTCCTTTTTTCAGTAGAAAGAAGAAATAACAATTCCAATTTTAGAGGTACCTGGTGAATTAGAAATACGAAATCCAATTTCGGAGTTACCTCTTAAATTAGAAATTTCCAATTCCAATTCCAGAGTTATGCTAATAGAAAAAAAGGTGTACTAATTTCCACGCAATTCTAATTTTAGCGGAGTCTAATTTTCGAGTTTCTACTGTATTTAGAAAAAGTGGAAAGAACATGGGAATGAAATTACTAATTATTATTATTCGCGAACCTGTCGAGACTATTTTTGTCGCGCGGTTTTCGAATGAATTCGCGGATTGTAGTTTAAATCTATTTTACAAAATTTAATACCTTCGGGAAATATTCTCATAAGCGGACACTTCCAATAAGCGGACAAAATCTCATTCCCAATGGTGTCCGCTTATGGGAAGTTCGACTGTATTATATTTTATCCAGCCGAAAGCCACTAGTATTTGCGCGTTTCTATCTTAAATTGCTTGTTCAATTTACAGCGGTCCGCATTTTTATACTCTTAAGTGCACAGCATTTTCAGAAAAAAATCACATCAATTTTCGTGAGAAAAAAACCACAATCGTATTCTTACAGCCCATTCACATTGCCGGCGATGCGATGCGATGCGATAAGCTTCCCATCGCAAGAAAAAAAATTTCTTAGCATTTAGATAGGAACCAGCGCGAACCTGCCTGTACCATTCAGACTGCTTGCGATGAGACGTCGGGTTGTACGATGGAGAACTTTTCCATGTCGAATCATCGCGCTGTTTTGAAGATGCAATGCGCATTGCGGCGGCCGGAATCTTCTACCAGCGACATGGGGGATGTGATTTGTGTTTGGATCGGGTTCGTAGTGGCATGTTGTTGTAAGATGGAGAACTTTTCTATGTCGAATCATCGTGCTTTGAGCAGCTGTAAGGTGCCTTGTCGCCGAAGGGAGCGACATGGACGGTACGATTTGTGTTTAGACCGTTTTCGTAGTGGCATGGTGTATTGTATGTATGTACATAGAGAGGCTGGTTTCGTGCTGTTTGATGCTGATATCGATATGAGAGGCATGCTTTGTGCAGATCGGGTTGCATTACCATTGGGGATATTCATATATATGTACATACATACATGTCGGATGGTGTATAATGTTATAGATTTGTAGATATTAAATGAATGGATAGCCGTATGTATGTAATGTAATAATGGATCGGTCTACTAAAAAGCCTTTGTGGAAATTTACAGTGCTGTCCAACCCAGTTCGTAGCGTACGCGTACCCCCAAAAAAGGGCATACGGATTTGACAGTTGTTGTTGTATAAATCTATGAATGGGTCAAAGAAATAACGTTTGTGGAAATATGCAGTGCAACACAACCCGGGTTGCTGCGTATGCCTACGTGTGAGAAAATTTCGGACTGCGCATGTATTTGCAATGAATTATTGAAAGTAGTGGTAGATAAGTGAGTTATGGGAACATACGGTGACAAGAAAACCGGGGTACCATTTTGGGTCGGGCAACCCCAAATTTTTATTTTCTGTTTTTGACCTCAAATTTGGAATCAGCGGCCCATAATTCTTTTAGTGCTTCTTCCCACACCGATTGGACGAGTATTTCCCCGAGAAAACAGGGGTACCATTTTGGGGCGGGCAACCCTAAAATTTTGTTCTTGTTTTTGACCTCAAATTCGGAATCAGCGGCCTATAATTCTTTTAGTGTTTCTTCCCACACCGATTCGACGAGTATTTCCCCGAGAAAACAGGGTTGCCATTTTAGGGCGGGCAACCCTAAAATTTTGTTCTTGTTTTTGACCTCAAATTCGAAATCAGCGACCCAAGTATACTTAGTGTTTCTGCCACGCCAATCGAACGCGTATTTCCTCGAGAAAACAGGGAGGTAATTTTGGGGCCGGAAGCGCGAACACTACAAACTAGGTTTCATTGCACTATTTCACCCATTAACAACAATTTAGACTATACCCAAATGCCGCCTGAATATTGTTTTGAAGCGCGTAAGCTAACACTACAAATTCCTACAAAGGTTGCCTAGCTCTTTCTCCCATTCATTATTACCTACAACAATCCATTCATGGAGACCCATAATTACAACAACACTATCATAAACATAGCGACGCGTATGTATGTATATAGAAAATACCCATGATGCTACACTTGAAGCGCCAACTCACGAGGCTGATCTAAAATCATAACCGCATCATCATCAAACAGCGCCAAACCGCACGAGGCAGCGCTGATATAAAGTCCATTGAAAAATCAGGTTTTCTTGCCATGAAAACAAATCGCATTATCTCGCAACAAATCTCATCGCATCGCATCGCCCCGCCCGACATCGCAAGAAGTGTGCACACATCGCATCGCATCGCGTCGCATCGCATCGCCCGGCCCGGAAAAGCTCGGCGTCGCTCTGTATGTGTACGCGGCCTTAAGTGCAAAACGAATGCACTACATAGAAATTCGTAAATTCCACTTATCCGTTGCAGTTTACGTGTGCGTAAGCAGCACCTTTCATACAGTTTCGTTGCTCTTACGCGAAATTTGCACTTATGCGTTTTGCACTTATTATGCACTTATATTATGCTTTCAAATATTATGCAGAAATGCGTTTTTTGCACTTAAGCGTTTTGCAGTTATGCATTCTTGACTGTATATGCTATCCTTACACATAAAACAATTCCCGGGAAAAAATAGTTTTTTAAGTTTGACCCCACGTAGCTCCCATTAGGGGCCAGGTACAGATCGGGTGTTTTGGCATTGTATGTATTTGGATCTTTTGAAGAAACATATTCATTGCAGACCACTTTCCCGCATATAAGTTATAAGTTAAGATATTCATGAAATTAACAGAAAATGCGTTTTTTGTATAATTTGAATGAACCCTCATAGCGTCCTTAGGATTGTACGTATCAATTGTACGTATCGATCTAACGTCTTAGGTCTTGATCGCTAGCGGCACTCGTACAGACGGGGACGGGGACTTCCGGGGTCTTGTGTAGGACCTCGAAAGGAAGACAAATGTAAAATTCCAGCTTTCCCCTAATTTACCCGAAGTGGAATGTTAAATTTCCTGGGGTATGTCCCTAATGAGGTTCAATGACACGGAAAATAATGCTACAGGAAAACCTGCAAATCTTGTCTTGAAGTTCCAATTGATTTTTTCGATCGCTTAAAATATGCATACGACTCGCGCATTTTGTACATACAGTGCGTACTCGATAATCCGAAGCCTCGAAACCTCGAATTTCCAGTAATCCGGATTACCTCAAAGATTACATTGTACACTCTGTAGTCCGAATTTCAAGGGCTTCTCTAATCCGAATCTGACTTTTTTCTCATAATAACAGTGCTATTATCGTCCGAAATAAAAACAACAGTTTTCTTTATTCTTGAAAAAACAAAATCTAGAATAACAGAGTGAAATTCTTCGAAAATAGAAAACAGATTCTTCGAACAATTTGATTAAATTCGTCCATTTCCTCGAAATTTGGAGCAAATTAAAGTCCGAATTCCTCTGTAGTCCGGATCGACCCTGGTTTTCAATAGTCCGGATTATCGAGTACGCACTGTACTCGTACATACAAACATACATACTTAACTTATATGGCATCGCTTCATTTGAAATATGCCTCAGCCGCTTAAATGGCAGTATAAATATCGGATTATTCTCAAGCTTTCAAGGCGAGCCCATCAAGATCCAATCCCAGAAGATCAACGAGCAACAACAACAGAAAGAGCAAAGAGGCGCACGATGCTTTTTCAATTTCATATTGCATGCACGATCCACACGAAAGGTACATGTACTCAGGGAAAAGATTGATATCATTAAAAAGATAAAAAAGAGTGACAAAACCGACAGTGTCTGCTCGAAGAAGGCCCATTAAGCGCCTTTTTGGGAAGATTGCTTCAATATGTCAGCAACAATCAGCGAGGCAGCCAACAAAGTCAAAGTATCTTTTTCGTTTTTGTTAAGTCGCTAGTCGCATCGAAAGAACTTTATTTAGACGATTGAAGCGGGAGGCATACCAAAGTCGGCCTGCATGGCTGGATCTGTATGTTGTTTCGTATCATGTACGAGTACTCTTACGCACTTGAATGCTACATAAATTAACTTTGCGGCATACTGATCGTATGGCTGGTAGTTGGCATACAACAGACAGAGGGTAGTTTGTGTACAATCTGCTTGTTCTATGACGTGATACGCCACGGTTCAACAAAGATCATTCAAAGTTTGATCAACACTCCGTGAAGTACGCGAGTCCCGAACGATTCGTGATCGTGTGCCAGGCCGTGGCTGTGTTTTTTGTCTCCTCACAGCTCACAAGAAATCCAATTTTATTAAGTGGAAATTGAACCCAAACAACATAAGGTACTCAGATAGGTATTACATGCAAGTACACTCGATATTTGTATCCGATCGTATCGTGTAGTAAGACTTTGTGGAGCGCGGGAAATTCAAACCGGTCGGATGAGTTCTTCGGCGTGAAGCAAGCAACAAGCCTGCTGGAAGTTATGCGCTACTCAAACTTAAGTCCATCCCAGCCTGTGACTAGCCAACAACAACTCGTACTATCGTAATCGGTCATCAGAAAATCGCGATTTTTTCCGCGGTGAGAGTGAAATTTTACTACAAAATTTTATCGTCCCAAACGGCGCCGGTGTATCTAGAATTTAAGCGTGTGAACAAGTGTGTGCTGCAATCCGTGTGTGGGTGGGTGTAACCGCGAGTGATTGTGCGAAGAAATTCACATTGTGGTCTGAAGAAAGAGAATTATCGCTAAGATCTACTTATTACCAGTGTAACCGCGAAGCTACATATGAGTCCTCCACTGCAAAAGATTTACACACTCTTGGATCATGATTGGCAAAAATGAAAGTGCTACAGACATAGTGCAAAGCTATTTCAATGGATCTTCGCCCTCGGCACACGATGAAGATCTTTTCGAAACACACATAATCCAGTACGGGCCGACTAGTGTTAATAGTGTTGGGGTGAATGTGGGGCTGATAAACGACAACGAGAAACTCGTCGTTGACAATCTTTATATTTGGATATTTTTAGCCACATTTGGAGCTGCCGGGATTATTTTTAACCTGATCATCATATATGGATTGTTACGAGCCAAATGTAATGGTAGGTATCTGTGTGACGCATAAGGCGCGTACATTATATTCACGTCTTTATCTTTCTTCCAAGAATAGCGCTCGAATTACTTATAGAATCTAGCTAGAGCTAGATGCAAGAGCCAGGGCTGTCGCAACATGATTTTAGAAAGAACCACCTTAAAAATACAAAATGTATAACGGGCCAAAAACTTGCAACATGTCGTGTCCTTTAATCGATTTTGCAATGCCAAGTGGAAAAAGATTTAAGAGAGTAACGTGGTAACAGAAAACTTTTCTCTCCTGCTTCTGCCTACTATCGGATTTTGTTTTATTTTATAGATTTATTAATATAGTTTTTATCAGGACTTGTCCAATTGAAGGAAGTCTCCTAAAAGAGTCATTGGGTGGGACATGAAGCGTCGAGAATACGCTCGGCAGATTGTAGGTCACATATAACCTATCGAGTCCTGAAAACATTCTGGGGAATAGCCTTTACTAGAATGGCCACTAGTTCGCTTTGAGTCGCTTTAAATCCGTGGCAGTACACGCAAACGTAACTATGCACGTGAGGCACTCTGGAGAATAATTTAGCTTAAAGCCATGCATGCTGGTATCCTGGAGCGAAGATGCGTGGACGACCGAGAGCTCGCTGGGAGAACTCTATAGGTGAGGACGCTCAACTGCTGCTGGGCTTCCGAAACTAGAGGAAAAAGTCACGAAACCGCGACAGTTAGAGGCCAACGATTGAAGCGGCCAAAGCGCGACGTCGGGCTATCGTGCGACATCGATGATGATGACGATGGTATCCTTCGGGTCCCCTAAGCTTCTCGATATCTCTCCAATCTACAAGTGTGTCAAGGGCCTCCTCGTCAATTAGCCGCTTGGTTAAAAATATCTCGTTATGCGCATACACTTCGGGCGGTTCCGTTTCTTGTTCAGGCGTTGTAAGCTCTAGGATAGCATTATGCGCGATATTTCACATAAGAGCACAAGAACCGATCCTTGTTATTGTTGTTGAAGCCCTGCAATTACCATGAAATGATTCTTGATTAAGACGCTAAGATTTCTGGGGTTTACGACGTAGACACGAATTTCTTTGTTCCACCAGTAACTACACCGAGAAAAATAACGTCCCTTAAAATTAACTCGATATCCTTTTGATATAATATAATCCTTTCCTTTTAAATATATATCGCTTTAATTCGAACTCATTCTTTTTAAATTAATGGGAAATCCTTTAAATCCAAATTTTCAATAGGAAATCATTTTAAATTAATGGGAAATCCTTTAAATTTAAATTTTCAATAGGAAATCTTTTTAAATTAATGGGAAATCCTTTAAATCCAAGTTTTCAATAGGATTTTTTTTTGTTAACACTCGCAGATGGTCGGCAGTGTGGTAGAGCGATGTCACAATGTATGGTGTAAATTATAAACGTCGTCCCGTATAGTCTGCGTGGTGTAGTAGGTAGGGGCGTTAGTCTTCAAATCATAGGTTCGCGGGATCGAATCCCACTGTAGGCAGGTAATTTATTATGCATTTTAGAGCGTAAAGAGGTAAATGAAATGTCGCCAACACCTGTAGCGAGCTCAGTTATACAAAACTCATTTATGAGTAATTTTCACAGGGAAAGAACACCCTGTGAAAATTACTCCTTTTGGTATAATTTAAAGTATTCTTTTGAGTTCATGCATTTAAAACAAAGAGTCCATCCTTTTAAATTAAAAGGAAATCCTTTCGATTTATGGTTGTGACCTGATTAAATTGACACTGCATCACTTTAATTTAAAGTGATTATAGATAGACTTTCAAAAGGAATATCTTATTAGTTCAAAGGGAAACCCGTTTGAAATACAGGGATTATATAATGATTCAAAGGGAAACAAATATGAAGCAAAATCATATTTGAATCTCTTTGAATCATATGCGTATTTTTTGAATTTACAGGATTTTTTTTCTCAGTGTAACTCCCTCAATAAACTTTCTAACTAAAACTCAAAAAGAAAATAGTGCGCATCTCAAAAGATATCAAATTTCCCAAATTATGGCTAAAATAATAGACTGGCTGGTCTAGCGGTTAGTGCGCGCACCTTCGGTGCACAGGGTCATGAGTTCGAATCTCACCGTGAGCCAGGGTGTTTTTAGAACTCACGAGCTTGTGACGGACTATGATCTCACTCAGATGTTAAACGAGTGCCCATTTATGGGGATAAATAACACTGCTGAGCGTGATGCTGATCTCATCACCTCAACAAAAAGCAGGTAAGATCTTGGAAATAGGATGTCACTAACACATCCTGCGGCCTTAGTCTAATGTTGGATTGTCGCGCCTGTTATTTATTTATTTATGGCTAAAATGAAACACACTACATAAAGGATTGCGCGGAGCAAGCCCTACTGGAAAAACACCGATTAGCAACAGCCTCAAATCCAATAACATTCACAAGAGAGGAGTTAAAACTGCTAAACAACGGTCTCAAGTTCGCAATCCAAACTCCATCTCCCATAGAAGACATCGCAATCGACGATCTAATCCGCAGATTAGAGCCCATAACAACGGAAACAGTTCGAAAGGAAATCATGAATAAACTACGCCATCAAACACACAGCACGACACCAACCGAAGGATAACACAGGAAAATCATCAAACGCTTGAATAACCAACCGGTTTACTTAGTGCAACCCGACAAAGGAAACGCGATCGTCATATTGAGAGACTATGACACCATGGTCGAAGAGAAGCACAATAACGGAAACTTTTTTTCAGTTGTGTACCAATCCATTGGTAGATTCAATAAAGAGAGTGGAGGAAACACTCCATCAAAACGAAGGCTATATTGGAATCATCGCCGATCTAAGAATGCCGAAACCATCCTTGCCGCGGATCCGTGTTCAACCGAAAATCCATAAGCCAAGCAACGAGGTACGTGAAATAATAGCTGACACCAACTCACCCACGTACAAACTCGGAAAGTTGCACCTCAAGGAGATAGGCAGCATCGGCAACTATTACAGCGAATTCGCAGTCCCGAACCCCAGCGAACTAATCCAAAAGCTTGCCGCCTTCAACGATCTAGGAGAAGAGAACTGTCTCATTTCATTGGACGAGTGGCTCACGAAAAATAGCAGCATAACGGAGGACATGTAAAGGTCGAAAGTATTCGCAAAGATAGCAGCAGTGTGTATGAATGAGAGCTATACTTTACGTGGAGAGGTAAGCTCTACAAAACTACCGCAGGCACAGCTTTGGGCAATCCGCTGTCCCCTTTGTTAGCGAGGTATTCATGGCCACCGTCGAAACTGAGATTAAGCAACGAGGTATCATGCCAAGGTTCTGGGCGAGGTACGTTGACCATGTTCTATCTACATATAGTACCAAGGAGTGAAGTGGAGCGAATTTTCACTGGCATCAACCAAATAAATAAAAATATAAAATTTACAATGGAGCAACAACAGGACTAGTGGATCACATTTTTGGACATACAAATAATCGGGAATCATCAGCAATTAGAATTCGACATTTATAGGAAAAACGAACACCCTCCGAACAATGCCACACATCGAGCCAAATTCATACGCACACAAAATGTCTGCACTTCGGAGCATGATTCACAGGCTTATAACGACACCGCTAACGCAGGAACGTTATGAAAAGGAATTCGAGTACATCAAGCACATGGCGGAGGCAAACAGCAAGAACACGATAAACCAGCTCCCAAGGAAGAAAATCAAGAGGACCGAACGGATACAACAAAGCAAATGGCACAACGGGCGGAATCTTGCCACGGCTCGACCAGTGGCCCTGGGCAATATGGTCCCTAGCATGAGTTATGTGTCCTAGCGGTCTCCAGTATGTCATACAAAAATCGGTCGTTACGAAATCAGTCACGAAAGTTTTTGTATTGGTCGTCTGCCAGTGGTTAAGGTTTAATGTCTCATTTGACGAGTACTTTTTTCTCATGGTTTTGCCCACTGTCGGATTATTTTTTATATTAAGAGTCTTTTGGTGTGACATGAAGTGGCGACTGTTCTTCGTGTAACCAGAACCAGAGATAGGTACAGATAGTTTCACGTAAATTTTAAGATGAATAAATAAAATAACAGGCGCGACAGTCCAATATTGGACTAAGGCCACAGATGTGTTAGTGACATCCAATTTCCCAGATCTTAACTGCTTTTTTTTTGAGGTATTGAGATCAACAGCACGCTCAGCAGGGTTATTTATCCCCATAAATGGGTACTCGTTTAACATCCGAGTGAGATCATAGTCCGTCACATGGGTCATGAGTTCGAAAAACATCATAAACTGAATTCGTTCACGGTGAGTCTCGAACCCGGTGCACCGCACTAACCACTACACCAGCCATACTACTACTACTGCTAAATTTTAAGATAAGCTCAGCAGAATTTAAGCCCGAAATTTTTCTTATGGCTTTTCATGCATGCTTTTTCCAAAATGCATGCGATGGCCAGACGAAAGACGTCCCGCGGGCCGCATGTTGGACAGCCCTGTGCTAGACTGTGAGCTACGGTGGTTTTAATTAAAACAATTCTAATATTAAGTATCAAATTCAGCATGCTCATTTCTTTAAAGTTGAGACTGAAATTGCTCAGTTACATGCTGATGATGTGGAAGAACAGGGTGTATCTTGAGCTTTTTATTTATATAAAATTGTTATTTAATAATGAAAATACATAAATTAACGGTTTTCTGCATACAATTAAAAAAGGTCGTTTGTATAAGAATAAAAGCATTGGAGCATTGTCATCTACTGGGAGTATCGTCGAGGTAGTATCTTAGCTGTAGTTTTTACCTTTCTACCTGTTTATCTCAAATGGGAATTTCTTCGTCCAAAGAATTCAAAATTCTAATTCGGAAACCCAATCTCGGGGATGCAACAACTCCAGCTGGTAATAACCACAGCCAACTCAAGTCCAACGCCTTGCCCATGCCCTTCCGTTTATTAGTCACTCGGGTCGCATTAATCTAGAAACTAGATAGGTACAGGCACATTGGTTATTCTACCTATCTAGCCCCTTTGAGATCCAGATTATGCGGAGCCACCAACTGCGAGCCTATACACCCTCGTTTACCTCGGCTCGGCTCGGTTGATCAATTAGTACCTAACCACTATCTGTAAATTAATTTCCGACAAATTTATTTTGGGCAGCTGATAAGAACGGGTAATGGGCTTAAATTGGTATATTTACGAAAGTTCTCATTTAGGTTATCTTCTCTCAAACTACTTCTGGGTTCTTAAAAGCTTGGCCTTTTCACATAAATCTCAATCCAAGAAATTCTTTTCCCATATCGCGAATCAAATCATGATCCAACCAGGCAGGCAAATAGAATCGGTGCCAGGGAGATCTTTTGGTGGAGTCCCCGTGATGCGCTGATACCCAAGCTGTAATCAAGGCTTTGTCTCCAAAACGCAGCTTTCTTCGAAATTTCCCTGCTAATGCTTTGACCTTTTTCCAGAACCTCTCCTCATCTATTGAGTGAGTACCTGGTCCAACGGGATCGTGGAAAAAAAAGTAGATGCGCTAGCTAGTGTGGGCTTTTTCTGGCTTCCATAGGTCGTGAGTCTTTCTGTGGGTGAATGCTCAGTTAAAGTATGTACTAACATCGTCAGTTCACGTGAAATCCATGCAAAGACTGTCAAAATTTTGATGGTCGTGAAATCGAATTCGCTTGGTGGTACTCACTTCACATGAAAGTCTCCACGCCGGTTTTTGACATTTCGCCAGCGAAAATAATGCAGTTGCACTTTATTTCACAGTGAAAAGATGTCATCGACAGTCAACCAGAACGCGAGTGAATATTTATCTTAAATTGAGTGAATAAAAACCAGGTCTCCACGGCACCGTTTTCACGGGAGACATATATGCAAGCTTTTCGCTAGGTGAACTCAGTACATACCTTTATGGCGGAGAAACGAGGAGATTAACTCTTGGACGTGACCCACTAAGATACGCGATGATTAGGAGCTCCCCTTTTAAGGATCTTTTGGCCTTTATTAAGCTGGTTGTTGACCTTGACTCTGGTAGGAAATACCTAGATCCGCACAGTATTATTATTTCGTTCACACAACGTACTGGACTCTTCACTCCTCATTCCAATCATCATATCAGTGACTAAATATTTCTAAGTAGCTGGCAGTTAATATAAGTGTATGTACTTCGAAATTAGCATGCTTCGCCACTTCTTTGTACGTAGGGCACTCTGGAGAATCAGGAAGTTTAAAGCAATTAAGCTGGTGTTGTGTTGGAATTGTGAAATATCCACTAATGTAATCTCTTGCTTCGTCGATATCTGCCAAGATAAGGATAACAGTACGCCGAACATTGCATGTGCTAGCTTCTCTGCGAAATCATTTCACAGCAAATGTATGGGTTTCGCTAGTTCAATTGGTTATTATATCTGCACTGGATTTGCAAGAACCGCAGGACAACTCCGATGGACACCAATGTTGTTATCTATGAAACAACTTTTGAATTGTCTGCCATTTGATAACTTTCCGATCCAGACTAAATCCAATTCTAGTACACTGGAGACATCTTCATTGGCCCAAGTTTGTGCTTCTAACAAGTCGGCTCAAATCATATCAATTGAATCATCTGGTGTTAGTATTCGACTGCGCTCGAATCAACGACAAAAAATGCCGATCAACAAGGAACCGCCTCGACCGCAACCTCAGCCGTTACGTGCGCCTACTTCCAGCAAACGGCCTAAATCTCCGCTCGCGCTAATGCAAGTAGTGGTATCTCCTGCATTGGATAACGGAATAATATCTTGCGACGATTTTTCCTCTGATGGTTCTTCAACTCGCTCCCGGTCTAGAGCGAAATCACAATCTGAAGCCCTATACATCATCGAAAAGATCGGACATGAGCCATCTATCCTGAATGTCAGAAAACTCACGAAGGAAAATATACCTGATGGCATTGTTGCTTCCTTCAAAGTAACTATTCACAACGAGGTATCGTCGAACAGCGATTCCGCCATCTGGCCTCATGGTATCTTAGATAAGGAATTTAAAAGTAATAAAAATAGTATCAGGCCTCGTCTACAAACATTTTGAAAATAAAATAATTTTCTTTATACTATCAGGATGTATGGGACTTGAGGACAAAGCTCCAAATCTTGAGTACATCTGCTTAATTTTGTTTCCACTTCATGGCCAAATTTCCAAATCATGTTGACGAAACTCCACTGCAAATTGACAAGTTTCCATGCCTAATAAAATTTTCAGATCAAACTATCGAATTTCCACATATTGTTGACAAAATTCCATTACAAATTGACTTGTTTCAAATCGTTGTCGAAGTTTTATTTGAAATTTACGAAATTCCATGTCAATTTGACGAATTTGCATTTTTAATTCTCGAATTTCAAAATAATTCTCACCAGTTTCCATGTTAAATTGACGAATTTCAAAATCAGTGTGACCATCTTACATGTCAACTTAACGAATGTCCAAATCATATTGACGGATATCCATTTCTAATTGATTAATTTCCATTTATTATTAGTGAACTTCCAAGTCAGATTTGTGAGTTTCCAAAACGGCTTTGACAGATTTCAATTTCATATTCGTCTTGATTGCTCGGTTTCCCGGACTAGAAATTCATAACCACATTGAGTCAACATTAGATGCCATATATTGTCAAAGGCTCGACTTGACTTTTTTCCACTAGTTTCGTTCCACCGATAGACAAGAACTTGTCAGATGGGACTAGAGCAGTGGTTCCCAACCCAGAAACGTATGCGGACCACTTAGCCTGAGAAAGAATCTTGACGGACCACTGTTCAAAAATAATGAAACGAAGGAAGGTCTCGATTTTTTGTCGAGGTATTGTACTTAAGTAGTCTGGCTGGTCTAGCGGTTAGTGCGCGCACCTTCGGTGCACAGGGTCATGTGTTCGAATCTCACCGTGGATCATGGTGTTTTTCCAACTCACGAGCTTGTGACGGACTATGATCTCACTTAGATGTTAAACGAGTACCCATTTATGGGGATAAATAACACTGCTGAGCGTGATGCTGATCTCATTACCTCAACAAAAAGCAGATAAGATCTTGGAAATAGGATGTCACTAACACATCCTGCGGCCTTAGTCCAATGCTGGATTGTCGCGCCTGTTATTTATTTTATTTTTATTGTATTCAAAAGCTTACGCTCTATCTCCCGTCACAAATTACTTTTATTATTATTTTTTGCTATTTCCTACTTAAAAATAAAGTGGAAAGCCACTGATCACCTTTGCATAACACATACATACTTTATCATGGTGCTTTAATCTGAGGAAAATGATCTATCGAAAATTAGGTTCGGCTTCCATCTCTTCGAAGGCGCAGTTCACTAACACTATCTTGTTAGGAAGCATGAATTAAGATTTGTTTGCCAGGTTGAGAGAATAGAGAATGGAGAATAAATGTTTTCTTCGCTTCGTCACTTGCCCCATCAGCTGAGAATTTTCTCGCACAGGAATAGGTGTCTTTTGGTCTGGAAGAGCTAACTTCGATCAAAGTGAACGGTATAGCTCGGTCCTTAAACCCGAATTTGTGACAATGTTTAGCGAATTCAAATTTTGATAATTAGTATGAATAATTTCGGAATTGAGCTATAAGCAACGAACCTGAACAACCTATCGCCGTCCCATAATCATAGACCTAGTAGCAAAGTTTTTACTGGATAATCTGTTTCATGATAACGCGTGTTTGGCATGTGGATTTAATTAGCCTCAAGAAAATATAGCTTTTTTGTAAGAAGTGTCCAGAGTCTCCCCGCGAACCACCTACGGGTTTCTCAAGGACCACCCCCGGTCCGCGGACCACCTGTTGGGAAACAGTGGACTAGAGCGTATGCTCGGATCCTTGATCCTTCATTCTGAAAATTGTGCCGTGTCAAACTTATGGCGAAAATCCTAAAAAGACCTATTCCAACTATCTTTTAAAGGTTACGCACCGAATATTTTATTGTTCTTGAAAAAATAAATGGGGCTTTATTAAAAATAAAATAGGCACCACCACTCTACCCTGTCTATTTCATTCACTAAAGTTCTTTGTATTTTAATCAACATTATGTTTTTTTGCTCTGGCTTGTTGGCTTAATTTGCTTTATATGTGACTTTTGTTTAATGAACAGTGACTTGGAGCGTAGCGTCAGTCACGATTCAAGATATTTGCTTCTTTTTTTTCGTCGCGGACTAAATGTTTTTGTATAGTTTGTTGGTAGGATGCAAACACTGGAAGCGCTCATTTCAAAACAGACATTGGACAGTGAATAAACGAATGAACTTCCTCCAGATACCAGATGTTCAGTTGGAAATATGAGAACAACAAAACAAACTGATGATGATGTGATGACTAACGTAACTGATGTATGTATGTACGCGCTTATGGTTCTTATTTTTTTTGGCAGGAAGTTAGTATTTAGCTGGTAAGCTATAGACACATGCATACTCCCAAGTGGCAAGACATAAATATGCACGGAGAAAGACAATTGAAAATATTTACATTTAAGTAGGTGTTATTAATTACATATTGTGTAGTTCAGTTACCTGCAATATAATAAGCGAAGGAAATACAATGAACTTTTAATTAATAAAAGCTGTAAAAATATACACTTTCAAAACAATACCAAGATTACTATTATTTGCGCTTTCATTTGCATACTCAGTGCCATTTCTTTACATTACAAAATAGAGTTACTAACCAGTATGGTTTTGAAAAGTGTATAGTATTTTTGTAGGCCGAATCAATTCATCCACATATTCTGTCTACAGCTGTATCCAAACTGACTGCTAAATGGAGGTGCGCCAAAAATACTGGCCTCGTGAGCTGCCATTTGGCAGCTACTTACCAGCTACACTAGCTACCAAATGAAGATTGAAATTAGTAATGTCAAACCTGCGAACATATTACCCCTTTTACATTATGAATAAGACATGTTGCCAAGTGAAGAGCTTTTACCATAATCTGAACGCTATAGATCGTGCCACCACTGCTTATGGTTATCTGGACATTATAATAACTGAGATTCAAGTATCTCGAAAATACTTGAAACTGGGAGATCAAATTCTGGGCTCTAACTCCACTCATGTGTGTTCAAAAAATAGTTTTTATTCTATCGGAAACACCCTCGTCTGTTATTAAGGGTCATAAAAGTCGTTCTATCCAACGTAATGTTAATATGTCTGCAGTCCGCATTGGCAGCCTCAGTGGGCAACATGCGGGTTGGACAGCCCTGGCGTAGAGTAGGTATTGTTGTAGGCTCGGAGAGTTCTTCTTCAGTTGCTCGTCGCTTCGCTCGTTCTCCAATTATCGCCTCCTGGTGCTCAAAGCTAAACTTCCCTTCGCTGCTTCTGGTCGTTTTCGGTTCTCCTTATATACTCAAGGAAATTCAACGAGAGTGCGAAACACAACTCTTATCTAGTACCTGCCGGCTGGTTAGTCTTACCGTATAGAGAAGACGCACACACTTTTCAGAAAGCTTTTACATTATCTCCAATTGGATTTTTGTTTATTTTGAATAATTATGCCATATTTTGCTTGGTTACGTCATTGAATGAAATTGCGCAATGATGTTTTTCAATTTCAGACGATGGCGCAACCAAGCAAAATATGGCATAACTATGCAAAATAAACAAAAATTCAATTCAAATATGTAAAAGCTGTTACGGCTTACTCGTGTAGCGGGTTCAACTCGACTACGTTGCGGCACGTGGAGAATATCCGAAAGTGGGCCGGCTCAACGGAGACGGGCGTGGGCGCCACACGTTTCTAATTTCATACAGCGCGGCCAGAAACGCCAAAATGCCGTCACGGATATACTCCTCGCGACACAACGAGTAAGTTGCTGGATGGGCACAACACGATTACCGCACTTAGTACTGCGAAATTAACTGCCGCGAGCACACCAAAACTCCACTTCCTTCACAAATAAAAGATGGTTAATTAAAAAAATGTACAGGTCTTGTATTTCGATTTCAAATTATAGGTACCTTTTGCCACACCCGGTCGACCGTTGGGGGCCCCAATTGTAGAGTTCGGCTTTCGATGATTCTGCAGGACTCGTGACTCGTAGTGTGGCGGACGACTTCAATATTTCCAGTAAGATTCGCGGGAATTGTGGCTCTTGAACGCGAGGCGACTTCAACTGTTCCCAGCGCGAATCGCGGGAATTGTGGCTCGTATGATGAAAGACGACTTCGAAAGCGGGGGTTGGGCCTCGCAAAACGTAAGGCGACTTCCAATATTCGCCAAATTCGGGCTCGTAAATGCAAGGCGGCTTCGAGTACTTCCAGTCCAATTCGCGAAATTCGGCTCGCAAGTGCAAGGCGGCTTGAGTACTCTCAGTCCGATTCGCGGAATTGTGGCTCGTAACGCACGTTGACTCGAGAATCTTTTCCGGCCGTATGACGATCCGTACCACCTTTGTCGCTCAGGGCGAACCTTCCTCGATCCGGCCAAAAAGAAGAAAAAGACCGATCCCCCGAGATGATGTATGAGAAACTGCCCCCCAGAGTACTTGATGCAGTTTGCTATAGTTATTGGAAATACTACATTGGCCGTGTTTGTTCAACAGCTAACATACACTATACGGGGTAATTTCCATACAAATACTAACCCAAACCCACATTCAGGCTATAGAATTTCAAACTCAAATAACAATCCATTCAGTTTCAATGAGCTTTTCAAATTTTTAAAAATTTCGCCTAAATGTATGCAATCTCAATCAGTTCCAGTAATTTTTCCAATGACTAGCTAAAATTAAATTTTTCTTTTAAGCATTCCATGTTTTCTTTTAAGCATTCCATGTTGCATGCAAATGTGCAAAAAAAAAGTTGACAATTTCTTAACTTGAAAAAATTATGGTTATTCAAGCATTTTATTTATTTATTTTATTTATTTATTTATTTATTGGTTAACAATAATAGTACAGTGTCATGCAATATTCAATATGTTATTCTTAACCTACTGTCCCCCAGAAGCAAGCTTGTGGTGGGGGAAGGATCTCATTTACGTTTCAATGGATTTATACAGAAAGAAAAAATAAGAAAAAGAAAACAGAAGAGTAATTCTTGAAAAATTAAAATTGAAAATTAAATTAAATATGATAATAATAAATTGATAAAATATTAGTTTTTTGTAGCAGGTAGTTAGAAAACAATAATGAAAAATAATATAAGAAAAATGTAAAATGTATGTATTTCACACAAGAGAAAGTTTGAATAAAATTCAGCTACGGTTGAGATTATAAATGTACAAAATACCAGGTGTATCATTTTGTTAAGGTTATATTTTATGCACACATATATAGCTTTTTATTTGTACTCTGATAGGTAATATTAGAATTCTGGAAAATTTCTATTTGACGTAAGCCATTGCTATAAATTATTAATAAACGTCGAGTTGGACGTTCATAAAAAAGATATTTAATTTCGGATGGAAGCATATTAAATAGTCGAGCTGTATTTATTTTATAATGCGACTGACCTAGCCTAGTTTTGGCATTTGGAACATTCCAATCCAAACCGCTTCTTCTTGTGGTGTAATTGTGACGCACTATGGAAAATTCTCGATTGATTATTACGAATCTCAGGGAACTAACTAAGTAAAGTTGCCTGACCTGCCTCACAGGCATTTGTTCGAACAAATCTTGGGTAGGGTAATGCCGGCCTACACCTAAAATGACTCTTAGCACCCAAGCTTGCAGAATACTGAGGGGCTTTATATGAGTAGCGTAAGTGCCAACCCATGAAAGGATTCCGTACTGCAGACTAGATTGAAAGATAGCATAATATACTGTTATGAGATCCTCCAGTGACAGTAACTGTTTTAGCAATCTAAAGCTAAATATTAATTTGCTTAATTTAGAACTAAGGTTTTTTATATGATTGGTCCATCTTAAAGTAGAGTCGATTATGACTCCCAAATATTTTACATTGTCGGAAGGTGAAATTGTTATATGTACATTTGCAGGGCAGATGCTTGTTACATGCATTTTCATGGATAGCTAAAGTAAAATTTGGGGAAGGTAAGCCAGAGTTTGTGCAACTAAAGGGGACGATTTTTGTTTTGTCGCTGTTTAATTTTAAACCATTATTTCTAAACCACGTATTTATTATAGACATCAATTGGTTTGCTTGAATAAAGGTATCCGACCATGTTAACTGTTTTATTAATATAGCAGTATGATCTGCGAAGCCTAGTATTTGGACGTTTTGATGAGAATTTGTAAAATCAAAAATTGAATTAATAAATATAACAAAGAGCAGGGGTGAGAGTACAGTACCTTGTGGAACTCCAAATGGCTTATTTATTTTTTCATCGCTATACCAATTTTCAATTTTGACTTTTTGCTTTCTATCGGATAGGTAAGATTCAAACCACTTTAATGCGATATTTTGTACACCAATAGCAGACAACTTATTGATCAGCATTGAGTGTGGTATGGAATCAAATGCTTTTGCGACATCAAGGAATATGCCTAAAACCTTTTGACCCTGGTCCAGACCGCCATAAATGAAATCTGTCATTTCGGCCAGTGCACAATCTGTTCCTTTTGACTCCCTGAAACCAAACTGAAAATTCGACAATATTTTATTTTCTTCTACAAACTTATTTAACCTTTTTTTAACGATACGTTCGAATATCTTGGCGAATATATTTGTTAGAGAAATAGGTCTGTAATTTGTAAATTCTGTTTTATTGCCAGATTTGAAGATTGGAGAAACAATTGATTCTTTAAATAATCGAGGAAAGATTCCCTACTTAAAGCTCTGGTTAAAGAGGTTAACAAGCGGTTTCGATATAATATGTTTTACATATTTTATAGTGCTAGCTTGGATGCCATCTGGTCCCGGAGCAGAGGCACCTTTAAGAGATCCTATAATAGTTTCTATTTCAGCAGACGAGGTGCTATATAGATGGAAAGAAGTTTGTTGTTGACAAGGCGGGTGGCTTGTAGTAACATTGTTACTTGCTCCTATCTGCTGAAATGTATTAAAGCCAACGTTATTGAAGAATTCGTTAAATTGATTGGAAATTTCTTTCCCACCTGATTGAATATTTAGGAGTTTATTAGCGAAATTAATTTGTTGAAACTGTCTGTGTTTTTCTACCGAAGAACTCATTTATCGTATTCCAGAATTTCGATGGATTAGTTGAACTATCATTCAACCTACGTTTGTAATATTGGATCTTTGCTTTTCGAATTACAGACACTAACCTATTTCTATAATTTTTATAATACTTAATCAGCGCGGTATTAAAGGGTTGCTTAATTATTTGTTGCTTAAGACTATCTCTTTTTCTGATAGAATTTACTATGTTTGGTCTCATCCATGGTTTGAGGGGACAAAGTCGGTTTGGGATTTGCTTAATGGTAGCATACAAATATGTTTTTAACTGGGAAAAAGTGTTTAAAGCTTTACGTTTGATTAACAGGGCTTTAATGTAAAAAAGAAAATATTTTAAAATAATTTCAATTAATTATTATTATTATTAATTAAATTCAACCTGGATGCTATCCTCGATGATTTTTTAGGCGTGTTTGGGTCGGCAAACCTGGCACCTATGTTAAAAAAAAACGAGACTGAGGCTAATTTCGGGCGCGGCCGAAATTTGAATACCCTTCACTCTCTTCGGGCTAAAAGTTTTTTTTTGGGCAAACATATGACTTGTGTTCAATCCTTCCCCATTCTTTTCCTTCTGTGGCGTCGATAGAACAATATTTGTGTGTTTTTGGTTAAGTGGGAAAATAAAAATATTTACTCAGAAAACTTTATTGGGGGGATGCGGGAGCATGGTCCCATAGTATGATTTCATTGGTTTTAATTTTTTTTTTGTTTTGACAAGGACGCATTACCTTTTTTTGAAATTGGTGTGGAAAAAATGTTTCTTAGAAGATCTAAAATGGGGGGTTAGGTTTGTATGGTAGCCCCATGACCCCATAGACCGATTCCATTCATTTTTACACATGTCTTATGGCATCAATAGAGATGCACTTTTACGAGTTTTGGTTGAAAGTGATGCACAAATAAAAAAGTTTTTCGTAGAAGAACTCAATTTGGGGGGTTGGGTTTGTATGACAGCCCCATGACCCATTTTCCGATTCCAATTATTTTTACATATGTTTTGTGGCATCAATTGAAATGCACTTTTATGAGGTTTGATTGAAATTGGTGCACAAATGAAAAAGTTTTTCTTAGAAGAACATAATTTGGGGGGTTAAGTTTGTATGGCAGCCCCATGACCCCATAGTCCGATTTGATCCATTCTTACATATGTTTTGTCTTATCAACAGAAACACATTTGTGTGAAATTTGGTTGAAATTGGTGCACGCATGAAAAAGTTTTTCTTAGAAAAACCAAATTGGGGGGGTTAGGTTTGTATGGCAGCCCCATGACCCCACGGTCCGATTTTAGCGATTCGAACATACAAACTGCCTGCAATAAAAAGAAGCATGTGTGCAAAATTTCAGCTCGATAGCTTTTAAACTGGCCGAGTAAAACGCGTAGCAACAGACGGACAGACGGACAGACAGACAGACGGACATGGTCCAATCGACTCAGCTCGTCTTGCTGATCATATATATGTATACATATTTTATATGGTCGGAGATGCTTCCTTCAATGCGTTACAAACTTCATGACAAAGTTAATATACCCTTTACTCTACGAGTGAAGGGTATAAAAACACAGCAATTGTAGGGTACCTGAGCATTCTTCCTATTGCTCTTGGAATCGTATACGTGAAGAAGCCGGCTGGTGTTAACCGCAGTTGGATCTCTTTGCTCTGCTGAACAAAACCGTACAGTTTAGGCTATATTCTTGCTTGATTCTAGATTGCATCATATGTCCATGCTTCTGGCATCCATGGCTTCAGATAACTATGAGCTAGAATTGGAAAATGTGCAGGTTAGCTTTAGGTGTCTTCAATCTTCTCGATCAAATTCGTGGGAGTTGTAATGCATAAAGGTTTAAATGGATTCTGTAGATGTGTCTTCCACCGAGATATACCTTTCATGCAGTAAAGTAACAGTTCAAGGACACGCACTAAAGAATTTCTAATCTTCGGTGAATAGCTTCGAGCGATGCTTTGGGCACGCTGTCTTAGATAATATTTCATAGACAATACGGAACTAACTACAAATTTCGAGCTTATCCGCGGGCCTCGGAAAGGAAAAATGCAATAACCAACCACTTTTCGCGACCATCTAGAAAGCTACTGGCATCCTGGGAATCATTAAGGAATTCGCCAGAACCGATGTTATACCCAACCGAAATTATCGCTGGAAATTTTATAACTTTTCACTAGTTTTTAAATTATAATACAATCTGGAACAGCGGATCACGACCCCTATGAAAAATATACTAGGATCTCCCAGGAGTCCAGACCCACTGGTGTGGAAACGATAGCCTAGGCCATCCCGCAATTATATACTCTAAAAAATGTATCCATATCAATTTATTTTTGTTGAAAGTGCGATTAAAATAAACCATTTTCTTCTTCCAGGAGGCCGTTACTATCTACTGCAGCTTGCTTTTTGCGACATTGGAGCGCTATGCATATCAGGCCTGGAATTGCTCTACATCAACTACCAAAGATGGATACCAACCGCTGAGCTCTGTCCCATCTATCTGGGCATGGAATCATTTACAAGCACCGCATCAATTTATTTTATAATTGCACTCAACATGCACGCCATATCCGTCTATAACTTAACGATTGACACAATCGAAAGGCGAAATCTGGCCGAGAGTGAATACACACAGCTGGAGCCAGACATTGGCGATAATGATAACTACGAGATAGCCATTGACGTTCGCGAAAGGCGATCCCTGACCATTGACTATGGTCAACGACGACGCGGAATAGCCGTTGTAATGCCAGCGCTATTTGTATGGTTTCTGGGCGCCTCGATGGCAATTCCACTTTTCGTATTCGGCAGCGTCATACCGAACGAGATGAATCCTTTGATATGTGGCGTCATGAACTTTGACAAACACAGCAATTTGATTATGCAAACATTTGTGGGAGTGATTCGTGTTATGGTGCCAACGATTTGCCTTCACCTGACCATGATGTGTGTTTTGGCGAAACTGCGCGCGTCAAAGGACAAGCTCGAACCTTGTGGTCTGGATGAGAATGCAAGGCATGTTCTGAAAATGGCACTGATGCTATCAAGTACTCTGGCTTTTTTTGGTATGCAAAAAATTTACGGAAGTTTATTTTTCGAGATAGCGACGAAGCCATTTATGCACTACAAGTATCCGTTTATGGATCGAAACATTGGACTAGCACTAAGTACATTAAGTTTTCTATTACCCGCTGTGAGACCTGTGATGTATCTGATCATTGATCGACGATTGTGTGTGACAATATTTCGATGTTGTTACGGCAAAAGAAGGACGAGCCATTTGGACGAGAATGACGAGGATTTTGATTCGATGCAATAACATTGATTCAATCAAAGTGTAAAATATATTTAATTTGTAATTATACGTTTTTGCTTAAAAAGACTGAAAGTGTGCTAATTGAAAATACAGAAAATTGTGTGATTTTTTAAACCGGATTTTTTTTTATTAAATTTTAAATAGATTTATCGTGGGTCGTTTAAATTAATAGAAAGGATTTAGCGGAAAGATCGAATGTCGTTAAGAAGAATTTAAGCGGCGTGAATAACCGAAAAACACTATTAATATTTTTATTATTAAGCATCATAAATTTTACATAAAAAATGCGCATAATTTCGCGTTTTTACTCTACTGAACAATAAATAGAAATGGCAGTATATGCACTGTTTATCGAATAGCGTTTAATTACTGACATCTGGTATAAGGATTAAATTTCAAAATGTTCTAGTCTTTAATTTTTTTTAAATATTTTCATCGTTTGAAAAAAAAAACTATGTGACGCATTTGAAATAAATACATAGTTGTTTGTCCAATTTCATGTTACTTTAAATGAAACATATGGCAATCAGGCGTGACATTATCTCCTGACTACACCCGTAAGATCTTGCCATATCATATATACTATACTCAAACATAATGATAGTACCATTATGATGCAGATATCTTGTATCCATTACATACATTTATCATACATTGTCAGCATTTATAATTAGTTTCATGTAAATTTCACCGAATACTTTTGGGTCTATGGTATAATATGGAAAGGTCACATGGGGCCACTCCATCACTGAGATTCCTGCTTCGTTTAGAACGGAAGCATTTGGGGTGGGCCGATTTTTTTGCTCCCAAGTGTATATCATTGCAAAGCAAATTATGGTTGAAATACATTTCCCGCGTCAGCATCAGCATCGGCAGAGGCATCGGCATCAGCAGAAAAATTTCAATTTAGAACACACGCATTTGCCTTTGATGACCCACACTGACAGCAGCGGCAGAAGCAATTCATTTCGTCCTTAGAGTAGGTACTAACATCGCCATTTCACGTGAAATCCATGCAAATACTGTCAAAATTTTGATGGTCGTGAAATCGAATTCGCTTGATGGTATTGACTTCACTCGAAAGTCTCCACACCGGTTTTTGACATTTCGCCAGGGAAAATAATGCAGTTGCACTTTATTTCACAGTGAAAAGATGTCATCGACAATCAACCAGAACGCGAGTGAACATTTATCTTAAAATGAGTGAATAAAAACCAAGTCTCCACGGCATCATTTTCACGGGAGACATATATGCAAGTTTTTCGCTTGGTGAACTCAGTACATACCTTTAAGGCAGTGGTTCCCAACTCAGAAACGACTGCGGACCACTTATCCTGAAATTGGATCTCCACGGACCACCATTCAATAATAATGAAACGAATTAAGGTTTAATTTTTTTGCCGAGGTATTGTTTTTAAAAGCTTACGCTCTATCTACCATCACAAATTGTTCTTATTATTTTGTTTGTTATTTCCTACTTCAAAAAAGGGGAAAAGCACTGATCATATAAAAATCCTTCGCATAACACATACATACATACATCATCTTGGTGCTATAGTTTGAGGAAGATGACTTACTGAAAATTATGTTCGGCTTCCATCTCTTCGAAGGCGGAGTCCAGAAGTTCAACCGATTGTCATTACGCTAGAATTTGAACACCATTTGTTAGGGAGCATGATTTAAGATTTGCCAGGTTGAGAGAAGTGATAAAAACTGTTTTGCTCGCGTCAACACTAGCCTCACCAGTTGAAATTTTTCTCGCATAGGTGCCTTGTCTCGAGGAGCTAACTTCGATTAAAAGTTATCCAGTAATCAGCAAAGCTCGGTCTTTAGACTGGGATTTGTGATAATGTTCAGCGCGAAAACCCTTTTGAATTTTTGCTATCGAATTTGAATTTTGGTAATAAGTTCTAATAATTTTGGATTTGGGCTATAAGCAGCGGCGTAACGTTTCCAAAATCTTTTGTGCTCGAATAGGAATTGGGGGCCCCAAGCCCACATATTTCAATTTTTAGCTAGGGAATATCAACGAATCTCGTATTTCCAGCCGCTTATACGGAACTTTCTGTTTCAGCGACATATTTCAATATTTTTAAATTTGTAAGTAAAATATATTTTTTGACTGCAATGGACAAGAAACGTCAGTTCTATCACCCCGACTTGCCCGCTATTATAATGCTTTAATAAATTTTCTAGGCTCTGAGGTCTTATCAAACAGAAAATCCATTGTCGGTATGCAGCTTCTACAGCTTTAGTGGCAAATTTAAAAAAAGGTTTGACGTTTGATATATTTTCTTGTGACCAGAAACTCAGAAGAAGCTTATATTCCGACAGGTGCACGACCCATCACAGCATGCAACAAGCTTGGGGGATGCTTTCTTTTGCACTTTACTTGGACGATGGGTATATGGGTACAACGTCAACCATTATCTCTAAAATTTGGTAGTTGTTTTTCAAGACTACACTTTCTTCATTCATTGTTTGGATTTTATAAGTTTGGAGCCCAAACACCTAAACAAGTTACAGAATCTGAAATAGTAGATTTTGCAACTTGTTTAGGTGTTTGTGATCCAAACTAATGAAAACTAATTAAAGAATGAAGTTGGGAAGTTGTTATTAACGTCCCAAGGAGCAACAACCTTGTACCTCCTTCACGCAGGGGAAACGGCAGAAGCATCTTTTTTCGATGACAGTTCCTTCGATAGAGAGTTAAAAAAACTGTTTGGGCGTGGACTCAACTTAGTAACCGTTCTTAGCCTAGCCTACCAAGCTAGCTCGGACAAGAGTTTCAGGTTCAATTATTTTTCCAATAATGTAAACATAACTCTCCTTAAATTCACAGCCACTTACAGTTCAAGATTCAAATACTCAGAAGTGGTTCTTGCCATTAGAAACTTTCAAATGGGGTGCTTTTCCTTGCAGGCTGAGCCTTTCTTCGTCTCCAATAATCTTTTGACTAAAATTCCAGAATAGCTTATCTAAATACATGTCTATTTTGACAATTTTGGAAGACGCATTCCATATGTAAGTTATTGATTGTGTACGAGTATACAGAAATGTGTTTTCATTATTTTCTCACTATTTCAACTTCTGTAGTTAGTTTGCGTATTTGTGTTCCAAGTTTGCAGACTATGTAAAAATAAATGTATACGTATACATTTTTTTAAGTTGTCGACCTTGGGGGCCCCTTGGCTTGGGGGCCCGTGTTCCATTGAACACATGGAAGACCGTACGTTACGCCACTGGCTATAAGCAACGAACATAAGCAACCCATTGCCTTCCCATAATCACGGATCATGCAGCAAAGCAATTACTGGGTAATCTGTTACATGATTATGAGAGAGCGTGTTTGGCATGTGACTTTAATTAGTCAGTAGAAAATACAACTTTTTTGTCACAAGTCTCCAGGGTCTCCCCGCGGACCACCTACGGGGCTCTCACGGACCATCGACGGTCCGCGGACCACCTGTTGGGAAACAGTGCTTTAAGGTATGTACTGAGTTCACCGGGCGAAAAACTTGCATTTTTGTCTCCCGTGAAAACGGTGCCGTGGAGACTTGCTTTTTATTCAGTCAATTTAAGACAAATGTTCACTCGCGTTCTGATTGATTGTCGATGACATCTTTTCATAGGGAAAAGGTGTCATCGAAAATCAATCAGAGCGCGAGTGCACATCTATCATAAATTGAGCGAATAAAAGACAAATCTCCACGGCACATTTTTCGCGGGAGACATAAATGCAAGTTTTTCGCCTGGTGATTTTGCGATCAGACAAATAGTTTTCTAGATATTTGCGAAAATCGAAAATTTCCCCTCTTCGTCACCTCCTATCAGTATAAGATGTCCTCCTATCTTTTTACGGTATGGCAATTCTAAGGCACTGTTTTTTTCCACCAGTATCAATTGGAATATCATTAGAGTTGGTTATCATCTGATTTTGTGCGTGACAATTTCGTGAAATTTACCGTATACAATATCTTTCGGAAAATCGTAAATTTTATGCAATGTATTACGGTATTTTGTGGTATTCTGAGATTATTTCGCCTGTAAAGTAATCAAGGTATAACGTAATAATGACCTTGACATGAAAATCGAAATGATTTTGACACTAGTAAATGTTTAGGCACGTTTTATTGTGTTTATCCGGTGCAGGTTTGGCTAGAACTTCATATAAAAAAATGACGCACTTACCCAGGTAAAGTTCACGCGTGCAACTACCCTACACGGGATAGAGCTTAGATGAATCAAATGTAGATGGCGGACGCATAGGGGAAATATGAGGGAATTTGTTTTTTCAAACCAAATGTGAGAGTTTTTCCATTCACAAGAAAATATTTTGCAAAGAAATAATCATTTTTTGTGATAAAATCCACCACATCTAAAAAATAAACCGACGAAGGTGAGTCAAAGATGCGCAAAAACTGTCAAATGTCAGCTGTTTGGTCTTAACCGCGATGTTACCCGCGATCGTTTTTTTCGAGTCAGATTTACCCGCGATACGAAAAAAAGTCGCTATTATAATTTCTTTGTCGCAGATTGACTGTGAACGAGATTCTTTCGTTGTTAGAGGAACAGGATGATAATTTACTATCCGCGGATATTCATATAACGCTCCCTGATGCCCACGAAAATAGTGACGAAGATAATGGTGATGAGAAAATCGGGAGTATAAATAATTTATCCAGGCGCCAGCTTATTGCAAAAGCTGAATTTCGTGCAACGGTGTCTTCAGATGGCGGAAAACTGTGATGAGCATCAAATAATATTCAGGAGCCAACCCCTAGCACATCCTCAGCGAATCCCCCTCCCAAGAGAAGACGTGTGCAAGCTGACAGGAAATGGAAACAGGTAGATATGAAAAGCCGGAAAAGCCGAACAAACCGTCAGATCTTCCTAATTTTCTCGAGGGACTTGAAAATCCTGTTCAGTTTTTCGAGCTTTTCTTCGATTCGGAAGACTTTGAACTGATTCGTTCTGAAAAACAGATAGAAAAGCAGCCTAAAAGGGAGATCATAATTTCCGTGTCTCCATTGAGGAAATAAAACGTTTCTTTGGCATCTTGCTGTTGTCGGGATATAATAGCGTTGCCAGATACCGAATGTACTGGGAGCAAAGTGTTGATTGCAATTTTCAGGGCCTAGCATCAGCAATGTCAAGAAATAGGTTCGACGACCTGTTACGATATTTGCATGTTTCGGATAATCATAATATGGACCCAAAGGACAGATTTGCCATTTTGGAAACTTATGAACGAAAGGTGGCTGAAATATTATCCAGGAGACAAAAGTTCAAGTATCGACGAATCAATGATACCATATTACGGAAAGCATGGAGCAAAACAACACATCCATGGTAAACCCATAAGATTCGGTTACAAAACCTATTTGTAATCGTCTGGGGTATATGATCTATGGAGAGCTGTGCCAAGGAGCTAGTACCGGAAATACTCATCTAGATCTTGGTGTAGGTGGGTCTGTCGTGCGCGACTTGATATCTAAACTTCTTCCAAACTTCTACAGGGACCATCAAAATAAATCGAGTGCAAAACCCACCTTTGAAAAATCTAAAGGAAATGAAGAAAACAAAACGGGGATCATATTTCCCGTGTACAGATCTATTGTCTAACATAACTCTAGTAGAGTTTATTGTATTGTTTATTCAGAAAATTCAAAAATATAAGTTACATAGAATATACAATTTTAGAAGATTAGCTTAGAAAATTACGAAAAAAATAGAACATTTTGTATTCCGAACTATTAAAGTTTGAGAATAGTATTAAATGTTAATCCAGTTATAAATATAGATTAAAATTCAAATAACATGTGTGTGGGGTATTCAGTGAGTAAGAAGTTTAAGTAATCTAAGTGAAAGGTTATATGAAAGATTGAGTGTACAAAATTATCAAGAACAATAAAAGAAAATAAGAGAAAAACAAAACAATTCAAGATTTATCAGTACAGTTACAACAGAATGTTAGAATATAAGGACTCCATGCTCTTGTGGTCCAATTCGAAAAGCCATTCCTTAACACATTTAGCAAATCTTATTAAATATTCGGCAGGAAGACACAACGAAAATCTTCGAAATGTAGTAGTGCGAAAAAAGGGAACCGTAACTATCGTTGAACTGAAAATTTCTCCGAAGATTATATTCAGACCGTAATCTAAAATTGAGGTTACCTGATCTCGCAAAAAATATGTTCAATACTTTAAAATAATACAAATGACGAACCGGAAGGATTTTCAATTCACGGAATAGATTAAAGCTAGAATGCCTCCGACTTTTCCTGCAGATAATTTTCATCACGCTTTTTTTGTAAAATTAAAAGGGGATACATATATTTTGTTAAAATAGGTACCACCCCAACAAGCGATTCCATATTGCAGTTTAGAATTGAATATTGAAAAAAATAACTCGCACTAAAGTGATTAGAACAAAAATTACGTAGAAAATAAAAATATCTGAGGGAACTCCGAAAATATTTACCTAGCTCTTGTGTATGTCGAGTAAAAGTCAATTTAGAGTCAATTGTAAGACCCAGGTACTTAAAAGTATCTACATTTTCGATTAGAAAACACTTATCGCTGCATTGATAGGTTTCGTTAAACATGATATCATCTGGAGATAAAGAGCAGTAGCAACCATTTAATTTGAAACGCGAGCAATCTGGAGAATGGAACCAAAACTCGCCGTAGGATACACTTTTTAACGATAAATTGAAAAACATTAGCTTTGTTTTAGAGCTGATTATGAGTCTATGGTCGGAAAACCAGGCTCGCAGTAAATTAACGTCCCAGTTTATGTCAGCAGTCAAATCTAGGGCACTTTCGGAACCATAAGTACACCCTATATCATCCGCGAAAGCGGTTACAGACCCTTTAAAATCCAATTGAAATAAGGAGTTGATGTATACAAGAAATAATATGGGTCCCAAGACAGAACCTTGTGGAACTCCCAACTTAAGAAATTTTACCTCACTTGTTATTTCTCCAATCTTCACTCTTTGAGATCTATTTACAATATAAGATTTGAACCAATCCAGCATGAACCCACGACAGCCTATTTGTTCAAGTTTCCTTATTAGGATATTATGATCGACCATATCGAACGATTTAGTAATATCCACAAATAAACCAGCCGTGCACTTTTTACTGTCAACATGTGTAAAAATTCTAGTGCAAAAATGCAGTAACGCACATTCAGTCGACTTTCGTTCCCGAAATCCAAACTGTAGTGGACTAAAGAAGTTTGACATGTCAAGAAACGAAACAATTCTTTTTTTGACAAGTTTCTCAAAAACTTTGCTGAATACTGGCAGTAATGAAATAGGCCTATTATTACAAACATCTGTTTTCACCCCTTTTTTGAATAGTGGTAAAACGTCGGCTAATTTAAGGGTATTAGGAAAAATTCGTGCTCTGTGGCCGTGATCGTTCGGTCGCCACTCTGTGAAATAGACACTCATAGAGAAACGAGTTTCCAAACTCGGCACGACTCGTCGCAAGTTTATTATTCAGAAGAAGATGATAAGAAATATTCTTATCGTGAATAATAAACTGACAATGCGACTAGGAAGTGGTATGGCTGACAACCGTTGTAACGTTGATGACTACACACGGTAGTCATCAACGCACCATGCTCCACTAGGAGTTACGGTAATCGAGAGAGAGAGAGAGGAAAAATTCCTGAAAAAAAAGCTTCTGTCAAAAATCACAGATAATATGTCTGCTACAAAGTAAGCTATTTGTTGTGGCTCCTGCACCTAACCTAACCTAAGCTATTTGTTTCACAACAAAATTTGAAATATTATCGTAGCCACAAGCAAGGGAATTTTTTAAGGATCTTATCACCCTTATAATTTCTAGAGGCGTTATCGGCTCAAAAGCAAAACTAGATCTGCTTCGAATACCAGCGATGCTGCTAGAAGCTTCACATGTACGTTACAACCGGGTGTTGAAGGAACTGTTGGAGTACACCCTAAAGAAGTAAAGTGTTTATTAAAAATATTAACCACTAACAGCTCATCTGAAATCAACGAGTCATTACCATTAACAACTAAAGGATTACCATTGGAAGAAGACTTATTCAAAATGCCATTTATAATTTCCCATTCGTCTTTTAAATTGCCTTTTGCAGACTCCAAACGGTTTTTATAATAGCTTTCTCTACAAATATTTATTTCCTTTTTAAGTTTAGAGCGAAGTTTTTTTTACTTTAAGTTTCAATTTACGGTCATGTGGATGTTTAGATAACTTTTTACTAAGCTTATTCTTTAAATTTACTAATGATAAAAGTGAATTAGAGATCCAAGGCTTCAATTTTTGGTTACTATTTTTCAATGGTAGAGTGAGAGTGCATTTTGATATATGTTCACACAATGAATTAATAAAATGCTCGTAAGCTACTGAGGCATAATTTTCCGAATAAGAATTACTCCAAGGCTCAAAAAACAGCAAAGTATTAAAATTTTGAAATCAATTCGCTTTAGGCCTTTATGATTACTTTTTGACTTATTTACTTTCTGCAAACCTGAATTTACTAAGAGCCCGGTCATCAAGTGGTCGGAGATATCAAAATTGAAGATAAATTTTTCACATAAGTTAAAATCTACTAAAAAATTATCCAATCTTCCGTAAAAGTGATCCAAGCAGGTTCCGGAAGCCAATCTTGTACTTTCATTGAAAATGTTCGTTAGGCCGTGAGAAGCAAGAAGAGTTACATAATCACTTATCTGATTGCTGTCATCTAATGACAATAACATTGTAACGGTTGCGTCGACCCAGTCTGGTGTAGAGCCGATCGGGAAATTTAAGCGATATTGCGATAAGCAAAAGAAAGATATTGACCAACCGCGCTGTATTGTAAACTACAACAAATTTATGGGCGGAGTGGATCGGTTGGACCAGAACGTAGGATGCTACCGTATTTCAATTTCCGGTTGAAACGTTGGTACTGGCAGTTGTTGATGTTCCCCATCAATGTCTGTGTAAACAACGCCTTTCAATTGTGCAAACTGTCTCCTATTTCACGTGAACATAATGCATATGATTTTTTATCTTTGACGAGGTATATTGTTTCAACATACCTACTGACAAAAAATCCCCCTTCAATTACCACCACGGAGAATTTACTCCCGTAATCCTCTCATATCTGAATTTTAATTTAAAATATAAAACTTTGAAAAATCTGTTAATTTTTTCCTATTGAAAGACTATATTTCTAATGGATCAGCATTGGAAAATACTATGGCATATATTCCCAGTGTTCCATTTTTGGAACGGTTGAATAACTATACTAATATATATTTAAAAAAAAAATCATCAAAGAATAGTGGTTAGGATATCACTGGCATTATCTGTAAAAAAAAGTCAATTTGATTGCTTGCTTTTGTGAGGGCGTGGGAAGATATGGGTTAAAGTTTTTGATTTTAGTAGGGAGTCACGCTTTTTGAAAAGACTCACGAAAAATGCTTTTCACTGTAACAAACTGTAATCTACTATAAGATTTTGGCGAACCGGCTGCGAGACAACCTGTATAGTCATATTCGATTCATATTACATTTTTAATAGGTTTGAGCTCAATAATTAATAAGCTGTGAGTAAAAGCGACTTGTGTCTGCTCAACTCATAAGAGTTTGTTTATCGACCCCAATGAGACACAGCAACAGCAATTACACTCAATAAAGAATATGATCACAATAAAAAGGTATCCTCCTCCTCTATTTAATATCCGGCCAATTTACAAAGAATAAGAATGCACGAGAATGTCTTTTTCTTCTTTGAATTCTTCAACTTGAATGTGCCTGTCCACACACTTTCAATGTTCGTTCGTCTTCGTCATTTTGACAATTGAAACTTGGGATGTCTGCGCTATTGAAAAGAGGAATTCAATCTTGTCAATGGTAACCAAAGTTGATTATGTCAAAATCGAAGAGGTATGGATGGAAAATTGGAACCCACTGAAGTCGGGTTTGCTATCGTTTTCTCTTTCAACATTTTTAAAATTTGCTGTGTGCAATGATTCTGAACTAAAATTGATTGGCTGAATTCAAATTGTAAGACAAAACCGGACGGGTAAACTTGCAAGACAAGAACCATCGTTCTTACAATCTGAATTGCACAATGCTTGTCTGCTGGCCACTACAAAAGCTCTCGCCGGGTGTTTGTTTGTGCTAATAAACGGACGGCGAGAGCTTTTGTAGTGGCCAGCAGACAAGCATTGCGCAATTCAGATAGTAAGAACAATGGTTCTTTTCTTGCAAGTTTACCCGTCCGGTTTTGTCTTACAATGTGAATTCTCCCATTGGCATTTATGTGTCTGCGACTTGAGAAAATAGTGTTTTCATTTCTTAGCGATTGGATAAGTGCTAACATGTGTTGACATTAAATTTAGAAATTGAAAAATGAACAGTAGCCTTGCGGAATCTACTCCTGCTCATACAAAACACAAAACTTTTTTCATTCTTTTAACAAAAGAAGTCATTATTTACGCGTTCTGAGCAAGTCGGGACAGATATCTGACGCAGTGGCGTAGATAGCTTTTCGGAGAGGGGGGGGATCATTTTGCGAGATTACTTATTCTTTTCTGGTTATCAAATGTTGAATTTCAGAATAACAATTTCTGTATTAACTACACTTCAAATTAGTAGTTTTTTGAGCAAATTTTGGTGCAAAATAGATAGCAATTTAGTCATACGAAAAAAAAATTAATCCTGGAAACATTGCATCGATAATTTTGTCTCTTTTCTCTCTCTGGTTCCTGTTAACCCCTTGTGGGGCATAGGGCATCAACTACGCCTACTTTCCACCTCGTTCTGTTCTGTGCCATCGTCTTTAGGTCTGACCACTGTTTGTTTAATGAAGCAGCCTCGCTATTAACCGATCTTCTCCACGTGTTTCTTGGCCGTCCAACACGGCGTCTAGCATTGGCTCCCTGAGGGTTCCAATTAGGGATGTCAAAAACCGGCCCATAACCCGGTTTTCGGTTTTTCCGGTTTTTTCGCAAAGCCGGTTAGACCGTCCGGTTTTAACCGGGCTCAAAGTACCGGTTTTCGGTTAACCGGTTTTTCATTGAATTGCTTAGAATTTTAGCAAAATAATGCATACACACTCGTTAAGCTGATGTTCGTATAGAAATATGACTGTGTAATGGAGCCCTAAAAGAGAAACATGTTGAACAAAAAAGAAAATCAAATAAAATTCATAATGTTTCAAAATTAGTTAACTGAGTTTTATTGCTAGACAATGTATACAGGGTGTCCCATTCATGGTGGAGAATATTTGAATGGTAGGTAGTGTGGCTCATTTGGAGAAAATTAATGTACAACGGGACCCCTCTATTTTTAACCGTTACAATGTTATAGCATTTTTTGTCAAAATGCACGACTTGCTGAACTAAATCAAAATTTGCCACGCCACCAATCATTTCATCCGAGATATGACTTCACTTTCTGAAACTACATAAAATTTCCAATAAAACGACACCTCGCCCGTTATGGAGTTGCTTGTATCTTCCGAGATACACCCGTTCAAACTTTAAAGAAATTGTAAAATTGGTTTTTTCATAAAAAATTCAAATAATAAAATCGTATGCAATTTTAAAATTTCTTTAAAATTTGAACGGGTGGATCTCGGAAGATACGAGCAACTTCGTAACGGGCGAGGTGTCGTTTTATTGGAAATTTTATGTAGTTTCAGAAAGTGAAGTCATATCTCGGATGAAATGATTGGTGGCGTGGCAAATTTTGATTTAGTTCAGCAAGTCGTGCATTTTGAAAAAAAATGCTATAACATTGTAACGGTTAAAAATAGAGGGGTCCCGTTGTACATTAATTTTCTCCAAATGAGCCACACTACCTACCATTAAAATATTCTCCACCATGAATGGGACACCCTGTATATGATGTAGATGTTGAAGTCTTTGTGGACACGACGGATGTTGAAGTGGACGCGGATATCGATGTGGACGCGGACGTCGTAGCAACTGCCGATTCGTGTTCATATAACAATGAACTCTAAATGCACTGATCTGATACACATATACATTCACGACGCGCAAAAGATACACGTGTGACACGCAACGTCAACAATATCTGCCTTGGACAGGAAAAATGCAAGGAGCGGTAGTTTGACGAAGCGATGGTTCTTGGAATAATAGCACTAAGGAGAGTGTTCGGAAATACGAAATTTTTCATAGAAGACAAGCAATAGAATTACAGACTGATAAATCAAGAAAATAAAAAATTTTATGAATTTGCAAAGTTTTTTTTTCGGTTTTAACCGGATGGGCAAACAACCGTCCGGGTTAAAACCGGGAGGATGAAAAAACCGAAAAAAACCGGTTAACCGTTTTGAAAGTACCGGTTTTCGGACTAACCGTCCGGTTTTTGACATCCCTAGTTCCAATCTAGGGCCTGCTTTGCAATATTTGTTGGCCCTCTTCGGAGAGTATGACCTATCCATTGCCACTTTCGCCTTTTGACAGAAGTGCCTATCCAATCCAGGCCTGTGATACTCAGGAGATCATCATTGGAAATAATCTCCGGCCAGCGGATTTGTAGGATGCGCCGTAGGCACTGGTTTACGAAAGTTTGCAGCTTAGTTGTTATCTCGTTGGTCACCTTCCAAGTTGAACAGCCATAAAGAAGCACAGATATTACAATAGAATTGAAGATTCGGATTTTGGTGCGCCTGGAAATGTTGTTATTTTGCCAGAAAGGAGTCAAAGTGAAGAAGGCTGCCCTAGCCTTATTGATACGAGATTGTACATCAGCGTCCGCGCCGCCATCTGCTGTGACTATGCTTCCGAGGTAGCAGAATTCGTCAACTTTTTCGACTGCCTGGCCCGAAACACAAATTCCGCTTTGTCCACCAGGATGGGAGCTCAAGTACTTGGTCTTGGCAGCGTTTATCTTGAGCCCGGCATTACGGCTTTCGCAATGCAGAGCATCGGCCATTTGAGCTACATCCTCCTTTTTATTTGAAAGCAGACAAATATCGTCAGCATAGTCCAGGTGTTGCAGATAATCAAACATTTTCCATCTGATACCTTTCCTCTGGTTTTGAAGCGCGCTCACTAGTACATCGTTAATGGCTATGAGGAAAAGAATAGGTGATAAAATGCAACCTTGTCTCACTCCACTGTGCACCTCAAAAGGATCTGAAAGCTTACCCTTGTGCAAAACGTGACATTGGGCTCCCTGATAAGATTCCTTGATGATGGAAATTATTTTATCTGGTATGCCCCTCCTACGAAGAGCTCTCCAAATATACTCCCGATCAACACTATCGAACGCCTTCTCGAAATCAATGAACATGAGGTGTAATGGGGATCTCCATTCGGCGGATTGCTCAATAATAATTCGGAGGGTGTTTATATGGTCGCTACATGAAAAACCCTCAAAGCCAGCCTGTTCATTGCTTAAAGTGCGATCAACTTCATCCTTGATCCGGTTCAAAATAATTTTAGCCATCAGCTTGGATACAGCTGGAAGTAGGCAAATACCGCGCCAATTATTACAATCCTTAAGGTTACCCTTCTTGGGAATTTTAATAATTACGCCCTTTTTCCATTCTACTGGAAGAGTTTCGGTTTCCCAACACTCTCTGATGAGGGGAAGCAGAATATCCGCTGTAGCATTCGAATCCGCTTTAAATAGTTCGACCGGAATTCCATCTATCCCCGGGGCCTTACCGGCGTCCATAGATTCGATAATCCGCTTTAATTCCGTCTTAGATGGTGGTCTGGAATTAATACTGGCTACTGGAGGGACGTCTTCTTCTGCCGATGAAGATGCACTTGCAGGCCCGAAACGGTTGTTAAGGACCTCAAAAAAGTGCTCTTTCCATCTCTGAAGCTGCTGTTCTTCAGTAACAAGCAGTAACCCTTTTTTATCTTTCACAGGATGGTCCGTTGTGAACGACTTGCCAATTAGTGGTTTAATTAGCTTTCCTTAGCTTGTCTCTTTTACTACGGTGTAAATCCACAGAATTCAAATTTTCGGAAAAATTTTCGCTACTGTGATCAAAGCTTTATATTGGGTTAGATAAGGGGTTCCCAAACTTTTCTGAGTTACGGAACAGCTAGCATCGCATCATATATCCCAAAAAGAGAAATTATGAAGACGAGCGCTCTTCGGGAATGCCCAGTATATGTGGATAAAGAACAGCTTTTGTTTATTTAAGTAAAATTTTGCGATAACTCAGAAATTCGTGAGTAGATATTACTAAAATTTTCAAACTTGTAGGACACCGTAGCGCAATATATATTTGCTAGAAATTTCGAGCTCCTATCAGCCAATTGTTTGAAAAGGATTCCAAAAATGTGAGTAGAACTTGAAATTTGGGCTGTTAAACATTCGTCTAAAACAAATCAATTTTATAGTAGACACTACTTCCTTTTCCATTTCATATAGTAGAAAGTTGGAAAAGAAAATCGGTCGATTATCTGATGTTTGTCAAATATTTTACAGTTAGTGGATTTCAGATACAGTAGGTGTGTTTTTTTGGTTATCCTGTGCAGGTTTGGGTAACGAAACTTTTGGACGCACCTGTCATTTTTTTTATATGAAGTTTCGTTACCCAAACCTGCACGGGATAACCAAAAAAACACACCTAGTGTAGCAGGCTAAGGTTCGGAATTTTAAAACTTACAAAAAAAATCTTCGATTGGATTGTTGGCTTTTTGTTGTCAAAAGCTCTTTCGGATTTTTTCCTATTTTTGGAACTCTTGGTAACCGCGGAACTCCGTTTGTTTGTTTGTTAATATTTTTTCGAACTACTGCATGCATAAGACTTTCTACAATTTTTTTTATAGAAGACTTCGTTAAAAAAAAATAATTCTGATTTGAGAGTTCTTCGTATTAAATACAATAAAACGAACAACTAGAGAAAGTCCAGACTTGCTTTACCCGGCTATATATACGATAGAACCTTTCGTCAAATTTTAACTTAAAAAAAAAAAATTCGATAAACTCAAACAATAAAGGATGCTCAAAAATTGGAAGCAGTTTTGCGGCGCGTTTTCTCTTCATTAGCATTCGCATTTCCACTTTCCTGAAGAAATCCTTACAATCTTATGTACTGTAAATTTCTCTCTTGGAAATTGTGCTTCTGTTGAAGAGCACTACGTATTCCAATTACTTTTACATTTTCGTACCGAGCATTAAGATTTTTTGGCAACAAATTTTCAATCAACCAGCTTACATTTAATTTTTCTAGCAGCACTAGCATTCTAGATTACTTCAGTAGGGCTTGCCCGGGCTTGCCTGTGCGAAACTCCAGATCCAATGTGAAAAAGTACATGATCGTAAGGCCCTGTGCTGTAGTGTTTCTATTCTATTGATACGCTTCTATTATACAATTGAAATTTAAGGAAGTGCTGAATTTTCTATTGCAGTTCTAAACATGTTTTCACGGTTTTATTAAACACTACACATACACACGTTGAGTAATTCCAGCAAAAAGTTAACTATTGATTTACTTTAGGTACACCTAAAAAAAATTGTGTGACCGAGAGGGGGGGATTGACCCCCTTGATCCCCCTTATCTACGCCACTGATCTGACGACGAATGATGAACAAATGTAACATTCATCTCTTCTGTTCATTTGATGCAATCAATGACAAGTTCAATGCTGAAAGAGGAAACGAAACTTGAAGACGAAGGGCGCACATGTGTGGACATAGCCAATGAACTCTATAGCGTGGAGTAGCCAAACATTCAGTCTGAATAATGACGAGATGAGTTTAATTTAGATACCAATTATGAATATTATGTTGTATCGTTCGTCGTATAGTCTTCAAATGATTAAGATTTTGTTCAAAGCAAAGCACAGTGTCTATTGAGCGTCAATCTGAAAATACGAGTATCCTCTTTACATTGTTCATTTTTGAATCGGTAAATCGAATTCAAAGAGTACACCAATAGGAAAATTTCTCTAAATGTTTAAAGATAATGACTTAGTACAGTGGGAGGCAGTTTTGTGAGGGACACTATGAATTGTTAATTACATACTCCAACCACAGAATACCTACATGTTGGTATTCTGTGCTAACAACTAACAACTAACAACTATAATACTTCGGTCAATATTCTCTTCCAATAGTAATGGGAGCACTTTACAAGGGAGCTGAATGATGGTCCAATAATGGCATTTGGCGCCGTTTTTTAATTCCATAGAACCTTATTGTAGCAGTAAATTATCCTTCAAAAAAGGTATACATCATGTCAGTTATATCATCATTTTCTTGCATTTGCTCTGATAACCAACGTGAAAAGAATAAGTAATGTTGCCAACTATACGAGGCTTATAGGGTGACACTGAAATTTTATAAAAAAAAATAGCCAGCAACATCGAACCCATGATTATCGTATTGCCAGTCCTACGCGCTAACCACTCGGCCAATCTAAAATATAGTCAGCATTACTCGTAAACACTACATATAGTTACTATAGAAATGCTTGACAATTCTTTATAGAATCTTCTGAATGAACCTTCTATTTTATATCATATTATCATATCATATTATAGCAGTTGACGTTGATTAAACCAACGCATTCATCAATAAAATGCAGCCAGTTTCTGAGCAGAGATCATCTTAATTCGTTCAGACATTAACAATGAGTGAGGACATGTTGGTTTCATGGAAAATTTCAAACAATTCTATTGACTTGGTTCCCTAGTATTAAAGACAACTTCATAACTTTCAACTCTTTAAAAAAATCACAAAGTCCATCCTCCTATAAATCTACGATGAACAATTTATCAGATGACAATATGAATGTCATACTATTAAGATGAAATAACACGATTCTCTGCTATAGGAGAATATTGCATGTGTGTGTTAATTTAGAGAGAGACTATTGCATGCGTGTGTTATGTCGTCCCATAAACACAATAGAAAAGTATTTAATGGAGTATGTTTTTAGGTTAACGTCTAGAGAAAGTGTTATCAAAGTCTTACAGCACAATTTTTAAATTCATACTGATTTGAGCTCTGTAGAGTGCTAATATTCAATGATTATTGGATAATCGTGAATCGATTCTATAAGGATGTTAGAAGCTTTCCGGAAAATGGTTTAAGAATTATTTATCGGAACAAAATACTCCTTTAAGCGATGTCACTCGTTAAACTGAGTTTAAAGTTCCTATAGGATTGCTACAGGGTGAAGTGCTTTGCTTCTTTAAAGCATACGAATTGTTGGTTGGGACTATGTGTCTGTCTCTTCCTGCAAAATGAAAAGTTTAGCTCGATCTTTTTTTTACAGAAAATCATGAATATTTGACCCCTTCTATAAAATTCACCAAACAAAACATTGACAAAAACATGACATTTGCTAGGATACACTTGAATGATTCTGATAAAAAATAAACATTCCTAGTACTTCCACTGTGATTTGATATAATTGTAAGTAACTTACAATATACAGTCGAACTTCCCATAAGCGGACACCATTGGGGATTGAGATTTTGTCCGCTTATTATTGGAAGTGTCCGCTTATGAGAATATTTCACAAAGGTATCACATTTTACAAAACTAATTTGGAATCCGCTGCGAATCCATTCAAAACCACGATGTCCCATTTCAACCGTGTTTTTCCAATTCAATTTTTTTCTATATCGACAACACACACAGCAGCAGCAGAAGCATTTTTTCTGCTTCTGCTGTCAATGTGGGTCATCAAAGGCAAATGCGTGTGTTCTAAATTGAAATTTTTCTGCTGATGCCGATGCTGATTCCGATGCCGATGCCGATGCTGACGCGTCAAATGTATTTCAAGCTTGACTTGTTCTTGCACTTTTTCTTCAAAAGGAATTTTTTTTCATATTTTAAAAGAGAAACTGCATGATTAAATGCCGCGACAAAAATTGAACTCCTGAATCTCTAAGAAATTCCACCTACACGGAGAGATAAACAAGATTTGTGCAGCGATTTCCGGAAAGTGAATTTTGCTTTACGCAAAAGACCGATTTACCGGTAATTTCAAAACTTCTTTGCTCGAAATACAATCCTGTAATGCAAGAATTTCGAATTTTATTTGTGGAACTGTCCGTTTATTAGAGACTTGCTTGTTCAGAAAGGGTATAAAAGCACTGTCCGTGTCCGGTTATGAGAGTGTCCGGCTATTGGAAGTTATTTTTCTAGTAAAATATAAGGAAAAACGGTGGGGAAAATAAAAGTGTCCGTTTATGAGAAATGTCCTGTTATTAGAAGTGTCCGTTTAGGGAAGTTCGACTGTATCAAATCTGTTATCTGTCAAGTAAGTATATCTATCAAAGTGCAGATATTTTCGGAAATTTTGACCTTTCAAATTGATCTGATGCGGGTTAGTCGGCCGAAGCAAATATTTTAATGAAATTATTCTTACACAGGATTTCACGATAAATTCTTCTTCTTCTTCTCTGCGTTTTATTTAAATACACAAAGGAACTTAATCTTTCCAGAGCGATTTGGCATAAGTAAGTGAACACTTATGAAAGCTGTCAAATGATACAGCGTATCTCCAGGGAAATGTTTTGCGGATCATCTTCAAGCCAATTGCTTCTTGTAAACTGGTAATTAAAGCGGCTGTAGTCCAGATGAGTATAGAACTACACTCGGCCGCAAAACTATCGACTCAACCTAAAAGCGCGTGAACTTGTACGTATTTTTCGAAAAGTATAGCAGTTATCCATAAAAATCGTATGTCATTGAAAAGCTCAAGGCCTCAGCTTTACGTTGGTACCATTTTAACCAATATTTGGTGAGCACTTTTAAAATTGATGCTCTTTGAGCGAAATCGTAGCGAAAATGAGCAAATATGAAAATGGTTTTTGGTTAGGTTTTTTGCAAATAAAACAAAAACTGTTGGAAAATAACTTAAGCATTTATTATTTTAGTATTTGGTATTGCCTCCTCTTGCTCTAATGACAGCTTCCAGTTGATTCTGCCTTGATCTGATCAAGTTGCTGATGGTATCTTGAGGAATACCGGTCTACTCCTCTAATAAAGCTGCCTTCAATTCTTCAGTGGACGAAGGGGCTGGATTTCTGGCTCGGACTCTTCTTTTGAGTTCGTCCCATAAGTGTTCAATGGGATTGATGTCGGGACTGCGTGCAGGCCAGTTAAGTGACGACATATTGGCTTCATTCAAGAACTGTCGAGTGAGGCGCGATGCATGACACCGGGCATTGTCGTGCATCAAAGTGAAGTTCTCGCCAATAAATGCTGCATAGGACACAATGTGGAGACGGAGAATATCGGTAACGTATCGCTCAGCTGTCAGCCCTCCTCTTCGGCCTCCTGTGGGCACGAATGCAAGATTCGTTTTTCCCTCCAAGGAAATGCCAGCCCACATCATACAGGAACCGCCGCCGTATGCAACCATTTCAGTGAAACAGCACTGCGCAAATCGGTCAGTTGGACACCTGTAGACTTGACATCTTCTGTCACTGCCATACAGACACATTCGCGACTCGTCAGTGAACAATACTGAGCTCCATTCCGTATCGCTCCAAGTAAGATGATCTCGAGCAAATAAGAGGCGCGCTTGTCGGTGTCGTCCAGTCAATTTGGGGCCCCTGGCAGGCCGTCTTGGATTGATATTCGCTTCCCTTAATTGTCTCCTTACTGTGCAGACACTTACAGCTACTCCGCGAACACGCCTCAGGTTCCGCTGCGCAGCAACACCCGTGAGGAACCGATTTCGTAACGTACTTGGAACAATGAAACGGTCGTCTCTCTCTGAAGTGGATCGAGGGCGGCCCGTTCTTGGTCTCGAATTAAAGCTACCAGTCTCTCGAAATCTCCTGCTAACTCTCGAGACAGCAGACTGACTCATTCCAAGACGGCGAGCGACGGTTCGCTGACTATGATTTTCCGACAATAGGGCTACAACTTGTGCCGCCTGATCTGGCGTCGTATCCATTGCTGACCAAACAGTGATTGAAATTACTTCAGATGTAAGTTACCTAACTTGCCTGATGCAACTGATAATGAGAAACCGATTACGGGCGCTTTTAAAGGGGTAGTTTACCTGATCTGACCTTTACCTGAAATTTCAATTTTTCTGGTTTTTTTGTTACAAGTGGCAATAATTTAAAAAGTGCGAAGCAAATATTGATAAAAAGGGTACTAACAGTTATCTAAAGTTTCAAACTTTTAAACGACATACTACTTTAATGGATAACTATCATACTTTCCAAAAAACACGTACAAATACACGCGCTTTCAGGTTGAGTCGATAGTTTTGCGGCCGAGTGTAGATGAACACATTGGCTTCTCTATCGGAGAGAACTGTAGAAATTCTGACGCCGAAGGAGGACGGAAGCGAACAATTTTCCAGCCTTGGTCGAAAAACGGAGAAGATTGCTTAGTTCTTCAGGTATTTTCACGATAAAGATGAGCTTAGGGTGCATACCCATAAATATCACGAAATTGTTCTACGGCCAGCTTTAAACATTCAAATAAAAAAAACTGGACCCCATCTTGAGTAAATTCCTGGCTACGTCCATGTGTCCATTTATAAGTATGTATGTAGCATTAGATCGCAAAAAGTATGTATGGACATGCATATATGTATTATATTCTCATGTTATTTTAATGAAGAAATCTTAGACAGCAACGCATATACTCGTATGAGACTTACCGACAGGAACTGTTGTATTGGACTTTTGGAAAACTATATGAATAATGATCGTTGAGGTTCCATGTAACGAATTTTGTATGCACAATAAGCAGTGGTGTCTGTTCTTTTGTCAGCATTTTCATTACTTTCATTCATCATTGAGTCATTGACATGTGGAGTGTCATACATAAGTGTGTAACAATAACTTTAAACTGATTACAATATATGATCGGAACGAACCGCGCCTCTTTTGGTTTACCGTGTACAAGTACATACATGTATTGTTATTTCTTGCACCTTGTCATATAGCCCCAAAACGTGGTGTATGCTTGTTGTTAGCAACAGACGAAGAAATTGAAAAAATGTGTATGCATACATGCATACATATACATACATAAATAGTATACATACTAAGTAAAGAATTTCTCAAACAGTGTTTCGACTTTCCCACTGTTATCGTAGAAACACCACATACACATTTTTATAATTTTACATTACCACAAATTTTTCAGTTTTGGGGATTATTGGAAAAAGTCCAGTACAATTGGTACAAAATAGCCCCAAACCTAAACATAAAAAAAAAAGAAATTTTTGATGCCAAATTCTTGAACACACTGCCTAATATACGTAGTAAAAAGTAAAAGTAAACTAATTTGCGCCATGGGTTAAGGGGGGGGGGGGGCAAAGGGGTGAAAATTCAGTTTCTTGCAAATATCTGGAAAACTATGAGTCTGACCTTAAAATGTACTGAGGACAAAACAAACTACATAAAATTACATTTGTAATGATATGTAACACTCTAGACATTTTCTCAGAAAATTATACCCTAGACCCAAAAGTATTATCGTGAATTTACATTTTTTGAGTTTTACATTTCGCACAGTAACTCTTGATAGAATACCCCTACCGTTATAAGATCTTGTCCATATATTGATAACAAAATTTGTTTGATTTGTACCAAAAATTGGATTGCTCCGACCATTGACGCCCCCCTCACTCCTCCTAACATTTTTCAAAAGGGCATGCCTGCAGCTTCTGTTTAAATTGAGCCAGGCAGATCAAATTTGGTGGGCTGCCTAGTCTAAGCTCCATTATGCTCCCCACCAAAAATTATTACCATCCGATCAAAACTAAGGGTATCCCCCATACAAAGTGACCCAAATTTCAAACAAATTTCACATTTTTTCACTTCTAAATTCTATCTAAAATAGAAAAAAATTTATCTCTTAGAACGTCCTTATAACAGTTAACTGTAGTCTTCTGAATGTATATCCAAAAGTTTGTACCAGAGCGTGCCTTAGAAGTACCAAAAATCGGGTTTGAAGGTTGCTAGTACACGTTACTCGAAATATTCACAAATAGCCTTAGAACTGGTATCACCGACCTTCAAACCCAATTTTTTGATACTTGTAGCGTACGCCTTGGTACAACATTTTTAGCATACATTCACAAGATTACAATTAACTGTTATAATGTTATAATATCATTACAAAGGACATTTCCAGCTCAGACTCATAGTTTCCCAGATATTTGAAAAAAACTTAATTTTCACCCCTTTGCCCTCCCCTCCCCCCTTAACCCATGGCGCAAATTAGTGTAACTTTTTACTGCGTATTTTGAGCAGTGTATTCAACAATTTGGCATCAAAAATTCCTTTTTTTTATGTTTGGGTTTTGAGCCATCTGTACTAGACTAGTAGTAAAAGATACCGAAAACAGCATGAGAATAAAATAGATAAAATTTCCTTTGCACTGATTATTATAAAATGCCTTTACTTAGGCCGCTAATTATAAACGTACCATAAGCACAGATTAACTCAAGGCGACCTTGTCCTCCAGTTCCGAAAGCCTAGCATCTGGTGGGCGTCCGCACATACAGAATACTCCCGGTCTCGGTCTCTCGGTCATCCACGCAATCTGGCTCCGTCCACTCGTTGCGCGTTCATCACCTTTTCGGGCATGCGATCGTCGTTCATCCTTTGTACATGGCCCGCCCATTGCAGTCGCTGCAATTTTACGATTTTCGACACCTGCAGCTCATCATACAGCTAATACAACTCAATGTTGTACCGGACGCACCATTCACCTCGTTCACGAATGGCCCCGACGATTCTTCGGAGAACCTCGAATGTGTCCAACAGGTGTTCAGATTTTTGGGTATCCCTCGCAGCCATAACATAGCACAGGTCGGATTATGGTTTTATACACGTGGAGCTTCGTGTTCCTGTGCACCAGCTTCGAATTCATAATTGGGAGAACCGAAAAAGAGCACTTATTAGCTTGTTGTATCCTTCGCTTTATCTCATCTGTTTCGTTGGCGTCCCTTGACAAATTTCAACCCAAGTAAGTGAAGTTTTCTACATACCCTATATTGATGTCCCCCACTGTGCTGCTTGAATTTACTGTCGTTCTAGTTTTTGATTGCATCATGACCTTGGTTTTAGATTCGTTGATATGAAGCCCAACTCCTTTGGAGGCGTTATTGAGATTATGCAGAAGGCTTTCTGCATCACCCAATCTTCGAGACATAATGTTTGTTGATGCCGTCGGCGTACGCTACTAGTTGAGTCGAATAAGGAGTAGACTTCCGCTGCTCTCCAAATTCATGGCTCGAATTACATACTCCAGAGCCAGGTTGAAAAGCGTCGGCGCCAGCTCGTCGCCTTGCTTGAATCCAATACGAGTTTCAAATAGGTCAGTGAGTCTGTTCTGAACTCCTACCTGCGAGACGGTATTAGTCATCGTCATCCTTATGAGTCGCACTAGCTTAGCCGGTATTCAAAATGCAGTAAAATGTTGTACAGTACGCTTCGATCGATACTGTCGTATGCCTGCTTTAAGTCGACAAATATTTGGTATAAGTCGATGTCGTATTCCCAGCAGTTCTGGAGTAAAAGCTTCACTGTAAAAAGCTGATCTGTCGTCAAACGACCAGGCGTTGGTACTCGCCAATGATTTCTTCTGCGTATGGATTAATTCTATTTTCCAGAATCTTAGATAAAATCTTATAAGTCGTACAAACTAATGAGATGCCTCTGTAGTTCTCACATTTCAACTTATCCCCTATTTTGTGGTGATACTTTTACGCCAATCTTCCGGGATTATTTCGTCGTTCCATACTTTAACGATAAGTGTGTGTATAGCCTTAACAAGGCTCTCCCCACCATGCTTCAGCAGTTCAGCTGGAATCTCGTCAGGGCCCGGGGCTTTGTTATGTTTTAGTGCTTGCATGGCGAAATCAACTTCTCTTCTTCTACTGTAGGGGGTTGAACGGGAGGGCCTGTTTCAGTCTTCAGCTCCAGAACTTCACGTGTGGGGTTGTTTGGTTGAACATTGAGGAGCTCTTCAAAATGTGAGGCCCAGCGTTTATAAACGATATCGGTGTCGCTAATGATATTGCAATCCTTATCCTTACAGAGGCTGGTCCTGGGTTGGTATCCACTTTTAATTGAATTAATTAGCTTGTACGCTTCTCTACTGTTTCTACTAGCTGGTTTATTTGCATCAACTGCTCGTCAAGATGCTTACGTTTCTTACGCCTAATTAACCTAATCAAAAATTGCCGAAGCTCGTCATATTTGTTTTTTTTTTGCTCCAGTTGCGCGTTCGGTTCATTGGCGACATGCTTCGTTTTTCGCATCTACCGAATTTTGACATTCCTCGTCAAACCAATCATTTCGGGCTCTCCGGGCTTTGTATCCCACAACCTCCTCTGTGACCCCTTCGATGGTGTCTTTGAGTGTATCCCAGATCTCAAGGGCGCCTTCGTTGCTGATGTTATTTAGCAAGGGCGTCAGCTTCTCCTCAAGGGCAGTCGTATAAGCAACCACCTTGGCATCAACCGACAATTTGTCAACCGCAAAAAATGTTTGCCGGGTTGAATCTTGAATGATACACCGAAGAAATTCTGCACCTATAAGTCGCCTTCACCATATAGTGCTTAGAATCAATATTTGCTCCACGATCGGATCGAACATCCATGATGCCCGATGCCCATCTCTTACAGACGAGGACGTGGTCAATTTGGTTGACGGTATGTTGATCCGGACATCTCCAGGTCTGCCTGTGAATGCGACGATGCGGAAAACATATAGAGCTACTGACCATATTTCTGCTGGTCGCGAAGTCAATTAGTCGTTGGCCATTGTCGTTACAGTCTTAATGGAGGCTGTACCCTCCAGTAATCCCCCTATGCCAACTTTCGTTTCCGACTTTGGCGTTAAATTCCCCCAGCAGCAATTCGACACCGTTTGATTGAAGTGAATCGAAGAGATTTTCTAGGCGGTGATAGAACTTGTCTTTAACCGCGTCTTCACTGACTTCGGTGGGGGCATGCGCGTTTATGAGCCAGAGATTGAAGAACCGGGTTTTAATGCGAATCGCACGCAGCCGCTCGTCTATGGGTTTAAAGTCGATAACATGCGCAAGTTGATTGTTTACAATGAACGCCACTCCAAACTCCCTGTGGCCCGAAAGTTTTCCACTTGTGAAAATTATGTACGAATTGCGGTCATCAATCTCGCTACTAAGCCATTTTGTTTCCTGGAGTGCAACTATGCTCAGCTTATATTTTTAGACCTGATCCAAGAGGGCCCTTAAGGACCCCTGCCTATTCAGGGAGCGTACATTCCAGGCTCCGAAAGAGTAATCAGTTGTTCGTTTGGGAAGTCGTCGTTGGGTTGTATCCGTCCAATCCGAGGCTTTCATTCCAGGTTTCTTGACTTAGAATTTTTTCCAAGGATGGGTTGTCGGCCCATCGCTTAACCATAATAGTATTCGTAAAACGAAAGAGGTCCATCATGGAGAGGCCTCGGAGGTGCTGCTTCGGCGATTCACTATTTGTTTTTTGTCACCCTATTACATTTAGTAACCTGAGACACTGAAGTTGTTAATACAGCACTCAGGCACAGCGGTTACTCGGATAAGGCGGGAAAGTAATGCCCCGTAGAGAACATAGGAATTGGCCGGAGCCGTTCATCCTATGAAGCTCCTCCTGCATAACTAAGGGTCCGCAGTTATGCCACAACTGAAAAGGATATAGGAATCAAACGGATCCTTTCAACCTTTATCCTCCCCCTTACGGAAGGACCCAGACCCAGAGAGCGCCTGGCCGTCCATCTGAATGAAATTCCCAGACACATTAGTACTACACTTTGTATGGAGGCTGCAGCGGATCAACTGCAAGCCGCAATAAAGACCTCCTTCGAAGAGAGTTGCAGGTTAACGAGACGACATACCAATGCGAAATGCAAATGGTGGAACTCAAACCTAAATACCCTGCGTAAGAAGACACGTAAGCTCTTCAACGTAGCGAAAAGAACTGGGGAATGGGATACATACCGCAGCACCCTAACCCAGTATAGCAAAGAAATCAGGAAAGCCAAGAGGGAATCCTGGAGGAAGTTCTGCGAAGAAATAGAAAACTCGCATGAAGGAGCGAGACTCCAGAAGATTCTAGCCAAGGATCCAACAAACCCTATCGGGACACTTAAAAACTCCGATGGAAACCAAACAAAAACAGGTAAGGAGACACTGGAAGTCTTTCTAGGGTCTCACTTTCCTGGATCGACCATAACTTCGGAACGCACAGACCAGTTGGATGACAACTCCCTTTTTCTCAGGGCTAACAAAGACGACTGGCGGATTGCGAACCAAATAGTAACATATAATAGGGTGGAATGGGCGATCAACTCTTTCGAACCCTACAAATCACCAGGACCAGACGGCGTCTACCCAGCCCTGCTTCAGCAGGGTCTTACGACTCTGGTTCCGCTTGTACTAAGACTATTTAGAGCCAGCATAGCCTTAGGATACATTCCAATCACTTGGAAGCAGGTAAACGTAGCATTTCTGGCAAAGCCAGGGCGTGACCAAACCCTAGCGAAATCGTATAGACCAATAAGTCTAACCTCCTTCCATCTTAAGTCATTGGAAAAGCTCGTCGATAAACATATCAGGGACAGGTGTCTGACGCATTTCCCGTTACACCAAAACCAACATGCCTATCAGACGGGGAAATCATGTGAATCAGTACTACACCATTTAGTTGGGAAGATTGAGACCACACTAGAAATCAAAGAAATAGGGCTCGCGGCTTTCCTAGATATAGAGGGGGCCTTCGACAATACTTCCTTTGAATCTCTTGTACACGGCGCCTCTAGTCATGGAGTTCAAAACACCCTATGTCGGTGGATAAAATCGATGCTTCAAGGACGACAAGTACATGCAAAATTATTCGGCGAAACCATGTATACAGCTGTCCTCAAAGGATGCCCACAGGGGGGTATACTCTCACCCCTCCTGTGGAACTTTGTAGTGGACAGCCTACTGGTCCAGCTAAACAACACTGGCTTCTATACCCTAGGATACGCCGATGACATCAGTATCCTGATAAGGGGAAAATTTCCAGGAGTTCTTTCTGAACTCATGCAACAAGCTCTGACCCAAGTGGAGGATTGGTGTAGGAGGGTAGGCCTATCGGTCAATCCCGCCAAAACAACACTAATAGCCTTCAGTCGCAAACACAACTTGGAAGAGCTCAGTGCTCCAACATTATTCAACCAACAACTGCAGTTTACCACGGAGGTAAAATATCTGGGAATCACCCTGGATAACAAACTCACGTGGAACAAGCAGCTGCAAAACACAATTGCCAAAGGCAAACAGACCCTATATGCGACAAAAAGAGCAATAGGGAAAACGTGGGGGTTAAAACCACGAATGATACACTGGATATACGAAGCTGTAGTCAAACCTCGTCTGACCTATGGCTCGATAGTTTGGTGGACCAAAATCAAGCAAAAAACAGCAGCAGCGAAGTTGGGATCAGTACAGAGACTGGCCTGCGCAAGCATAACCGGCGCCATGCGCAGTGCACCAACTTTAACTCTAGAGAAACTACTAGACCTGCCACCACTGGACCTCACAATCACAGAAGAGGCAAGACTTGCAGCGTACAGACTCCAATCATCGAACATGTGGACACCACAAAGGACAGGACACTGTTCGATTACAGAAACTATTGCAAACCCAATCCTAGATATGGGCAGCGATTATACCCCGGCCATGTACACCTTCGACTCCAATATCCAAACCTCAACGTTTAGGGAAGACTGGAGTAAATGGAACGACAACCATCTATCAAATCACATCGTGTGGTACACGGATGGGTCGAAGACAGACGAAGGAACAGGGGCAGGAGTTTATACTAAAACCAACAACTATTGTATCTCCAAACCCCTAGGTCAATATACAACTGTGTTCCAGGCAGAACTTATAGCCATAAACCTTGCAGCGGGGGAGAGTACTCGAAAGGGATATACCAATAAGACCATATTTATTCAGCCGTTGCAAATCCCAAAACAACCTCTAAATTGGTTTGGGAATGTCAACAAAATCTCAAAAACGTAGCTACCCGAAACAAAGTAACTCTAAAATGGGTGAACGGAGATAAGGGGATCGAAGGAAATGAGAAAGCGGACGCCCTTGCAAGAGAGGGTTCCGAACTACCCCTAACTGGTCCTGAACCTGCAATCGGAATCAGTAAATCTACTGTCAGAACCGTTGCTAGACGATGGACCGAGGATAAATTCCAAAATCGATGGAGACTAGCTGAAGGGCTCAGGCATAGCAAGCGAATGCTGGAATCTAACTGGCAAACCAACTGCACCGAAGCCCTCAGTCTAAGTAAAACGAACCTCAGGGCAGTGACAGGCCTTATAACCGGTCATTGTACCCTACGAAAACATCTGCATACAATTGGGATCTACACACAAGACCCATTATGCCGCCTCTGCAACGAAGACGAGGAATCAGCCTCGCACGTTATCTTCGAATGCCCCGCTCTTACGAGCTGGAGACAAAATTTCTTTGGGGCTTAAACTACCACAATGGGTGCACCCAAAGTAAACCTGGTTAGCTTTCTTCTAAGCCTTATACGAAGGACAGAGCTCTTAACCTGAAACGTTCTCGCTTAGATGGGATATACAATAAGCCAGCAGGCTGCAGTATTGGGCGCAACCAGCCCAACCTATCTCAGCGCCATATCCATCCATCCATCCATCCACGGAAGGACCTTAGTCCAGAAAAAAAGTTAAGGAGACCTCATAAATGCTCATGTTCCATACAAATTTTACAGTTGCGTTCCATATAGAATAGAACAACTTGTATGCATCTTCACGTTCATTGTATGGAATTTGTGCTGTTCTGTCCTGTACCCCACAGTTCAGAACGCACTTTACCATTTTGAATAAAAATGTACAACGGAAAAATAAGTCGAAGCACTGGACTCAGAAAACATCATTGAGCATAGCATAAGAATGTTAAGCTGTTTTGGTCACTGTAGTATTATTAAAATATTTTCACGTAGGTATTCAGTGTCTGGTAGTGACTTACCAATGGGTGAAACTACACGGAGAACAAAAACGCGAGAACAAAACCACATTAAAATCGGATAAGAGGTTTGGCTTGACAGAGCTTCAAAGTCAAATTTGTGTGATTTGACTCAAAAACAATCTATGGGCCATTTTTTCGTACATCTTATAGGCTGGTTAGTCTTATTGCCTAGAGAAGACACACACAATATTTAGAAAGCTTTTCCATTTTATTGAATGAAATTTTTGTTTATTTTGCATAGTTCTGCCATATTTTGATGGTTACACCATCATCTTAGATTAAAAAAATAATTTCACGGTTTCATGCAACAGCATAAATATAAGCAAAAGATAACATAACTATGCAAAATAAACAAAAATGTCATTCAGTACAATGGAAAAGCTTTCTAAATATGGTGTGTGTCTTCTCTAGGCAATAAGACTAAGCAGCCTATATAATGTACGAAAAAATGGCCCTATGTATTTTTTCATCTCATTATCTCCAACTTCTGCTAAAGTGATGAGCTTGTACGATTCTTTTGAAAATTGGTGCATATAGTCTAAAAATGGCATATTTGGTCGGCAAAAATCCTACATCGGATTTTTTTTTGGATTATGTTTGGGAATGGTCCCCAGATTATGGCATTAAAAGTCCCAACCGATCGGGGGTCCGCAACCTGAAAAAAAGGGGGAAAGGGGGGATTTTTTTCGTTTTTTTTGCGATTTATCCAAAAACAGTAAGAGATACAGAAAAATTGTCTGAGAACGAAAAAAACTACATAAAATTATCTTTGCAATGATATATAACGCATTAGAGTTTAATTGAATATTTCGGCGTTAGAATAGATCATAAATTAGAATATTTTCATTTTAGACCTTTTTTAAAAGCTCCATAACTTTTGAAAGAACGCTAGTTCAGGGAGGTACCCTTAGTTTTTATCCAAATGAGCTGAGTTTTGGTGGGTGGGGTAACTATGACCTCCAATCGCAACAGACCAAAATTTAGCACTCTGCTCCAATTTTGGGGGTAGTTATGGACATGCCGTTTTGACAAATTTAAATGGGGGGATGATGGGGGCCCTTGACCGTAGCGACTCAGCGTTTACGTTAAAATTATCTTAAACTTGTTGTTAATACATGTACAAAATTTTACGGCTGAACTAACATTCTTTCAAAAGTTATGGAGCTTTTAAAAAAAGTCTAAAATGAAAATATTCTAATTTATGTTCTATTCTAACGCCGAAACATTCAATTGCACTCTAATGTGTTATATATCATTGCAAAGATAATTTTATGTAGTTTTTTTCGTCCTTAGACCATTTTTCTGTATCACTTACCGTTTTTAAAATAATCGCACAAAACCGAAAAAAGGCCCCCCTTTCCCCCTTTTTTTAAGGTTGCGGACCCCCGATCGGTTGGGTCTTTCTATGCCATCATCTCGGGACCATCCCCAACCATAATCAAAAAAAAATTCCGAAGTAGGATTTTTGCCGTTCGATGGCCATATTTTGGTCCAATTTTCTTAGGCCGGGTTTCTGATAGCTCTTATTCAGTACCTGTCGGCTGATTAGTCTTATCGCGTAGAGAAGACACACACCATATTTAGAAAGCTTTTCCATTGTATTGAATGGAATTTTTGTTTATTTTGCATAGCTACGCCATATTTTGCTTGTTTAAGCCATTATCTTAGATTGAGAAAATCATTGCGCACTTTCATCCAACAGCGTAAATAAGCAAAAGATAACATAACTATGCAAAATTAACAAAAAATCAATTCAATATAATGGAGAAGCTTTTTGAATATTGTGTGTGTCTTCTCTGGGCGATAAGACTAACCATTCTATAAGATCTACGAGAGAATGGGCCTTAGACTAATAGTCTTACGATCATATTTTTCTTACATCATTTTATTCTATCTCCATTATTTCTAATAGTTTTTATACGTTAAGTGTAGAAAACTAGGGTTAATTTTAGCTCGAATTCAAAACAATTCCATTCAGACTGTCCCTAAAGATCTGCAATTGGTAAAATCTATTCAAATTATGTCAAAATCGAGCCAAAATTAACACTAGTTTCTTAACGTATAAAAGCCCATTCTCTCGTAGATCTTATAGAATGGTTAGTCTTATCGCCTAGAGAAGACACACACAATATTCAAAAAGCTTCTCCATTATATTGAATTGATTTTTTGTTAATTTTGCATAGTTATGTTATCGTTTGCTTATTTACGCTGTTGGATGAAAGTGCGCAATGATTTTCTCAATCTAAGATGATGGCCTTACCAAGCAAAATATGGCGTATCTATGCAAAATAAACAAAAATTCCATTCAATAAAATGGAAAAGCTTTCTGAATATGGTTTGTGTCTTCTCTACGCGATAAGACTAATCAGCCGACAGGTACTGAATAAGAGCTATCAGAAACCCGGCCGAAAACTGTTAGAAATAATGGAGCTAGAATAAAATGATGTAAGAAAGAAATGATCGTAAGATTATGCGTCAATTTTCAAAAGAATGGTACAAGCACCTCTCCTTGGCAGAATTTGGAGAAAATTGAGATGAAAAAATATATTGTTTTTGGGTCAAATCACACAAACTTGACTTTGAAGCTCTGTAAAAACCTCTTATCGGGTTTTAGTGTGGTTAGTTTTATTTTATAGGTAAATTTGTTGGCTATAATAATCATTTTGTTTCACTATTCTAGCTATACTAGCTTTGGAGATATTGAGCTTTAAGTTGTGCAAGAAAATGATTCTTTCAAAAATCTTCAAATGCCGTCAGCTAAAGGATTAAGCTAAGGGGGTATGTTCCGTACAATTTTTTTGCTGGAAATCATATGAGGAATCACAATCCGGAGCGTTTATGCGGCAGTTTCTGGACACCCTGTACATATATCATTACAAAGCTAATTTTGTGTAGTTTGTTTCGTCCTCAGGATATTTTGCAGTCAACGAGAACGTTGTAGTATTCGAAATCATAGTTTTCGAAATAAGGGCAAAAATGTTCACCCTTTGCGACCCCCTTATCCAATGGCGCAAATTAGTGCAACTTTTTACTGCGTATGTATATTGGGCAGTGTATGCAACAATTTGGCATCAAACATTTCTTTTTTAGGGTTTTTTAGATTTTTCAAAAAACCCTTATGAAATCGATTTTGTCCGTCCGTCTCTGTCCGTCCGTCTGTTCACTAAATAACTCGCGGACGGCTTAACCGATCGTCATGAAATTTGGTAGGAATGTGTAGAATGGTAACAGTCTTTGGCACGAAATACTTTAAAGTTGGTGTGGTAAAGATAACAGGGTGTCCCGGACATTTGAAAATTTGTTCACTAAATACCTCGCGAACGGCTTAGCCCATCGTCATGAAATTTGGTAGGAATGTGTAGAATGAAGCGCAAGTTGTACAAAACGGGCAAGTTGTACAAAACGGTTGTACGTCCCGCACTCATGTATGGATCAGAATGCTGGACCATGTATGAAGGTTACGCGAAACAAATGACAGCGACTGAAATGAAAATGTTACGCATGTCAGTTGGTGTAACGAAAAGGGACCACATCAAGAGTAGCTTGTCCATAGACCAACCAATCACCGAAAAGCTCGAAGACCGACAAATGGATTGGTATTGCCATGTTCAACGGCGTCTGCCTGAGAACCCAGCAAAGAAAGCGATATCAATGGAAGTTCCACTTGATGTACCCAAGGCCAGAGGCAGACCGAAGAACACCTGGATTTGTCAAATGAAAAAGCAGCAACAACGCATTGGTCTCGGCGATGACACGATCCAAGATAGAGCTGCCTGTAGAAATATGCTGAGATATTATCGCCAAAACGGGCGATGTGCCTACACTGCAGGTCGAGCTACGCGAAACCATGGAGCGGTATAAAGAAAGAGGCAAGGAAGAAGAAGAAGTGTAGAATGATAACAGTCTTTGGCACGAAATACTTAAAAGTTGGTGTGGTAAAGATAACAGGGTGTCCCGGACATTTGAAAATTTGTTCACTAAATAACTCGCGAACGGCTTAACCGATTGTAATGAAATTTGGTAGGAATGTATAGAATCGTAACAGTCTTTAGCACGAAATACTTAGACGTTGGTAGGACAAAGCTAACAGGGTGTCCCGGAGCTTTGAAAAAGTCGACTTTTTTAAGTTTTATCGGACATGGACGTATGGGTACTCAAATCAAAGAACTCAATGGGTACATTTCATATCAGTTGCTTTTTTCCTGTTGGTAGTAATGGTAACGAGTTGCAGTTCAGTTAATATGTCTAGTCATGATGCATAGTAAATCTATTTTTGGATTGGTCTAATTAAAAGTGTTACCATTAACGTCTTTCATTCTGGAACGGGTTTATTTAGACCAATCCAAAAATAGATTTACAAGAAGCATTTCATTAATATTGTGCATAATTCTTATTTATTACCTATAAAATATACGTGCAAAATTATTCACTATGTATGTATCCAAATTCTAAAAAAACCCTCGCATTGCGGGCGCAGCCCTCTGTACGCCGGTATTTTTTATGTTTGGGTTTTAGGTTATCTGTACTATACTAATATTCAAGTTGGATAAATATTGGGAGACCCATCGGCAGATTTGTTTTCTAAAATAAAATAAAAACATAAAACAATAAAACAAATAAATACGATTTGGATGGTCAGTGATGAATGTGATAATATCGATTGTGTTTCATCGAAATAACGTAGCTTATCACTAAATTTTTGTCAATTTTTGGGCTCGAAGAATCGATCATAAAGTTGTTCGAAGCGTATGTATAAAATTTAAAAATTGACGGTTGGAATGGGCGCCAGCCACGTGTGAATCGCGACCAACATTTGAATAAGATTCATCTTCAATAAGTGAATGTCAGACTGGTCAGACACTCCTCTTTAGAATGATGATCAAAATTTCACCATCCTGATCCTTTTTATAAAGTTAGAAAAAAGTCACCCAACAGATACACTGATATGAGCTTCAACCAAATCAGTAGTCCAACTAGTTCCTTTTAATTATGAAAATTTATCCAACTAACAATAGAAACGATTTATCTAATTCTTTAACATCAATCTTTCCCATAACTTAAGAAGATGCAATCATAGACAAATTTATGATCAAGCAAGTCAAGGTAACGCAACGGATATGTAGGTACCTACTCGTAGACTAATAAGAAAATGCCTAAGGTGATCGTGTGAGAAGTGACGGAAGAATCAACCGATCATCATCAACAAACTCGTTACTACCGCATGTTCTTGACGATTATATCTTAACAAATATCAAACCTATCAAACCATCTTCTCATATTGTATCTACATACGTATATAAGTGCAAACTTTTATTTTTATATTTAACCTTTTCAGCGACACGTTTAACTCCTATATTTTCACTATTTCAAATAAACATTGCGATCCATTGAATTCTCAAGTGAGCGGCAAATTGCACTCAAATTATATGGCGTACTGGGAGGAAAGCCTTTTTTTCTGTTTGCTTATATGTTTAGCACCCGTTAAACGGTTGAATTGAGACCAACGGCATTTTCGCGTCTTTATATTGATTCATCATTGATCATTCATTTTATTACCAGGTTGACTTGAGGTAGGTCCCCCCAAAAGTAGAAGAAAAAATAATAGTAAATGAATTTGAATATGTCGAGTATGCATGTGACCTTATTTGCGTACTTATGGCATGGGTATCTATGACTCGACTCTGTGACTTGACAAAGAACCGCTTAGCGCTCTTGTAAATTGTGTTAAAAATGAGCCAACAATTGCGCGGTTTATTGTGTTGATGAAATTTGAATTGGTTTTCTTCCGTCGTACAATAGATGGAAAAGCAGAATGGTAAAGCCATTATGGGTGGTGCGGTTCTTGAAGAATGGTACCGAAAGTTGTCAACTTTTTGTCATTATGAATATAAATGTATGTACTGTGACTTAAGTAGATTTGCTCAAATCAATTCCGTGAACGGGGTATGTACTTGTCAATTGACATGATGTGAAATGTGACCCAGTTCGTTGAAGATTTTAGAAGTGAGAATTCAGCTGCTGGGAAGAAATTACATGTTATTTTAGGTTGTCTATTGTGAACAAGTCTTGTTTTCGCGGTAAGTCAGCGCTATGAGTACTTCTTGTGCTAATTTAAGATATGTACTGACTCAAAGTCGCATTTTCACTTTCATGTGATGCTTTGTTTTGGGGAATCCGTATGTACCTACTTGCCTACATCCTACACGAAAAAAAGGTTATTCATGGTTAGTTTGTGAAAATAGGTACCTACATTACATACATATTTCATTAACCGCTCCAAACTCACCAAACAGTGAGTTAAATGCACCATGCCCTAACAAGGGGTTACGAAAAGAGAAAAGAAGAGAAGAAAAGAAATTAACTCGCCTCTGGTTAATCAGCTAACAGCGACCACGGTTTGCCGATATACAACCAACATCTCCATCTTCCGTTTGTAGCACAAACCACCCTGCTGCCTCCCCTTCTCGTTGCAGGATAAAATCTAACACCTAGGCCTGTTCGGTACTCAAATTTCAGTACCCGTTTCAGATTTTCTTCAACACCCCGTGCACCGGCACTCGCAGGGTTTTTTCCAACACCCCGTTTTTTTATACCCTTCGCGCTATGAGTGAAAGGTGAAAGGATATACATATTAACTTTGCATTGAAGGGAGCATCTCTGACCATATAAAATATGAATACAGGGTGTCCCGCATTAGGTGGTCAATACTGTAAGGGTTTCAGCAAGAAAATTATCAATACAATCGGATTTTTTTTTATCGTTACTTCGTTATCGCTCTTTTTGTGAAAGTCATCAAAAATCGTGCCTTGTCATGCAAAACCACAATTTGCAGCCCTCCTGATGACTTAATTCAAGATTTGATTTCAGTTTTAGAAGGTACATGAAAATTCACAAAAACTGAAGTTTTTCCTGCTGCCAACATTATCTCAACTTTCAAGATACAGTTACTCAAACTCTTAGAAAAAGCATAGTAACCCATGCCATGCGTTAGTCCAGAATGGCTATGTGATCACACAACCCATATGTGTTTGACTCCAAATTTATTACACTACAGACTACACTCCACGAAATAATTCAAACGTCAAAATATTGTCGATGCAATTATTAACCCTTCTGTCGTCGCCTACGAGCTATTATGCCTAAGGTATAGCTGAATTTTCTGTGAAATCAATCTTAATTTTTGAAGAGGTTTAAATTTGGATCTTGAAACAGTTTACATACTATGTCTTACGATGATGCGCCGTTTTTTCGTAACTTTAGACATAGTTTACATTTCGCCGAACGTATGATCGCATTTGTGGCCGTCGGTTCCTTTGAAATATATATGGAAAGGGGTGGAAAATATTGTTGAACGATATTTTTCATCAAGATATAGTACCAATGGTCTGTCTGGATCTATACGCCAACAGAAGGGTTAAATATCATGTTGGCATTTTAAGAGAGTAATAAATATAACGCGGATTTCATATTCTCAATTGTAAACAAAAAATTGACGTTTGAATCAAATTTTCACGCATACTATGAACTGCAATAGTGTGAAAACGGTGCCATTTTTATTTTCTGATGGCCATTCTGGACTAACGCATGGCATGGGTTACTATGCTTTTTCTAAGCTCAAACTTAATAGAAATTTTAAAATTGATTTTTCATCGAAAATTCAAACAGTAATTTCATAACGGTGCTTTATACGTACACTCTGCAAAGCTGACAAAAGTTGCTTCGACATGTTGGCTTTCCAACGGTATATCACTTTTCATATTTACATTGCAGAGTTTTAGGGAAACACGCATTGAATGGTAAAAATCATGGCTTCAGTGGAATCGCTAGCAATTTTCCCCTTACTCGAAAAAAGACAAACAATTCGGGATAGAGTCTCGCTACATTATTTTGACCAGAACTGTAAGATATTTGAGATTTTGTACATTGTTTGGCGAATACAACGGTACTTGTAACAGTTAAAATTTAATATTTGCTATTCATAATCGAAAAGCTATTATTCTTTTTTATGTTTTCCCTTCGCAAGCGTGATTTTGACTACTTTTTGGCGGTTAGGAAATTCAGGTATAATTTTGTTAATAATACAATTTATTTTTCAAATATAGACCTCATTTTTAGACCAATGGTGGAAAACCAATTCTCCCATAGAGAGTATGCCGATAAGGTGTTTACGTATGGGGTTGAAGGAGGAAATGGACTTGAAGCAGTTCGAGAGTATAGTCGGCGATTCCCACAGCGACGAATTCCAGGCAGACGTACCTTCAAAAGAACGTATCGGCTTCTTGGAGAGACAGGTCGAACATGAAACCACACCCGTAGAGAAGGAGATCGCCCGACTAGTGTCGGAAGAGAAGAAGAGATTCTTAATCTCTTCGATACTAATCCAAAATTGAGCACGCGTAGAGCAGCACCTTAGCTGGATATTCCTCGGATGACGATCCAAAAGACTCTTCAGTCGGACAACCAGCATCCGTACCACCTTACGCAAGTTCAGGAATTACTACCGAGCGACTGTCAGAGGAGGATAACATTTTGCAAATTTTACCTCCCGGGGAACAGCTGCTGCAGCGAATTAATAATGCTTGTGACAACATAAAGGAAACCCCTCCTGAAATCCTTCAGACTGTTTCTTCCATGCGCCGAAAGTGTCGAGTCTGCATACAAAATGGAGGAGGCCAATGCCAGCAGCATTAATTCAATTCATAAAACAGACCCATTTAATCATTAGTTAATATTTTTAGTTTATTGGTTTTTTCTCATATTCAAAACATTTTTTTCATTTTTATTTAACAAATTTTCAAAATTGCGATAGTAAAATATAAGTTAGTTTGAATGATCCGATAAGAATATAATTACCTTGTTTTTTTACATCCAATATGTGTAATTCTAAAATCCCGCAGTGTAAATATGAAAAGTGATATACCGTTGGAAAGCCAACATGTTGAAGCAACTTTTATCAACTTTGCAGAGTTGTACGTATAAAGCACTGTTATGAAATTACTGTTTGAATTTTCGATGAAAAATCTATTTTAAAATTTCTATTAAGTTTGAGTAACTGTATCTTGAAAGTCGCAATAATGTTGGCAACAGGAAAAACTTCAGTTTTTGGGAAATTTTATATAGTTTCTGCAACTGAAATCAAATTATGCATTAAATCATCAGGAGGGCTGTAAATTATTATCATTTGGCATGACAAGTCACGATTTGCCATGACTTTCACAAAAAGAGCGATAACAAGGTAACGGTAAAAAAAAATTCCGATTGTATTGGTAATTTTCTTGCTGAAACAAGTTGAGCTATCCACCCTCACAGTATTGCCACCTAACGAGGGACACACTGTATAGTCCCTTAATCGCTTCGAATCATATTCCTACTACTAATGATGATAGTCGTCAAGATTATTTTATTTTACTACTTACTACATGCATTCTATACTTCAAATAATTCGTGCAGATAATAAAAAAAATCCCTATTAAATGGGTATCACAATGCAATGTACGTAGGCAAAAACGTAGTCATTTTCAGTACAATTTATCGGAGTTACACTGTATTTGATTCAGTGACAACTAAATATTTCCATTAAATTCAAATGTTGTCGATGAAAACCTGGTTGCAACAGGTGACTCTCGTCGAAAATGGAATTTCGATTTACCGCCACTTTCTTTGAGATTTTCAAAATTTTCTCGGTCTTTAAAGTTTAAACCTTTTCCAGCGTAAGACGGATTAAACAAAAAAAGAATCATTCAAATCGGTCCAGCGGTTTTCGAGTTTATGCGTGAGAAAGAAATCACGTTCCATTTGTATATATGTACATATATATAGGTAAGAAGAATAGAAGATGGCGTAACTATGCAAAGTAAGCAAACATTAAATTCAGCATGGCCCCATAGAACGAATCCATTTCTTTGGGGCTTTTTAGTTGCTTTGATAAAGACACATTAATTCAACGTTTTGTGAAATTGGTGTAAAAAATGTTCCTTATAAGAACCAAAATGGGGGATGGGTTTGTATGCCAACCCCATGAGCCCATGATCGGATTTGATCCATTCTTACGTATGGTTTGTGTTATCAATAGAAACACATTTGTGTGAAATTTGGTTAAAATTGGTACACAAATAAAAAAGTTTTCGTTAGAAGAAGCTAATTTGGGGAATTGGGTTTATATGGCAACCCCATGACCCCATTGTCCGATTTCACCGACTCAAACATACAAACTGACTGCAGCAAAAATAAGCATTTGTGCAAAATTTCAGCTTGATAGCATTTAAATTGACCGCGTCGCAACAGACAGACAGACGGACGGACATCGCCCAATCGCCTCCCCAAGTCATGCTGATCATATAATGTATACTTTTTAGGGTTTTTTTAGAATTTTTTTCAAAAAAACCCGTCCGTCTGTTCACTAAATAACTCGCGAACGGCTGAACCGATTGTCATGAAATTAGGTAGGAATGTGTAGAAGGGTTACAGTCTTTGTCACAAATACCTTAGAAATTGGTAGGAAGAAGATAACAGGGTGTCCCGAACGTTTAGTTTTTATCGGAGATTAACGTATTGGTATTTAAATTAAAGATATAAACGAGTACATCTCATATCAATTAAAATTTTCCAGTTTCGAGTAACGGTAAAAAAGTTATTGGCGTTTAAAGTTAAACTTCCTTTTCGACCTCCGTTTTTCTAAACCGTTATAGGGATCGATATGAAACTTTGCACAAAGATTGGTCAGTATGGCCTTATATACGTTAAATATTAAGACTGTTGACTTTTGCTAAGGGAAAAGTAAATAACAGTAAATTTGTAAAATTTAAATTTGTTCGTGTGTAGCCCCTCTTAGGTTTCCAAATATGAAAATTCTGCAAAGGGTTTTTAGAAAATTATATAGGGAATATGTCTACGAATTTTCTTCCGAATAACTGTATCCAAACCGGAAATATAGCCAAGAAGGTATTTAGTAAGGGCCTTTCACAATGCAAGGGAAGCCTCTTAAGCATTTCTTCAATGCATATCTTTTAACTTGATGAAACAATGAACATGAAATTTGGCGGAAATGCATAGAATGGTAATAGTGTTTGCCACAAATATTTTTGAAGTTTGTAGGACCAAGTTAACAGGGTGTCCCTGAATAGCTGCAAAAGTATACTTGTTCAATACTCATAGGAAAGCTTGCGTGGGCTCTTACACAATGGAATCATTTCGTATAAGTTGCTTTTCCTTGCTTAAAAAACAGTAACAGTAGATTTGCAGCTAATAATTCAGTTCATATATAAAGCCTGGCCATCCTTACGTTTGCTTGAGTTTCTTTTTGCTCAAATCAAGCCAAAAATAGATTTACAGGAAGCATTTCATTAATGTTGTGCACAATTCTTATTTATTGCTTATAAAATGTACAAAAAAATATTCACCATGCATTAAAATTCTAAAAAAAAACCCACGTATTTCGGGCGCAGCCCTCTGTACGCCGGTATTTTTGTATGGTCGGAAATGCTTCTTTCAATGCGCTACAAACTTCATGACAAAGTTAATATACCCTTTCACTCTATGAGCGAAGGGTATAAAAAGATTAAAGGGGGAAAATAACTAAGCTAAGGAAATTAATGCAATTACTTGTTCTAGGATTCCTAATCTAAACTGACCTTGGGGCGGCACTACTTAATTTACCACCTACACTAACGCCTTATCCGTCGTCGTCATACGTTGTCCGGTTAGCCGCACTCAATCGTCGTCGGACTGCTTGATCCTTGCTCCACGCGAGCCTTAAGGTACGTGTTCGTAAAGACTATTCATGTGATGATCGCTCAGCGATCGTAGTTTTGCATCCAATTTCGAGCCGTATTTAATTTTTTTTAATGGTTCTACTTTCCTAGTATCGACTATTGACTAAAGGAACATGTCTGTATAGTAAATATACTCATATAGTGCTCAAAACCGGTGGTTTAACCATAAAGTAAGAAATTGGAATAGAGATGGAACTCCATATAACATTAAAACCTACTGAACAGCATTATACCTTTGAGTGTGTGCTGTATGTAACATGTATATACACGAAGATATCTTCCGGTATGTACGCGTTACATACAGCACACCCTCAAAGGTAAAATCTTGTTCAGTAGGTTTTAATGTTATATGGAGTTCCATCTCTATTCCAATTTCTTACTTTATGGTTTAACTTCGATCGCTAAGCGATGATCCCATGAGTCGTCTCTACGAACACAAACCTTTAGCGCTTTCTTTTCCTCCAAGTCTTCGATTAATCAACCGACGCAGCACTGCTTCTCCTTTCTTCCACTTTCCTTCTTTCTTCAGACGCTCCTCCAACTTAAGCGCTTTCTTCTCCTCGTTTTGCTTATGTCCCGCCTGTTTCGTCTTGTCTCCAACTAGGTGTTTAACTGACCGAATAGAAACAGGGTATCCTGTTATATTTTTCGCCCTTTTTTTATTTCGGTTAAACGGTGAAACACCGCTAATCCTCTACGGACATACATTTCGATGCAGTTCAATAGCACGAACTCGATTCTGTGATCGCTATTGTGAATGTCAGATCCTTCATGCGATTTTTTTTTAATCTCATTGTAACTCAAAGCTCACAGCTGTCAGTGTCATCTGACAATATGACGTTTTTTTTTCCAAATAAACAAACAAACAAATAAAGTTCGATTCAGGTAAACTATTCCTTTTGTTCAGTAGAATTGATATGCAAATCCTGTATTAATGCAATTCAAAATTATCGGAAATCCACGAAACTAACGTTCATTTCATTTCAGTTTGCATCCTCGGATCCTTTGTCATTCATGGTCGCTGGAAATTCATATCGCTTCGCTCAACCGGACAACGAACGTCTGCGCATCAGATAAGTAGCGACGGTCATGGACTTGATTCTTTGCAAAAAGATCTTGTTAATTCTAGGTAATTCGTCTGCTGCGTTGAGCAACCTCTGAATGAGTGGCACAGCTAATCGCCGGATGGAATAGATACGGCTGCATTGTGTGAGCTACGGCTACGTTTCGATGTTGTTCTAGACTAGACTAAGACTAAGCTAAGCTAACATTCTAGGTGCTTCGGTTTTCAAAAACTGTCCGTGACAATAAACTGAAATTATTAGCTGTAATTTCGTTGCCGTTTTTCTGAATCAAGAAAAAGAAACTGATATGAAATGACTTCGTTGACCCCGTTGATATAAGTACCCACACAAACCTTTCCAATGAGTATCGAACTAGCAGACTTTTGCAGCTATTTAGAGACACCCTGTTAACTAGGTCCTACTACTACATTCCCACCAAATTTCATGTTTATTGTTTGATCCAGTCACAAGATAGCACTGAGCAAATGCTTAAGACGCTGCCCTGGTATTGTGAAACGCCCTTACTAAATATTTGGATGAGCTATATTTCCGGTTTGGATAAAGTTATTCGAATGAAAATTGGTAGACATATTCTTATATAATTTTCTACAAACCCTCATAAATATTATCATATTTGCAGATTTAAGAGGGGCTACACACGCACAAATTTAAATTTAACAAATTTACTGTTACTATTGAGATGTGAACCGAACGAGTTATAGAGAACAACTAATTTATTGGTTGAGAACTAAAACTAACAATTCATGATGTACATTACAATGTATGTGTCTGTGTGTGTGTAATAATAATATGCAATAGCAATAGTGAATTTCAGGTTGACAAAATACATATTTCAATACTCCCACTTTTTGTCACTTATTTAAATGAAATTTATATTAGAATCAATCTACGTTAAATTAAAAACAAAACGTTAAATCAGCAAACATCACACAGAATGCAAAAGTAAATACAATTCAAAAAAAAATTACTTTAAAACTGTTGTGACTCCCAACAATGAACGCAATAGTTGGTACTGATCCTTCGGTAAAGCCTTAGTAAAAATGTCGGCAATTTGTTTCTTCGTAGATACGTATTCCAATTTGAAAAGTCCCTCTTGATACTTCTCTCGAATGAAATGGTAGCGGACATCAATATGCTTGCTCCGCTTATGGAACTCCGGATTCTTGATGAGACGGATGGCGCTTTGATTGTCGATGAATAAAACACGATCGCTGAATTCATTGGGAGCAAGTTCTTCCAACAATCGCTTGAACCATACCATTTCCTTCACAGCATTAGAAGCTGCCACGTACTCGGACTCCGTACTAGAAAGAGAAACAGATTTTTGTCGTTCAGAGTTCCAACTCACCACACCATTCCCAATCATGAAGCAAAACCCGGTTGTTGAACGTCTTGTGTCTACATCTCCAGCGTAATCGGCATCGCTAAATCCTTGAAGCTGATACTTCCCGTTGCTCTGATATAGAATACCATAGTCAAGCGTTCCTTTCACGTATTTGAGAATACGTTTCGCTGCATTCTCGTGCATCTGGGTTGGGTTTTCCAAATAACGACTCGCATTGCTAACAGCGAAGCAAATATCAGGCCGCGTCGCAACTGCCAAATACATTAGACTGCCAATTAGCTGACGATACGGATAAACTGATTTGTCTGATCCATCGTATTTTGTTAGCGTTTGATTCGGATCGGCCGGAGTTGCTACTGGATTACAGTTTTCCATTTCGAACTTTCGCAAAATACGATTCACATAAGCCATTTGATGTACAAAAATTCCACCGTTTTCCAAATATTTGAATTCAATACCAAGAAAGCAATCGGCGTTGATTACTTTTACCTCGAAATTCTCCCGTAGATGTTCGATGATTTTGTCAATGCTTTCATCGCTTTTCCCGGCTATCACTCCATCATCAACAAAGATCGCCAAAATGATGGTGTCGCTGATAAAAACACACGGGTCAAATTTGCTTGGCGTAAGTCCAAATTTTTTGATGAAACCAGTAAATTTTTGTTCCAGCATCTCGAAGCTTGCTTGAGTCCGTATAAACTTTTTCGCAGTTTACACACTCTGTTCGAGCCATCTGCAAATCCGATTGGTTGTGTCATAAACACATCATCTTCCAATTCACCATGAAGAAACGCCGTCTTGATGTCGAATTGTCGCAATTTCATATTTTTCTCCGCTACAATGGCCAGAATTGCACGAACTGACACGAATCGAACTACTGGACTAAATGTTTCCTCATAGTCCACGCCATATTCCTGAGAAAAGCCTCGCACAACGAGTCGTGCCTTGTATCGGTCAATCGTCCCATCGGTGTTCTTCTTCAACTTAAAGACCCACTTGTTGTCTATTACCTTACTATTGATCGGCTTCTCGACTAACGTCCATGTTTCGTTCCTAATGAGAGAATCGTGCTCGTCTCGCATTGCGTCGATCCACTTCTCGCACTGCGTTGAATTCAATGCCTCTTGAAATGTTTGTGGCTCATCTTCAAATGTCAACAGAGCCATGGAATTCAATAACTGATTTCGAACTCGTAAGCGTCTACCGATAATATTTTCTTCGTCGATATCACACAGCCTCGGATTTTGACATACCACCTCGCTATCACTTTGTTGTTCGACTTGATGCTGTTCTTCGTTTCCTTGTTCAAATACCTCCTTGTCGCGTACATCCTCGCTTCGATTCTGAGTGATGGTCAATTGGTTGCTGACATCAGTTGCAATTATTACATCTGTTGATTCCTCTTGCAAAAATTTGACGTCTCGTGCGACTTCAACTTTAAAGTTGGAATTCAAAACTCGAAAGCCCTTGACGTTGTCATCATAACCGACAAAGACACACTTCTTCGATTTAGCGTCCAATTTTTGGCGTTGATGCTTTGGTATATGAACAAACACCTCAGTACCAAACACACGAAAATGTTCAAAATCAGCCTTTTTGTTAAACCACAATTCGTTAGGTGTTTTACCTTTGACGGTACTTGTTCCAGTTCGGTTCAAAACGAAGACTGCACAGTTTACTGCCTCTGCCCATAGCTTGGGATTCATGCTCTTGTCATGAAGCATTGTGCGAGCGGATTCCATGATTGTACGCATCTCTCTTTCGGCTGATCCGTTTTGCTGTGGTGTATGTGGTACTGTACGGCGGTGTCGAATTCCATTTTGTTGTAAAAATGTACTCATTTCTTCGTTGACAAATTCGCCTCCGTTATCCGATTGTAAAGCCCGAATCGAGTGGCCACATTCTTTTTCCGCTAATTTAACAAATGTTTGAAACTTTTCTGCCACTTCTGACTTTTGTTTAAGAAAGTAGACAAAACGGAAATGCGAGTAATCGTCTTTAAACAGAACGAAATATCTCGAGCCACTTAATGATAATTCCTCTATGGGACCGCATACATCTGCATGGATAATTTCGCCACATGATTTCGACTTTTCTTGACGTAAATTAAAACTTAGTCGATGTTGCTTTCCGTACGAACATCCATCACATTCGAAATCTTGATCCAAAAACTTTGTGCCTCGGCTTTTCAGAAAAGACCGAACATGCGCCGCATTTTGATGGCCTAAACGCTTGTGCCATGTCTTCAATGTATTCAAATTGACCATCATATTCGCCATTTCGCTGCATTCTAGTGGGTCAATGACTTTGAACAACATACGGAACATTGTTCCGTATCGTACTCCCACTGCAACAACTCTTTCTCCATCTAACAGCTCCAGCTTCAATTTATCTGACCGAAGAGTGTGGCCATTATCCATAGCCTTCGTAGATGAAAACAGGTTTGTGAACAGTTTCGGAACATACAGTACATTCAACAGGCGCTTCTCTATCCATTCGAATCCGTTGAACGATAAAATTGCGATGTCACCACGACCAACAGCGAAAATTTCGTCGCCATTTCCAATCGTAATTTTCTGATCATCGATTTTTTTGAAATTTGCGAACCAGTCGAATCGATTACACATATGACTGCTAGCGCCCGAATCAGAATACCAGACTTCGTTTTTATCCAATGACTCCGCCATTTCATTTATGTTGCAGAAAAATCCTTTGTTAGTGTCTCTATTCGACAAAGCACCATCTTTCTTCGAATTTTTGAGGGTACACTGATTTTTCCAGTGACCTTCTTTGCCACAAGTAAAGCATTTGCCTTTTTTCTTTCTTGATTTCTGTTTCGGTTTATTTTGCGTTTTTTGTTTTGCGAACAATGCTTCACTTTTTTCATTTCTATCGGTAAAAACAGCGATTCGACCTTCTTCGATCATAAGCCGACTGGTGAGATTCGTAATAGTTTGCTGATCTTTCGTCGCTGACTCCCAGGCACTTATAAAATGGCGGTATTCTTTAGGCAAAGTCATAATTATTTTCGTAATAATCATACTATCGGTGATTTGTTCGCCAAAGTCTTTCAACTGCTGCACGATGCCTTCCACTTTCGCAATATGTGTCGCAATATCGTCGTTGGGATCTTTCACCAAGGAGAAAAACTTTTGTTGCAGAAAATGCAAGTTCGCTTCAGATTTCTGCTCGAAAAACGCATGCAATTTCTCCCACATCGAATGCGAAGAAGTACAATTCAGAATATGGGTCATGAATTTTTGGCCAATAGTCGTAACAATGATCTTCTGGGCTCTCGCGTCCTTCTTTTTCCATTCGGCCATTTTATGTTTGTCATCGGGTTGTTTTTGCGTCCCATCGACCACATCGAAAATATCACTCGCCACAAGCGAAACTCGAACTTGAAACCGCCATGTCGCCCACTGCGACTTGTCTTGCAGCTCCTTAATGGTCACAATTTCTCTGTCCATTCTCGAAAACGATAACAAAGTTTTTTCAATCGCGATTCTGACAATATCCCGAAAAGAAATTCACAAAATTCTATTTTGTACCCGAATTGTCTACTTTTCGATTGTTTCGCGTTGACCGGTTTTCACAGGGCTAATCTGGGCCCATAACCTATTGAGATGTGAACCGAACGAGTTATAGAGAACAACTAATTTATTGGTTGAGAACTAAAACTAACAATTCATGATGTACATTACAATGTATGTGTCTGTGTGTGTGTAATAATAATATGCAATAGCAATAGTGAATTTCAGGTTGACAAAATACATATTTCAATAGTTACTTACTTTTTCTTAGCATATATCAACAGTCTTAGTATTTAACGTATATAAAATCCCAAGCAACAATTCGTTTGCTTTAAAGAAGCACTCCATACTGTAGCAATCATATAGTACCACGAAATTCATTTATCGTGTGACATCGCTTAAAGTAATATTTTGATCCGATAAAACATCCTTAAAGTATTTTCCGGAAAGCTTCTGTCATCATTATGGAATAAATTCAAAGATTGTGGTATAAAACTTCGATAAAACTGTCTCTAAACGTCAATCTAAAAAAGACACTCCTTTAAACACTCCACTCTTGTGTTTATTGGATGATACAGCACACACATGCAATGGTCTCTCTAAGTTAACTCACACACATGCATTATATTCTTCTATAGCACAGTCGGTGTCATTTTTATAGTGTGACATTCATATGGTCATCCAATAAATTGTTCACCGTAGTTTTATAGAAGGATGGGCATTGTGATTTTTTAATGAAATGACACTTGTGCTCTGAAATACATAATTTTGAAGCATAATTTAGTGCTACAATAAGGTTCTATTGGATTAAAAAACGGCGCCAAATGTCATTATTGGACTGCCCAAGCAACAATTCGTTTGCTTTAAAGAAGCACTTCACACTGTAGCAACCATATAGTACCACGGAATTCATTTATCGTGTGACATCGCTTAAAGTAATATTTTGATCCGATAAACCATCCTTAAAGTATTTTCCGGAAAGCTTCTGTCATCATTATGGAATAAATTCAAAGATTGTGGTATAAAACTTCGATAAAACTGTCTCTAAACGTCAATCTAAAAAAGACACTCCTTTAAATACTCCACTCTTGTGTTTATTGAATGATACAGCACACACATGCAATAGTCTCTCTAAGTTAACTCACACACATGCAGATATTCTTCTATAGCACAGTCGGTGTCATTTTTATAGTGTGACATTCGTATGGTCATCCAATAAATTGTTAAGCGTAGTTTTATAGAAGGATGGACTTTGTGATTTTTTAAGAATTGACACTTATGAAGTGCTCTGGAATACCACGTTTCTTGAATTGAATTCATTGAAATATTGCATGAAACTAACATTTCCTCACTCCTTGTTAACTTATGAATCAATTAAGATAATCTCAGCGCAGAAAATGTCTGCATTTTATTGATGAGTGTGTGGATTTATTCAACTTCAATTGATTGACATATAAAGAAGAAGGTGCAATGGAGAAGAGTCGATAAAGAAGTGTTGAGCACTTGTAGTGTTTACGAGCAATGTTAACTATATGTGAGGTTGGCCGAGTGGTTAGGGCGTCGGACTGGCGTACGACAGTCGCTGGTTCAACGCTGGCTGGGGGAATAATTTTTTTTTCTTTTTTTCACGAGAAAATGATGACATAACACATGATGTATGTCTTTTTCAAAGCTTAGTTCAGTGCTACAATGAGGTGCAATTGGACCAAAAAACGGCGCCAAACGCCATTATTGGACTATTATTCAGAGTTTATACCCTGTAAAGTGCCCCTATTATCGTTAGAAGAAAATATTCTATGAAATATTATAGGGATGAAATTGTTATAGAAAAGGGGAATTAAATTGTTACTTGGGTGTTATTTAGTAGTTATACCCTGTAAAGTGCCCCTATTAATGTTAGAAGAGAATATTTTACGAAGTATTATAGGGATGAAATTGTTATTTGGGCGATTTTAGCGATTCAAACGTACAAATTGCCTTCAATAAAAAGAAGCATGTGTGCAAAATTTCAGCTCGATAGCTTTTAAACTGGCCGAGTAAAAGGCGTAGCAACAGGCAGACAGATGGACATCGCCGAATCGACTCAGCTCGTCATGCTGATCATATACAATATACGAGTATTTTATATGGCTGGAGATGCTTCCTTCAATAAGTTAAAAACTTCATGACAAAGTTAATATACCCTTTACTCTACGAGTGAAGGGTATACAAATAAGCTAAGAACGAAGTTGACGAATCATCCCCAAAACTGTAAGTTAAAAGCCAAGGTAAACCAAACATACAATCCGTCTAAAAAAAAAACTTATACCTCAGAGCCGGGATGGACCGTTTTAATAGTATGAAGTATGAAAGGAAATCTTAGGGGCGAATGGATTCTGAACCAACCTGGCACCCGCAGTAAACCAATTAAAGTACGCGTCGATGGCTCCCTGGGGCATCTTCGGATGTTCAGAGTCCTCCATTACAAATCTCCAATCGTTCTAAAAGTGAGGCGCAGACTTCCTGCCTTTTTGTAGCTTCGTCAAGATTCTTCTTCTCTGTACCGTAAATCCTTGTGGGGTATGGTAACTTCCCTCAGCCGTTTATAGGCTACTTCGAGTCAACGTTACATTGCATTTCATTTGGGAGTGTATATTATGTTGCAAGCACTAAATATTTCCTATCCGTACATGTACGGAGATTTTGGACCACGCCAAGATTCGATCTCCGGACCACTACATTACTAGCATCGTAGAGTGCGACTCAACCAATTGAGCCAAAGGGCGCTCGTCAAGATTAAGGTTCCACATTTTTTGTTTAGTTGTGAATGGTCCCACGATAAGCTAGTTATTGTTATATCAACATTTCTAAATTTTTATACCGCATTGTGATTGTTGTATAGTCAGATTACTTTGCATCAACTTCATACTTATACAGAATAATTGTTCTACCTAACTTCAAGTCTATGAAATTATTACTCACTTCCGACAAGCCGCCCTACTATGTACTTGTAATACAAATAAGTCGTGTTAAATAAAATCAGTTTTTATCATAAATAGAAATAACAGTTTTCCTTAAATGCTTAAATACAACAGTGATATAAAAGGAAAGGGGTTTCCAGCATTTTTCCTAAGTATATTTTTCGCTTTTTTTTTCTTATTGTATAATTATAAAAAAAAAAATAATTGAAAAAAAAAATAAACGCTTAACCGATTGTATTGCGGTTTGATTTAAATTTTACAGCAATGTAAATGTTTTTCAGGATCATTTCATTTGACTATCGTAGCTTGAGTGACTTTATATTTACCGAGTGCTAGGCATTCTAAGGATTTTAGCACATATTTTACAAAATATCTTCCTTTGGATAACACCAGTCACTAATCTAAGTGTATAGCAACCAGTTTTAAATGTTAAATACATACTACATAAATACCAATCATAAAGATCATTTGATGGAATTTTAATTGCTGATTATTTTGTAGAAGCTACGAAGAACAAAAAAAAATCATTACTTCCACTGCTTACCATTTTCCTCTTCTTCCACCAAGTATGAACCTACATACATACTTGCACTTCATAGCATACATTCTATTCCCCGCGTGCACTGCCGTCAAAAAACCGTTAATTATGACAATATATTGCGGCATCTTCTCTTTACTCAACACTCAACCTTGTCGTGGTCGTGCCTTCTTTTGATACCTCCAATATCTCTTCTTGTACAATTCAATCGCTGAAAAGACTCTATGATCGATAGTGTCTCTGATTTTCGTGCGATTCTTTTCTTTTTGCTTGATCCCATCTCCACAACAGCCACACTAGCACTTTACGCTAACACCTGTGTAGAGACATCTTCGCTGAGTGAGAGCCATACAAACGTGTGTCGTGCAAAAAAAAATTACCTCACGTGTGCTATTCGCGACTGAAGGTATAAAACGGTGCAATTTTAGCATGCGGAAGGCCAGTTCGATTACGAGAATTATGGCAGAAGCATACGTTAACGGTCGATCATCGCGTAAAAGTGACTCGGGTATTTGCAGTAAATTCCAAATATGGCAATTATCGATTTCGTTCCTATTGTTGTGGATTTTCGCCTGTTTCGGGTCAGTGGAAAGTGTGAAAGTGTCCTTGCTCGATTATATGAATGAAAGTGAATTGAAATTCTATTTCGATGGAGCGTCATTTGATTCGGGGGGAGTCCCCGACTACGAGATGGTGGAAATTCATGTGCGAAACGGCCGGAAAACGCGAGCAGACGACTCCTATGGGCGTAAGCGTGAATTAAATTTTCGTGCATTCGATAAGTGAGTGTTGTCCATGCTATCACCCCACCCACGCGTTTCTAGTGTGTGTTTAAACCAAATTTTATCTAATCTTCCAACCATATTGTCGTAGGTCGATTCACTTGGATTTATACCAAAACGACCTTTTAATTTCACCACGGATGCGTGTTGTCACCAGAACGGAACAGAGCGGTTACGAAGATCTTTTGAATGTGAGTGATGCAAAATTGATGAACAAAAGTTGTTTGTATCTTCATCGAAGTCGCGATAGTGTCGGTGCATTTAGTAATTGTAACGGTGAGGATTTTGTAGGTATTTATTTGTTTCCGATTTATATGTTGCGTATGGAAAAATATGAAAGTGTAATGTGTCTCGTCAGGTCGGATACGTTCTTATGCAAAATGAAACATTAGAAGTGCAACCGTTAACGGATCGTCTGAAAGGCGTATTGTCACGAGCAGGATATCATCGCAGTTTGGATAATGCGCATTTTATTCGGAAAGTTTTTGCTCCTGAGGTGCCATTCGGAAATGACGATAGGTTATTGCGAAGGTAAGTTTCAATAAAACATTTGGTGGCATTAAACAACATAATTAGGCAGGACAGAGCCCAGAGTCCGGCCAAAACGCCGAAAGACCTGATTTTGCCCGGCTTTGTTCTGTTTAAATGTATCTGCGAATGCGAATCAACGTCGGTACCAATCAACGAATGTATTCTCCTTAAAGGCAATTCACATTTGAATTGCTATTTATATTAACACAACAACAAGAAGTGGAGTCTATCTTATAGAAACCTATCTCAATGATTTATGCTTGTCAAAAAGTGAAAAAATCACACTTATGTGTCCAAAACCATGCACAGAGCGGAAAATGGGTTATTAAGCTCTTTACACACTATAGAAGATTTTGCATAATCTTGAGATTTTACAAAATCTAGGCGGAAAACTTGTAGATTTTCCATACATTTTCATAGATTTTGTACGGAGATTATAACCAAAATCTCGGAGAAAATCTTTGCAAAATCATGGTGAAGTGCGGTGAGTTTCGCATTTGACAATTCTACAGTAGAGGTCATCGCATCCATTTTCGATTGGCACATGGTTTTGTACACAAAAGTGTGATGTTTTCACCTATTGACGAACATAAATCATTGACATAATTCCTATAAGATAGATTCTGCTTCTTGTTTTAACAAATTAATATAAATAACAGTTTCAGTCGTTCATGAAATTGTCGGAGTTTGCAATATAGACGGATTGTACTGTAATGTCAAGTCGTGGAACAAGATTACGACCATAGTGTGAACAGCATACGAGATTACATAATCTACATAGATTTTGCGGCTATGTGTGTAAAGCGCTTTACACGGCCTCTACTGTAGTATTGGAATGTTTTGTCAAAGGTGGAGCTCACCACACTTCACCACGATATTCAATAGATTTTACTCTAGGTTTTGGTTATAATCTCGGTACAAAATCATGAAAACATATGGAAAATCATGAAGATTTTAGCCTAGACTTTGCAAACTCTTCTGAAGTATGTAGAGAGCATTAGATTTACTTCATGTTATCTACCAGCAAAAGAGTAGTTTTTCTTTTGAACCAGAAATGTACTAATTTTGAATTCTCTATCATCCACCTACAGTTTTCCGGTGCGATATTAATGCATTCTCGTTACATTTTGCAACATATTGGGTAAGGTTAGGAAACACAACAGTTACGTATGTTCCGCAAACATGTTTATCGTTGTGATTCCCTTACTGCCATTTTGCGAATCAGAAATAATCTCCGGTTCTTTTCGTTTACATTCTTTTCGTTTACATTTTCAACAAAGACAGACTAACGAAAAGAACCAAAGATTATTTATAACCCGCAAAATGGCAGTTAGGGGATCAGAACGGCAAAAATGTTTTCGGAACTTACGCAACCGTTTTGTTTCATAACCTCACCCAATATTTTCAAAAAAATCCTTAGAACTTTTTATTTTAAGGTCTGTCGGCAAGGTGGTAGCATACTTGAATAGATTTTTTTAAACTATTTTTGTCTACTTACCTAAAATTTCGAAGCGATCCGCGTTGTTCGCTTCGCTCACACTAATTGAACTTTAGGAGCGATTTTGAATGCAAATCAACCTGCTAACTATAATTTATTGGGATCGACGTATCGATGGTGAAACTAAAGTGAATATGGAAGTAAAGCGGTAGATTTACGTCCGGCCAATACTCCTTAAGGGGTCAAGGCAATACAACAACAACTCACTCAACCCCCCGACTTGATGAGACTGCTCTTCTTCCTCTTTATGGCACGATACCCCGACGTCGGGCCTTATGGCCGCCCGGATTGAAGACCTCCAATTGTCGCGGTCACGCGACCTTGTCCTCCAGTTCCGAAAGCCTAGCATCTGGTGGGCGTCCTCACATACAGAATGCTCCCATCGGGCTCTCGGTCGTCCACGCAATCTGGCTCCGTTCACTTGTTGCGCGTTCATCACCTTTTTGGGCATGCGATCGTCGTTCATTCTTTTTACATGTCCCGCCCATTGCAGTCGCTGCAATTTCACGATTTTCGACACCTGTAGCTCATCATATAGCTGATACAACTCAAGGTTGTACCGGATGCGCCATTCACCTCGTTCACGAACGGTCCCGAAGATTCTTCGGAGAACCTTTCGCTCGAATGTGTCCAACAGGTGTTCAGAGTTTTGGGTTAGGGTCCATGCCTCGCAGCCATAGCATAGCACAGGACGGATTATGGTTTTAGATACGTGGAGCTTCGTGTTCCTGTGCACAAGCTTCGAATTCATAATTTGAAGGAACACTTACTAGCTAGTTGTATCCGTCGCTTTATTTCATCTATTTCGTTGGCGTCGTTTGACAAATTGCAACCCAGGTAAGTGAAGTTGTCTACATACCCTATATTGAGGTCCCCCACTGTGATGCTTGAATTTACTGGCGTTCTTGTTTTTGATTGCATCATGACCTTGGTTTTAGATTCGTTGATATGTAGCCCAACTTCTTCGGCGGCGTTATTGTGATTATGCAGAAGGCTTTCTGCATCACCCAATCTTCGAGACATGATGTTGATGTCGTCGGCGTACTCTACCAGTTGAGTCGACTTAATGAGTAGCGTTCCGCTGCTGTCCAAATTCATGGCTCGAATTACATACTCCAGACCCAGGTTGAAGAGTGTCGGCGCAAGCCCGTCGCCTTGCTTGAGTCCAGTACGAGTTTCAAATAGATCAGTGAGTCTGTTCTGAAGTCTGACCTGCGAGACGGTACTAGTCATCGTCATCCTTATGAGTTGCACTAGCTTAGCCGGTATTCCAAAATGCAGCAAAATGTTGCACAGTACGCTTCGATACTGTCGTATGCCTGCTTGAAGTCGACAAATATTTGGTATACTTCGATGTTGTATTCCCAGCACTTCTGGAGTAAAAGCTTCACTGTAAAAAGCTGATCTGTTGTCGAACGACCAGGTCTAAAGCCGCCTTGGTACTCGCCAAAGATTTCTTCTGCGTACGGATTAATTCTATTTTCTAGAATCTTAGATAACAAGCAAACCATCTACGAGGTATACCGTCAGGGGAGCACCTAGCCTTTCGGCCTTTATCTCCCGGTCCCGCTAAATGTTTGGACCTTCGGCTTTTTACTGACAAGGTGTTATTGTCAGATGGGGATTTCTCCATCCGGCGCATGCACACACCATCAGGAACCCAACCCCGGGGTTGCATCACTAGCTGGATGACTTGGGTAACAACCTCCAGCCACTACGAAGCCAACGCCTTGATGGGAAGGACCATGGTCCCCACAACCCACATCCTCCTCTACGACCCCTTTGATGGTGTCTTTGAGTGTATCCCCGATCTCAAGGGCGCCTTTGTTGCCGATGTTATTTAGCAAGGGCGTCAGCTTCTCCTCAAGGGCAGTCGTATAAGCAACCACCGTGGCATTATTCGACAATTTGTCAACCACACAAATTTTGTCGGGTTGAATCTCAAATGATGCACCGAAGAAATGCTGCACCTATAGGTCGCTTTCACCATATAGTGGTCAGAATCAATATTTGTTTCACAATTGGATCGAACATCCATGATGCTCGATGCCCATCTCTTACAGACGGGGACGTGGTCAATTTGGTTGACGGTATGTTGATCTGGAGATTTCCAGGTCTGCCTGCGTGAATGCGACGATGCGGAAAACACGTAGAGCTAATGACCATATTTCTGCTGGTCGCGAAGTCAATTAGTCGTTGGCCATTGTCGTTACAGTCTTCATGGATGCTGTACCCTCCAGTAATCCCCCTATGCCAACTTTCGTTTCTGACTTTGGCGTTAAAATCCCCCAGTAGCAATTAGACATCGTTTGATTGAAGTGAATCGAAGAGATTTTCCAGGCGGTGATAGAACTCGTCTTTAACCGCGTCCTCACTGACTTCGCGCTTTTATGAGGCAGATATTGAAGAACCAGGTTTAAGTGCGAATCGCTCACAGCCGCTCGTTGATGGGTTTGAAGTCGATAACATGTGGCTTAAGTTGATTGTTTACAATGAACGCCACTCCAAACTCCCTGTGGCCCTAAGGTAAAAAATGCTTCTGCCGCTGCTGCTGCTGTCAATGTGGGTCATCAAAGGCAAATGCGTGTGTTCTAAATTGAAATTTTTCTGCGGATGCCGATGCCTCTGCCGATGCTGATGCTGACGCGGGAAATGTATTTCAACTATAAGCCATATTTTTATTTAAATGCTAAGGGCGGAGCGCGGACCCTTTTCCTCATTCACATGTCACTACTAGGGGCAAATAGCAAAGAAATTAGCTTCCACCAATAAATTAGCACGGGATCGGTACGCGGTACACACAACACACACACACACCTTACAAATGGTCAAATTCGGCGTTCCAAATTGGGTCTAATTCAACACCAAACGGTTAAGGCACGATCGCCGTTATTGCAGACCCACCCAAGTAACAATTTCATCCCTATAAAACTTCGTAAAATACTCTCATCTAACGACAATAGGGGCACTTTACAGGCTATAAACACTGAATAATAGTCCAATAATGGCATCTGGCACCGTTTTTTGATCCAATAGAACCTCATTGTAGCACTGAATTACGCTTCGAGAAAGACATACATCATGTGTTATGTCATCATTTTCTGTCATTTTCTCGCGATTGCAAAAAAAAAAAGAAAAAAAAATCCCGCAGCCAGCGTTGAACCAGCGACTGTCGTACGCCAGTCCGACGCCCTAACCACTCGGCCAACCTCACATATAGATGACATTGCTCGTAAACACTACAAGTGCTCGACACTTCTTTATCGACCCTTCTCCTATGCATCTTCTTCTTTATATGTCAATCAGTTGAAGCTAATTAAATTCACACATTCTTCAATAAAATACAGACATTTTCTGCGCTGAGATTATCTTAATTGATTCATAAGCTAACAAGGAGTGAGGAAATGTTGGTTTCAAGCAATATTTCAATGAATTCAATTCAAGAAACGTGGTATTCCAGAGCACTTCATAAGTGTCAATTCAGTAAATCACAAAGTCCATCCTTCTATAAAACTACGGTGAACAATTTATTGGATGACCATACGAATGTCACACTATAAAAATGACACCGACTGTGCTATAGAAGAAAATAATGCATGTGTGTGAGTTAACTTAGAGAGACCATTGCATGTGTGTGCTGTATCATCCAATAAACACAAGAGTGGAGTATTTAAAGGAGTACGTTTTTAGGTTAACGTTTAGAGACAGTTTTATCGAAGTTTTATACCACCATCTTTAAATTTATTCCATAATGATGATATAAGCTTTCCGGAAAATACTTTAAGGATGTTTTATCGGATCAAAATATTACTTAAAGCGATGTCACACGATAAATGAATTTCGTGGTACTATATGATTGCTATAGTATGGAGTGCTTCTTTAAAGCTAACGAATTGTTGCTTGGGCAAGTCTGTCCTTACATCCAGGCTCCATCATCCTCCCTTTGAAAATACCCATTCTACTACCGTTGGCTTCTCGAGTCACCGTTGTTACGTTACGAAATATGTATACCAGACCCCTAGAGAAACGACATACATACGAGTATATGTACATGTGAAAAATCCTTTATCAAAGATCCCGAAAACCTGTCTAGTCCTGACCAAACGACTTTACCAAGCGTTGCTTTTACCGAGTGTTACAAGAATAAACCTACATGCTATATTTTGTTCCAATTCTGATGAGTCAGAATTCCTTAAGAGGCCCTTATAGACTCAACGATTTATCGGCCGATCAGAGCTCATTTCTGTGGAGAAAGCACATTTTCCGTGGAAAAAGCTCATTTTCTCTTGCGAATTTAGTAGTGGAACCTAAAAAATGAGCTTTCTCCACATAAATGAGCTTTGATAGGCCGATAAATCGCTAAGTTTATGGGGCCCTTAAAAAAACGATTTCCCCAATGTTAGTTAGTCTATTCAAAACCGTTTTGGTGGCCCAACGCCATATTTAAGTTTCCACCAAACCAGCGCAATGCGGTAGCGGCACTTGTCAGAATGTATGAAATAGTTTCCAGCGCGGTACACCACTGCGAACTTGTCAATTCGCGTTAGAATTCGTTATCGCGCTGGTTTGATGCAAGCTTTAGGGTCCATCTAGATTAGTCGCTAAATGGCTGCGCGTTGAAAAACTGGCATCACGAACAGCCATTTGGCTGCTACTTAGCATCTACACTAGCAGCCAAATGGAGACAGAAATGACAAAACCAACATTTAATTTTGGTGATTTTTTTCAATTTAATTATCAAAATCGGACTCTGCGCGTTTGAATTATTACACGGTCATTCAAGAATTATTCAATTTTCAATTGTCACTTTGAATTTGACAAGTAGGTTGAGTTGCCATATTGAATATCAAAACTGGACGCACACCAAAATGGCGATCAGACGTTTGTTCATTTTGTAGGGCGTTTGTTCATCCTGGAAACGGAAGGATACAGGAAATATAAAGGAAAAAGAGATTAGTTGTGACGTCATCTTCACTCAACCAACGCCATCTACTCAGCTCAGCTGTACGATGATGGTGTGGATCTTGCATAAATTGTTCGCGGGACACGGGTTGCCCGTACAGCTGAGCTGAGTAGATGGCGTTGGTTGAGTGAAGATGACGAATATGATGATGAATAATTCCTGTATCCTTCCGTTTCCAGGATGAACAAACGCCCTACAAAATGAACAAACGTCTGGCTTTCGATTGATACCAAACCTATACCTTTCCGACCCATATTTAAAAATGACTGGCTAAGTTCACACTCACAGTTTTCAAGTTGCTATAATTAAATAATTAGAGAAGCACAAACGATATTAATTGGTTAACAATCAAGAACAAACGTAGCCGCTGTAGAACAAACGGTTCACCGAGCAAAAGGACCTAATTTCAAAAACATGACTGGCTAACTTCACACAGCCGCAGATTTCGCACCAATGCACCTCGCATCATCAAGAGAGGTGACACCGGATGACCGACAAGCTTTTGGGCTAGGAAGAAAAGCTAGCTTTTTTTGGTTGTTGTTTTTTTTTCTTAAACTTATTTTATTTTTATTTTCTATTTCTAGCGACAATTTTATCCAAGAAGACAATACCAATCGATTGGGCCGAGGCTATATTCCACCTGCTGGCAGAGTTATTATCGAAGTTGGTGTTTTCTTCGATGAAGCGGCTTACAAAACATTTTCACCATTTTTCGATCATGACGACGAAAAACTCACTGAGATGATTCTAGCCTACATGAACAACGTTCAAGCGATCTACCAACATTCATCCTTGGGTATTCCCGTAGACATTTCCATTGTTCACATAGAGTTGATGAAGAAGCAGCCATCGTCAATGCCTCATCATAATGGCGAACGTGAAGCTCTACTTGATTCGTTCTGTGCATACCAGAAACGTTTGAATCCTCCGAGTGATGATGAGCCCAATCATTGGGATATGGCTCTCTACATATCAGGATTGGATTTTTACTCTTACGAGAACGGTTTCAATTCGGGTGCTACAATGGGCCTGGCCACTGTCCGGGGAGTTTGTAATCCGTCATATGCATGCGTTATTGCGGAATTTGGAACAACAAATGCGTTCAGGAGACCATATCCTTCGGCCGGATTCACATCAGTTTACATTTTGGCGCATGAGATGGGTCATAAGTTGGGAAATGTGAGTTTCACGTAAGGATTGATTTATTTAGGTTTTGTTTTGCTTAGTTTAGGTATGGCGCATGATTCGAGTGGAAACTATTGTGCGAAAGAAGGATATATTATGTCACCGTCGCGTGGCACGCAAGGTGAAACGAGCTGGTCGAGTTGTAGTGCCAAGATCGCCAGGGAATTGCCTAGGTATGGTGGAATTCTTTCTTAATTTCATTTGCTAACGTTAACATTTACACGCAGCTGGGCGACATGCTTACGAGACCAACCAGAACTAGCGCCGGCTGAATACGATGCCTGGAAATATATGGGATACCCGGGACAATCATGGTCGGCTAAACGTCAATGCGAACTGTTGCTCATGTAAATTACAATTTTAGTTCAGTTAAAAGTTTATATTAAAATTAATTCTTTCTAGAGATAAAGATGCGATCGATTCCCCAACAAATGGTCCGTACAGTATTTGTCAAAATTTGCAGTGTCGATCTCCGCATCGGACAGGATACTTTTTCGCTGGACCCGCACTTGAAGGAACTACCTGTGGAAGAAATATGTGGTGTGAAGGTGGCTATTGTACACCGAAAAAGGATATCGAGAAGCCTGTGCATACTGTGAGTGGTGGCTGGGGTCCCTGGATGCAAGACAAATGTGCATCGGCTTGCATTGACAAATCTAAAGGTTTCCGGACACGTCGACGAGTATGCGATAGTCCAAAGCCTGTGAACACGAACGAAGGTTGCGAAGGATCCTCTTATGATGTGGAATTGTGTGATGACTCAAAAGTATGCTCGTTGAGTAACATATCCAATTCTGTCAATACATAACTTCTTGAACCTCTCGATTTTCAGATATGCCGAAGCGTTAGACGATTTACTCCCATTAACTATGCATCAGATCGATGTCGAGCATTTAGCCGTCAATTGACCACATTGGATCCGCGAGGATTTGGATTGCAAGCGCCACACGAAAGTTCTCGTCTCTGGATGGCTTGTGCCATTTTCTGCCGCAGAGCAAATTCATTGTCCTATTACACGCCACGTTTGGAGCTGAATGATCTCGGTTTGGATGCCTATTTTCCGGATGGTACTTGGTGCCATTCAGACTCTAGTTCCAATTATTATTGCCAACAGCATCATTGTTTGCCTGAAGGATTTCAGTTTGGAAAATTTAACGTCTGGGCATTGAGTGAAGATGTGCCAATTTCAAACAATGCCAATCCGAACCCTATCGAACCAATGAGTAGTAAAATTACGGATTACTTATCGCTCGATCGTTTTGGTCGTCCGTTGAGGACGGTGCTAAGGCCTGAAGATATTGATGAGGTTATGCAAAATGAAGTGTGGACGGATGATAAGGATTACAGAGATATGCCCCGATATGATGATCATCAGTATTTGGTTGATTAGTATTGGTGATAGGTGGAAGGATTATTATATTTATTAATTTTTTAAGTTTTATAAATTTTCATATGCCTAAATAAATTATTTATGTTTTGTTTGTTTTTCTTTATATGGATTTGATCAGACGCACTAGTCCATGACAGGAAAGTCCCCAAACCTTGAATTTCGCTTGTAACTATTCAAATAAATTCTCCAAAGTACAAGCATATTATGTACATAAAAGTTTCAATCAATCGGAACGGATCCGAACAATTTTTATAAACTCATAAGAGCAATAACTCCCATATAAAAATATGTAACTACGCTGCTAGTGTCAAATTTACTTAACTAATTGCTTTCTAATTGATCAGGACGGCTTCTACAATAACATCTGTTGCTATCTACTAAATTACTATTTTTCCAATCCATTCTAGAATCGAAGAATTGGAATCCTTGTTGAAATACGTTTATACATTCTTATATTTATATGGGCACAAGTTTCTATTACTGCTACCCATCCTTCAAGGGTGCAAGGAAACGTCCAGGTCCAATGTTTGCACATGCGACGATATCCTCATTGTCACCCTCGAGCCATTAGAAGCCACTTTTACTGGCTACATGCAACATGCCGGATATTGGATATAGGAAATACGAGTCTGATTGTTATTTTTCAGTTTTTTTTATTCTTATGAACTTGAACTTCAAGAGCTTAAGTTCATGTACTATATGTATATTTGTCCAGTCACAGCAGTGTGGTTAGTGGCTAACGACAAATTAATTATACTCCGGATAGATTGCGTGCAGTTTCTTCATTAAATTTCGCGAAATCGCTCGAAAGTACCGTCAAGTAAGTGCTTCCGTTATTGTTATTATTGTCTGCATGCTAAATATCCTTAATGGAAGGATGAGCACTAGTCACTAGATAAAAGAATGTCGTATATACTGAAATTGGAAAGGTGTTTTTTCGTATTGATGTAACTTATTTACGGTCGATAATCCCATTTATCTCAATTCACTTAAATTAAAACGTAGCTATTGTCAATTTCTAAAAGATTGTCTGTTTTTGCTACCAATTTCGAGTGGTTTAATTAAATGCCAAAAAGAAGTAGAGTAGATAATGTCAAAAGAATTCATGAATTATAGGTGCTATCGAGAAGTGCCGCTTAGTACTTAGGGAGATGGGTCGTTTCTTCGATATTACGCTATGCTGGATACCGGGTCATAGTGGCTTCCATGGGCGTAGCCAGGATTTCGGTCAGGGGGGGGGGGCAAGCCCAAAATTTTTTCAAAATCATGATTTTCTTAGGAGTAGAAATTTCCGGCCGCAGAAATATTGTTAGCCAATTTGAGAGTAGCCTGGCTTGTGATTGGATTGATGCACAGGGTCATGGATTCCAGACTCACCGTGAATGAATTCATTTTATGGTGTTTTTCGAACTCACGACCTACGTAACAGACTATGATGTCGCTCAGATTGTAAACAAGTATCCATTTATGGCGATAAATAACATTGCTGGGCGTGCTGTTGATCTCAACACCTCAACAAAACAGCAGTTTAGATCTTGGAAATTGAATTTAACTCACACATCTGTGGCCCTAGTTTACTGGTGGACTGCCACGCATGTTATTTCTTTTTTTGCTAATTTTAGAGTCAAATTTTTAAAATTAAGATGAGAATCATTTTCTTCTGCATTCTAATTACAAATCTGCCTTTTAGAGCGTAGTTTGTCTATTTTCAGTGCATTTTTTGCATCTCGGACTGCATATTCCACTTGCGAAATCAGTTTGTTTCGTCTCTCACTCTCATCTTAGCAAAGTAGCATCGTCAGAATATTTATAAATCCTTTATTGATTGACTGGTTAACGGTTTTAATAAGATTTCCTCTAAATTTATTAAAGTATTAACAGTGGCCAATTTTTTTTCCTGGAATGATTAGAAAATAAATTTTGATTTAATAACTTGAAAGACCCGCTCTGTGGCTCACTTGGTTGAGTCGCACTATACGATGCTAGTAATCTAGAGATCCGGAGATCGAATCTCGGCGTGGTCCAAAATTTCCGTACATGTGAATGAAAATATATAGTGCTTACAACATTATATACACTCAGAAATGATATGCAATGTAACGTTGACTCGAAATTGCCTATAAACGGCTAAGTTCACGCACCATGGCCCCACAAGGGGCTATACGGTACTGAGAAGAAAAAGAAGAACTTGAAAGACACTGAAATATAAGACCCGTTTCTTTACAAGGTCCTTAATCATGGAAGGTCATGCTTATTTTTAGAACGGAAACGTCATGCTTCGTCGATTCGCTCAACTTTGACGCCTCATACAAATTACCCTTTCTCAAAATATTTATAAAATTTGACAGTTAGTTTATTTAGAATGGAAAAACATCGATTTTGGAGCCGATTTTTATGAGTTCGAAATGCAATCTTCCTAAAATGAGAAAGAATTTTGAGACATTTTCTTGATTTGTCCTATTTTTGCCCTAGTAAATTTTTTTTCCATAATTTTTGAAAAAATGGATCCCACATTTCAAAAATAAACATATTTGTTACGAGCTAGTTGTATGGCCACAGACTTATCGTCGAATCGACAACCAGGCATAAGAGATACTGGAGTTCTAAAAGTTACACAAAGTGCATCCTTCGTCGTTTCGACGACGGCAATTTCCAAAAATCCAACTTACCCTGCTTACTTCGTCTAGCCGCAATGAACCCGGCAAGTACATCGGCACGGTAAGTGCTGTACGAAAACTTAGCTCCAAATAATGAGAATTGTCACGAAAAATGGGATAAATTTGGTGATGCGTAGTCGATTCGACGAAGCATGACCTTCCAGGGCTAACAAAGCAAAGCTGTATACCATTTGTCACCCTTTCAGATGAAGTTGAACTCCACTAACTTCCCGAAGGGACCTAATGGTTGAAATTGTGTACTCCAGCTCAGAAGCCATGAAATGAAACAGGAAATATGGGATCCACGCAGCCATAGAAGCACACTCACAAGTGAAATGTGTGTGCTGGTACGCAGACTCCGTCAGTTACGAGGGGCCACTCGCTGTCATCTATTTGCATGTGCCTCCTGACTGCAAACTGTCCCTATCATGGCTTCTCCGGCGGCACTTGGAGTGGTAAAAAAGCATCGCTGCGCCAGAAGAAGAAAATTTTTGAAATTGTTGTATAGTTCAGCGATTTTTTTTTACTACGATAAGGATTTTTTTATACCATCTTCATCGACCCCCCCTGGCTACGCCCATGGTGGCTTCGAAGGGAATCGACGCGCAGACGACTTGGCGCGACATGCGTCAGCTAGTGCCGCTGAAGGCGATCGTTACAACATAAAAACGCCATCTGCTGCTTGTGCAATGGTAATAAAAACCGCTGTTAAACGCAGGGCCAATGCAAGATGGATCTATGGTTGTACTTGCAATACGACGAGGATGATATGGCCAAAGCTAGATTTTGGTCGATCAACTATATTACTGTCTTTGGACAGAAAGCATATTCGTAATGTAGTGGGGGTTATAACGGGGAATTGTCCTATTGGAAATTTTGCTAGAAGGCTCCGAATTCCCCACAATGACTTCTGTAGAAGCTGTGATGACGAAGAGGAGGAAGAGAGCGTACACCACTTACTTTGTCAATGTCCTGCTTTGGCCGAGAAACGAAGCCGTTATCTTGGTTGCAGGTATTCTTATGATACGGCCGATCTTCGTGATGTGAGCCCAATACTGCTCAACAAATTTATTGTTAGCACGGGGTGGTTCTCAGCTTAATAGGTTACTATATATTCGAATTCTACAGAGGTATCACAACGGACCAAGTCTGGTCTAAGTGCGCTGGGGATAACCTCAGCAGCCCGTTTACCTAACCTAACCTAACCTAGGTGCCTACTACAGTAGATATCGTTTATAACGACATCGAAGGGACCGACTATTTTACGTCGTTATAGCCGATCGTCGTTATATCCGCTCATATCGTTTATAACAACCACTGTCGTTATATACGATCATATTTTTTATAGCGTCCTGTCGTCGTTATAAGCGGTCATTGCAATGTAAAGTCAAAACCCGTTTTAGACCACGAACTTACGGTGGTCTGGGACAAGGGTATACGTCCTTGTGTGACACAAATTTAAATTATTTTTCAGAAATAAAAAATACAGGAAAATTAAGGAATTACAGCAAAATGAAATGAAATGAATGAAAATATCAATAATTTGAATTATTTCAAATGATTAATATTTGTAAAAATCCCGCCAAATTCAAAAGCAGACATCTTTGTGTCGGAATCGCTCGGAACAGCTGGGCCGACTGATCAAGCCAACTTCGGGGAGTTGGGTGCGAGATGTCACGACGGTGAAACGCGGGATTTTTGCAGTTGGCGGACGAAAAAAAAAATAAAAAAAAAAATTTATATTTGAGCCATGAAGGGAAAAACACTCCGAGTCGGCAGCAAGGACGCACAGCTAAGTTTTTTGTGATAAGTTTTGTCTGGCATATGCATGTTCATATTTCGTGATATGTGCCCGTCTCCAATTTGTAATTTTTGCCCTACAATGGAGTGTAAAAAAATATGGCCTTAAATGAATAGTCTCCCGACATAAACTAACCCCCCCCCCCCATTCCAGGGGAGAATTTTGATCGAAAAGGGAGGCGCACTACATTTCTTTGATTGGCCCCGGGCGTCTCAGGACGGGTTTAATTTTGCAATTGTGTGGGTTTAGTACGGGCGAGATCCGATGGCATCCGGGTCTACAGAGCATCCAAAATATGCGACCAGTGCTCGCTGGCTACAATTCGCGTTAGTTTTCCCCATTTTAACCCCCTTGTGTGTATCGTCTATCTCAGGCACGCGATATCCCTTTTTGTAAAAGGACAGGCGTAACGAGCGACAAAGACCCCGCCCAATTCTCCCGCTACTGAGCTACAGCAAGCTCATGCCGCTGCTCGCTCGTCGTCTTTGCCTAACCTGCCCGGTTATAGAGGTATTGGCTCCGCCCCATGGGCATCTTGGCAATGTCCTTTCCCTACATCATCATTAATCTTTTAAACAAATCAACAAATTCTCAATTAGAATTTGTTTTTTTCGGCAATAAAACCTGAAGCAGGACCTGTATTTGTTGTAGTCTCTACAGGGTTGCACACGGGAACCAGACGGTTCTTAAAATGTTGTAAAAATTAATGAAATTCAAGTTTCAGAATGTTTTTTTTTTTAAGAATGCCAAAGAATTTTGCACTTTTTCGTTATTAAACTTTTGGAGTCATTTACGGCAACTTCACTCTACTTTTCACAGCAGATAAACTTATTTTCTTCGGTTGACTCCTTTATTTTTCCAAAATGGTTTCGTTTAATAAATTCTTGATTTCAAGGGCTTAAAATAATAAAGCCAGAGCTAGTAAATCAGGAAGCCGACTGGGACGTCGTCGAATCTTGTATCTCGATATGTCCCTGTCGCAAAGCAATTCGCAGAAAACTAATTTTGAGGCGCTAATTGTGTAGTTTGATAACTTCTCCCCTATCTTGAACGATCGTTGGTACCGAATTGATGTGGATCCGCTAAATAAAGCTTAGGGCAGATTCCGAAAACGATGTGATGAATACGGGCACGATATTTCGGCGTGCTGTTTTTCACGAGGGGATTTGTCTCAAATCCTCTACTGTGTTGATTGTTTTATTGCAAATGACATTTCGTAACATGAATTTTCAATTTCTTACGACATTTTAACAACCTTCAGTAGCGATTGCGATGCGATGTCGTATCATTCCGGCTTCCCAAAAACAAGAATTTTAGAAATTTTTTTTTGTACATAGATATGAGTTAATTTTCAACTCAAACTTGATCTTTGCATGCCGAAAAAGCAATTATTTCGCATACAAAAAAATGACATGTGACAAGCGTTCGTTGTTATATCCGATCATTTTGTCTCTCGAGTCGGAAAAATGCAGTCGTTATAACCGATCAGTCGTTATAGCGATGGTCGCTATATCCATCAAAAATTGTACCGAGCGAGCCTCTTAGATCTCGGGACCTGGAATTTCCGTCGTTATAGCCGATGCGTCGTTATAGCCAATGTCGTTATAAACGATATCTACTGTATACATATATTATTGCATTCTATGCCCTTATCAATATAGGGTTAGGGTAAGGTGCGTCATTTTATAGTATTTCCCAATTGAAAAAAATGCTTATCCCAAATTAAAAAAAAACCTTGTGAGTGAATTTAAATCAAATGAATTTAGGGGTGTTTTAAGTTGTTTCTTGCATTGAATTATGATGTGTGGTATATGTTATTGAGGATATGAATAGGATCGGCTTCGTGGGGTTGGCTAATGCAATTGCCGTGGGCGTGGTTGGACATTTATGAAATTTTCTACTTGTACGTAAAGTTCCTTGTGTGTGGTTGGCTTTCACCACCAGGGCCTGATTTCCCCTATGGGCAACTGCGGCAAATTTTCAGGGGCGGCATATAATGAAACTTTGATACCTTCCATTCTTCTTCTTTATGGCACGATAGCCCGACGTCGGGCCTTGGTCGCCTGGATTGAAGACCTCCAATTGTCGCGGTCACGCGACCTTGTCCTCCAGTTCTGAAAGCCTGGCATCTGGTGGGCGTCCTCACATACAGAATGCTCCCATCGGGCTCTCGGTCGTCCACGCAATCTGGCTCCGTCCACTCGTTGCGCGTTCATCACCTTTTTGGGCATGCGATCGTCGTTCATTCTTTTTACATGTCCCGCCCATTGCAGTCGCTGCAATTTCACGATTTTCGACACCTGTAGCTCATCATATAGCTGATACAACTCAAGGTTGTACCGGATGCGCCATTCACCTCGTTCACGAATGGCCCCGAAGATTCGTCGGAGAACCTTTCTCTCGACCGTGTCCAACAGGTGTTCAGAGTTTTTGGTTAGGGTCCATGCCTCGCAGCCATAGCATAGCACAGGTCGGATTATGGTTTTATAAACGTGGAGCTTCGTGTTTCTGTGCACCAGCTTCAAATTCAGGACCGAAAAATAACACTTATTAGCTATGCATACTCATACTCATTTTTTGAGCATGCATTTTTTGTGCAAGTAGCTTGCCCAGTAAAATACAAAAAATAGATTTAAGTGAGTATATATATCGGGGGCAACTTACCCCCTTCTTCAGCACTTAGCTTTTGTGCTGAAGAAGGGGGTAAGTTGCCCCCGAAATATATACACACTTAAATTTAATTTTTGTAATTTAATGGGGAAGCTACTTGCACAACGTTAGTGTTGAACACTACAAAGTTCCGGCGATATTATCAATATCTATGAATCGCGCTAAAAGGTTTTCACCCTTGTACTTAATCTGGCATGATAACGTTATCTGTGGTAAGGAATTGACACTTTGAAAAATGGAAAAATGTTCAGGTACCTCCATCCTCCGAGAATTGCTCAACAAAGAATTTTATCTAAGAAACTGTCTTCCATTTTGCAAATTATTCAGCATATTGGTGGTCAGTTAATTACATGCTTAGACTAGGTTCTAATATCGTCAGTTTACGTGAAACCCATTACCCTAACTTTATTGAAAAAAGGAAGTCTCCACGGAAAATTTTTCACAGGAGACATAAATGTTTTCCTCTGGGTTACATAGTAGCTTAGAAAAAGCATAGTAACCCATGCCATGCGTTAGTCCAGTATGGCTATGTGATCACACAACCCATATGTGTTTGACTCCAAATTTATTACACTACACTCCACGAAATAATTCAAACGTCAAAATATTGTCGAATCAATTATTAACCCTTCTGTCGTCGCCTACGAGCTATTATGCCTAAGGTGTAGCTGAATTTTCTGTGAAATCAATCTTAATTTTTGAAGAGTTCTAATTTTGGCTCTTGAAACAGTTTACATACTATGTCAAGGTGGTATTACACTATCAAATAAAGTTTGTCCAGTGGGTCACACAAAATTTGTCCAGCTTTTGCAATGACCAAAAGTGTTTTTCGAGACCTATTACACTACGGGACAAACAAATGACCAACTGGTTTGGCCAATGACGTAGTCAGTCAGGTTTCAAGTCAGTTGTTTGACTGAAGCAAATTTACCTATCACACTAGTATGACCGTTTCAGAAAAAATGACCAAAGGGAACTTAGCTCCAATATGTATTTAGAGTGGTTATTGTGCATTGTTTCATTTCTTTATCGAATTTGCAAAGGTTAAGTTGAATAAATGTTTCTTTAGTAAATCAGTTTAATTTTGCTTGAAGGCGTAATCTTGCGATTAAAAATTTAAGAAGACGAAAAGTGACCGCGGAGAATGAAAAGAAAGTTAGATCCAAAAAAGGGGTGTACGGAGAACTTAGGGAAAATTAGAGTAGCAGCTGGCTCTTTCTAGAAATTTTCTGTGTGTTTCATGCAGGGGTGTACTCAAGAAAATATTTCGAAAGGGGGTTTCGGAATAAGGTTGGCGGTGCTCATATTTTATAAATGCTCAGTGCATCCAAATCACTGAGTTTAAGAACACTGGGAAATTATCGTTAGAGTTATAGGGAGCATAAGATTTTTGAACCTCCAAAAATGTTCTCCGCCGTCTCGTTTGTAGCTTGAATAATATGGTCCTCTTTTATCTCTAAAAAAATATTTGTTTTTGATCGATAAAGCGAAGGCTTTACTAAACTTACATACTAGCGACTTATTGGTAAAGGTAAAAATCAAGTGTTTCGTATTCTTTGATCCTCGAAATTAGTATTCGATTTTATTTTAGTTTAATTTGTATTGGAGATTTTTTTCTGTAATATTTGTTTACTAAGCAACTTCACCGCTCTATACGGTTGTAAAGAAAGCATTAAAAGCGCTGCAAAGCTTCATAGTACATAGACCACCCTTGGGGTATTCTAGTCACTGATCAGGTTCTTTCTCCCGTCTCATCTAAAATTGCAGAAAGACAAATTCAAAATTAACTGCGGATCTTAGTCTCAAGCTAGTGGAAGAAATGAGAAACACCGGGGAGTAGTTTTAGTTGTCCTACTTCTAACCTGAGAGTCCCTACAATCAATCTTTTTCCAATGATCAGCCTGGGTTCATTATAAAATTCTGAAATTCCTGATAATTTTTGTGAAAGAACAATAACAAGTCATCCATGTATTGTTATATCCCTTGCTCTTGCTTACTGTTAAGTTGCTACAGATTACTTGTATGCCGGGCTCGAAACTTGGACATTGTGCTTTTGAAGTTGCACGGGAACGTTTTTATCGTGACTTTAAGAGCGACAGCGATAGTTTCATATTTCCGTTCTCGATTTATTGCCAATATCTGGTAATAAGATACAATATGTAACAGTTGCCTAAAGGTAAACCCAAATTTACAAATAAATCAATATTTTTCGTCCTTTAAATTTTTTCCACATTTTTTAATGGGAAATATGTGCTGTGTTTCCACCGGAAAAAGAGATAAATTCATTTATAAATCGTGGATTACTAATTACTAGTTGCAATTTAATTTATTATTGAGACTATGGCCAAGAGGTTCCAAGTTGTTGAGGAAAAAAAGAAACTTTTAGAAGCAGAAAAATACGAGAAAGTGATTGAAATGGCGTGCATCTACCAACATTTTTTGATAGAGATGAGATCTCCAAACTAGAGTTGTGTCCTGAACACGCAGATTGTTTCAGTCGAAGCTATAACTGAAAGTTTATTAAAAACATTTTCTTCGATGTAATTCCACGGATTAATTTAAATTTTGAATTTTCCAATATCCCACAGTTTGCAGAAAAGTATAAAATTGTCGTTATTTTTTATATTGATCAATCCAATCGAAACATTTCGTTTGACCACCATGGGTCACACAAGAAATTGCTAATTTTGGAATGACCGTATGACCAAAAACTCCAAAATAAATTTGACCAAAGATGTGTTTTGTTATTACACTAAGGTCATATGTTTGACCCGAAATGAATGACCACGATTGTCATTCATTTTTGGTCAAACACATTTTTGGTCATTTATTTTGCTATTACACTAGTGGGACAAACTTTTTGCGTCATTGGTCAAACTTTATTTGATAGTGTAATACCTCCTTTACGATGATGCGCCGTTTTTTCGTTTCTTCAAACAGTTTACATTTCACCGAACGTTTGATCGCACTTGTGGCCGTCGGTTCCTTTGAAATATATATGGAAAGGGGTGGAAAATATTGTTGAACGATATTTTTCATCAAGATATAGTACCAATGGTCTGTCTGGATCTATACGCCAACAGAAGGGTTAAATATCACGTTGGCATTTTAAGAGAGTAATAAATATTACGCGGATTTTATATTCTCAATTGTAAACAAAAAATTGACGTTTGAATAAAATTTTCACGCATACTATGAACTGCAATAGTGTGAAAACGGTGCCATTTTTATTTTCTGATGGCCACTCTGGACTAACGCATGGATTGTGTTACTATGCTTTCTCTAAGCATAGTAGTTACTTACCCTAATAGACGATAATAAGGGCTCCATGACCATGACACAGACATACATACATATGTATTTCTATTCAAATTTCTAGTCATATCATCAAGCCTACCCGATTCATTCTATTTAAATTTTTACACGTGCACTAAACGTGTTTGATTCTAGTTTCAAAGTAAAAAAATTCATAAAATAATTTTAGCCGGAAAAACATCCGAAGGAAATCAATCCCGGCTAAAAGTCCGGCCGGCCGGAATTATAAATTTCTTCCGGCTAAACAGCACGGTTTCCGGCTAAATATGACCGGAAAACGGCGAAATTGGCAACACTGCTAGTTAGTTATGTTTCCGAATAGAGAAAGGCTCTCTTTTTTTGTTCTTTGGTACACCATGACCACACTTTTGTTTCTGAGACAAATTAACCAGAAATTATAATTATGCATATTATAATTACACCAAGGGTGAAGTAGATGCAATCGAAATGTACACTGTTTTTTCATACAGCCGTCGTACTCTTCGATGACCTATAGTAGTTATGTTTGTTATTTTCGATATTTGTGGAATCAATCCCTATGTCTTCAATTAATCTTAAAATGTATGCCAAAAACTAACAAGACTTTAATTCCTGACACAATTATCTACACAACTGAAGCTAACCTGTACAATACATACAATGTTGCCCAGAACAACAGGCTCACAGCATTAGAAACCCTAAACCTAAACCTTCTAACTGATGAAATTGATAATGGAGTTGTGATAAATTCCTCGGAATCAGAGAATATACTGTTTCTCATGCTGAAACAAATAATGGAGGAAGACAATTTATATTCGAAACTCTTATTACAAACCAATATTCCCGTCATGATCAAAAAAATATGAAGAAAATTCACAGAACATTATCTGAATTGAGGCAATGCACGTTTTTTTATTTAGATGCTATTTGAGAAGATTTATGTTTATTTTATAATTGGATATGTTTATCTATTCAAAAGAAGTAAAAAATGGAAATTATTTTTATTGAAAGTTTAAATTTTACTATTTTTAAGGAGTGAGCATTCTTTTATGCGATTTTTGAGACTGTAAATTTAACTGGAAGTTCTAGAAAATAAACTCATTAAAAGTTCCTAATGTAAGTAAAATCTATTGTTGATGGACAATATTAACTATATTTATAGATAATTTTACGAAAACAACATTGGTTTTGCTTTTATTAAGATTGAAGTAAGGAGTCCCTGGGACTCCACCATACATTACATACTCCAGAGCCTGGTTGAAGAGCGTCGGCGCCAGCCCGTAGCCTTGCTTAAGTCCAGTTCGAGTTTCAAATAGGTCAGTGTCAGTGAGTCTGTTCTGAACTCTGACCTGCGAGACGGTATTAGTCACCGTCATCCTTATGAGTCGCACTAGCTTTGCCGGTATACCAAAATGCAGCAAAATGTTGTACAGTACGCTTCGATCGATACTGTCGTATGCCTGCTTGAAGTCGACAAATATTTGGTATACGTCGATGTTGTATTCCCAAAAAAAAGCTTCACTGTAAAAAGCTGATCTGTCGTCGAACGACCAGGTCTAAAGCCGCCTTGGTACTCGCCAATGATTTCTTCTGCATACGGATTAATTCTATTTTCTAGAATCTTAGATAAAATCTTAGTCGTACAAACTAGTGCCTCTGTAGTTCTCACATTTCAACTTATCCCTTTTTTGTGGATTGGGCAAATGATAGTAAAATGATACTTTAACGCCAATCTTCCGGGATTATTTCGTCGTTCCATACTTTAACGATAAGTGTGTGTATAGCCTGAACAAGGCTCTCCCCACCATGCTTCTGCAATTCAGCTGGAATCTCGTCAGCGCCCGGGACTTTATTATGTTTTAGTGCTTGCATGGCGAGATCAACTTCTTCTACTGTTGGGGGTTGAACGGGAGGGCCTGTTTCAGCCAGCAGCTCCAGAACTTCTTGTGTGGGGTTGTTCGGTTGAACATTGAGGAGCTCTTCAAAATGTAAGGCCCAGCGTTTATCAACGCTATCGGTGTCGCTAATGATATTGCCATCCTTATCCTTACAGAGGCTGGTCCTGGGTTGGTATCCACTTTTAATTGAATTAATTAGCTTGTACGCTTGTCTACTGTTCCTACTAGCTTGTCTTTGGTTAATTTGCATCAACTGCTCGTCAAGATTTTTACGTTACTTACGCCTAACTAACCTATTCGAAAATCGTCGAAGCTCGTCATATTTGTTTTTTTTTTTGCCCTAGTTGCGCGTTCGGTCCTTTGCCGATACGATTCATTTTTCACATCTACCGAATTTCGACATTCCTCGTCAAACCAATCATTTCGGACTCTCCGGGCTTTGTAGCCCACAACCTCCTCTGCGACCCCTTTGAGGTTATCCCAGATCTCAAGGGCGCCTTCGTTGCTGATGTTTTTTAGCAAGGGCGTCAGCTTCAACTCAAGGGCATCCGTATAAGCAACCACCGTGGCATCATCCGACAATTTGTCAACCACAAAAATGTTTGCTGGGTTGAATCTCGAATGATGCCCCGAAGAAATTCTGCACCTATAAGCCGCCTTCAGCATATAGTGGTCAGAATCAATATTTGCACCACGAAAGGATCAAACATCCATGATGCTCGATGCCCATCTCTTACATACGCGGATGTGGTCAATTTGGTAGACGGTATGTTGATCTGGAGATCTCCAGGTCTGCCTGTGAATGCGACGATGCGGAAACATAATGACCATATTTCTGCTGGTCGCGAAGTCAATTAGTCGTTGGCCATTGTCGTTACAGTCTTCATGAAGGCTGTACCCTCCAGTAATCCCCCTATGCCAACATTCGTCTCCGACTTTGGCGTTAAAATCCCCCAGTAGCAATTTGACATCGTTTGATTGAAGTGAATCGAAGAGATTTTCTAGGCGGTGATAGAATTCGTCTTTAACCGCGTCTTCACTAACTTCGGTTTATGAGCCAGAGATTGAAGAACCGGGTTTTAATGTGAATCGCACACAGCCGCTCGCTTATGGGTTTGAAGTCGATAACATGCGACTTAAGTTGATTGTTTACAATGAACGCCACTCCAAACTCCCTGTGGCCCGAAGGTTTTCCACTTGAAAATTGCCCACGAATTTCGGTCATCAATCTCGCTACTAAGCCATTTTGTTTCCTGGAGTGCAACTATGCTCAGCTTATATTTTTCGACCTGATCCAAGAGGGCCCTTAAGGCCCCTGGCCTATTCGGGGAGCGTTCATTCCAGGTTCCGAAAGAGTAATCAGTCGTTCGTTTGCGAAGTCGTCGTTGGGTTGTATCCGTCCAATCCGAGGCTTTCATTCCAGGTTTCTTGACGTAGATTTTTTTCCAACGGTGGGTTGTCGGCCCATCGCTTAACCATGATAGTATTCGTAAAACGAAAGAGGTCCATCATGGTGAGGCCTCGGAGGTGCTGCTTCGGTGATTGCCTATTTGTTTTTTTTTTGTCACCATATTACATTTAGTAACCTGAGACGCTGAGGTTGTTAATACAGCACTCAGGCGCAGCGGTTACTCGGATAATGCGGGAAAGTAACGCCCCGTAGAGAAACATAGAAACTGGCCGGAGCCGCTCACCATATGAAGCTCCTCCTGTATAGCTAACGGTCCGCAGTTATGTCACAACTGAAAAGGATATAGGAATGGACCGGAGCCTTTCAACCTTTATCCTCCCCCTTACGGGGTGTCTACCTTTAAATTCATGAAATTTTCAAAAGGAAAAAACCGCCAAATTTAAAAGTAGACATCTATGTATGTGTCGAAAACATTATCAATAGGACAGCTGTGACGAAATGGCTTGATCAGCGGAACACACGGCCAACTTCAGGAGGTTGGGTGACGACTGTCACCTGGAGGACACGCGTTTGGGGGAGTTTGAGGTGAAATGACCTGCGCTTTCTTCCCATTACTTTGCGCTTTCTCCCCATTTTAACCCCCTTGTGTGTATCGTCTACCTCAGGCATGCGATATGCTTTTTTTGTAGAAGGACAGGGGCAACGAGTGGCACAAACCCCACCCGTATCTCCCGAACTGAGCTACAGCAAGCGCATGCCGCGGCTCGCTAGTTGAGGAGCCCTACCTTCCTGCCTAACCTCTACGTTTGTAGAAGAATTGGCTCAGTCCCCTGGGCATCTTCGGATGGCATTACACCTGCTTGAAGTCGACAAACATTTGGTATACGTCGATGTTATATTCCCAGCACTTTTGGAGTAGTAGCTTCACTGTGAAAAGCTGATCGGTCGTTGAACGACCAGGTCTGAAGCCGCCTTAATATTCGTTAATGATTCGTTCTGCGTACGGATTAATTCTATTTTCTAGAATTTTAGATAAAATCTTATAATTCGTACAAACTAACGAGATGCCCCTGTGGTTCTCACATTTCAACTTATTACTCTTTTTTGTGGATTGGGCAGATTATACTTTTGAGCCAATCTTCCGGCATTATCCCCTCGTTCCATATTTCCACGAGTCATGTGTGTATAGCATTGATAAGGTGCCTTTCACTTCGCTTCCACGATACAGCCGGAATCTCGTCAGCACCTGGCGCTTTGTTACGTTTTAATGCCTGCGGTTAGGGGTGGAATCGGAGTGCCTAAATCAGCTATGTCCTCTAGAGCTACGTGGGTGGGGGTGTTCGACTGAAAATTGATGAGCTCTTCGAAATGAGACACCCAACGTTTATTTACGCTTTCGATGTCGTTGATGATATTGCCATCCTTACAGAGGCTTGTCCTGAGTTTGTGGTATCTACTTTTAATTGAATTAGTTAGTTTTTACGCTTGTCTACTGTTCCTACTAGCTGGTCTTTGGTTAATTTGCATCAACTGCTCGTCAAGAAGCTTACGTCTCCTACATTTAATTAACCTATTCGAAATTCGTCGAAGCTCGTCATATTTTACTTCAATGGCTAGAGATATGTACTGGGTCCATTGTCTATATTATGTACATATGTACATACATACATTGTTCGACTCGAGCCATAGGGAATTAACACGAATAAACACCAAAATACTAGGACTTTGCGAAAGTGTTAAACATATTTGTGCAAGATGATCAGTTTTCTTTTTATTTACACCGAAATATGGAACCTCGATAATTCTCATGTGATTTTATCAAACCTAATTAGGTATCTACATGTATTTTCTTTTTCATAGTATAACATGAAATCCATGCAATTAAATTGACGACAAATTTACATTCAATTTTTCTGTTTTTATTAGCATTTGCTACATGGTCTTGTTTATTGTTGAGCTATAATGTTAAATATTTTCGCATATTTTCACAAGATTTTCATTAGCACGGGTATATTGGACGTATTATGTGTACAAGTACTTAGTAAAGTTTTCGATAAATATTAACTCAACTGTGCTACACAAGAATGTCGTCATGGCAAAGCGAAATATTTTTTATTTACGTATAGATTAAATTATATTTTCACAAAATTAGATTAATTGAGTTATCGAAAGAAAATTGAAGCTTTAGCTGTATTAGCAAGTTTATTTTTCAGATCATAGTGTTAATACGTACAGAAAATGTACAATACGAATATGAATAGAATCAAGACAGGTTACGTCGTTATTTTAATTCTATTGAGGTCGGGATGTTCTTGAACATATTTAGCGGCTTACATTTTATATCTATTATTGGAATTTATTTGGTTTCATAAAATGTATATCAAAGCACCGTCTATGGTTGAATGAATTCTTAGCTAAAGATTATGTGCATACTAACATGACGAAAAGTATTTCTATAAGAATATACATGTAGCATAAGTACCTACAACAAGAATAATTTAGTCTTATTAAGGTAATTCATTATTTTATTTTGCTGATGTTTCGTTCTTGCTGGGAATCAACATGTTATGATCTTATTTTAATATATAATGTAACTTTTTACCTCTCTTATAAGGAAAATCCATCAAATAAAATTTTGCGAACCTCATCAGTCCTCGACACGACTGCATCGGCTCTAGCGACAGCGACTCGCTCATTTCATATCATTTTTCTCTCATTCTAAGAACGAGTCTTTACATGAAATGAGCGAGTCGCTGTCGCTAGAGCCGATGCAGTCGTGTCGAGGACAACGTACCTTAAGGACGCTTTTTACCAGCTGCTTGGCGACACCTTTGACAAGGCTCCCAGAGGTGACATAAAAATTATTATGGGGGATCTCAATGCTAAAATTGGGTCTGACAATGTTGGACTGGAACATCTAATGGGCAATCACGGTCTGGGTGTTAGGAACGACAATGGTGAGTTGTTCGTAGAGTTCTGTAACTCTCGTCAGCTTGTCATTGGCGGCACCCTGTTCAAACACAAACCTTGCCATTTAGCAACCTGCATATCTCCAGATGGCCGAACAGAGAACCAGATTGACCATATAGCCATCTCCAAAACATAGACGAATTGTCTCATGGACGTCAGGGCTAAGCGTGGTGCTGATGTAGGCAGCGATCACCAACTTGTCATCGCAAAAATTCGCTTGCGGACCGCTGCTATTCGTCGCACACAAAATGAGCGTGTATCGCCACGATTCAAGGTGCAAAAACTTAAAGATCCATCAACAAAACGTGCAGTTTCTAGTGCATTGCACGAGATAGCTAAAATGCACAAAAGCCAGATACTCCTTCATCAATTGATGATAGATGGAACATTGTGAAGGACGCTTTTATATCGTGTGGCAAAACATTTGTGGGCAGACTTCAGCGAGGTAGGAGACCATTTATCAGCGACGATACATGGTCTCTGATAACTGCACGGAAGAGAATTAAAGAGCAATTGAACTCGGCTACAGTCAAGCAACAACTGAGGAGGACCGAGTACAATTCTCTTCAAAAAAGAGTGCAGAGAAGCGTAAGACGTGATAAACGCAACAACATCAACGCGTTAGCGGCTTACCGTGGTGACAGTGGGACCCTTTACAAGCTCATTATGCCATTGACTGGCAAATATTTTACCCATGAGCATCCTGTAAAAGATAAAGACGGGTCTCTGCTAGTCACAGACGACCAACAACTGCGCCGTTGGAGAGAGCATTTCATGGAGGTACTTAACAACAACTTCAACCCTCCAATCCCACCTCCATCGGAAGCACAAGTCTTCCGCAAATGGCCAGAATTAATACCGGTGTATACCATCCAAGCTGGAAATAATTAAGGCCCTTAAATCATTGGAAGCTGGTAAAGCCCCGGGGGCAGACGGTATCCCCATGGAACTTTTGAAAGCGGATATCAACGCTACAGCGGATATTCTTCTACCCCTGATCCAAGAGTGTTGGACAACCGAGACTCTCCCTCAAGCATGGAAGAAGGGCGTCATTGTTAAAATCCCTAAGAAAGGAAATCTCAAGGATTGCAATAATTGGCGTGGAATCTGTCCCCTCCTTGTTATGGAAGACCGGAGGGAAGGGCAGGGATGACCATTAAGGTCCAAGAACATCTAAAAATGCAAAAACCCTATCTGGCGACCACTAGTGACGTGCGCTGGCAGACCAGCTCAGCTGTCGGGAGTAGTGGGGGGTCTATTAGGGTCACCAGCCTCCTCCATTAACAAACTAAATAGAATCGCACGTCTGCCCGATAAAACAAAAAAAAAGAAAGAAAAATACAACCTAAAAAAGGCAAAAATCGGAAATAATAGGTGACGACGAACGCCAAACTCCCAAAACCCGGAAACTATAAAACGTCCCGAGAAAGGACACACAAGCTACTCTAGCCAAACAAAGAGAAGAAATGCAAGAAAAGGCCTATAGCCGAAATATATATAAAAGAGGAAAACCGTCCTATCGAGACGGATCCTTATCTCAACCCTCATTTAGGCAGCCTAGCGATGGTTAACGGCTGCTGGGTGGGCTACTCCGATGGTATGAGCCCGGCGCTGTCTAAACCCTCCCTGCCGTGGGATTCCGTGCGCCATTTTGTAATAAAATCCCCCAAGCTGAACTAATTCATTCTCTACGGGAGGGAGAGGGGAAGATTTTTATTTTTTTTAGTTCATATTATGATTTTTCATAGATATAATAATTAATAAAATAATTACTAAATAAAAAAATAATTAATTCATTATATAATTACAGCTTCCTCTTGACCGGAAGATAACCGCGGAAACTGTAGCAAAAAGAAAACAAAAACGCAAATTCAGTACTGTACTACACCTCTTCAACACGTGTACTCTTGTATAAGTAGTATAAAAGTATGAATTATGTTACTCGATTAAGCCGCATGAGTCCAGGATATATGTGCACAATAAATAACATTTAACCGCATTTATAAATCATACCGCGTCTTGCATCATATTCTGACTCGATGACATTTTCAATTAAGAAAAACAAAACCTCCCAAACAACATTCTTCCCTTAGCTGGCCAAAACAGCACCGGACCAGCAAGCATGGGACATACACGTTTAGCCAAATGCGAACGAGTGTTCCACGTAATCTGATATGATGCACGCTGGTACCTATATGATCCTGGAAGATCTATAAACTGACTTCGTTGCAACTTCCCTTCGTCGTCATAACATAATATGTACTCTACTCGTACATACAATCGAGTTACTTTTATAATGTCACGATGTCAAAAGACGCGGTGAAAAGATAAAGATCCCGCTATTTCTCTTTTATTTTTCTCCACTTACCTGCCCTTTTTTTTTTTTTTTTACAAACCGTTATGTATCTGTGTATGCTGATGCAGGAACGAAAAAATGAAATGAAAAAAATGGGGACCCGGAGACAAGGGGCCGACGACTCCTATTCAGGCTCACTCGCGCGATTTTTTTTCGTGTTTGATCGAAGCAGGGGAGACGCCAAGCCACCGCAATCCTTCGGTGGGCGACACGAGCCGGCTGTTTTTTTGTTTTTTTTTTTTGTTTTTCTGTGGAAGACACTCTTGTTTGTTACATTTTTTTTTTTTTTAACACGCGTCAACTTTCGTTTTATTGCACACACACCGCCACGATATCGCGAATCAATCCGAGTTCGGGACAAAGCGAATTTTCAGCGCACGTGCGAATTACTCTCGAACACCAGAAATACCACCTCCGACACGAACGCGCGACTTCATCGAACCTCCTCTTCAAACCAACATGCTAGAGAAAAAACCGCTTATCATCTTTTCACCTCTCTTCACCAATCCAATGTGGTGAACTAGCGGTATTACCACATGAACCTTTTTTTTTTTTGGCGGAATTTTGTTTAAAAATAAATGAAAAAAAATGTAAAAAAATGGATATTAAGAAAAAATTTAAATTCAACAAGCAGAAATATCTGAAATATCTATATTTATTTTGTGCCATTACACCTTGCAGTCTCTTAACTGATGGCCAAAATAATCTTGGACCGGATCAAGACAACGATCGACCGCACTCTGAACAATGAGGGTGAGGGTTTTTCATATGGCGATCATATCAACACCCTCCGAATTATAATTGAACAATCCGCTGAATGGAGATCCCCGTTACATCTAATGTTCATTGACTTCGAGAAGGCGTTTGACAGCGTTGACCGGGCTTATATCTGGACAGCCTTACGTGGGAGAGGCATACCAGAGAAATTTATTTCCATCATAAAGGAGTCCTATAATGGAGCCCAATGTCATGTCTTGCACAAGGATGAATTGTCCAGTCACTTTGAGGTGAATAATGGAGTCAGACCAGGTTGTATGTTATCACCAATGCTGTTCCTTATTACCATCAGCGATGTAACCTGCGATTCTTTACGCAACCATAAAAGTAAGGGTATCAGGTGGAAGTTATTCGATTACCTTCAGCACCTGGACTACGCCGACGACATTTCCCTTCTCTCAAACACACCAGATAATCTGGCTCAAATCACGGATGCTTTGCATCGTGAAAGTCGAAGTGCGGCCTTAAACATTAATGCCGCTAAGACTAAATTCATGAGCTTGTCATCAGGAGGGCAAAACACCATTTCTATCTCAGGACAACCGATAGAAAAAGTCGAGGACTTTACTTACCTTGGAAGCGTAGTAACTGCGGATGGTGGGGCTGATACCGATGTAGAGTCACGTATAAATAAAGCCCGAGCAGTATTTTTCAGTTTAACTCCTCTCTGGCAAAACAACAAAGTCTCGAGAAATACCAAACTCCGGATCTTCGAAAGCAATGTAAAATCCCTGCTTTTATATGGGTGTTCCACTTGGAAGGTGACCAGTAACATTACCACCAAACTGCAAACTTTCGTGAATCAGTGCCTACGACGCATCCTACAAGTTCGCTGGCCTGAGGTTATATCTAACGACGACCTCCTCAAAATTATTCGCCAAAATAGGATAGGCATCGACATCAAAAGGCGAAAGTGGCAGTGGATAGGTCACACACTTCGAAAAGAGCCAAAAAACATTGCTAAACAGGATCTAGATTGGAATCCTCAGGGAACCAATGCTAGCCGTCGTGTGGGACGATCCAAAAATACATGGATAAGATCTGTTGAGGCAGAGGTAAAATCTATAGGCAAATCGTTGGACCAGCTAAAGGCGATTGCTGCTAATAGGCAGAGGTGGAAAAGAGGCGTAGTCAATGCCCTATGCCCCACTAGGGGTTAAAAGGAACCAAAGAGAGAGAGAGAGAGATATCTTTTAACTTGATGAAACGATGAACATTAAATTTGGTGGCAATGCATAGAATGGTAAGAGTGTTTGCCACAAATATTTTTGAAGTTTGTAGGACCAAGTTAAGGGTGTCCCTGAATATGAAAATCCAAAAATAGATTTACAGGAACCTTTCATTAATGTTGTGCACAATTCTTATTTATTGCTTATAAAATATATGTACAAAAAAACTCACTATGCATTAAAATTCTAAAAAAAACCTTTGTATTGCGCAGCCCTCTGTACGCCGGTATTTTTTGTTGAGATGTTGAGACCAACATCACGTTCGGCAGTGTTTTTTATCTCCATAAATGGGTACTTGTTTAACATCTAAATGAGATCAGTTCCGTCACATGGATTGTGAGTTCGAAAACAAACAAAACACCATAAACTGAATTCTTTCAAGTTGAGATTCGAACCCACGACGCTGTGCATAGAAGGCATGCGCCCTAATCACTACACCAGTGTTGCCAGGTTGGCTGCGTGATTTTCCCCTAAATTCAACTTGATTTACCAATGATGGGTTTACCCCTAAATTGAAAAAAGGACAGAAAATGACCAAAAAGGATTCATGCTGTGATATGAAGACGAGGATACGAAACGCAATGCAGAACACACGATCAAACCGAATCAATTTTTTTTTGGATTTTCGTTCTGTCAAAATTGAGGATAGCTCATCCTCTTATTGCTCCTAAAATACATAGTTCGAGAGAAAAAGGAGTCACTCGAATTTCTAAACGAACACATTATTACAAATTTTCTATTTACATATTTATTAGCAATATAAAAAACGCGTACCAGTTTCATAAGAGAAGATGTTGAACTCCCCAATATGCAAATATGTCTACTATATCTCCCACCGATATCGAATCGAGGATATTCTGGAGGTACAGGACAAGTAAACAATTTTATTTGTTGGTCCAACCAGCAAATTTTAAAAGTTGAAGCGACTGTCGCTGACACCAATTTTGATGAAATTTGCTGATTCGTGTTAGGAAAAAAAGCCCCAAATTCTTCCTAGGGTTCTTTAGGTTCCCCCTAAAATTTCCCCTAAAAATGTTATCACCCTAAAATTCCCCCTAAGAGGTTGAAAAAACCCTAAATTTAGGGGATTTTCCCCTAACCTGGTAACACTGCACTACACCAACCATGACTATTACTATCAAGAAGGCCTTTGAAATTTTTAGTCGAGTGACAAATGTTTTTCAATTCAACATCAAAAGAAGTAAATCGGCTTAGCGGGCCATTCACGAACTTCTCATTCTTCTCATTTGTACCAACTTTTTTGTGTTTCTCTTGTTTATTGGTACAGTTTTCATGCCTCTGAGCTCTGATATCCGGGATGCATATTTAGGAAACCTTGCTCAGTTCTTCACCTGCTTGGGGACAATATCGATCAGCTTTGCTAGTGGATAAGTACTAAAAAAAACCTTATCGAGCTCGTCTACTTTCAGACAGACAACTACCCACAACTAGCTTCGGCTAGGATATATCCTTACATGAAACATTTTTCTAAGAAAATCATAGTTTCGGAGGTGGGGGTTTCTATGGCAGCCCCATGACTTCATGGTCCGATTTCGTCCATTCTTACATTCGATTTTTGACTTTAATAAAGAGCCACAGTGAGATTTGGTCAACATTGGTTCAACAATAAAAATGTTCTTAGAAAAAGATACTGTTGGGTGTCTAGGATACGTCAACCCAAATTGGCAACAGATGGCACTACGCCAACCTAAATTGTATTCCCTACTGGGCACCAGATGGCGCTAGTATCACTAGCGAGACAACTTATTGGCCGAAGTTTCCAGAACATCGAAAATGGGTATATAAGGGCGTCGACTGGAGTCAGTCAGTCAGTCTAGTTTTAGCCGTGAATAAATAATGTCGAGTCAATAATTAGTGAAGTAATTAGCAGAAATTGTAAACCGTGTGTATCTGTGTGGTTGTAATAAATAGTGTTACAGTAAAGCGAGTGTTATTCATTATCGTGTACGCGAAAATCTGTCGAACCCACTGGAACGTCTAGAAAAGACGAGAAATATATAACAATACTTTTGGAGGTTGAGTTTATAACCATAACATTATGTAGCTTAAAACCATCCCGCATAAACAAGGATACTACACACCAAATTTCAGCCAAATCGGCTCAGTGGTTTATAAGTTTATAAGTAACAGACAGACAGACATTAATTGTTATATCTATAAAAAAGCTCACGCAGCCGAGCATTGACCTCTATAGGTGTTGCCGACATTTAATTTACCTTACCTCCACAAATTACCTGCTTACAGTGGGTCAAAATATCCCAATTCAGACCTCCAAATAGATAAAAAATAGAGTAAGGCTAATTTTTGTGGTTTTTAAATCAGTGGGCTCCTATGAATGTAAAACCATTATGCTAAAAAAAAAATTTTGATTGGAAAGGTCCCGAAAAGGACAACAAAAAGATACTCTTTAATCCTTGGACGAAGGTCGGCATGCGGGGTATCATATCAAAGGGGACGTCGAGTACATTACATATCCGGTCCTGTTTGAAGGACTCTCAACGGAATAAATCGAGCTTACATAGAGAACTATCCAATTATCGTGTTTCCTGTGTATCTTTCCAAAGTCATAACTACGAGAATAATTGAAGCTGTCACTACTTTTCTCACTTTTCAGAATCTATAATAGCTGAAGATTCTACCATTAAACTTGCTAAGAAAAAAAATGCTCGGAAAGCTCTGATAAAGTACATAAAAGGACACTAATTACAAACCTTGATCGAACGTGGGCATGCGGGGTGTCATTTCAAAGAATACGTCGAGTGCATTGCATATCCGGTGTTTGTTTCCTGTTTCAAGGACACCAAATGGAATAATTCGAGCTTAAATGGAAAATTATGGCTTTGGAAAGATACAGACACGGGAAAAACGAAAATTTTCCATTTGATCCCAATGAGGATCCTTGAAACAAGTAACAAACGCCGGATATGAAATGTACTCGACGTCCTCTTTGATATGACACCCTGAATGCCCACATTCGATCAGGGTGTGAATTTAGTGCCCTTTTGTGTCCTTTTTTAGAGCTTTCCGATCCGATTTTTCTTAGCAAATTTAATGGTAGGATCTTCAGATATTATAGATTCTGAAAAGTGAGAAAAGTAGAGACAGCTTGAATTATTCTCACAGTTATCGCTTTGGAAAGATACACGGGAAACACGATAATTTTCCATTTAAGCTCGATTTATTCCGTTGAGGGTTCTTGAAACAGGAAACAAATACCGGATAATGTACTATACGTCGATATGATACCCCGCATGCCGACCTCCGGCCAAGGATTAAAAAGTATCCTTTTTTGTCCTTTTTGGGACCTTTCCGATCTAAATTTTTTTTAGCAAAATGGGTTTTACATTCCTGGTGGCCCACTGATTTGAAAACAACAAAAGTTAGCCTTACTCTATTTTTTCTATTTAAAATGCTAATATGACTGGACTAGAGAATCTCATTCCAGGCCAGATCCTGTATCATCTGGTAGCACAGCCTTTAACACCCAACTAGGCGTTGACTTGGCAAGACTCCATTCAAACCAAATGTGGCCTCAAAGTGGAGTGGAATTTCGTCCGGAATATGAATGACTAAAAAAATAAACAGATACTTTTTCCAACCATAGAAGAATTTTATTTCGTGAAAATTTGAGAGTCCACCTTTCAAAAATTTTAGGACAATATGCAATTTTCTTAGCGTAGAGGCTTATATAAGGGCGCTATTTACACAGTCATATATTGGTAATAAATATTATAATAGATATTATCATATCCTTAAGCCTACTAGATTTCGTTTGGTTCACATGTAAAAATTAAATTCGAATGAATCGAGTAGGCTTGATGTTATGACTAGAAATATGAATATAAATATGACTGTGTCATGGAGCCCTATGGGACCTGATGAACTGAATCGCGAACTTAAAAATGTTCCCGATTCCTTTTTCCTCAAATTAACTATGCACTTAACGAAATTAACGATTTGGCAAATGAAATTATCTCTTTAACAAGGACCAAAAAGGGCCACTATCAAAGCGTTGATTTGATTTGTTAATGCGTTATTTCATTTGATGGATATTATTAATAAGCGATTTGAAACATGCGAATAAATAAAATTAGAAAAGCTAAAACCTTGGTTCATTGGTTTTTACATTTATTTTCTCTCGCTACCACCAGTGTAAAATTTAATTCAAAAATTTGTGTAGCGATATGAAATTGTTTAATTTCGTCATCTATTTTATTATATGGCTCTATGGCCAAGCTGTACCTCGTTCAAAATTTGTTTTTGAACGTTATCTAGAATTAATAGATACATATTTTTTACATTAGTTTTAAGATAAGAGCTTTTAGTATCATGACTTACTCTAATTAATTATACCCGGGTAAATTATGTGATTTTGGTCTATCGTGGTATTGTCCGTCTTGATCCCTCGCTCGTTCGATTCGAAAAGACCGAAGATCTGTCGTATGTCATATTCGTAAGTCGAGTTTAAAGTGCTCACCACTGTTATGTATGACGGCGCTATTATCTACAACCAGCATCAACTATATTTGAGCAGAATAATTTTCTAAGCTCAAAACTCAAATTTGTAGTTTGTCAGATAAGCGATAAAGATCTTTTATGTTATACGTATTATATAAATTGAATTCAAATAGGTACAGAAGCGGCAACACGATCTGAAAAACATTATCTTCACATTGCAATTTCCTTAACAAAACATTTTCAATTTTTAAGAAATTTGTCCGAAAGTCCTCATCTAAAGACTTGCAAGTTTGCCATGCAGACTAAAATCTGTATAAAACAAAAATGCTGTTGCTGTTATTACTGTGGCAGCTGTGAATGCTTCCGCGTCTCTTTGTCGCGAGTTCAACAGTAATATAAGATTCAGGCCGGGTTTCTGATAGCTCCTATTCAGTACCTGTCGGCTGATTAGTCTTATCGCGTAGAGAAGACACACACCATATTTTGAAAGCTTTTCCATTGTGTTGAATGGAATTTTTGTTTATTTTGCATAGCTACGCCATATTTTGCTTATTTAAGCCATCATCTTAGATTGAGAAAATCATTGCGCACTTTCATCCAACAGCGTAAATAAGCAAAAGATAACATAACTATACAAAATTAACAAAAATCAATTCAATATAATGGAGCTTTTTGAATATTGTGTGTGTCTTCTCTGGGCGATAAGACTAACCATTCTATAAGATCTACGAGAGAATGGGCCTCAGAGTAAGTTAAATAAAGCTATTTAACAAGAAAATCGTTTTAATCGGAATCATCGAATTTGTTTAAAAATAAAGAAATTCGTCGCAAAATAAATCGTAACCTTCAATATTTTCATAAATATGAAAACCAAATCGAAATAAGAAAATTTAAAGCAAGAAACCCTTTCCAAAACCGTTGCGAGCACTTCATTATATAGGAGACGAAACAAACAATTCAATTCAAATTTATTCTTATCATTACTACACATACGTACTACAAATAGTACAGGAATGGTGCACTGTTAATGGGCTACGTGTCAATCCGACAAAAGCCGCAGTGATACCATTTAGCAGGAGGGGGACGCTAAGAGCTTTGAAGTGTCCCTCAATGTATAATTCACAGCTGACAATGCCAGAAACTGTTAAGTATCTGGGGGTCACTTTGGACAAGAAGTTACTCTGGAAGGAGCACCTCAGGGTGGTAACAGAGAAAGCAACTAGGGCCTTATGGATCTGCAGAAGCTATGCGGGCAAAGCATGGGGTATCAAACCAGATATAATTCTGTGGATCTATAAGTCAATTGTCAGACCAATTATAGAATACGGGGCGGTAGTATGGTGGAGAAGGGCACCCACTACAGACGGTAGGCTGAATCTGGACAAGGTTCAGAGACTAGCCTGTCTAGCTGTCCTTGGAGCCTTCATCTCCAGCCCTACCGCCGCCTTGGAGGTTCTGCTGAATCTCCCACCACTACACATTCACATCGAGGCAGTGGCAAGACTGGCCGTTATCAGGCTTAAGGCATGTGACACGGCATGTCCACTGAACTCGGTGCAGTCAGGATGGATAAGTAATGACAACCTACTTAGTATGCCATCAGACTATCTGGTTAAAACGTTACGTTTTAACACCAAATTCGAATCAGTAACTTGGGCGAGGGAAGACTGGACTGACAGGTTCAGAGCACTCCACCCCGGTACAATCATCTTTTACACGGACGGCTCAAAGACTGATACAGGTTCTGGCGCAGGAATTAGTGGCCCAGGTATTAGTCTTTCTATTCCAATGGGATATCGACCGACAGTGTTTCAGGCAGAAGTACACGCAATCGAGCTGTGCGCAAGAAAATGCATCGAAAATGGCTACATAAACAAGAAAATAGCAATATTTACTGACAGCCAAGCGGCAATGAAAGCGCTGACGAGCTTTACTGTCACATCAAAGCTCGTGTGGTGTTGTCAGGAAATCCTCCAACAGGTAGGCTCATGTAACAGTCTTACCCTTTTCTGGGTACCTGGGCATTCGGGTATCGTAGGCAATGAGCAGGCCGACGAGCTCGCAAGGAGAGCATCTGCCACCCCTCTCATTGGTCCAGAACCCTACTGTGGGATACCACTCTGTACATACAGAAATGTAATAAGTGAATGGGAAAAAGCCAAAGCCACCTCACACTGGGAAATTATTCCCGGGCTTCGGCAGTCAAAACTTTTCGTTGCCAAATATTCACCTAAACGAACTCTAAGTCTGATAAACATGAGTAGAAACAGGGTTAGGATAATTTGCGGGCTCCTTACGGGGCACTGCCGTCTGAATGGTCATTTAAAGACCATGCGCATTGTTACCGACGCATGCTGTCGGTTCTGCGAGGCTGACGACGAAACAGCTGCGCACATTCTTTGCGAATGTGAGAGGCTAGCAATGCGCCGCTTGGAATGCTTCGGCATCATGTTCCCTTTAGAGGAGGATATTGCCTCCTTGAACATGGGTCAGCTTAATCGGTTCATCGAAAGATGTCGGTTAGATGAGTTCATCTAACTCCAGCTTGGGCAATGGCACAATAGACCAACGGTCGCAGTGCCCAGGGCTACCCAATAGCCACAGCCCACAATAAATCTAATCTAATCTAATCTACGTACTACAAAAGCAAACTTATGATCTAACTTAAAAGTATGCAAACAAACTACATATATTTAACTTTTCTTATTAATTCAGTTGGAAACTCCACGATAACACAGCTCGTGCTGTTGAGGATTTTCACTTTCAACAAGCTAAACAAGGTTTTATTGCTGTTTTAAACGAAAAATGTACTAGAAACCCAATGGCTGAATTCAAATTGTAAGAAAACGACCGGACGGGTAAACTTGCACGACAAGAACCATCGTATGATCATTTCACACTATCCGATCAAAACACGGACCGGCGAACAATAATCACATAGCAAGTATGTATAAATGTTGCCATGCACGCTCCAAAGTTAGTGTACAATGAAGTGACGAGTCGACAAGATTAAAATGCAAGTAAAACACGCGCTAATTGTCTTTGCAGAACGCCTGAACTATTGGTAGATGCAATCGTCTTATCGATCGTACGATTCCTACGAAAGAAAAACAATCGTGTCACGATTTTTTTCTTTCGTAAGACTCGTTCTTACAATTTGAAATGAACAATGCTTGTCTGCTGGCCACTACAAAAGCTCTCTTGTCTTGCAAGTTTACCCGTCCGGTTTCGTCTTATAATCTGAAATCAGCCTATGCGAATTCGTCCTCTGAAAAGGGGACGAGAAAGTTAAGTGTTTTGGACGGTTCATGCACTAGAAAAGCTCATTGATTATTGATTTCGTCACCCTGCGTGGTGACGAACTGAACGAGGATTTTTGGATGTTTTGGACGTAAAATAACTCGAAACCATATGTAAGCTCGTTCACATTCAGGGGACGAATTTGATAAGGGTTTTGGACGGGTTTGGCACTAGAAAAGCTGATCGATTTCGCTCCCAAGCAGGTGACAAACTGAACATGGTTTCCTAAATACGCATCCGGGACTGGCACGTAATGCCGGATACACGGAGACTCCAAATCCATTTTTTCATTCTGCGTTCTGCCAAAATCCAAGAAAATGTATGATCCGAAAAATGGATTCGGATTCTCTTGTGTGTGCGGCCTAAGAGTGTCATTATTTGCTTATAGGGGACTTACACTACGGACAGGATTTATCAAATCCTGCAATTCGAATAATACAAGTATGTATCTGCGAAAATTTAGGTAATTCTACGATTACAGGCGTTCACTTGTTATTCGCCGGATTATTTACTTTGAAAATTAAATCCAAAAGTAAATTAAATCCAAAACATTACGGAAGGCAGCACTGTTCAAGTTGAAACAACAGGTGGTTGCTACTCAAACTCAATGCTTATACACTGGCCCATTGATGCAAATTTATAAAGCTCTCTGGAGTTTCCCCTCACCAAAGCTCACCACATTCACATAATCGTCCAGCAAAAGATACACACACGTGACAAAAGCTACGGCACAAAACGTAAACATCGGAGTCTCGTGCTACGCGGCCTCCCATGTCGCGGATACAGTTGCGGTGTTATTTATCGCGAAGTTCCAGCTATATGCTGCCTGCATGCATGGCATACAGTGCGGATACAGTAGTCATCTCGGTCACAACTTTCTTATAGCTTTTCTAGTTGCTGTTGCGATTACTCTAGTCACCGCGAGCGTACGTGAATCGATGCGTGTTGCCGATTCTTGATCATCGGCTTTTTCGTAGAGGCCTTTTTGAATTTTTCGTTTCTTTTTTTGTGTTTGTATCGTGTAAGATGTGAGACAACATTTTGAGAAATTGATTGTCGCGCTCTCCAGTTTATGTGCTTGAAGATACCGCCCCCGGGAGATCTTTTTTTCAAGAACCACAAATTTAAAAAAAAAACACAAAATTGTTAATAAGTGCGAGTGTATTTATCAGACACCGACTTGATAACCAAAAGCAAGTAAACTCGCGGATACTTCTGGTATTGTGGTCATCCGCGACATAATTCAGTCTTTCGCCAATTGGGAAGGTAAAAAGATGTTTCAATTGAAACGGTCCTCCTAATAGTTTTAAGCTTAATCAATTGTGTCGTGTAATTTATCCAGGCAGAAAACTCTGCGCATCAATTTATTCCAATTTTATTCAGTTTAATACCGAAAAGAGTGCAAAGTGAATAATATTTATCCATGAAAGCAACTAAACCAAATTGCTTTAAGTGTCTTTTAATTAATTCGATTTTTTTATCGTTACTAAATTTGCAGAAAGTGTTTGCAGCGGCGATTCGTCGAAGCGTTGTTGAAGTGTATTTTTCGTTCGAGTGTTAAATTAAGCTCAAACTAGTGCAACAAGATGAGCCACCATCACGATTGGGGATACACACAAGCCAATGGTAAGTTCTGGTTTTGGTTTCATTGCCATTTATGTAACTCGCAAAGTACCCTTGTGGTAATTTTATTTTATGAGCGCATTATAGAACATTGTACAAGTGCATGGACACAGTCTGGAAGATGTAACTACATGTCATGTGTGGGTTTATCGCGAGTATCTTTTTACAGAGATTCTGCAAAATTGATACATAATTAAATTTAAAGGATTTACAATAAATACTCGGTACAAAGAACGCGTAAATTCTGTACACACTAAGGCAACATACGTTAAATTGTTTGCCAAAAGTGATTTTGGGATAATGACTATTATTATTTCTGTGGAATTCATAAACTACATACGCACAATTTGTGGGTTTTAAAACAATTTTAATCGAGATGGGTATCTGAATGTTTACTGTAAAATGTCAATGGCATGGGCATCACTGCGTTACAACTAAATGCCTGAAATACGCGGATAAAACTGCGATAAATTGATTTCACCTTTGCTGGGGATTCCCAAACAAGAAGTTGGTACATAATGTACATACTAGGTGATTAATATCTTAAGTCCAAACGTAGACGATTCATTGTTCGTACAGAAGAATACATTCGTTGTACATATTCATACTGCCCATACTGTCCGTCGCTCTTTATTAGGAAACAATTTTTGTTTATGCAAAGTGCTGAGTGTCGTCTATAACGATTGGACCTTTTTCAGCATTTTCATGACTTAAGTAGTTTGGCTGGAGTTTGTGAAATTCCTAGGAAAGCTTGGCAGTTCCTTTTTCTAGAGCTCCGGTTCTTAACTAGTGGTACGCGGACCACTAGTGGTCCCTAAAGCTATTGGAAGTGGTCCGCGGAGCCTTTGTTCCGGTATCCTTAATTCATTGAGATTTTTTTTTTGTCTAACTTTTTTTTTGCATCACGAATTTCACCTATTGTCAGTTAAGTGATAGATCATATCGTCTCCTATTTCGGTCAGAATCGATCCTTCATCTGTTGTGAATTTATCAGGAATTGTATACAGAGCGAAACTAGTTCAAAGCAACACATTTTGAATGAGTTGTGATCAGAGATGCAGTGTGGTGTCTTTTGGGCTAGAGAAGATAACACTATTCGAATCCGCAAAAGCAGGAAAACTTTGAAATTTTTGATTTGATTGATTTGATTCTAACCTATCCATAAGTAGTAGTAAAGCCTCAAAAAATCGTATGCTGGGCTCTTCTATATTAGAGCAGATCTACGGAAGAACGATTTTTTTGTACCGATTTGCTGCTTAATTACCTATACATATTATTATTGCAATCACATTTCACAATTTTGTGCTTAGGGTTTTTGTCAGTTTTTTTAGTAATTAAAAAAGTTTGAATTTAATTTTCATGTTTAAAAGACAGCACTCCAAAGGAGCGTTCAATCATTTACCTTACTTTTGCCTAGCAGGCCCGGGCGACCATCATAATGACATTTTTGAAGTTAAAAAAAAAATAAACTTACTTTAACTGACTTGGCCAACAATAAGCGTGTTCTTTTGTACTTGTTTCCTTATCCAAAATAAAAAGTCAAGAATAGAGAGAATATCTAAATAAAATTTTTATTTCCCTAGTTTAGTGGTCCGCGAAAATCGAATGGTTTGCCCAGAGGTCCCTCATGAGCAATAGGTTAACAACCACTGTTCCAGAGAGTTAACATTTGGTTTAAAAAATATAAAGGGTGTTCCATTCATGGTGTAGGATATTTTAATGGTAAATAGTGTGGCTCATTTGGGGAAAATTAATGTACAACGGGACCCCTCTAACCGTTACAATGTAATAGCATTTTTTGTATATTGTGTCAAAAAGTCCGAACTATATTAAAATTTGCCACACCACCAAACATTTCATCCGAGATATACTTACTACTACATAAAATTTCGAATATAATGACACGTGTCGCCCGTTATGAAGTTGCTCGTATCTTCCGAGATACATCCATTCAAACTTTTCATCAAATATTCAAATGATAATTTTGGGATGGTTGTCGTAAACGGTTGTCTTTTGTGTGTGAACCCCCAGGTTTTGAATGGCCTTTTTCACACTATAAGGCAAAACCTTACGGCAAAAAAACGTACGGCGAGAACTTTTATAGTTGCCTGCAGACAACCATTGTGCATTTCACATTATAAGAATGCGTACGTAAGACCGGGAAACAATCGTACGTACGATTTATCCTTACTGTTTGTTGCTGTAAAGTTTGTCCGTACAATTTTTAGGGTTTTTTATAATTTTTCAAAAAACCCTTATGATCGATTTTGTTCACTAAATAACTCGCGAACGGCTCAATCGATCATCATGAAATTTAGGAGGAATGTGTAGAATGGTAACAGTCTTTGGTACGAAATACTTACAAGTTGATTGGGCAAAGATAACAGGGTGTCCCGAAGATTGGAAAATTTGTTCACTAAATAACTCCTGAGCAGTTCAAACTATCGTCATGAAATTTGGTAGAAATGTGTAGAAGGGTAACTGTCTTTGACAAGAAATACTTAGAAGTTGGTAGGGCAAATATAACAGGGTGTCCCGAAGATTTGAAAATTTGTTCATTAATTAACTCGCGAACGGCTCAATCGATCGTCATGAAATTTGGTAGGAATGCGTAGAATCATAACAGTTTTTGGCACGAATGTCTTTGGCAAGAAATACTTAGAAGTTGATAAGGAAAAGATAGCAGGGTGTCCCTAAGAGTTTTTTAGTTTTGATCGGAGATGTCCGTATATGGGTACTCAAATCAAAGGACTCGACGAGTACATTTTGTATCAGTTACTTTTTATACCATTCGCTCATAGAGTGAAAGAGTATATTAACATTGTCATGAAGTTTGTAACGCATTGAAGGAAGCATCTCCGACCATATAAAATATGTATATATATGATCAGTATGACGAGCCGAGTCGATTGGTCGATGTCCGTCTGTTGCAACGCGTTTTTCTCGGCTGCTATAAAAGCTACAGAGCTGAAATTGCCAAGATGAAGTGCCAAAAAAAAAAAAACAAAAATTTAAGTTTTAGATCGATTTTTGCTTTGGGGTCTGTCAGACCCCACTGAACCATTTACGTATGTAAAATTTACCTGAACCATCCGAGGTTTAATAAAACCTCGCTATCGATCGCTATTGATGCTACATAAAATATGTAAAAATAGATAGAATCGCACGATGAGATCATGGGGCTGCCATACAAACCCAAGCTCTCAAATTAGGTTCTTCTAAGAAAAACTTTTTTATTTGGAATCCGATTTCAACCAAAGCTCATGAAAATGTATTTCTGTTGATTTCACAAAATATATGTAAAAATGATTGGAATCCGATCATGGGGTCATGGGACTGCCATACAAACCCGACCCCCAAAATTGGGTGCCTCTAAGAAAAACTTTTTTTATTTGTGCACAAATTTACACCAAACCTCATGAAAATGTATTTCTATTGATGTCACAAAACATATGCAAAAATTAATGAAATCGGACCACGGGGTCATGGGACTGCCAGACAAACCCAATCTCCCAAATTTGGTTCTTCAAAGAAAAACTTTTTTATTTGTCCACCAATTTCAACCAAGCCTCATACAAATGTGTTTCCATCGATGCCACAAAACATGCGTAAAAATAGATGAAAAGGAGCCATGGGGTCATGGAGCTGTTGTAAAAACCCTCCTCCACCATTTTGGTTCTTCATGGTAGACTGATTTACCGGTTTTTTCCAAAAAGCCACTAAAATACATGACGTCACTAAAACACCCATAGCTCCGCCTCAAATTTGTTTTATCGGCGCCACGGAACTTATGTGAAAACAGAAGGAAAAGAATAGAGGTGGGAGGATTAAACACAAGTCATAGGTATGCCCGAAAAAAAACTTTAAGCCCGAGGGGAGTGAAGGGTATCCAAATTTCGGCCGCAACCGAAATTAGTCTCGGTCTCGTTTTGGGTGTTTTTGCGATTTTGACCTTGTTTCGGATTCGGGCTCAGCACCCCAAAATACTTAAAGAATAAGATAAATGCGACTTTTGTGACCAAAAATGAAAAACCGTTCAATATCAAAATTTAATTCATAATATGAAACTGTGTTAAAAATGGCAAATTACCAATTGTAATAATACCACTCAACGGATTTACAATATTTATGTCTCTTTGGACGCGTAATTATGTTCTCTACAACATATTCATGAAGAGTTTTTCGCAGAAATAAATAGTTTCAGAGTTAAGAGCAAAAAAATGGAAAAACAGTGAAAATTTTGGGGTTTTTCGCGATTTTGACCCTATTTCGCAACGAAATTTTGGTGGGAAGCTCCAGATTCGTGCTCAGCACCCCAAAAAATATAAGATGAAAAGAAAATTTTCTTAACCACATTTTGCAATCCCATCTACTATAGGTTTATCACCTGGATACTACACTATTAGTAGCAAGACAAAACTAGATAACACGCTACAGTAGCAGCGTTACATTACGTATTTAACTACCACAATTATCTACCAAAGCCCATGCTGGATTGGCAGGCTGACGTTGAGTAAGCCTAGGGCATTATAACTTTATTAAACGCCTGTTTTTAGGGCGAAAAATTAAAACTTCAGTAACCAGATTTTACTCAGATTTTAGAAGATGAATTTTATCAATTTTTAAGTACCGATCTTGAACAATTTTGGAATCAAGAACTAATCAATTAATACTCGAATTGTAAGTGAGATGAAACTTGTAGAGTAGAGAGTAGATGTCTGTCGACATCGGCCGGCAAGATATGCATGTTTGCAAGCAAGCGATCGCTGTTCTAGAGTTTCGTTAATTTTTTCTAATTAGGTATACTCTGCTTCTTTGAAATCCATATATCCAATACATTTCTATTCCACAGAGCCAATGGAAACTATTAAAGTTTTCAAAATATGCAGCCTTTGCCGCCCCGAGCAGTTGCCCAGGTTGCCGGCCCTGTTGGTACTTGCAATAGATAGAACTAATTCGTGTGCCTGAGAATTATGTTCTTAAGACTTGATGTTTCATACTGCTCTGCTCAGTGCTCATACTCACTCTATAAAAAAAAGACGAAATATATACCCTAAATTAGAACATGATGTATAGATACATTGCATTGTAATGCACATACATTTTTACGCTGTAAATCCAAAATAAAATTTATTCTGAAGTGCGGTAATAATCAATAATTTGACTTTTATTGACGAGACTGTTTATTCTATTTATTTCAATTACCTACATAATGTTCGATTGATATAATGTTCATAAAGCTGACTAGGAGATTAATGATATGATAATTTTACGCCAAATAAACATATAAATTGTTATCTATGAATTACTCCCAAGTACACCCCCCGAAACACGTATTTTGACATTTTTTACTTTTGAGATTCGGCTTTGATGTTGTTTTTCTAGAGGAAATAACGGTAACTGTCTAGTAACGAAATAAAAATAAAAATCAACAGCAGTAGGTATGCCGATTGTTTTCCTGTCATTTTTCAGACTCTCTTGCTATAAAGACTAGAAGCAACAAACGTCCCCATCTTTTCCAATCTCAAAATGGGCAAGAAAAAGATCATATTTATTGTTGTTGATTATCCATAAATCGTTTCCCGTATTGGGTGGTCATTACAGATAGGACTAATAGGACATTTTGTTTGAGCAAAAACGCCATCAATCAAATTGGTTTTTTGTAGAAGTCAACGAAAATCATGATTTAAAATGTTAAATTAAAATGGACTATAACCTAAATGAAAATAAATTAAAAATTTGATTTGGCGGTTTCAAATGTTTACGTCAAGATAGAGATATCCAGACAAATTTTGCATTTAAATTTCGACAAAAAAAAATTATAAGGGTTTTAAAAACTCATTCTAAAATAAAAAATATTTTTACTTACTTTCTAAATTCTGAATCGGTAAGCTAGATATTAGAATTATAAAATAGACTGAGGCGGACGTGTTTTATTGGGTTGTCTTGAGCCCACGTGTGGTTAATACTCCTTTAGCCGATAATGTTGCATTATCAGTCCATACTACATCGGAAAATCGGGATCTGCGCCGATATTCTAACGAAGCCAAAAAGAGACAATCTTTCGACAGTAGCTTGGTATCGACTCATGATCTTAACCATTGAATAAAAAACGAATGGAGAGGCCCGTAGAATTGACTAATAGTTCAATTTTTCATATCAGACTGGATCTGACAGGTTGGGACCATTCGTCTTTTTACTTTTGTGTCGCACTGAAACTGCGACATGATTATTACATTTTATAAATACACTTTCTAGATTTTGTAATGTTCGGAGTTTATTACAACCCCAAAATGTTTTTTGTCTTGCCGGAAACGATGATGTTAGTGTTGAGTTGAATTTTGTTTTGCCTCAAGGGTATTCCGTTTTTTTAAATGAAAAAGGTTGTCTTCTTCTATTAAACCAATATATTTCGGCCTATTCGGCCATCTTCAGGGTTCTACAAATACAAAAATAATGACAAACTTATAAAAATTGAATTTTCCTAATAGTGGACTTTATAAAATTACCTATTATTAGTTCTGTGATAACAATTTTCAAGAACAAAGACTTTGATATTATGTCAAGTGAATGTCAATATAACATAGCTACATAATTACATGCATACATATATGTGTATCACAGTGTGTGGTGTAAAAAACTTAACAAACAATATTAACGAAAGATGGAGTCGGTACAAGATTCATTAAGATATCACAGTTTAAACTTTTAGTCAAAATAAAGTGTAAATATCACAGGTCATTAGGAGTAAAGTTTGATGAGATTGTAGTAGTTGTTGGTATAATGCTTCTTGTCAGTTTTCTCATTACAGGCTATACTTTCGTGTTTTATAATTTGATTTACCTCCTGAATCTGTAGTTTTGCTTTGTTTCGTTCATGTGTCAAAATCCGTGCATCAGCGAAATTGAATGTATGCTTATTCTGGATTGAATGCTTAGCCAGGGCTGATAAATTGTCATTGAGTGTTTTCTTGGTGTCATTTTGGTGTTGTTTAATGCGCGTCCCTAGTTTTTGGGTGGTTTCTCCAATATAAGTTTTGTTACAATCCGCGCAGTCAATTTTATAGACGACCCCCGATTTTTCGTCTTTTGGAACTTTGCTTTTCAGTTGCGTGAATAATTTTCGTGTTTTATCATGTGGACGCATAGTTACATTTAAATCGGGGATAAAGTATTTACAGGAACGGGAAATTACATTGCTCAACTGAGGTACATATACTATCGATGAATAATTTTGTGGAGCTTGTAGAGCTGATGTCACTTCGGATGTGCCATCATTAGATAAGTACGCGTAGCTTGTCCTGTTTGTATTCTTACACGTATGCCTGACTTGTCCAATCATTTTTGAAATCATAGTATTTGGGTAGTTATTCTTTCGTAGGACTTCTCTAATCCGCTTTAAATTCGTATACCAAAACTGTTTATGGCTTATCCGAAACACCTTTCTGATGAATGATTTTGCAACGTTCATTTTCATCTTCAAGGGATGCGTAGAGTAAAAGTTTAAAAGCCTGTTCGATGCAATATCTTTATGGTACCAATTTGTTATTACTGTCCGATGATCAGTACGGTGTAAACTAAGATCTAAATAATCAAGACGACAATCCTTTTCAACTTCATATGTGAATGTTATTTTTTCATCATAACTGTGTAGTGCTTCTAGTACTTGAGTAATTTTATTTTTCGGTATTGCAGTTATGTGATCGTCGACATAAGAATTCCAAAATAGTGGGATGAAATCAATTTTAAATAGTGCCCCACTTATCACATCATCTAGAACGCGTTCGACTAGGATAGGGGCTAAACTTGATCCCATAAATAGGCCTGTCTTCATGGTCATCTTTATACCGAAAGTAATTACAATCATTTAACCCTCATCCAGCGGGATAGGTACAGGTGTACCTTTTTCGTTTTTAAAATACCGCAACTTTTTTGCTATTGGTCCGATCTGTCTGAAATTTTCTGACATCTCTACGATTTTAGTTTAAAATGTGTATTTCAAATTTCAGAAATGTGTGACCACCCATCCCCAAGTTAGGGAGCAAAATTAATTTTACACCCTTAAACGGCGGCAAAGGTACATTTGTACCTTCATATATTTTGTATGAAAGAAAATTTACAAAAAAGGATAATAAGATATTTTTGGTGAATACTCATGCTTAGAGAGACTTATTATAGCATCAATAGGTTGAGAATCGAGTGATGTACGGAAGTATTTGATTTACGAATTCTATTTGTAATGATCAAGGTCCTTGGAGATATCGATTTATAAGGACTAGGATAACTCATACAGCGGGTTTTGGTTATTTGACTTCAATCGGAAGACGTTTACTGGCATACCAAACTTTTTGAAGTAATGGCTTGGGGCAACCAATACAGTACAATATTTTCCCCATAACATCTAGTGGTAATTAGGTTTGTAGCAAATGCTAAAATTTTGGATTTTAGCGGTTGATTTTCTTTATCACATATTCCCATAATTTGTATTACATCGCCTAATATTTATTATTTGTGTAATTTGGGACGTCCACCCGAGTTCCTTTTGAAGTTTAAGCTGAAAACCAGCAGGAGCATCCAACCAAATTTCTAAAATTGGATGTTTGGGTGGTATATAAACTTGGTTGAATTGTACGTCGGTACCATATTGATATCGATAACTGCTATAGATTATGCCACATGTCTTCGGTTTCTTGTTTGAATTTTTCAAATGATCCTTGAATTTAATTACATATATGTGAAAATATGTTACAATTAACCAACAACAATCACAATTACTATTTTAGATATTTTGCCACTATAGGAATTGGCCTGAGTTTAGGTTTCCAAAGATTAGAGACAGAAAATTTTCCTAACCGATTCTACTTGCTTGTTACTTGACAGGACCTGTCTTTCGTATAATAACACATTCACACATTTCTCCAATATATTTATTGCTTCAAGCATTGTTGTTTTATGGAAAATAACGAGAATGTGATAATTATTGATGCTTTTTTCGTTAGCGGTAACGGGTTCTAGTAATAGAATAATATATTGGGGGTAGGGGGGTACATTTTAACAAAGGACTCCACGATTCGCAAATCAAACATACCAAACTATTCTAAAATCATTAATGACTTAATTTAAACCGTTTTCTACTCTTCATTTGTAAATTAATTTTAGATTTCGTCAAATTAAAATTCCAAGCAACCCATTTTTTCAATTTTCTTTTTAAAGTTTTGCCTATTTTCTAAATTTAACCACTCCAAAAATTAAATCCACATAAACCCGACTTCTTAAAACATCCACTTCGGCAAAAACAGTTACTAATTTGTGACTAGTCAACATAATGTAACGGTTTTACGGTCAAAATTCATACAAATAGTGAAGATTTTCATACAAAATGTACTAAGGTACAGGTGTACCTTTGCCGCCGGCAAGCGTTGTAAAAATCTGCCGCTGGATGAGGGTTAAACAAAAACGCAGTAAATCCATGAATTCATTTTTGGGAATTTTTGTGTTTTTGCTTACATACTTTTCAAAATCTCTTTCAATGATTTTTAAGGCCATGTTAGAAGAGATATTCGTGAAGCAATCGCTCACATCAAAGGATACTAATATGTGGTCACTAGGTATTGTACGCTTGATTATTTTCTTAACAAATTCACTCGAGTTTTTAAGCGCAAAGTGTGACTTGAAAGATTTTCTTAGGATATTTGCAAGGAATTTGGATATTTTATAAGCTGGTGAATTTATTGTTGACACTATCGGTCTAATATTTCGATCAGGCTTGTGGATTTTTATTTGACCATATATTCTTGGTGGGACGGCAGTGTAAGTTCGTAAGTTAAACGCTTGTTTTTCAGTTATGTAATGATTGTTTGTATTACACAACATTGTAACTAAACGATTATTCTTACGTTGTAGTGACGCTGTTGGATCACCGTTCAGTTTTATGAAATTGGCACTTTCATTTAATAAATTGTCCATTTTCAAGTCATATTCCGACTTTTTTGCAATAATTGTAACATTTCCCTTGTCACTGCTGGAAATATAAATTTCCGGGTGGTTTCTCAAAAATACAGATGTAGTTTTTGTAGCTGATATGAGAAAATTTTCTATTCGATTTAACTTTCTCTGAGATTTGACGAAGTGAGTTATGAGATATGTCAAATGAGAGCGCATCTGTTTTCTTATGTGCTCATCTGCATATCTACCAATTATGCCATTCCATTTAGATAGTAATTCTTTGATCTTAACTTGGTGCTGGTATAGGTAGCTGAAGTCGGAATAGAGACATACACATTTGGAGTGCATTTGGGCTGAAACTTGCTTGAGGTTCCCATTGAACTCGTCCGCTCTAATTGCAATGTAAGGGGATATCATTTTGGCTCTTTGATCCTTCGGCATCGGTTGATTTCAAGATTCCAATTTGTACCTAATACTCCAATCAATAGAGACGAAATAATAGGGGTTAGCGTGCAAAAATTGGAGACTTCTCAAATTTTTTATATGTTATAAAGACAGGTGGAGTAAGTTAAAATCCAAGTGTGCGTCACTTTTCCCCCTGTGGTCCCGCCGCTATCTCCAAAAAATCATCTAAAATCGGCCCTTTCATCAGTTTTTGGCCTGTATCTTCTTTACAGTCCATTTGAGCACAAAATCTGCCAAGACAATTTTGTAGAGGACAAAATTTCCTACAAATTTGATGTACTCTACAATCAAAATTAACAGAGTTATAGCGCCAAGAAAATGGTGAAAATATCAAAAATCATGCCAATTTCAAATTCGCAAAAACGCATTGTATACCAATAACTCATAGCCTCCTCTGCATTTTAGTATAGAGTTCTCGAAGTATCTTTTGAAATTTGTTAGTAATGATTTTTGGAATATTTAGCATATTCTTTGCGCTATAACTCTGCCAATTTTGATTGTAGAGTAAAACTTGTCAGATGAAATTTATAGGAAATTCTGTGCTCTGCAAGATTGTCTCGGCACATTTCGTGCTCAAATGGACTCGGAAGGAGTTATAGACCGCAAACTGATAAAAGAACCGATTTTAGATGGTTTTTTCATGATAGCGGCGGGAGCACAGGGGGGAAAGTGACGCAAACTTGGATTTTAACTTACCCCACATGTCTTTATAACATATCAAAAATTTGAGAAGTCCCCAATTTTTGCAAGGTAAAATCTTCCGTTGATTAGAGTATAATTAGTTCAGTGTTTTTAAAGAAAGGGAAAACATGAAATTTTAGAATTAATTTTGAAAATTACGATGGTGTTTTTGCACAAGTAAGAGGTTGGTGTGAATTTTCAGGGTGTTCATACCCCTTTTTTTACTTTCAACGTGAATTTTTACAAAATCTTGACATCTAAGGAAGCATCAAAAGTAATATATGTACCGTTATAGATTCAACTTTTGTCAACTTTGCTGATTTTAAAGTTCAAAGTACCATTATGAAATTGTTGTTTGAAATTTCAATAAAAACAAAAATTTGAAATTTCACTTAAGTTCTTGGTAACAACCAGTGGCGTAACATACGGTGTTCCATGTATTCGGTCGAACACGGACCCCCAATCACAAAGAGCGCCCCTAGCGTATTGATGAGTAGTGGAAAATTATGGACTGTGATTTGTATATTTATGGATAATTGGAATATTGAAGCTATACGAAAAGTTAGGAATGTTTATTATGAACAAAACAGAGTTTTTAATGAGTCATTGAACTTCGTTATTTTTTATTTAAAAAATGACAAGAACTAAAAGTTAATCTTGTAATTCTGATAAATAAATATATTGCTAGCATTAATGCACGCCTACCATGGTCTTCCAAAAAATATTTCTTCCCGTCTTGCGTATTGAATTAAATGAAAATATTAATTTTATTTTTGTTGTTATCTGTAGTATGGTGTCCTTGGCCCGAACCGGTTTCCCACTTCCTAAATATTGTTAGCAGCGTGAATTTTTTTTAAATATTCTTTCTAATATAATTAAAGTGAACAAAAGAAACGAAATAGCTCTGGTACTAAAGTTAAAAATCAAACAAGAGCCAAGCATCCGCCATTTTTGTCGTAATAAGCAAAGCATACCTTTTCAACGGTTTCATAACGCGATTCAAACCAAAATCGTAACTTTACGAAATCGTGGTGAAATGATGGCGAACTTCGCCTAAGTGAAAATTTACGAGGCGGTCTAGCCCCAATTGGGTTATCCGTTCTGTCCACGTTACAGGTTCTGTCCAGCTTATAAGTGTGATCTCTTCACTATTTGACGAATTCTAATTTTTGACGTAGATTTTTAGGTAAGTTAAATAGCACTTGCTTGTAAAAAAAAACCCTTTTAAGTAAAGCATCAAATGGACATTTAGACGGATTCTTCTGTACTGTAAAATTGCGTATAAACATTTTCACTTATTATAGATGCGTTTTCAACTATCCAATACAGGACAGAACATCAAAACTTCTATACGAATTCGAAAGTTGGGTACAAGCTTGTCTATATGAAACAAAACTGTGAAATTTGTATGGGAGTTGTGCTGTTCCGAACTTAAAAAAATTTACCAATTCTATTGATTGTGATTGTGCTCAAACATATTGCTCTAACAATCCTTTCAGTATTGAGCACCCAATGCGGAACATCCTGCATGCCCCTATTTTGTTATAACGAAGTTACCATTATTCCCTCCAGTTATAAGTAAGCAACGCCGGGGCTCAAAAATTTGAGGTGTGTGTTGTAATATATATGTCGGCGGGTGTATGTACTTACTTATATATTTAGAACTAATATTTATGCAGACAAAAATACACTATCTGTGAAATGAACCATTAATTTAAGTACAAAGGCATCGGTTTTAAAATTTCGTTTATACATTATGCTATTCCAAACGTAATGTACCTTTAAAATACCATATACACTCCCGGTCACTTGAATAGTGACAGCCTTTTCGAGAGTAGTTTCTCTCAAAATATCCTCTTCCTTGTAGCAGAGAACATAGCTCAGTATTTGTTTACAAAGGCTATTATGTTGCTCATAGCTTGCGAGAAAAAAATGATACATTTAATAACACCAAAATATGTCATGGCGACAGGGTGGAACAGGGTAGTTTTTTCCGATTTCAGATTGGTTCCATTTTTATTTCCACGATCTGCGGAAAAACGAACGGTTTCTGTCAAGGCAAGCAAAATCCAAACGATGGATTTTCCTTTTTCCGTTTAACGGTGGGTTTTTCAGAATTTTCTTTCGTTTTATTTGCGAGGAATTCCTTATTACACGTTGCACTGTTGATAAGCTATAGCTGTAACGCCGACTTTAGCTCCAATTCTAGCCGCTGATAGTGCAGAATTATAGGCGGCTCGCAGAAATGCCCTTTTCTCTTTGGCGGTTAGGTCACCTCGCGTATGCCCTTTCATGTTTCGTCCATATCCACTTTTATTTTTTAAATAGTTAAACACAACCGATTTACTTCTTTTTACACTATTTTCGAAATTTCGCGTAAACTGTATTGTTCATTTCTCAAAACATCGATTTGCGCCATTTGCGCGGTATTTAATGGTTTTGCTCTACCCAGGATTACCAAAACTTACAAAAATTAAAGTCAAAACTCAATCTGAGCGGATTAAAACAAAACAGTTAGAAGTGACCCAAGTTTGAACATTGAATATATTAGTGCATCAGCATAATGTTGATGAAACATAACTGTTGTTATTAAATGTTTAATTTTTTCTCTCGCAAACTTTGAGCGACATAATAGCCAAATACTGAGTTATGCTCTCTGCTGCAAGGAAGAGGATATTTTGAGATAAACAACTCGCGAAAATGCTGTCCCTATTCAAGTGACCGGGAGTGTAATATATTTTAAGTAGCCGATATATCGATTGGCTGATAAGCGAAATCCCGTTAATGATCATATTTGCGAAAATAAATTTCGCTTTGACAACTTAATCCAAGAAATAAATACATTAGCCCTAATTAGGCGGCAATAACGGCTGGTAGAAATACGTGGAAAAGTATGAAGAGTCATATGGTGATTGTTGCATTACCATAAACATACAAGTACATAATGTTCATATGAAATGGTAACCGATTTTTCTCTTCAATATTTGAACATAAGATAATTTATTCTTATTTTGCGACTTACGTATTATAAAATGTTAAAAAAAAAAAAGTTCTGCTCCAGGAGATGTCCCAAAGTGGTTCATTTTTCAGTAGTTTACAGTGTTCCAGCGACTTACCTTCTTAAAATAACAAAAAACAAAAAATTTTGTGACCCTGTCACCTTGAAGAGGTTCTTCTAATTAGCTCGGTATTATTTTTGCAATTATTTGATAACTATAACAATAGAAACACATAAACTAAGATTTCCGCTACTTTATCACTGTCATCTTGTTCGATTTATTGATTTATCGCTATACTGACTCAATATTTTGTTAAACATAAAAAATATTTTCAAACAATAGTGTCATCGATTGATTTCGTCTTTATCGATTTATCACGGCATAGATACTGTTTCGTAATTCAATTATTATTGTTGGTTTTTCGGAATCGTCATGACCGTTGATGATAATTTTTTATCTATGTTTTTTTCGCTACCCTAGCCTAGGGTGCAATGAAAATGAAAGTTTGTACATAACAATAGATATTGAGTACTGCCAGGGGCAATAATACAATTTTTAAGCTATTAGTTGTGCTCTCTTTGATTGTCAAAAATCCGCACTTGTTGTTGTTGAAAATAACAATTTGTATTGAATTTTCGAGTTCAAGTGTGTAGATTTATTTGAGACTGAAAATTTTAAACACTTTGATAGATATGTTATAGGTTCATAAACATCTAATTAACGAATCCAGCTATTTGTTTATGTATTTTCCGATTTGATTTAAATTGCCACTAGACGATTGTAAAAAATCAAATTAACTAATTAAATTAGCATTTCAACGTTATGGAATCTATCTGCCAAGCTCAAGATATGTATGTATACATATTTCATAGACGCAGCTAAGTTAGATGAGAATATGTAGATGTAGATTCAGGCAGAAAGGCATGGAAATACACTGCGTTTCACTTGAATAGCACACTCTATACATTAAATTTATTTTCTTAATATCTTTAAAAAAAATGAAGACAACAGATATTTTGTATTTTTTATTTGTCATTTGATTAATTAGCTTTAATTTGAAATAAAAAGAATTTGAATTTTTCCAACATGTAATCTTAGAGAAAAAAAAATGTAAAACACCAATGAAAAAACACATAAATTCTGTTTCACTTGAATAGCACACTTTTTTTAAAACTTATTTTAATTAACTTATTATGCAGTGAGGATAACTTATTATTGTTCAGAATACAAGTTAAGATCAATTTGAATTAAAATCAGCAATTTTAGTAATGGGTTGAGCCTCCCCCGTTTGAAATAACCTCCTAGGTCCTATTAGGCAAAGAATCGTACAAAATTTTGATGTAAGCAAGGGATATTAGAGAGTTTTAGCAAGTCGTATGGAATAAGACGACATAATTTGACATTCCATATAAAAATTCGCTTGCTTACCGTGTACGAAACAAAATATTTTAATTTTGCATATCCTAAGTAGGCATAGGTGTAAAAAACGACAAATTATTTCGCCAATTTCGACTGTTTCCAGAGAATCAAATATACGGAAATACACCCATGCCTACTTGGGACATGCAAAATTAAGATATTTCGTTTCGTATACGGTAAGCAAGCGAATTTTTATATGGAATGTCAAATTATGTCGTTTTATTCCATACGACTTGCTAAAACTCTCTATTGTAGCCCATGATTGCTGAATGGCTTCAATTAGTTCAGTCTTTGTTGAAAACTGTTTACCAGACTTATAAACTTTTCTGACCAGCCATCCCCAAACATTTTCTATTATGTTTAGATCCGGCGAGTATGGTGGCCAGTTCAACAGAGTAACATTTTTGGACTCGATAAACGACTTTACGGTATTGGTTCATTGTCTGGTTGGAAAGTCCACGGCAATGGTCCAAAGAGACTTTCGAATGTCGGAAAAGCCTTTTCTAAAACACCTTGATACGACTTAGCATTCATAGTGGTGTCTAAGAATTGGAGTTCACAAGTGCCGTAGTAGGATTTGGCTCCCCAAACCATAACGCCGCCGCCAACTCGACTGTGCAAAAGATCCAACTGGTGAGTCTCCTTCCTTAAATCATAAAAATAACAGTTATATCCGTCGGGCCCTTCCAAATTAAATTTCTTCTCATCAGAAAAAACAACGCCATACCACTCTTTGGTCCATGACATGTTGGTACGACAAAAAGTCAACCAAGCTTGTTTATGAGCGGGGTTAAGTGGTGTTTTTTTTTTAATTTTAGACGCTTAAGGTGTTTAGCTTTTGAATTACCACGCGATACAGTTATTTTACTCGCACTGAGACAAAATTTTAACCGAATTTTGTCCACAGAATCATGTGAATTCGATGCTTCACGCAAAATAGATCGCTTATCTGCATTAGAGAGTACACTGCTTACTCGACCTTTCATTTTTTTTCATAGTTTTCATCACTTTTAATAAAATTTGAAATCAAGTTTCTGTTTTTTTTTAATTTTTTTCGATATTTTAGTCACTGAAAAGTCACAATCCCTGTAGGTTTTTATTTTAACTTGTTCTTCGCTTGTTAAGGCTTTACCACTACCCAAATTTTTTAAAAATCAACGAATCGTATTTAAAATACTCAAAATGACTTTAGATTGTGATATTGTAACCACGTGCACCCCGTATGTCAAGCTTAAACCCAAATGTGCTATTCTAGTGAAACAAAAAATCTGCTCTCTTTTGAATCAAATTGGTGAAAAAAGGTAACGGTAAATTTCGAGAGGACAATTTTTCTTTCGGGGAGCCCACACAAACAAGACAAAAAAAAGCTACTAGCAAAGTCATAAGAATATTGATATGTAAGCAAATTACAATGAAAAAACGGAATGTGCTATTCAAGTGAAACGCAGTGTATATTCAAATAAACATTTCACTGTTTTCGCAGCATGTTACTAATCGAACAATAGTAGGACTTTGTGTATATTCGACGTTTCTTGTTCATGGAAGAACGATTTAATTTAATGCCATACTAATTTAAGAGAGTGTTCATATCCTAAACTATATAAACTGTGTCAGAATAATTTGACAATCGATAAAAAAACGTAGGTAGACTCTATGTTTAAAGAAAATAAACATTGTAAGGAGGAAGTTTATCTCATAAGATCAGTCCGCTTCAATTGGATAAGTTGTGAATTTCGTACATAGTTTATAGATCAAATTCTAATCAAATTCATCTTGGGCTGTAAATTGAATATGAAGGAGTCTTGGAATTGGATAATTTCTACATGTTAATCTATTTTTAGTTCAGTGTGGCAGACAATAACGTGTTCTAGAATCAAACTAAATAAAGGCACTAACTTATTTGTACCCGGCTAATTGAATTGAAGTACTAAAACATTCCTCTTCCTAACCAACGAAACGAATGAAAGTTAAATTTTTATTTCTTTTTTTAAATTATAATTTATAGAACATTAATTTTAAAATTCACCGAAAAGCGAATTTATTTATGACAAAATCTACACATTGATTTATTACAAATCAGAAAATTTAGATTATGTATTTATACACTCTGGCTCAGATTGTGGCGCTATAAGTTGAATGTTCCATGTACGATTCAAGTTCCACGTACTTATTTACTTAATCAATCCAATTGCACTGTAACGTTAAGCTTGAATGAATTTTTCCTTTTTCTAATTTTTCCATACACTATTTGATGGCGTCATACGTAGAGATTTTTCCTTCACCATAACGATAGATTCATTGCTATTAAGCGTTCACTTGACACTGACTTTCAAGCTATTATTGATGTGTTTTTATGCGTTGCGTATCTATCACTCAAAAGAATATCAGGAGAAGTTCTTAAAATAGTGACGCGGTTTGTGATTTTTGTTGTTGTTGTTTTGTGTAGTTATTACCCACGTGTTTTCATTGTATATATTTAGAAATGTATGGTATTTTTTCGTTAAGAAAAAAATCATATTTTTTTGGATAAAGAGATGAAAATGTGTTTTTTGTGTCATTTATTTATTTAGTCTAAATTTTAAAAGTTAATATATTTTATACGCAAGTAAATTTAGTCATACATTTGGCAAGACTTCGAGAAAATTATCAGAATGCAGAGTTTTAAATGAGTCTGCCTTTCGGGGTTCTAAACTCGATCCCAAAAGTCCCCGTCTGTACCAATGTTGCAGCCGTACTGGTACTACAGAGGGTCATGTTCTGAGGCTTTACTTGTTCCTAGTAAAGCCTAAAAACATATCCACGAATGGATGGAATCGAAACACAACGTCATGTGGCTGTCATATGAAAATTCTTCTGAAAATTTTTTTTTAAAGTGCAACATTAAGAAATAAAATATTAAATTTGTTGTATGTAAGGCCTTAAGGTATACAAACTCTCGTATGTTCGAACGAAAGGAACGAAAAATAAGAAGCCAAAATTCTCGTTTGTCTTCTTTTCCCGCGAAAGTATAATCGATTTTCAGATCTGTGGCAGGGCAATGCAAAATAGACCCCTGCTGTCCCCCATTCCGCGTGTCAAATTAAACTTAATTATATGCATTAAAAAACAAACGGAGACTGATCTTCGTTGTTGCAATCAATAAAATAAAATTGAAATTAAGTTGTAATCTTAGAGTTCGCATACACTGGTGAAAGCTCACTGAACACCAGAATGAGACTTATTTCGGGTTCGGCTGAAATTTGAGTACCCGTCACATTTTAATGAAACTTACGCTTCTTTTGTGTTATTAATTTCTATAGCAGACCTACGAGTTCCGATTCCATCGGTTCCTGGATATGTTTTGAGGACTTACCATTGTCGTGCGAAGGAAGGGGCGTCTTGTGAGGGGCGCCAAAAACCCGAGTATAATAGACATGAAGTATTAAATATATTTCTGACGTACACAATATAAACAAAATATTAAGGCGTTGAAAGAACATTACTGATCCATTTTCGTAACTTAAGATTGACAAGACCTATTCACATTCAAAAAAGGTAACGTCTGTAATGACGGAAATGCTATTTCGAGAGCGGATAAATATTTACTTATGCAGATTTTAGGACGCGGCAAGTTCAGAGTAAACATTTTTTTTTCGCAGTTCTAAAATTCGACAGCTGTGAGTAAATATTTAATCGGCCCATTGAACAGCCTCAAATTCGAAACTAATCTCATTTTTATTTTATTCTATTTTTCAAGCCTATTACTCACATAATCTCTGTTCTTTAAGTATAGGCAACATTAGCTGCTTAACCTTGCAAAGAAGGTATTGCTTTGTCTTTTTATCAGTTCGATTCAACTGGGACAAAAATTTAGGTTTGAAACCCGAAAAGAGAAAACCATAAAAGAAGCTAATCTGAAAAATGTATTTTCTTCCATTCCTATTCCGATTTTCTCTCTCTCATATTTAAATCGACTGCCGATTTTCAGGAAGGTTTTAAACACAAAAAGCGCATCACTTCAGCAAAGTCAAATCCTTTCAGTCTGATCCTTTCAGTACCGGTTGCTTCAAATATTTGGATTTTTTTTATCAAGTCTTGATTCGGGAATACGTATCACCTTTAATCTAGATATCGCGCTAATCTGGACCACAAAATGTTAACACTATGTATTCTATAATCCGGATTCAGGCAGGAATTTTGAGTCTTTAATCAGGATTTTTGAGATTTTCAGTATGTAATGAGCGATTCCGTACTCCCCAATACCTTACGAAACGGTTCGACAAATGTTATGATGCTGACTAATATCAAGAAAAAGACGCATTTATGGACTTTTGTGCCACTGATTTATTTATTTGAACAATTTTTCCTCCGAAAAAAATCAAATTATTGCGCTAATCCAGATGTTTCGTTAGTCCAGACCACTTCTTGCAAAAATTGCAATAATACTACCGACCCTACCAGTATTCCCCAACCAATGTGAAACACTACGTATGTATAGCCGTTGGAATTGGTTTTAATATTTTTTATGACGGTTACCGGACGATACTCCTTCAAATCGATGCTACAACCAAAGAATTATTACATACAATTTTCGCTCTCTGATGAAATCGTAAGAACGTTCAGGACCCGCGAAGCAGAAAAATTTACGTTTACAGAGTGAGAGAAAGAGACTTAAATGGTTGCAAGTATTCATTATCACACGAGTAAAAGCACAACAAAGTCGTAAAGTGTCTGCCAAAGAAAAAATCATCAGTTGCAAAAACAAGTCATTTAATAAAAAAAAAATATTTTCGAGAAACCATGGAAGAAAAAAGCATGTCTACATATTCAATATTTCATTGTAGTCGCAAATAATGCACTTTACTAAATTATGAAAAAAATATTATTAGTTAAGATAAAAGAAAGATCCCCCAACAAAGTCTTCGTAAGGAATTTTTTTCTATACAAAATAATTAAAAAAGCCGTGTTTGCGCTCCGCTAGCTACTGAACATTATACTAACTTGCAAGTAGTTCATACTAGTCTAGTACAGATAGCTCAAAACCTAAACATCCAAAAAGAAAAGAAATTTTTGATGCCAAATTGTTGAATACACTGCCTAATATACGCGGTAAAAAGTTACACTAATTTGCGCCGTGGGTTAAGGGGGGAGGGGGTGGCAAAGGGGTGAAAATTCAGTTTCTTGCAAATATCTGGAAAACTATGAGTCTGACCTTAAAATGTCCTGAGGACGAAATAAACTACACAAAATTACCTTTGTAATGATATGTAACAGTCTAGAGATTTTCTCAGAAAATTATACCTTAGACCCAAAAGTATTATAGTGAATTTACATTTTTTGAGTTTTACATTTCGCACTGTAACTCTTGATAGAATATACCTACCGTCATAAGATCTTATCCATATATTGATAACAAAATGTATTTGATTTGTACCAAAAATTGGAGTGCTCCAATCATTAACGCCCCCCTCACTGCTCCTAACATTTTTCAAAAAGGCATGCCTGTAGCTTCTTTGTAAATTAAGCCAGGTAGATCAAATTTGATGAGGTGCCTATTCTAAGCTCCATTATCCTCCCCACTAAAAATTATTACCATCGGATCAAAACTAAGGGTACCCCCCATACAAAGTGAAAGAAAATCCTAAGAAATTTCACGTTTTTCCACTTCTTAATTCTATGTAAAATACAAGAAAAAAATTTATCTCTTAGAACGTCATTATAACAGTTAATTGTAGTCTTGTGAATGTATATTCAAAAGGTTGTACCAAGGCGTACGCTACAAGTATCAAAAACTTGGGTTTGAAGGTCAGTGATACCAGTTCTAAGACTATTTGTGAATATTTCGAGTAACGTGTACTAGCAACCTTCAAACTCGATTTTTTGTACTTCTAAGGCACGCTCTGGTACAAACTTTCGGATATACATTCAGAAGACTACAATTAACTGTTATTAGGACGTTCTAAGAGATAAATTTTTTTTTCTATTTTAGGTAGAATTTAGAAGTGAAAAAATGTAAAATTTGTTAGAAATTTGGGTCACTTTGTATGGGGGGTACCCTTAGTTTTGATCCGATGCTAATAATTTTTAGTAAGAAGCATAATGGGGCTTAGACTAGGCACCCCACCAAATTTGATCTGCCTTGCTTAATTTGAAATGGAGCTACAGGCATGGCTTTTTGAAAAATGCTAGGAGGAGTGAGGGGGGCGTCAATGGGCGGCGCATTTCAATTTTTGGTACAAATCAAGCAAGTTTTGTTAACAATATATGGGCAAGATCTTATGATCCTAAATCTATTTTATCAAGAGTTACAATGCAAAATGTAAAACTAAAAAAATGTAAATTCACTATAATACTTTTGGGTCTAGAGTATAATTTTCTGATCGTTCTCAGGACATTTTAAGGTCAGACTCATAGTTTTCCAGATATTTGCAAGAAACTGAATTTTCACCCCTTTGCCACCCCCTCCCCCCTTAACCCATGGCGCAAATTAGTGTAACTTTTTACCGCGTATATTAGGCAGTGTCTTCAACAATTTGGCATCACAAATTTCTTTTCTTTTTGGATGTTTAGGTTTGGGGCTATTTTGAACCAATTGTACTGGACTATACGAGGCGAAGATTTTTTTTACAATTAACTCGTAGCGGGTAAATTGTAAGCTTTAACTTCCATAAAAAATATTTGACTTGCGGGCTTACAACTGTCTCATATGTTGACGTAGGAGAGGGGCACCACTTTTGTCTCTTGCCCCGGGCGCAAAATTTTTTCCGCACACCTCTGGGCCTTACTAGGAACACACTTGGGTGAAAAAATGTTTACATATCACAAAAATATGATTTTCTGGAGTTGGTTTGTATGACAGCCGTACGACGTAGTGTTCGAATTTGTTTGTTTGGTTAAAATTGGTTTACACAGAAAAAAGTTTTTCTTAGAAGAACCTAATTTTGGATTTTGGGTTGGTTTCTTAGGCAGTCTCATGACGCCATGGTCCGATTCCATTCGTTCCGACATATATGCAACGTACACTAAAAAGAAACTTGTACATATATAAAATATCAGCTGCTTCCTTGTGTGCGTTGAAAACTTCATAACAACGAGCTTTATTTTACCGACTCTTAAGTCTAAACATAATATAAAATGCATATGCATCTCATCAGCATATCAAGGCAAACAAATGTTGTGGTTTCTCGGAAAAACGCATAAATCAATTTTGTTTCAAATAAGCTTGGAAAGCATCAATAAATTTAGGAAATAATAAGTATGTATGCACATATAAGATATGTACATGAGTACATAAGTGTTTATAACGCTAAGATTTCAATTTGAGGTCACCGATTTTATTTGTTGTTTGACTAAAGCTGTTGATCTTTTCATTGATGCTTTCACATTCGCGAAAATTGGAGAGCTCGCTCTGTATACATACTTGTACTTGCTAATGGGGCAAATTTTCAATCAGTAATAAATTTCAAGAAACATTTTTACTATCGCGGTGTTCGCATATCATCAAATTCAAGAAATACTGCAGAAGGATATTTTACGGGATCTTTAAATGCCTGTTTTCAAAGTGTGTCCCGTACGCGTATTAGGAAACCTTGTTCAACAAGCAGGTGACGAAATCGATCAGCTTTTCTAGTGTCTGAACACGATTTCGTCCTCTCAGTATAGACGAGGTCGCATAGGGTTTCAAGCTCTCTCTAGGTTTTGTAAGAATATTTTATAAAACAACTGATCGATCTCGTTCCCAGGTGACGAGCTGGACAAGGTTTTCTAAATACCCGTCCCGTAAATCCTTTTGCTGGAAATTACCTAAGAAATCGCAATGCGTTTATATTATATGCTAGTCTCGTTTATAAAGTACATTATAATAAAGGGGGTGATAATATTACGAATACTACACTCTAAAAAGTGAATTTAAATTTCCGCTGAAAATGCGGTAATTTTACACTTTTTCCCGCTTATAATCACATACAGAGTGCATTTTTCAACAATTTCTGTGTAAAATAAGAAAATTACACCAAAATCGGTGTGAAATGTATTTTTACGCTACACTTCTGTATAATTCAGATTTTATGGTGCATTTTTACAACGTTTATTGTGTTTAATTCGGAATTGTGGTGTATTTTTACAACGTGCAGTTGAAGTTTTACTCATTTTTTGTAGCGTGCTCTCCAGTTGTCATACTTCAATCGGCTGTACTTAGCACAGTGTACCACATTTTTCCAAAAATTCTCTGCATTTAGAACTCATGTGTACACGCTCTCTGGCTCACTTGGTTGAGTCGCACTCTACGATGCTAGTAATCTAGAGGTATCGAGATCGAATCTCGGCGTGGTCCAAAATATCCGTACATGTGTGGATAAGAAATATTTAGTGCTTGCAACATTACACTCCGAAATGATATGCAAAGTAACGTTGACTGGAAATTACCTATAAACGGCTGAGTTACGGTACTGAGAAGAAGAACAAGTGTACAGATCGCACAAAAAAGACCATATTGCAACCTCCCATGTAGACGAAAAACTGATCAGCAAAACTCGACCGATACTTGTTTATATTTTATATAGCCTTAAATAGTTTTATTGATAGCTATATTATTTATAAAGGTTCGCCACTTAAATCTTTACAACGAAAAAAGAGTGAAACCGCATTATATTCCTATTATTACGGAGTGTTTTTACACATAGCGCGGTGTAAATTTGCTAATATATTGGAGTACTTTTTCAAACATTTTTTATGTAAAATTACACTTGATTTGCAAATTTAGATTGCAGAGTAATTTCACTATTATAATAGAAGGAAACAAAGTTTCCTTCTATTATAAGAGTAAAAATTTCATAGAGTGTAAGTATACATAATTACATGCATAATATTGTCAATAGCCATACAAATGTGGAAAATTTTGAAGTTTATTTATTTATTATTGAAGTTGAACTCCAAATATTTTCCATTATTTACCTAAATTTCATAACAATAACAAGTGACACATCAAATGAAATTAGCAAAATTACCAAAAAATGAAGATGTAAATTTACACAAAATGAGAATATGTCGTTTTTTTCCAAAATATGTACCTACACACTTATAAGTAGACATGATGGCATTTAACAAACGGTATAGCCAAAGAAAACTTCGTGGAACCCGTGGATAATAATTGTAAAGCAAACAAATTTAATTTCATTTATACCTATCCGCGCATCTCACGTGACGATTCAATTTCGTATGCAAATGATTGTGATCACGTCTACTCTACTTTATGATGAAGACGTAGTGACGTAATTCTGATAAATATACCAGAAAGGTATGATTCTAAGAATGTCCAATATTAACAAAAAATTACGATTTATGAAATTTGACATTTTTTTAGTGAGAAATTCGAAGAAAGTATTAAACTATATCGTAATTCAAAATATCTTAAAGCTCCTTTCAAATTGAAATGTTTTTAAAAAAATATTTCAATCAATTTTAAATTAGGCATCCTCTAGAGTAAATAATGTCTGTTTTCTTGTACTAGTAAAATTATTCGGAATGATTCCAGCTTATATGTTTATTATTTTCAATCTCTTAACAACGACGTTTCGCCCCTTACGGGCATCTTCAGGTTTCTAAAAGTATTCACTAATTATTTATTGAGTTAGATTATAAATATTATTAGATATTTTATACCTTTATTAGGGCTCCATTACACAGTCATATTTATATTATAATATGTATGTCATATGCCTAAGCCTACTCGATTCATTCAGTATAAATTTTTAGACGTGCAGTAAACGAAATCAAGTAGGCTTAAGGATATGATAATATCTATTATAATATATTACCAAAATATGACTGTGTAATAGCACCCTTAGCTTGTGGTTTTAATGGCGGGAAATTTATTTTTGACAACTGTCAGTCATTTCGGTTAAGTTGGTATTATTGGTTTAGTTTTGTTGTTAATGTTGGTGCTTATGATTATTGATTTATTAATGTTTTATGTTGGTATACGTTGTGTTTATTTTTTTAAAAGTTTATTATATAGGTTAATAGTTGCAGGTATTTCTAGTTTTGAGTTTAAGGAGTTATTCATATTATTTTTAATGTATGTGGCTTCTTTGTATCTTAGTTTTTTTATGTTGTTATCTTTGTCTATTATTGCCGTGTTATTAAAATCCATTATATGGTGCTCCTCTCTTTGGTGTTTAATTAAGTTGGTGTTTGGATTATTATTTTGTTTATTAATATTTTGGTGTTCTTTTAGTCTGGTTTCGAGATGTCTTGTCGTGGAGCCATAATATGCCATTTCTTTGTTGTTATCCTGACATGTTTTGCACGGTATTTTGTAAATTATGTTACTCTGTTTGTTGTTATTTATTTTTTGTTTAGTATCGGTGAATATTAGGTTTTGAAGTTTATTTCTTGGTTTGTATGTTAGATTAATCCTTATGTTATTGTTATTCGGTTGGTTATTTATGTCTTTTCTTATAATCCTGTTTATACTCTCTGATATTTTAGGGATATACTGTTTTATAAATATATTTAATTATGTAGTAACCTTTAAATGATATGTCAGTTATATTTTAATATTCATAAAATAAAGATGTTTTTCAAATAAATACATTTTATAAAATATTTTATATTTTATAACATGGCGCAGCCGATAATTGGACTACGTGAAAATTATGTCCAAAGAACTTTCGCTCCAACCCGAAGGCGAGAAAATTTAAAATTGAATTGAAAGAAAGTTACAGATAGATTTCACAGAAACATAAAAAAAGAAAATGAAGTTTGATCCTTTATCAAGAAAAAGGAAAAGTATATAGAAGAATACAAATAGGAGAAGAAAAGAAGAAGTAAAGAAGTAGAAAAGAAAACAAACAAAAGGAAAAAGCAAAAGAAAAAAAGAAAGAAATCTTGTGTTCGTTGTTGGGTATTGGCAAAGTAAGACCAAAACAACAAGCGAAATACAAGTAAAGAAATCTTGTGTTCGTTGTTCGCTTTTGGCAAAGTAAGACCAGAACAACAAGCGAAATGCAAGTAAAATAAAGAGAAATAAAAAAGAAGAGAAATAGAAAATAATGAAAAGAGAAGAAAAAGAAAGGTAAAAGAAAAAAAGAAATGGTTTAAAAGAAAAGAATAAGATGAAGGATCGAACTTGGCCTCCATTAGACGATCATATATGTATGTGTACATATACTAGAAATATGATATATGATATGATGTTGTCTAATGGAGCCATATAAAAACAAAAAGAGAGAATGAAGAAGGGAGATGTTTTATAAATATATTTAATTATGTAGTAACCTTTAAATGATATGTCAGTTATATTTTAATATTCATAAAATAAAGATGTTTTTCAAATAAATACATTTTATAAAATATTTTATATTTTATAACATATACGTGATGCAGTTATAAATTGTTCTTGTATTCTGGGGGTTGTCATTATTGTTTTGAATGTTCGGGGTGTTGTGGTTAATCTTATTTATATTGCTTGTTATTCTTTGGTTGATGGTATTAATACTATAATTATTTGCTATTAGTTTATGTTTGATGTCTTTAATTTCCATTTCCCAAAACTTGGTGTTTGTTAATTTTAGGCGACGATATATGTAGTTATCTATGGTGTTACGTTTCATATGTATGGGGTGTTCAGATGCATTATTAAGTATGTTAGTGGTTGATGTAGGTTTGCTATACCATTAAGTTATTATTTTATTGTGATTTCTTATTAGTGTTAGGTCCAAGTAGTTTAGTTTATTATTAGTTTCTTCTTCTATGGTGAATTTTATATTATCATGTTGTGTGTTGAGGTCGTTCAGTATTTCATCCATTTTATTTTGTTTTATGATGGCTATAATATCATCAATGTATATTTTGATATATAATATATTATTTTTATGTTTGTTATATACTTTATTAATTAGGTTTTGTAAGAAAATGTCCGCTGCAACAACACTTATGTTCCCTCCCATAGTTAGTCCTTTGTTCTTATAGATCGTATTGTTATATGTGAAGAACGAGTTGTTAAGGCATATATATATGATTCAGATCCCTAAACCGCGAACTAACCTATAAAACACGGAGGGTTGAGGCATTGAACGCCCAGTGATATATGACCCCTCCCCCGTCACTCAAGTTTTACTTTTGCGAGTTGTGATCTAGACAATATACCTATGCTTTATAAATTATGTAAAATGATGCTGCAAAAAAAAATAAATAAAAAAATAAATAAATAAATAAAAAAATAAAAATAAATGGGTGATTGTAAAAAAAATATAAAAAAAAGGTCCCAAAATCTTTGCCATGAAAGCGACAATTTTCGAGGCTACGCTTGACTATATTGCTTATGTATAGGTATATATGTATGTATGTAATACCACTTCTGTAGTTTAATGTTTAACCCCAAAACCGTTCAAACAAAATTGATATACATACATACTACACTCGGCTTCACAAAAATCGGGCCACGTTCGAACTCAAATTCAATTTTCTCAAAAAGTATGAAACTTACAACTATGAAAGTTATATCTACAGAAAGTGCATTTAATGGCAATTCAAATGACTATGATTTTTATCTGAAGTACCGTTAACTTACGCAACAAACACAATGCCTGTTTTGATTAGAGTTCGCGCTTACCGTGTGGCCCGGTTTCAATGAAGCTCAGTGTATATAAACTCATCCTTCGACACAATCATATCGTATTTGATGTATACGTAAGTATATCAGCAGAATACACATCATGTTGCTTTCCGCAATGGTAAATGACATTGACAGACGATAATCAAATAGGATAGGCGTTGCCCAAGACTCGACGTCTTTAATTTTCCTTCTTTTGCGAAAAATACATATTTTCACTTTCACGACATTGAACTTGATCACGTCGCACTTGTACAGTAAGGATATGTAGTAAAATTTATTATAGAAAATTAGTCTACGCAGAGCGATTGAATTTCATTTCTGATTATGATGGGGATAAAGTGCCGGTGGCTGGTGCAAAAGTTGGGAAAACGGAAAAACGAGAAGAAGGAAAAAGTTGTAGATGACTTTTGGCTAAAATTAAGTTGCTCCATCAAGTTTCGAATGTATCATGATATTATTCCTATTTGTAATGTCATTTTCGAACTTACAAATTTTCAAACTCCTGAAAGCATAATGCACACCAACAGATCAACAATTCAAATTCAAGGCCATCAAAACGCATATCAAAGAAATCTTAACTCTTAGGCTGGACAGTAAATAACACATGACCAAATGAAAAACCTGTCGTACGCCCGGTTCCGTTTCTCAACTCCTTGATAGTTTTATTGGTGCGATGACCTCCTTATCTTTGTACTATGCTCTATTTTCTGAAAGTTCAGACATTTTCACTTTCAAAAGAATTTTACTTTCGCTATTCTGCTATTTCTATTCGTTCGGTTGGCATTAGCCGACCCATATATCCTTCGTTTCATAGATAGAGGAGCCAGGAATAATACTTTTGTATGTATTATTATTGACAATCAACCGATTATATCCTATAAAGACAATGGACGTGCTTTAGTTTCCCCGTCGTCTCGATGGACATTACAGTCAGACACAATACACCACATTCCAGGTCAAATAGTTATGCAAAAATTTCTGTCAATTAGAGTGTTGTACGAACGAGCAATAGTCACGCAAAGCAAGGCAGCAGAAAGGATTATACTCGCAACTCGTATATTATAGCAGCTACTTCAGGCTAACACCCCGGACCCGGAGCTTATGTGCTATGATATGCTATATTTAATTTTCTATAACTTTCTGCTATCTTCTTCACTTTATATCTAAATTTAGTGTAGTGTGTTTGTGTTTCGTATCTTTTGTCTTAACTTTGCTTATGTATTGATAAGATTGGTTAACAAACAAAAGATGCGGTTTTGGTACAATGAACTTCAACTGATAATGACAGCTTTAACAACCGCAAACACTGTGAAACAATTTTTCTAAATAGACTAATGGGAACTATGAAATTCGGAAAATATTTGTCATTTTGGATCATCACTACATCAATGATCAATGGCACACGTCATTTTGGATAGTAGAGATACAATAATACTAGTAACTAGTATACATCGCGATGAACTACTATTATGATTAGATTTTACTATATGCGCCATTAATTTTCGACACACATTTGCATGTTCAATTTGATTAAAAATAAATGTAGTCGGAGTGTGTAGGGGTAATTTTAATTCAATCATAGGTGGTCATTACTGTAACATATAATTTGATGAGTCGTTTCATTACTACAACTTTAAATGGAATAATTAAAACTCGATACAATTGTTCTTAGTGAAATAACTGTTCCTCTATTTCGAATTTGTCAACATTGTGCAAAAATCTGAGTTAGTAATAAAAGTCTGCAGAATAAATCACATTTTTTCCCGACCTACTCATTATGGTTTTTTCTTCTTGGTCAGTTTCTTTGAAGAATTTAATCAATTTTTATGTTGGTTACGAACCAATCACCGAGAGACTGGAAAGTCCACATTTCACTAATACAGGAATATCGGAAAATGCGAAAAAACAAACGTTAGTTTTATTTAAAAAAAAAATCTTGCAATTTGTTATTTTAGTAAAAAAACAAAATTAATATTATGACCCTCGCTCCGAGCCGTAAATGCTCAAAACTCGATTCCACTTTCGTGGAATAATAAAATATGTATAAGCAAGCAATCGACGGTAATATTAAAATCGAGTTACGTATGCAATTTTACGATTTTTTTAACAACGCTAAATTAGTTCTTATCAAAACTTAATTGATATACAATATTCAATATAGTAAACACATTCAAGTATTTTATGGATTAATTATTATTATTGTGTATTTCTGTATTGGTAGCTCCAATCTACGTTTAAAGCTTGTTTGATAACTTTAAAATAATAACTACTGCTAGTGGACATAATAATAATGTTGAGTTCATGCACCTTCATGCTATTATTTCGCAGAAACGGTGCTCGCACTTATATGTAGGTACCTATTATATTATATTATTGAGTATGTTTTAAATAGTATGTAATTATTCGACTTGTAAGTAAAGTGGAAAATTGCTGAACAAAATTATCCAATAAATCAAATGTTAGATTAGATTTGTAGTAGTTTAAACTCGCAATTTATTTAGGACAGATTATAGTTGCAGATTTACACATTTGATAACTATATCAAGAGACGCGAGAGCGTCTCGCCCGCCAAAGGAAAAAGAAAAACGAAAGCGAACAAGTCTATGATTACCGGAGACAACTTGCTTTTTTGTTTGACCAGGCTACAGCCTTCCAGACAACAGCGCCCAAAAAAATTGTTTACCAAAATATTCCACATATCCTGTTCTAGTGCCTTTCCAAATAAAATCTTCGATCGGCACAATAACGGGTAAGATATATGCAATAAACGGTGAAATTTTCACCCTCACAGACTTAAGCGAGTAACCCAATTTCAGAATGAAGTCTACAGTTGCAGAAAGACTTGCTTCTACTGTCTCTCTTCGTGATGGGATTTTTATGAAATTTGGAACGAACGATCCTCTAATGGTCCTTCTAAAGAATCAATGTCTTCCATTTAGATAAGTGGATGGAATAACGGTAAATTAATAGGTAAAGTTAACAAAAGATTTCCAACAATTGCGTCTATCGGCTTATCGCATTGACCATTTTTTAAAACACACTGCGGCATTGGGACATTTGGATATTGGGACACCGGGAGACTAGGATCTTGGGGTAGTGGGATATTAGGAAATTGGGACATTAGGGTCTTGGGACATTAGGACATTGGGGCATTAGGCACAATGGGGAAACAGGGACGTGGGGACATTGGCATATTGGGACATCGGGATATTGGGGCATTGGGACATCAGGATATTGGGACAATGGGACATTGGGATATTGGGACATTAGGACACTGGGAGACTGGGACATTAGGACACTGGGATATTAGGACATTGGGACATTATGACCTTGGGACAATCAGACATTGGGGCATTGGGACACTGGTACATAGGGGCATTGGACCACTGAGACATCGGAATGTTGTGACATTGGGACATCGGGATATTCGCACATAGGGACACTGGGATATAAGAACATGTGAAAATTAGGGTCTTGGGTCATTAGGACATTGGGATATTAGGACATCAACACATTAGGACATTGGGGCATTAGGTACACTGGGGAAACTGGGACGTGGGAACATTGGGGCACTGGGACATCGGGATATTAGAACATTGGGACATTGTAACATTGGGATATTGGCACATGGATACTGGGACATTAGGGCACTGAGATACAGGGACATTGGGGCACTGGGATATTAGGACATTAGGCTATTGGGACCTTGGGACACTTGGTATACTGCGACATTGGGACACTGACCACTGCTACATTAGGACTTTGGGCCATTGGGATATTATCACATTAGGATACTGGGACATTTGGGACATTGGGGTACTGGGATATTAGGAAATTGGGGCATTAGGACCTTGGGACATTAAAACAGTTAGACATTGGGATATTCACAGCAAAAAATCCGGTGTGAATTTAACTCCGAAAATTGTCGAATAGGGTCCCTCCGTTTGGATAAAATATTGTTTTATCCAAATGGATGAACACAAAAGTGTACTTCCAATTACACCAAAAGGAGTAATACTCGATACTTTTGGGATAAAAATAAAACACAAGTTTCACAGAACATTTAACTCATAAATGAGTTTTGTATAACTAGCATTTACCTCTCTATAGGTGTTGGCGACATTTCATTTACCTCTTTACGCTCTAAAAATGCATAATAAATTACCTGCCTACAGTGGGATTCGATCCAGCGACCCTATGATTTGAAGACTAACGCCCTACCTACTACACCACACAGACTATACGGGATGACGTTCGTAATTTGCACCATATATTACGTGCGGAATTAACACCATTTTAAGTAAATTTTAACACCATATAAACAAAAACTGATATAATTTCGAATAAAAGTTATTATTTATCCAAATGAATTTTATTTTGAGTGTTTTATCCTAATGGATAAAAGGAAAATGTTATACTCGGAACGGAGTGAAACAAATGTATTTAACTCCATAGGTATAAAAAAATTAAACCTTTTTGGATAAATTTTGGTTCACACCGCCTGATTTTTTGCTGTGTAGGACATTAGGTGGGAGACTGGGACATTGGGATATTCCGATACTGGGACATTGGGACACTAGGGTAGTGGGACATTCGGACATTAAACCATTGGGGCACTGTGATACTTGCACATTGGGACAATAGGACCTAAATTGGGACACTGGGACATCAGGATATTGGGACATTGGCACATTAGGATATTAGGACATTGGGACACTGGGATATTAGAACATTGAGACATGAGGACACTGTGACAATGGACCTTAGGGCATTAGGACATTGGAACATTGGGACACTGTGACATTGGGACAATGTGACATTGGGACACTGGGTCAGGGGGGCATTAAGACAGATCAGTAACAGAACGTTAACAAAGCGTTGGCAAGGCAACAACAGAGCGTTAGCAGATCGTTAACAGAGTGTTAACAGAAAATTAACAGAGCCTTAACAGAACGTAAATCGAGTAATAAAAGAAAGGAAACAGACCGTTTACAGAGCGTTAGCCGAATGATTAAAGAGAATTAAGAGAACGTTAACAAAGCATTAACGAAAAGATAATAGAGTGTTAAGAGAACCTTAATAGAGCATTAACAGAGTTAACAAAAAATTAACAGATTACTAACAGAATGTTAGCAGAGCCATAACACAAAGATAACAAAAATCTATTTTGCACAAAATACATATTAATAAATTATACACATTTCATCCCAAAATTATCTTTAAAAAAGCTCAGCAACAGCCATTTGTGGCGTATTTGCAATTGCGTTTCCAGTATCTATTTATTTTAAAGAAGACCCTGTGAATATAACTTATGATATTAAATTTATGGAATATGCTGAACAAAAACCTATTGAAACTTTTCCCAAAACAAAAATATTAGTTGGCTATTTAAGTATGCAAAAATATATGATATCTGACCAAAAACAGCAAAGTTGTAAAAGTTACCCCGCCAAAGAAAAATTCATCTGCCGCAAAAAGAATACATAATCACTCCAATCCGCTGCTCATATCTAATTTTGTTTGCTGGATGTACTTTTGTTTTAGGTGTAAATGCTGGAGAAGTTTAAATGTACAGGACTACTTCTTAAAGTAATTTGGAGGGAGCCGTGAAAGTGGCACTGAATAAAATGTTAAAGCTCCCACCAAATTACTTTAAGAAGTAGTAGTAGAAGTTTAAACTTCTCCAGCATTTACACCTAAAACACAAGTACATCCAGCAAACAAAATTAGATATGAGCAGCGGATTGGAGTGATATGTATTCTTTTTGCGGCAGATGAATTTTTCTTTGGCGGGGTAACTTTTACAACTTTGTTGTTTTTGGTCAGATACAGGGTGTCTCACGACTCATGGCACATACAATAGTGGATGATAGTACAGCTCATTTGGGTAGAATTATTGTTCTACATGACCCCCTATCTGTAACCGTTATACAATTTTAACATGTTTTGTAAATAGTGTCAAAAAGCTGGACTTGCCGAGCGAAATCACTATTTGCCACACTCCCAAATATTTAATCCGAGATTTGACTTCACTTTCAGAAACTGTACAAAATTCTAAAATAACTAAAATAACTCTTTTCCCAATTAACCCTTTCATTCCCATTGTAAACCGCAGTTTACATCAACTTTAAAACACTTTTTTCATGTTTAGGTTTACTTTCAATAAAAATGAGTGACATACACTAAAACTTACATATAACAGCATTCGAATAGTAAACATTTAGTTAATGCATATGGATTGATATTTTTATGAACGCATTTAATTAAGGCCGTCAGGGTGTTTTCGTCCGTTGTGACAAGTGGTGAATTGCTCCCCTCCTACCTAATTCTAGGCAGCGCCCGCTCTAAGGGGGGCAAGCCGGGCGGTCGCCAAATTTTAGGGGCGGCTTTTTGGCTAGCATTCCAATGAAAAAAAGTTGATAAAAGCCAGAAGGAAATTCCCATTTAGTGGAAACGAAACCTAGATCATCTCATGAATTGTCTCTACGAAGACGTACCTTTAGAGTTGCGTAAATTGTACGTCTGGGATGCCAACACCCGCCCTACTTCCGAAGTGGGTCAATTCGCTCAAGTTATGCGGTAATCAAGTTTTACTTAGTTTTTCTGTTTTTAAGCACAAATTGGAGATTCATGTGCTAATTTCGTTCTCCAATTGAAGATTTAGTACCTCTTCTTTTGACCAGCATTAAGGATTTTGAACATTCTATGATATTTGAACCTTCTATGATCGCTTGTTCTTACCAAAGGGGAGGGCCACCTAATTTTTGAATAGAGGACGAAATTATAGAACGTAATCTTATAATTGTTGCGATGCGTCGCAAAAACTTTATTTTAGTCTATTGAATCGGAGGAGAGCACGTCCCCTAAAAAAATATTGAACCCCCAGAGAAATTTATTTTAAATGAAAAATAATGAGTCGTATAAACACTAAACACATAAATGCGATTAAAACAAACTCTCCTGTGAGAAATTTCATACCCATGCAGGAGGCAGAAATTTGACTTCAATTTGTCCGATCTCCTCGTGGATGGATCGCCTCAGTTGGTTCCAATTACATTGATTCATCTAGGATTTAAAAGATAAATTTCTAACGAAGTTGTTTGGGTTTCAGCCAGATGAGGGATGGAATCACAGTACACATTACCAGAGCTGCAATAGCAGTACTTCCTTTTTTCGGACATACGAAATCAGGACTTGGTTTGATTCTCCTGATTTAGCTAGCTCTGACGTTCTTCTTTATAGAAATTCTCAGCAGGGGCGTAGGTTGGATTTCCTCATGACATACATTTTTTTTTCAAAATCATGCTTCTAGCCCGGATTTTTTTCAGCGGTACGAGGGTATGTAAGTTAACTATATGACCAAAAAAATATTTTTAGAAAAGGGTTAACCATTTTAGAAAGGTAAATCCAGAGCAACTTTTTCCTTTTAACGATTAATGGCGTCTGCATGTAAAACCCATGATCCTGAATACATCACCATGACCTTTGTCACTTAATTTATCCCTTTCAGACGAAATGATTTTAAATCCATCAACTTCCCAAAGAAAAGTTTGTGTGACGTATCATTTATTCTAGCGGTAAAACATGGCGAACATCAAAAACTCTATAAAGTATACATTTAAGCCCAGAAGACATGGAGGGATGAAACATGATATTATGAGTTTTTTGGTGGCGAAATATTTTCTTGAGGTTGGTTGGTTAAGATGATCGCAAACATAGGTGGTTAGGATCCTCACAAAGAGAACTTAGGATGTCACTTAGGGAATAATTTAAGTTTCGAAAGTCTAGGTCGCACAGACGCGTATAGGATATGCATATTATGATGTTAATGACATCTACATGTGGGTGTTCAAGTTTCGGATATCAAATGCCTAAAACTATCTCAATAGACTTGCGGATGCGGATGATACACTTTTAGAATTTCTGTCTCGGAATAACCGAGACAACCAGACTGAAATATTTCTTAAAATTGCGATTGAGACTGGGCGAAATTTTTCTTACGTAGAGCATCGATTTTTTATGAGGTAGTACAGCAGTAAGACAAATATGTATCCTTGATCATTGGCCAGGAGGAGGGAGGGTGCAGTGCCAATCCCTGCTCTGCCTCCCCAAACTCCTGGGCTACGCCCATGATTCTCTAGAGAAGTAAACCACGGACGTTCAATACTGAAGAAATCGACGTACATATTACCTACTATCAATCTGCCTGGTCAAGCACCTAAGGGGCGGCAATTTGTCCTCTTGCCCGGGGCGGCGTAAGTGCTAGAGCGGGCGCTGATTCTAGGTGCAAAATCCATCCGTGAAAAAAATATAGCGGTTTTCGCCAACATCAAAATAATCACTTGCCAGAATTTTCTGTGACAAAAATTTAATAGGGTGGCATTGGTGGACGTTGAAAGATATGTAAACTGTGTTTTACATTGGGTATTTATGGAATGATATTGTCGCCGCTATTGGAATGAATCCGATATGAAAAAGATGAACTAGGCGGAAAAAAGTAGCATAAAACCTTTCAGATGGTGAAAATTGATCGATTTGAACCTATTTGGTTATATTCCGGATTGATTGGGACCGATGCCCGGATTATCAAATTGTCCGGATTTCCAAAATGCACCGATAAAGACTCCAGACTCGTCTATAATATATCATTTATGCTAAAATGGTAACTAAATTTAATGAATTTAGCACCAGTAGATTCGATCAGAGAAACGGAAAGGAAAGGAATTTAATTTGGGAATGAAATGGTTAAATAATTTAAAAAGCTTCCCAGATACTACCATTCAAACTTTAAAGAAATTTAAAAAAAGATTTTCAATTGAATATTCAAATTGTAAAATCGTAACGGTACTTTGAACTGACAAATGTGCAAAGTTGACAAAATTTGCCTCATTTTGTTAGCTTTCGAACGACATATAAAAATGAGGGTCTTAGGATTTTAAAAATTGCAAATCTTACGTGTTAAAGAGAAAAACAGTGATCCTAAGAGAAAGAGAAAACCAAAGTAAACGCTTCCTCAATTTTTATACGAGTTTTTTTAGTAAACAAGATTTTTTTTTATAAAAAATGAAACAAAACAATACGAACTGTACTGCAATTTTTCAAATCCTAAGACCCTAATTTTTGTTTTAGCTGTACTATCATCCAATATTGTATGTACCATGAGTCGTGAGACACCCTGTATAGCCACACTCTCTACTGCCAGAACAGTATTTTTATACTCTTCTCTTTCTAACTGAAGGGCTATATGCATGTGTCATGAAGTTCGTAATGCGACAGAAGTCGATTGGGCGATGTGCGTCTGTATGTCTGTCCATCTGTCTGTCCGTCTGTTACGATGCCGTTTACGGAGTCAGTTTTGAAAACTATCTAGCTGATATTTTGCACACACGCATATTTCTGTTTAACCGATCATCTTGAAATTTGGTAGGGACGTATAGAATGATAACAGCCTTTGTCAAAAATACCTTAGAAGTCGGTAGAGCAAAGATAACAGGGTGTCCCGAAGAGTTGAAAAAAGTTGACTTTTTTAGTTTTGATCGGAGATGCACATATGTATATGGGTACTCAAATCAAAGGACTCGGCAAGCACATTTTATATCAGATTAGATTAGATTTTTCCTGTTTCGAGTAACGGTAACGGAGCTATAGGCGTTTGAAGTTAAGCTTATGTTTTCACCTAGGTTTTTCTAAACCGTTAGAGGTACCGATATGAAACATTGCACAAAAATTGGGCTCCATGACACAGTCATATTTATATTCATATTTCTAGTCATATAATTAAGCCTACGCGATTAATTCGGTTAATTTTTTACACGTGCACTAAATCGAGTAGATATAATAATATCTATTATAATATTATTACCAATATATGACTGAGCCGGATGCTGATCTCATTACCTCAACAAAAAGCAGATAAGATCTTGGAAATAGGATATCACTAACACATCCTGGGTTTATAATTATGATTAGTGAGAAGATGTTTCAGTCGCGTTATAGTTGATTTAATATTGATCGTGACATGAATCGTGTTAATCAGCCAGGATAAGAATACAAAAGAGAATTCAATAGTTTTTTCTTTTATTTTGTTATAATTTATTACTAAAAACTAAACATTTATTCAAAAATATTACTGAAAAATGGTTCGTAATACGAGTAATACGATGGTATAAGGTTGAAGTTTAATAAACTTACCAAATCATTTTTTGTGCTCTGATATGGACGTTTTTGATGCATAGATTTGTTTCAAGGAAACAGTATCAACTGAGCGGTCGGATAAGCGGGTACCCTTCAAAATAGGGAGGGGGTGGCAAAGGGGTGAACATTCAGTTTTTTTGCAAATAACTAACTAATAAACTAATAAACGAACTACACAAAATTACCTTTGTAATAATATATAACACTCTAGACATTTTTTTGGAAAATTATACCCTAGACCAAAATATATTATATTGAATTTAAATTTTTTTGTTTTACATTTCGCACTGTAACTCTTGGTAGAATAGACCTAGGGTCATAAGATCCTGTCTATATATTGCTAACAAAATTTATTTGATTTGTACCAAAAATTGAAGTCCTCTAACAATTGACACCACCCTCACTTCTCCTAACATTTTTCAAAAAGGCATGCCTGTAGCTTCTTTTCAAATTTAGCCAGGCTGATCAAATTTAGTAGGGTGCTTTATGTTAGAAATTTCACTATATTGGGTTATCCTTTCTTGAATGAATGAAAACACTTTCTTTACTTTATCATCACTTTCTTTATTTTGGATCTGAACTCATCTGTATTCTTTAAGCTTTGCTCAAGAACTAACAACTGAACATGAACTCGCGGACCATCAACTCTATGTAATATGTGTATATGTATCTAAGTATCAGAATAATTATAAATTATACTTTATGACTAGCGATAGTCATCTATAAACAAAAACTTGGTCCTCTGTATGTAGCATTGTATCTGAATTCAATACTACAAAGAACGATTAAATTTTTGTTTATATTCTTAAGTGGATATGTGGTGCAGTGCATTTTATGATTGAAATCTCATAAATATCCAACACTTTACCTAAGCCCTATTATGCTCCGCACCAAAAATTATTACCATCCGATCAAAACTAAGGGTACCCCATACAAAAAGAACCAAAATGCAATTTCACATTTTTTCACTTCTAAATTATATCTAAAATAGAAAAAAATATCTGTTAGAACGTCACTATACCAGTTAATTGTAGTCTTCTGAATGTATGTATGTTTAAAAGTTTGTACCAAAGCGTACGCTACAAGTATCAACAAATTCGGTGTGAAGGTCAGTGGTACCATTTCTAAGGCTATTTGCGAATATATCGGTTAACGTGTACTAGCAACCTTCAAACCCGATTTTTCGTACTTGTAAAGCACGCTCTGGTACAAGCTTTTGGATATACACTTAGGAGACTAAAATTAACTGTTCTTTTTTGTTATGACCTTGTTATGGTCTATTCTATCAAGAGTTACAGTGCGAAATGTAAAACTAAAAAAATGTAAATACACTATAATACTTTTGGGTCTAGGGTATAATTTTCTGAGAAAATGTCTAGAGTGTTGTATATCATTACAAAGGTAATTTTGGGTAGTTTGTTTCGTTCTCGGGACGGATTCATAGTTTCCCAGATTTTTGCAAAAAAAAAATGAATTTGAACCCCTTTGCCACCCTTTCCCTCCATAACCAATGGCGCAAATTAGTGTATTTTTTACTGCGTATATTGGGTAGTGTATTCATTTATCAAATTGGCTTCACAATATCTGTGCTATACTACATATTTTTGGTGCAATTAAACTTTTGGTAGTCATTTAGTTCTTTTATATTCATGAAATCAGTAAAGTTAATTTCCTTCACAAGAATTAAATTTCCATTTTTCCTTGCATTTCTTGTCTAAGAAATATATTGATCAGGCACGTATGTACATGGGCCATAATTTTCACAGCCTTTTTTGTTGGCCGCCACAATTGTCTGAGTAAAAGATCACATTTGGGCCAGGATGTTTTGCCGAAATTCTTCCAAATATTGCAAAACACAACTACCTATTTCATTAACCCCTCTGTTTCCCGTGATGCCAAAAGTAGCATATATTTTTCTCTCGTTAATTCTGCAATTATAATTCTTTTCATTTAAGTCTTATTGTTACGCCAATTAAAAACTAAAACTAAATAATTTTGCATTTATTTTTGCATTAACTTCGTCTTCAATGTGGGTTTGACTATTAACATCTTGTACTTAAATAGACAAAAGAAGCAAACACCTAACTTGACAATATCAAACATTGATTTGAGTTCTATCAAACATATTTTTTTACCAGGAAGCATAGCCAGAATGAAAGACTGTTCATAGGCTTATTAAAAAATCAGGACTCAAGCCGGACCAGTATATTTCGTTTATAAGTTATGCAAAAATTAAAATTCAATCGAATTGCGGCTCCTTAAATTTTATAATTGTCACAAACTGTGTGGTTTGATACAATGAAGTATAGTTTCAACAGATATAGTACAGTGACATGTCATAATACAGACATGCATCGCTTTTGCTTTATGGAGTGGAACGATAAATTAAGACTTTCGCAATTAAGTTGTTGCATAGTCATTAATTGGGTTATGATATTATTTCAAAATTATTTTATGAAAATATAGTTCAGTAAATTAAATTTTTTATTTTTTACATAATTAATTAACAGGCGAATAGTTATGGGGACATTTTAACGCTCAGAAAAAAAAACGGTGATAAATAAGAACAAATGAAATGAATAATTAATAATAATTAATTTTTAAATATCATTTGGCTCCATATACGTTTATGTATTTTCAGTTCACTATCGAAAAATCAACTTTTTTTTAAATTAGTATATGTATACTTGGACTCTGACTCGGTAGGTCAAAATTTTCAGTGCTACTTTCGTATTAGTTGAGTTTTAAAATAGGACGCATAATCGTACCCCCAACTCGATCTTCACAATTTGCAATTATGGCCTGCAAAATTATCTGAATCTGTCAACGTATCATTCATTAAATTACGCCCGTATAGATATCACGAGCAATTTAAAGAATATTTCATTTTATATCAACCAATTGCACCACTTTTCGTTGCAATGACTTCCAATGGCTATGTCCACACATGTGCGCTTTCGTCTTCCCTATCGTCTTCAAGCTCCGTATCCACTTTCAACATTGAACATGTCATTGATTGCGTCAAGTGAACAGAAGAGATCAACGTCTCATTCTATCCAGATCTGTTCATTATTTATCGTTAAATATGTGTCACGGCTTTGGTCAGGACGGGTAAATGATAAATTCTTTCCTGAATTGTATGAATAGATGATGTGTTGTTAATATCTAACATTGGCATTTCGTTCAAGAATGAATGCGTTTCTTCAACAGCGCATACATCTCAAGTTTCAATTGTCAAAATGATGAAGATGAACGAAAATTGAAACTGTCTAAACAGGCACAATGAAACGCTCCTCTTACAACCTTAACACCAACTTAGCATTGCCAAGTGAAAACTTGTTTTTTCTTCTCAAGTTCTAAATTGAGTAATTTTACTTAATTTACACCTTTTGCCGACGTTTAAATACTGAAAAATAGTTTATGGTGAAGCACAATAGGTGTTCTACCTCGACGCGGCTAATCAGCTTTAAAATTTTCAATAATCAATAAACCCGCATGCTTGTGGTCGGCAAACAGAATAAATGTGACTATTCATTCAGTAGTTTACTCCAACTAATCGATTTCACTTTACTAAAAGCACGTGATGTTTCTCAGTTGATGACTAAATTTATGGTTTTGTATGATATTACATTTCGATTTTTATACCCTTCGCTTATTAAGCGTAAAGGGTATATTAACTTTGTCATGAAGTTTGTAACGCATTGAAGGAAGCATCTCCGACCATATAAAATATATATATATATGATCAGTGTGACGAGCTGAGTCGATTGGACGATGTCCGTCTGTCCGTCTGTCCGTCTGTCTGTCTGTTGCGACGCGTTTTGCTCGGCCAGTTTAAAAGCTATGGAGCTGAAATTTTGCACACATGCTTCTTTTTGTTGCAGGAAGATTGTATGTTTGAATCGCTAAAATCCGACAAGGGGGTCGTGGGGCTGCCATACAAACCTACCCCCCAAATTTAGGTTCTTCTTAGAAAATTTTTTTTATTTATGCACCAATTTCAATTAAATTTCACACAAATGTGTTTTAATTGGTAACACACAATATATGTCAAAATCGAGCAAATCGGACAATGGGGTCGTGGGGCTGCCATACACACCTAGTCCCCCAAATTATGTTCTTCTAAGAAAAACTTTTTAATTTTCTCATTGATTTCAATCAAATTTCGCACAAATGTGTTTCTAGTGATACCACAAAACATATGTAAAAATAGACCAAATCGGACCATGGGGTCATGGGGCTGTCATAGAAACCTAGCTCCCCAAATTAAGTTCTTCTAAGAATTTTTTTTTATTTATACACCAATTTCAACCAAACTTCACACAAATGTGTTTCTATTGATGACACAAAACATATGTATAAATAGATGGAGTCGGACTATGTGGTCATGGGGCTACCATACAAACCTAGCCCCCCAAATCAAATTTTTCTAAGAAAAACGTTTTTATTTGCACACCAATTTCAATCAAACCTCAGAAAATTATATTTCTATTGATACCACATAACAAACGTGAAATAAGACTATGGGGTCGTGGGGCTGCCATACAAACTTGACCCCCAAAATTAAGTTCTTCTAAAAAATACTTTTTTATTTGGACACAAATTTTAACTAAGCCTCATGGAAATGTATTTTTAGTGATGGTACAAAACATATGCAAAAATGAATTATATCGGATCATGGGGTCATGGGGCTGGCATATAAACCCAACCCCCAAATTAGGTTCTTCGAAGAAAACCTTTTTGATTTGTCCACCAATCTGAACCAAATGAGTTTTAATTGATGCCACAAACATACGTAAAAATTGATGGGAAGGCCATAGGGCTGCCCTACAACCTCCTTCCTCCTCTTTTTGGTTTTTATAAGAACCCCACGTCCCGCTTCGCCCAATAAATCTTCGCCACGGCACTTATGAGAAAATTCAAAAGCATGGAAGCGGGGAGGACTGAACGAACACTAGTCATAGGTACGCCCGAAAAAACTTTTAGACCGAGGGGAGCGAAGGGTATCCAAATTTCGGCCGCGCCCGAAATTAGCCTCGGTCTCGCTTTCAATTCATTTCAAGCTCAGCTTATCCGATCTTCCAATCAACTCAACCAAACTGATCGTGGTTCGCCGAACCGCTCGGTTTCAAAGATCAAAGTTGTGTCCCTTCCAGACGTGTGTTGTCAACAACTGTTATATCCTGAATCCCGATCAGTATGGTTGCGTCCTTAAGATTTAAAATCAGCTCTCTGAAAATAGGGCGAATATAACCTATTTTCTTGTCCACATTGGGTTCATCTCCTCCCACTATAAAGAAACCTCACTTTCGTGTCTTGCAAAGCCGATTCCTCGCTGTTTACATTTGACAATACACTACAGTGCAATCAATAACTTAAGATTTGGTCATTATCTATACTTATAGTTTTTATTGCACGATTGTGTTTTGTAAATCATTTCAGCCAATAGTCTTCAGATACGCCACAGTGCAAACTTTAAGTGGAAAACTACTTATCCTACTGCGGTCATTTACTAAAGCACTAACCGATAGTAAAACAAATAACTACTGAGAAAGTTTGCCCATGTTTGCGCTACTGGCTGCCATGAGCGATACTTTTCTAGTTTCGATAATAGTTTATGGTACCACCACAACTACTTATTAGGTGGCGAGACGTCTAACCGACATTATGGAACGCAGATAAATGCTATAAAATTGATCATTATAGCCGCAAGCAAACGTTAGATCATGTGAGATGAGGTATGAGATTTATTAGCAAAAGCAAATTGTAGAGCACGTGACCAGAATGCATTGATGTAACTTATTTAAGGCGAAATTAATTTATTTTGCTACCTGAATATGCTTCCTAGACGTCTATTGTTGCGATTTGCATAAATCTATTGTGTATTCAATTTATTGAGCACCTCACTCTGCATATTGGCATATGTGAGTTGCCGGTAATTTGTCGGAGGAATACTAAAAAGGAGATGCTATTTTAAATAAGATAATGGTAAGATTCTTTTTGAATAGTGAAACGCATTTTATTTGGTTAATAACTATCAATTTGCGCAGATCGAATTGCAAATATTCATGTAGAAACGTTACCTAATGCTTTGATGTGTCCAGAATTTAAATTTTAGGATATATGAAGAGTTTTTCAAAATGGTCTCTAGAGTGAATTGTATCGAAATTTCATAGGCATGTCGTCATGCCAGAACCTTGAATAGATAGTGAGTATGTCGAGATATTTAAAATTTAGTATGTAGTATGAAGAACGAATTTTCTAAAAAAAACTATTTAAGATCCCTAGAGACATCGACAATTCAATGTGTCGCAGGGCTGCGGTCATACGCGCATTTAGTGGCGATCTTGTATATTGCCCTGCGTTCTGCCAAACCGGGTAGTCAGCCCGCATTCTATTTAACGGGTATAATAATGAAATACAGCAAAGGTACCCAACCTTTTTCAGTCCACGCCCCCTTTGCGAAGTCTAAAGAATCTTATCACCCGGGAAAGTTTGTTTAGTTTTTTTGTCTTCTCGATTGAAAACTTAGAATTCTCTTGATTTGTGTGAAGCTAATTTTATTTTGGTAGAAATTTTCGAAGCTGCCAAAATATGAGCAAGCCAATTTTGTTTAAATATCTTGTAGGCGTAGTCACATCGGAAGGGTTCTCTTGACAAGGATAACCTTTTTGAATCAGCTCTATTTCCCGAAAAACCATGCTTTTGAAAATATAAGAAAATGAATTGCAAAAAAATACAATAATTTTAGTTTCAACTTAAAAAAAAAACAATACATTTTTTTACATAGGATTAATGAAAAATGTCATTATTATATACATATATGTAATAATTAAATATTCACTTCATATTTTCAATGATATTTCTATCATTGTCCCAAAAATTAATAAATATTATCATCAGCAATGGATTGTTCATCCAGGAAATTGTCTTCGGAAGCCATTTCATTCCGGAACAAAATAAGGAGCAAGAAACGAGTTAGTGATTTGTCTAGTATTTCAATTAAATGTCAGATTCGGCATGAAAATTTCAGAAGGTACGAGACATTTTAAAATCTGCTGTTTTTAAGCTTCATACTTATTGTATGGTCAAGAATAAGAAAGTCTCAATGTTTTAACATCTATAGACCCTTAAAAATGACCTCTAATTTTAAGCGAAAACTGGCCTCAAATGTCAATATCTATCAAAAATAAGCCTGTGGAATTTATTCTTATTCTTAACTACACTTAGAAAAAAAATGTTTTTATTAAAGAAAAATTACATAGGACGTATGAAATCTTGGCTATGATTTGGAGCCGATGAAATAGCCTTTTGGGACAATGATAGAAATATCATTGAACATATTAAGTGAATATTCGATTATAACAATGAAATTGTTCATCGATTCTATGTAAAAATTTCTATTTCAAAAAATAGAAAAACATTTTCTTTTATATTTTTTTTTTATTGTAATTTAATTTTATTTCAAATTTTTATGTTTTTATTCATAAAAAACCGAATGCCAAAACTTGGATTCGAACCTTGCGTGCGTGCCAGTCCGTTCACATTACCATAAAACCAGATGTCGAATGTTGTCAACGTTTCTAAAATCTTTACTACTTGCAATTCAAAATTAAAATGTTTATACATAGAGGCTATGCAAAATAATCATAGTTCCCATGAATGAATGAAAGAATTTGACTTACTTGATTCTAAGTCATTTGTTGCATTAGTTTGATGTTGGCATGTCTTCATTCTATTGCTACTGAAATCATAAATTCTACTATGAAAGTGTATTTGACCCAATCGCATTTTTAATTAATTATATTCAAACTTCATACGTTTAAAGAAATTTTCTGTTTACTAAAAGTGAAGTAAAAACTTCATTAATTTTAATACACGTTTTTTCTGGGTGTAGGCATGGCGGGTTTCTAGTCTAATTGTTGTTGTAGCCTTTCGATATATTTTTTTTTTTTTTTGAAATCAAAATCGCGAACCCGTGTGACCAGAGCGTTTAAAATCTTTAAGCCAGGGCTGTCCAACCCGTGACCAACGGGCCACATGCGGCCTCCTGGCGTCGTTAATGCGGCCCGGCCATTACATTTGGGACAAACCACTGTTATGTCTCATAGCAACATACAAGGACAATTTTGATTAAAAAATGGTAAATATTTTTTTAACACATCAAAAAAGAACAGTATTTGCGAAAAAACAATATTCAACCAAAAATACTTGAACATCGGATATTATCAGAAAAATTACAGAAGCTGGTAAAACGAACTAATCAATTTAATCAGTAGTGACGATCGCTTGTCGTCTGGTTAGAGAAAAAGCTCTCAGCAATGTGTCCCAAAATGGAAAAGAAGTGTTCCAATGTAAGACAAAATGCGTAACGTTTTCAGCTACGCATGAGAGTTTTTTTTTTGGAAATATTCTGCCATAGTAATGAAATATTCTGCCATAGTAATATTTTAAGGACATTATTGCGATGCTAAAGCGCTCCTGTTGCCCTGTCTCATAGCATGGAAAACATAGCCAAATTAACTTGATTTGTTTATCCGAATTGCGTCGAGTCGTCATCAAAAATGATTTATTTCAAGCAGGATCTCAAAGAACATAATTTTTTATGTGGCGTATTTTTTATAGGTACTTATTTATTAATATAACATATACACCGAAAATTCCAATATTTGCATAATGTAAGTGTAAAAGGGTACCGATCTTTTACTTTGCAATGTGGGCTGTGAGCCTACTTTTGTTACAAAAAACCGACAAGAGGTTTTGGACATCACTCTAGCATCGGAGGATGTAATTCATTTAATCAAAGAGTGGAGAGTTTCGTCCGAACACTCTTTCTCGGATCATCGGTATTTACAATTCAGCCTATTAGAGAGGCCCGAAGTGACTCCGCATACAGTCAATCGCAGAAGAACCGACTGGTCTAGATTCCAAACGGCTCTCGCTGAAGCGTTGCCATTATTACCTAATCTGCCAGACAATGAACAACAGCCGGATGAGATGGTTAACACTTTTACGGCAGCTATGAAGGCAGCGGTTTCTGAATCGCGTCCTGTCACTTCTTTCTCTGGAAAGCGAAAACCATCATGGTGGAGCAGCAAGATCTCCGAGCTAAGAGTCGTGTGCAGGAGAAGCTTCAATAAGGCGAAAGCTTCGAGAATGGAGTCGGACTGGACGTCATATAAAAAACATCTTAACTCTTTCAAAAAAGAGGTAAGATCAGCAAAACGTAATGGCTGGAGAAACCTCTGTCAAAATATCGAAGGATCTTCGGAAACCTCTCGATTTCGGAAATTGATGGATTCAAATCCATCTATGCCCAGCTTTCTTCAAAAGGAAGATGGATCGTGGACGTCCTCTAGCACTGAAACTATTGAATGTCTACTTGACGCGCATTTTCCGGGAAGTTCGGTAACTTCCCCACCTGAATGTCCCACAAGTCCCACAGAACCATGTGACAGTGAATCTATTCTATCTCGTGAGAAGATATTATGGGCTATTTCTAGCTTCGAACCTTTTAAATCAGCGGGACCTGATGGAATTATCCCCGCAGACTTGCAGCAATGCTTGGAGATTACTTATCCTTGGATAGAGAACATACTAACAGCCTGCCTTGGTCTAGTGTATATCCCTCGCAAATGGAGAGAGGTGCAGGTTACGTTTATCCCGAGGACAGACAGAAGCTCGCACGCACGACCTAACGATCTTAGGCCAATTAGTCTTACTTCAACTATGCTTAAGTTACTGGAGCGTCTCGTTGATATTTATGTACGAGCTAGCATCCCACCGCATCTTCTTTCAACGGCTCAGCATGCTTATTGCAAAGGAAAGTCAGTGGATACAGCTCTGCACTCATTAGTCAGTTATATCGAAAAGTCGCTTTATCAAAAGGAATACACAATGACTGTTTTCTTAGATATTGAAGGTACTTTTAATAACATCAAACCTAGTGCCATTACCGACGCACTTCGAAGTCTTCACGTCGAAGGGTCCATTTGCACACTAGTAAATACGCTATTAACATCTAGACGAATTCACACCTCGCTGGGCTCGTCATCTGCAAGTAGGTATGTGTGCAGGGGTACACCACAAGGAGGTATTTTATCTCCCCTACTGGATACTGGAATATAGCTATTAATCAATTGCTTGTAAATCTCGAGGATATTGGTTGCAAGGTCACGGCATATGCTGATGATGTTGTAATCGCTGTGACAGGTAAGTTTCCGGAAGTACTTAGCGGACTATTGGAGAACGCCTTGTCTATTCTGGAAAACTGGGTAAACCTCAGCGGGGTTGGACTTAATCCAGCTAAAACTGAGTTGATGCTCTTCACTAGAAGACGCACCATTCCTTCTGTTAGCCCTCCCATGCTACGGGATAGGCAACTCACTTTTGCTGAAAAGGCTAAATTTCTTGGACTGTTGCTCGATAGAAGGCTTAGCTGGAAACCCAACATTCAAGAGAGGGTGAATAAAGCAACTATAGCACTCTATTCGTGCAGGAAAGCAGTAGGAAAGAACGGGGCAACCAAAGGCACTGTATTGGATCTACACTACTATCGTACGACCGATTCTACTGTACGGCGTTTGCGTATGGTGGTCGGCACTCAGTAAAACTACTTATTATAACCTGCTGGCGAAAGTACAAAGAGTAAACGTTTTCTTGGCTCAATGTATTTTCACGATACAGATGATCTGCGTGATGTGAGCCCGCTATTGCTCAACAAATTTATTGCCAGCACGGGCTGGTTTTCAGATTAGGTGTTAACTTTAAGGTACACTCGGTGGTATCACAATGGACCTACTTTTGGTCTAAGTGCGCTAAGTGTTTTATCACTTGGCGGCCACTATACCTAACCTAACCAAGTGTAAAAGGTTGTAGTCTGGCTGGTCTAGCGGTTAGTGCGCGCACCTTCGGTGCACAGGGTCATTAGTTCGAATCTCACCGTGGATCATGGTGTTTTTCCAACACACGAGCTTGTGACGGACTATGATCACACTCAGATGTTAAACGAGTACCCATTTATGGGGATGAATAACACTGCTGAGCGTGATGCTGATCTCATTACCTCAACAAAAAGCAGATAAGATCTTGGAAATAGGCTGTCACTAACACATCCTGCGGCCTTAGTCCAATGCTGGATTGTCACGCCTGTTATTTATTTTAAGTGTAAAAGGTTAATTCAAGAGACAGTACATTGTAAAATTAGGTACATAATTTCAAACGAAGGTTAAAACTAGGAAAAATTAACAATATCGTAAGATAAAAGTCGTTCAAGTATGTAACCAATCTGCACAACACTATTTGAAATTCCGATAATTAAATTTTGTTAAATATTATGAAAAGCTATGTAACATGTATTGAATTTGCTACTGCATTTGAATTTATATTGCCACCCGGTCCGTATATTTTTTGCGTCAACGATAATGGTGGATGACGAGCGCCACCACACTAGAGAAGAGAACTACTCGATCGTGGTCGCGTTCGCAACAACACGTGAATGAATCCATAAAGGGAACCGGCGAACGAAGGATCGGCCTCTTTTTTCACTTTGGCAGGATCGAGGAAGGTTTGCCCTGAGCGATGGCAATGTGGTACGGATCGTCCTGCATCCTGTAAATATTCGAAACCGTCCTGCACCCTACGAGCCACAATTCCCGCGAATCGTACTGGGAATACTCGAAGTCGTCTTGCGTTTTCCGAGCAACAATCCCCGCCAACCGTGCTGGGAATATTTGAAGTCATCCTCCACCCTACGAGCCACGAGTCCTGCGGAATCGTCGAAAAGTTAAACTCTACTATTGGGGCCCCCAACGTCCGACCGGGTGTGGCAATTTGAAATCGAAAATATAAGAAATGTACATTTTTAACTTAACATCTTTTATTTGTGAAGGAAGTGGAATTTTGATGTTTTCGCGCCGTTTAATTTCGCAGTACTAAGTGGGATAATCGTGGTGTGGTCATCCACCATGTCGAAGCAGCACAATCTATATCTACACAAAAATGGTGAAATTGGTAAGGTGAACAAATTCAGAAATAGAACTCCAGTCAACAAAAATTACTAAAACTCGTGGCATATGCAAGATTATTTTGGATTTTTTTTCTCTAAATACTACCAACAATTTGAGGCTGGCTTATTTGATTTTATAAGACAGCTCATATTTTTTTTACAGTATCGTCCTGTCTATTTCTTTTAATGGAACTGTTCTGCCCCGAAATGCAGTTAATAAAAAATTGGTTGGCTTTACCGAACATGAGATTTATTTGGAAAAATGACAAAGCTTTAAAAACTACGAAAATCTTGGAATTGGTGACTAAATCACCTGGATGTGAAATTCCAACATAATAATTTGAGCCCAAGTGCCTGATTTTTAGTCCAATATGCATGAGTTTGTTTAAAACCATATCACAAACAACTTTTTGTCTCTTTTAGCCACCTTTCTGCTAAAATTAATTTATTCTGACTATTTTGCCTCCCAATGTTATTTTGGGCGACTTCGGATGACTGGTGCTAAACATTTTTTAGCATCTGTTCAAAATTGCAAATCATGTAATTGTGGTTACTTGAAGTTCAATCATATTTTCACGTTTTTGCTCCTTGCCTTCATTTTTTAATGTTCTTAGTACATTTTCGAAGTTCTCACTGATAATCCCGAAGCCTCTATAGTGATCTAGACTCTCTGCTATATTTTAAAAGTAATATTCTGTAATAAACTTTCGTAATACGATTACATAATAGTGTTTGGCATTTCCTCCTGCGGCCCACCTAAACCTGCGGAGAGTCATATTTGGCCCGCGCCAGGTTTTTAGTTTGACACCCCTGCTCTAAGCTCTAAGTCAACTAAAGAATTACTATTTCGGGGTAGGCAATGTTGCTGGAAATCACACGATAAATCACGTGGAAATGCGTTTCACGAAAATACGGTGGAAACTCGATAACTCGAAACTCCTTAATTCGAGAAACACCATAAGTCGAAGAAAAGCCGATTCCCCAACTTATTTGAACAAGAAAAAACAATGAAAACGAAACTCGTTATCTCAAAGAACAATTCTATAACCAAAAATTTATTTTGATTTGGAAATCGGCGAGACTCTATTAGTCGAAGTGTTCTTACGAGAGACTCGATAAATCGATGTTTCTGACTATAAATTCTAATAAACAATTATATTCGCTGAAAAACACGCATAACCGGTATCAAAGTGGTACTGGCGTGATTCCTGGAATTAATATCCATCAAAAAATGTAATGAAAATTCGTAAATAAACCCTAGTTATGATTTTCTGGGGTGTTTGGCTTCTTGTAGTTTGCTTTCAAGCCTCCGGGAGTTATCAATTTACCTTCACTCAGTGAACCAAAAAATTCGTTAACTCAACGAATTTGCATTTATAAAGACTTTGTCATCAAAATATGGTCAATGGAGCTGTTATCTGGATTGAATAATACCACAATAATATTGAATCCTTACGCAATTATTGTAAATTGATGAATATTTCGTCAATATGAAGAAATTTTCTATTATTTTTTAAATATAAAAAATTTACAATGCGTCTTGTCTTATTAATATTAAAACTAACTTTATGTATTATTATATTTATTAGATACTCTTTATATTTATTAAACATTTTTTTCAAAGACAATAACCATTTTACCATTGTGTTAATAGCTAGATTCGAACTCGGCCTGCCTGCGCCTGTGTGTCAGTCCAGTCACATTAACATTGCGCCAGGAGGGAAACACTTCTAATGTTCTCAAGACCTGCAGTACTTGCTACACTGTGCATGGCGGTCGCCAGATTGAGACTCCATCACGACATTTTGTTTTTTTTTTCTTATTTAACAAATTGTATGAAAAAATTCTTTTAATTTTAAATTATTACTATTTAAGTAAGACTATTCCAAAAATCGAAAAGATACACAAAATGCTTTAGTATTAATTCATCAGTTTATTTTGCCTTGAAGACGTTTAACCATCAGACAAAGAGTTTTCTAGATATTTGGGAAAAACGAAATTTTTAACTCTTTGTCACCCCTTCCCACCTTAACTTAACGCTCGAACTTGTGTAACTTTTTACAGCATACCGGGGAGTGGATTTAACATTTTGACATCAAAACTTTAGTTTTTTTTTTATGTTTGGGTGTAGAGATAATAGCACCATAATAATTTATTGAACAAATGCAAACAAACAATTCGTAAAGCAGAACTTGATGCAGAAACTTGAATTACATAGTTTGGTGCGCAATGTTGTCGGTGGAATAGGCGTAGGCATAATTTCATTAGATTTAGATGGATATAAACGTCAAAGTAGTTTATTAAATAATTCATATAGTCAATAGATTGTCTGAAAACCTAGGAGTACAACTTGTTCGCTACATCTAATATTATCGATGGTTAAGCGCACAGATGTGTTGAGTGCAAATAAGCACATTTTACAGGAGGGCGAAAATGAGAAAATTCAATTCATAAATTGTGAACTCTCTGATTGAAACTTATTTTAGAAATTCTGAAGACACGAAATGTTATTAATGTGTTCACTATTTGTGAGACACATGTGTCCGTTCACGTCTATGATTGACATGTGTCTCATATATGAACATGAATTTTCGAATGTCTGAACGGGAATAATGACGGCTAAATCTCTCAGACAGAGCGTAGTAATAGTGAGTCACACGTGTACACAGCGTTCCTCCCCGTTCACGTCTATGAGTCACATGTGACTCATGTAACAAAGGGTGAACAAAAGGTTTTCAGAAGACAGACGTGGTGGTAATGTTGATGAAAAAGGGTCAGACAGTGAACGTGTTTAGAAAAAATATGATTTTTCAATTTAATGATTTTTTTGTAAGAATTAATATAACAACGTTTAATATTAACACATTTACCACTTATCTCTATACGAGTATGAAAAATTTATCAATGATCGTGCCCGCAAAGCCAGTTCAATTCAGTTCAATTACACGACCAACCCTGCGTTGAGCTTTGGTGGTGGCTGATGAGGAACAGTACTGCGGTCGTCTCTGAGAAAATCCCCTCCGGCACTCTGAATAAACAGAGTGGGTTTAAGCCAAAATCACCCTTATCATGCTACTTTGCATGGCAAGAGTTTTTCGAAGGCTACTGAATCTACAATCCGCTAGCTCATAAAGCGGTCAACGAATTGTGTAAGGGTTAAGACAAGGTTAATCATTTTCATAACAACCTCTTCCCGAGAATATGGGGTTCAGTTGAACGGTCGAGTTTTAAATGCTACATTCGACGTTCAAAGTGAAGTGTTTGGACATCGTTGGAAACTTAACGATACTCTCATATCAGACTTAATCAAAGAAGGGGGTGCAAATCGCTTCTCATATGTGTGCACAAATTTTTACTACATATTTTCCTAAAATATGCAATTGGTGTAAGTGCACTTAACACATTTAGTGCATCCAACATTTATTTCTATGCACTTAACACAGAATTGCATCCAGCTTTGTAGCGTTATAGTGGAATGTGTATACTGGGACGCAGCCTCCGCATGACATGGCACTAGCGGCGGCACCTGATGAGAGTGCCATGTCATATGCATTCAATCGAAACCAATGAATGTCATACATATTTTTGCACTATCCGAGTGGATATGCCCGTAAATCGGGAAATCGCTCGGAGAGCAACATTCCTAACAATATAGTAATGTAATTTGTAGCGTTTCTAATAGATAAATGCTTCAAACATTTGTGCAAAAAAGTAGCAATAAGGTTGATGAATTAACACATTTTCATGCAAAAATGGACTAAACACATCTGTGCGCTTAACGATCGATATCTCTGACATATCTAGGGACGCGGGAGCGTCCCGCACGCCAAAGAAAAACAAAGAAATTTGAACAAATTAAAAGTGAGAAGCGACTAAGACTATGTTTACACGACGGAACAAGTACGGGTTTTCGGACCTCTGTAGCTCGGACCCTGGTTGGTCCTGAGTGTTCAAATTCGGTAAGGGTTGTCGTTCGCGCCGTCTTACGAAGTGTAGAAAATTTCAAGAAGATACGATGAAAAACACCGGAGATATAAGAGATTGAAAATCGCATTTTTTTCAAAAATCTTGTTCTCGTTTTTCTCGTTGTTCTCGTTGTTCTTGTTGTTCATTGACAGGGCTACAGCCTTGCAGAGGGCATCTCGGGATTTGGTCTCTTTTCCCATTGATAGAGTCTGTCGTGAAGGTGTGCATAGGCTATCGTTTGCTCCGATCCGTGGAGTAGAAAAAAAGATACAGCGGAAAATGTGAAAAAATGCATATAGTTTCTTGCTTAAATCTTTTTATATGTTTTAAAGGAAGCATTTTGCAAAAGTCGGGGATAGGCCTGAAAAATGCCTAGAAAAGAATCGTATAGTTTTGTGCTTTGGCAGGACTGTTTCAAACAATCCCTTGTATATGCTCTCCAAAGTTTTCAGTTGTAGAGCGTCTGCAAGAGCGGCGGCAAGGGGTTAAAGTTCCTGTTTTGGTTCGTTTCTTATACGAGTGCGTGCATATTACTATAATATTGGATGAACAAATGACATCCCGATGATCCTAAAGCTTTCAACAAACGGTAGCGGTTCACACAACACACACACACCACACGAATTGAGAAGTTCTCCGTGGTGTACCGCGGCGGAAACTATTTCATACATTCTGACACGTACCGCTACCGTTCTGCGCTGGTTTGGTGGAAGCTTAAATATGGCGCTGGGACACCAAATCGGTTTTGTCTAGACGGTGTATGCTGTTCAAACCAGAGTTACGTGATGATGGCATGTGGAAAATCGATTTTTCAAGGAATTCTGATGAGTTAGTTTTAACAAAATTTGGCATGTAGATTTATTCTTGTAATTCCACCCGGTTTGATCCTGTTGTGGTAGGCAAAAAGGTACTGTTAGTTATATAGTGAATTTCTTCTATCCCTGATTCCTGGTCATGAAACCACTTTATTATTGTAAAAGCAATGCTAGTCAGGACTCAACAGGTTTTCGGGACCTTCGATGAGGGATAAAAGGATATTTTCACATGTACATGTCTTTCTCTATGGTATGATATACATTTTATGTCGTAACTAACGAGCGTAACGTATTGCAACGTAGCAACGACGATGAAGATCAAAAAGCCAAAAGCAGTAGATAGGGGTATTTTAAAAGGGAGAATAATGGAACCTGGATATAAGTACAGTGTTGGGTCTGTAGTAACGGGAGGTGTATCTTAACCGTTTGGCCTTAATAGGCGCAATGTGGAACTTAGGAAATATGGATGTAATTTGAATCACATATTGAGTACACAGTGAGGCTTAATGGTTACATTAAAAATTAAGATTTAAGATTAGGATGAATGTGATAGAGATGAAGTAAAGATTTAGACTCAATTTATGGCTAAGGTTAAAGTCAAAATCAAGTTTAGGGTAAAGGATAGGGTTAAATTTATTGTTACGTCGCAGTTAACGTTATTATTAGGGTTAAATGTAAGGATAAGGTTAAGGTTGAGTCTGAGTTTGAGGTTTAGGTATAGGCCAGGGTTATGGTCAATTAGGGTTATCATTAAGTTTAATGTGATGTATAAATTTACCAAGGTTAGCGAGGTTACTGGGGCTACCAAGGCCATCATACCAAGGTTACTAAGGGTTTGCCAGATCACCAAAGTTGTCAAGTGTACTATGGTTACTAATATTACCAAGGCGAGCAAGGTTACCAAGGGGACCAGGGAGACAAAGGTTAGCAAGGGGTTTATCATTCTTATAATTATTATTGTTCTCATACAAATTCGTGACAATAGGGAAATTAATATCGTCTTAATAATTTATTTACGAATTTTGTAAATCGAAAACTGCAAAAAGATATATAACAACTGTGTTGTAAAAGGTGTTCGCCAAAGAAAAAGTCATCAGCCGCAAAAAGGATTGATATAAATACAATCCCGCCAAAATACTCGTATCTTGTCTCAATGATGGTGGTGGAGCAAAATTTTTTCAACGCTATTTGGCGGGGAGCTTGAATAAGGTTAATAACAGAATAAAATCAATGTTAAGAAATTTATGAAAGATCTTTTATCGTATAGAAAAAAAACGAGTTCCATACGAAGGAAAGCAAAATAAGATTCTAAAACGCATTTTTATTTTCTATAAGACTGGAAGCTTCAAAATTAAATCTGATCAAGAAAAGAACATAGCAGCAAATAGTACCCTCGTTTAGCTCCCCGCCATTAAGCGTTGAAAAATTTTTGCTCCACCACCATCATTGAGACAAGATACGAGTATTTTGGCGGGATTGTATTTATATCAATCCTTTTTGCGGCTGATGACTTTTTCTTTGGCGAACACCTTTTACAACACAGTTGTTTTTGCGAGATTATTTTTCCTTTTGAAAACTCCGACAACGTTTTTAACATATTTGTATTATTTTTTTCTCATTTCAGGTGAGTTTTACATTTTATTTTCGTCGTAAGTCACGTAAGTAAAAATATAAATGAATCATAATCAGCAGGCGCATACGTCCCATTTTTAAAATCCAACGATATTCACTATTTTCTGTCTATAGTCGGATTTGAACTCGGTCCTGTGCTTCAAACTCGAATCGTTAGAACATTCATTCTGCTATGCATGACTAGTAGGTTCGGTTTTTTGCTGTGAAAATTATAATGCTCAGAATATTATAATAGACTGGACTCTATATCTCGAATTTTCTTTAATTTGGAATCGGAAACTAGAAACCTTAAAATCTCCATAAATCGAAATAAAATCCAGTTCCCTACAGCTTCGAGTTATCGAGTTTCTACTAAGATATCTGAAAAAAGATGTTGGACTAGATAAACATTTCGATTTTTCAGAACAAATTAAAGCTTTAGATGATTTTTTTCTCAAATCCGTGTTTATGACATATTGGTATCAATATGTATTCACTTTAAAATAATATGATTATTCCTAATAGGTCTTGAAAGTAACAATATTCGCCTACTCTCTACACGTAAGATATGTTTATTCGCATAGTATTCACATACGTACACAGTACCTATGCATCTACTTACTTACATGTTTACATTTTACGTAGTCTCAAATTTAATGACATCCACACTGAAGTATCGATTGGCTCCTCTCTATTGCATGAGAGCATGTATGTATGTTCCTTACACACATATTTGCATTTTTTCCCCAACAGTGTACGTACTTTTTAAAAACTGCTTACTTTTACATTCATTGATTATGTCATTGTCACTGTTTTGCTATTCAGCATAATCTGGCATAATCATACTAAGGAAGCTTCTCAAGACTGTTGAAGGTTAGCCGAAGTGTCTCCTCGTATTTATAGGGCACTTATTGATATGTAGTATGTTAATACAAGAAGCCACACGTTGCTTTGTTCAAAATGGCAACTTCTTTAACGGACCCATATTCAATTTAAAAGTTTTAAAGTGGTCCTATAAAAATTGAACAATGCAATTTTTATGTCTTTGATAGCACAATTATTTTATAGTACATTATATAAAATAATTTTGTTTGCAAGTTATAGCTAAAAGACGGTGAGTCCATTAATTTGTGCCTATACTTATCTTTTGAGTTCAATAAGCAATAACTGCCATTCGCATTTTATATCTTTCTATCATGTTTTCAGGCATAATTATGCTGGCTCCACATACACTCCCCGACAATAGGTAGTCGCACTTAAAAATACTACGTAATGTTTTACATGATGAGAATATTTCGATTTATTTTTATATGTAATATTATTTTGTGATGCTGCGTGTTAGCTAGCAACAATGAACCGAAAATGTACTAAATCAAATCGGTAGATTCAAGTTTATCATTTTGGGACTTTTAAAAGTGCGACCGTAAGATAAACCCACCTGCAAAAATAGGTAATTTAACGAATTCTTTTAATTGTTTTATACATTTTTTTATTATTAAATAATGCGTATATCCTTCCTCCATTATTGCGTACTTCAAAAAGTTTTTTTTTACAAGGAATTGTACAAACTTTATAAGTAGTTTAATGGGACTAGTTGAAAAGCCTGTTTGATTGCCGGTGTTACTGCTTTCAAACTGCGTTCCATCCGCGTAAATTTTTCGCGACAAGTACCCCGCACTTCTACGTCTTGGTCTGCAAATCCACAGGACGTGGGGAGTGTATAGGAACGTTGTCCTGTTATAGAATCCATCGTTGGCCATTAAACTTTTCGTTGAAGTTAGTTTTCGGAACTTCTAAAAGTTGAATGTAGTCCGTAGAGGTTTGCCGGCCTTCTACCACAACCAAATCAATGACACCATGGTTGGAAATTGCAGCCCATACCATTACGGAACCGACAGCGGAACCATCAGGCCCACTCAAATTAATTTTTTTTCATCGGAAAAGATTACTTGACGCCATTGATCGGTCCAGTACTCCAAACGAGCTACTTTATGACGATGGAGTAAAGGTGGTTTTTTCATGAATTTTTTTCCGTTTCATATGCGGACACATTTTAAGGACTGTTTTGTACTGTCTGGTGAAGCAGAATTCCACGCTTCTCATATAATTGCCCTACGTTCTGGCTCTGTTGTAGCTCTTGCTGTACGTCCTTTATGGTTTTGCCATACATTTCCAGATTTTTTGGTACATTAGGCATGTTCTGCTATCCGCTCTCATAGGGGTAACTTTTGTGTTTATGATATTTTCCGCTATATGTCCGCTATATGGCGGACGGTAAGATAAGTGTCGCTAGAACAAGCCGATTTTTTAATAACTACCAACTAACTTATCACTCCGTCCAATTTTGTTTGCAATTTGTCCATTCGAATAATTTTCCCGGTTAAATGCGACAATTCTCCCAATCTCTTCCTTATTCAATGTTCTACCTCGACCCATTTCTATTTCAATACATTATTGGGTGAGGTTCTGAAACACACCGTTCTCCTACCGGTTCGCGCAACGTTCCCTTTAATTTCAAATCAACCAGCCGTTAGATCTGAAATTTTCTTTTTATCAACAGATCCTCTAACCCTTTGAGGACCATACATTTTTGGCCGAAGCGATTTTGTTTTTTGTTTTATTTTCGTGATCACTAGGTCAATAGTAGTTATGTCACTAAAAATTGTGCCCCTAGCCCCCCATTTTACCCCTCCTTTCGCATGGCAAATATATTTGCCTGTGGGTTGAAAGGGAATTTATCACCTAAAAACGACTGAACATAATAACGGCATTGTGACGTGTAATTCATGTATTTTAAAAGTAAAGATCCTAATTGAAAACAATTAATGTTAGGTGTGGTAAATATTGAAGCAATCTCGAGATGTTGTGGAGCAAAAGGACACATTATGTTGGGTACAAAGTACATCTGTGCAGTCATATTCATCCATAAAATTACCACAAGCACAAACTTTCAAATTCTATCGGTTTCCCATTTTATGAAGAGTTATTTCCTGAAAAGTCCAGTCCTCATCATCTCTGGAAAAGGGTGGACTCGTGGTCTACCAAAGTAGATGTGTTCCTCCGGCAAACCGGCTCGATATTCAGTGCGGATTTCTGTAAGATAGGTATAGGTTACGGTAGAGTATTGTAAATGCTTACGTAATTCGAAAAATATCCAAGAACAAACTTGCCTTTTTGTATGTAGTAGCTGACAGCATACAAGCACATTACGTATATTTTGCTAAATTATGCAGCGACAAATCGCGCCCGTTTAAGTTTAATTGTATCAGTCGGTCAGATGAAGATATTATGTCCTTTGCATTTTTCTTTATGTCGATGTCAAGGCTTTACGGGATAACCCTTAAATTCAAGCATAGTCTTGGTGGAAGGAAAATTAGGGTAATTAGGGTAAAAGATCGAAAGGGGGACAACACAAACATCCATGGTCACAGTGTGACTCGAACCCACGCTCCGGAAACTTAGAGATGAGTGACTTCTCTTCCACTGAGCCGCCGAATGCCCACATATGCAGATATGCTCCCCACTGCATAGAAACCGATGCACCCTCGCTTCATTATCTGCCAGAAATTGTCCACCTGCCATATTATAATGTTGCTAGAGAATGGGAAATTGATTTACCCTTACAAAAAACTGTCAACATAAATTTCAACCATTTACTTTGCTGTCGATGGGCATTAATATAATACAGCAAACTCATCGAGGTTATAAATGTTTTTTTTTTTCAGTGTAGACGTCAAAGTTGTGTAGCTAGTTTCAGACACATAGAGGCGCCAAATTGCTTTGGGGGAGTAAATAAAGCTGGGCTTCTTTTTGAAACTGTCTATATTAGGAGTAGATTAGGCGTTTTGGAGATACAGCGGATTTTGCTAAGTCAATCGCAATTTTTAGACTTAGCCTTGATTTGTCAAATATTATTTCCAGAATATACCACATGTAGTAATATAATTTGACAACGTTTTCTTCGCCATAATCACTAGATTCGTAAAGCAGTAGTTTCTATATTTCGTTTGGTTGCTGAAAAAAACAGCTGTCGTGAGGTAGAAGGTTTTTACATTTATGAACGCTATATACCGCAAATTATTTGACCTTTCAGATTTATAAAATTTTAAATTTATCCCATTACAAATTCGATAAACTTACCACAATTAAGTGCAAGTGCGAAAACCTTCTTACACTATTCATTTTCACGACTCTAACTCTAAATGTTGCAAATGTAATAAAAAAAGACATAGTGCGTTTTGTTCCGTTTCAGACCATAGGCAAATATATTTGCCCAACTTATTTTAGGCCTCTACGAGTTCACTGAACTTCGAAAAACCTGGAACGTTGCAATTTTACAAAGAGAAGGGATAGACCAAATGCACTATTTGAGGCTCATCCATTTTTTCGATTTTACCGTTACATTACAGCCCCTTGAACTGTGACTACTTTTTACTAAACTTTGAGGGCCCCTGGGGGACAAAGCGGGTCAGATAGGAAATTATACCCATAATAATGTTGTTGCCCCAACTCTCATTTATGAATTTCATTCCGAGTATTTTGTTATATATTTAACGTAAACAATTTTAAATGTCAAAAACCTCCGGGCAAACATATTTGCCTATAGTCGTCAAAGGGCTAAGCGCCACCTTGCAGAGTATACCTTGATTCATTGAAAGAATTCTACAATATGCCGTTGAACCGTGAATTTTCGCCCTCATTTATTTATTAAACAATTTATACTCAAAATAAAATTTATCTGCATCTCGAAACTGGAAATTTTAATTTTCGAACCAAATGTATCATCTGTGATGTGTCAATTGTCACATTTGTCACTTTCCGAGAGATGGCGATGGGAACACCAAGTCTGATCCGGATCTATGCGTTTACAGAACCAAATAGGGAACGGTTCGGAAAACGCGGCACGGTATGGGATCGTTGTGTTTCAGAACCTTACCCATTATCAGTGGCACAACGGTAATTAGAAAAAGGTCAATTTGAACTATGTATTTACAAATACTTAGCGCTTTCAAAATTGAAAACAAACTGATGCGTCATTCCTATTGTCCAACTAACGATCAGCGCCCGCTCTAAGGGGGGGCGAGCCGGGCAGTCGCCCGGGGCGCCAAATTTTGGGGGCGGCTTTTTGGCTAGTAGGTACTCGTATAAGAAAAAAGTGGAAAAGGCCGAAAAGAAAATATTAATATCAACTTCGATTTAGTGGAAATAAAACCATAAAAACTACAGATAAAATACATAAAAAGGAAAGTTGTATTTTAAAGAAAAAAAAGTCTTTGCAAGGATTTAATGACCCACAATTGATACAGAGTACTGCACTCGGAATCATAAAAGGCTTAGGAAAAATTTGCCAAAATTGTACGTCCTTGACTCTAGCACGCGTCTTACTTCCGAAAAGCAAAGTGGAACAGCATATGAAATGAGAAATAAGAAGCCACATCGCATAACACTCACCACATAAAAGCGTTAAAATCAACCTCTACTGTGAGAAATTGTATGCCCGAAACAACATTTTCATCAATTTTTCAGTCATTTTAGATAATTTCCAAACACCTTTTGCAGCAACTCGACTTTAATTTGCTTGATCTTTTCGCGGATCAGTTGATTCCAATAGCATTGATTCATCTAGCACTGAGATGTCAAATTTTGAAAAGGTTGGTTTAGATTTCAGCAAGTTGAGGGATGGAACCACAGTACACATTGTCAGAGCTGCAACCAATCTTCTCTAATATTTTTCTAGACATGCTAATATCGAGATGTTGCTAGGTTCTCCCGATTTAACTAGCTAGCTACCCAATTCTCTATAAAAATTATCAAGATGACGCATTTATGAAAATAAACCACTGAAGAAATCAGTTTGCGAAGAGATCCGACTAATTGAATTTTATCTGCTGCGCAGTGTATAAAGATGTTGTCAAAAACTACTCCAGAAGATTATTAGTAATGAAAACGAGCACCATTGCAAATTTCCAAAATTTTCCCAAGCAGTCTTTTACAAAATGTGTTGAGTCTTTTAGTGAACAAAATAATTTTGCATTAATTTTCAATTTCTTACGTCGCTGTGAAAGCCTCCAGGTTTCCGTGTGTCCTCTGCCTATTTTTTGACGGTGGTGAAAAAAATGTCGCTCGGGGAATTCAATACTAACCTCAATTTTTGGAACTCGAAATAAACTCTGTATCAAGCCTTGCTGAACTGTGGCGAATTTCGCTTAGGATTCAATTATAGTTCTATATTACTTCGTAGAATATTCTCTTCCAATAGTATTAGAAGCAGATTTCATGATATGAAAGCAGAAAAGTGACATTTGCCGCCGTTTTTTCTAAACCAATAGAACTTTGTATTTTATATCTTATATCATCATTACTTTCGTGCCTCGTGCATTACCTCCGATAAACAATGTAAACAGATTAAGTATTAATGCCATCTATAGGTAGCTTATAGAATGACACTGATATCTGATGAAAAAAGTAGCGCGCAGCTAACATTGAACCCATGCCCACCGTATCGCCCGTCCTATGCCTTAACCATTCGACTAATCTGAGCATTGCTCGTAAGCAGTTGGAGTTGCTTCTATAGAAATATTTAATACATTTCTATAAAATCTGTTATGCAATTAATCTTGTCTCATGTGGTTTTACCAATAGTGGCAATAGAAAAATTGTCAATCATTCGTTTGCAGTGAGAAGATTTTACAGTTTACAGTTTGTTTCAATCCACATATTTATCAATAAAATGTACTCAGTTTATGTGTAGAGATTTTCTTAGCGACTTTAGAAACTTATAATAATTCAAGACTTCAAACCATTCAATTGAAGATAGTTGGTTTCCATTTTGGTATTTCAAAGTACTTCATCACTCTCAACTCTTTCAAAAATTACGAAGCCCTTACTCCTACAAAAATACGATAAACAATTTATCGGATGACAATTTAATGTCATACTATTAAGATAAAACAACGCTACCGATTATCTGCTATAGGAGAATATTGCATGTGTGTGTTAATTTGTGAGTGATTGATTATATATTTGCTAACAGGATTACCCCTGTGTGTTAAGCCATCCAATAAAAACAATAAAAAAGTATTAATGGAGTACATATATTTTTTAGCTTCATATTAAGAGAAAGTATTACAGAAGCTTTACAGCACCATCTTTGAATTCCTCATACAATCCACGTTTAATTTGCCTTGAATAGTACCTAAGGGGCGGCAATTTGTCCTCTTGCCCGGGGCGGCGTAAGTGCTAGAGCGGGCGCTGCTAACGACTCACCAGTGACGAGTACTAGATAAGGGACCGGTAACTTATACATTTTAACCAATAAATAAGCTTAAAACATTCTACAGTCAGTGTAAACGACCATGCTACAAGTATGCTTTAAGCTTAAATTATGGATAAATATGTACGAGGAAAGTAACCGACACAAGATGTGGCTAAGTAATGTGGATAAAAATTCTACTTTGGCGGAAAATAAGATCGCTCCGATAAAGGACACGCGCATCTCTCCTATTAAGATTTGTTTAAATGCTTTCTGGACTCACACCCAAATATGTTGGGTGAAATTCGGTTAAGCATTATGGCGGACCGTTGTTTATAGCCAAAAGTCGTTGCGGTTAAATTAGTCCGAGCTCCGAGGTATCTGAGGCTCGTTTAATGTTTCGACTGTAAGGTAAATTTCAGGCCTACCCCAAAAACTACAGAGGCAATTTTTTTTGTAAAGCTTCAAACATATCTGTATCCTTGAGCGCAGACAAATTTGTTACACGCACAATTGTAAAGATACATATATTCGAAGCACAGGACAGATATTCTTTCCTGACCCTTTAGTTGCCTTTTACGACATTCCGGGAAAAGCGGAGGCACTATTCTTGACGAATGCCACAGGGCCTCATACCCTCAATATGCCCTCTAAACTCATTTTAGAATGTGTTTCCGCAAATGACTGTAACATTTAATTTTATAATTCAAAAACACTGTAAAACCACAGTTTATTTTATGTATACATGTATTTCGGAAGCTATTTACTTCCTTCCTCAGTATGTAAGCTACTAACAACAATGGCAAACCTAACCTACTTATAACTAACTTAAATTCCTATTCACTTTTTAGGCCAGGTAAACGAGGATCACAACCTTACGCTTTTAAGGGCGGTTTATGATTCTAGTTTCGCTTACCTGTTACGATATCTTGCGGCGAGTTTTATTAGTTTTGATGGGTAACTTCCTTGATCCGTGTCAAGAAGTTTATTAGCGTCCTCGCGTATTATTTCGAGGCTCTCCCACTCGTCCAGGGTGTAGGTTTTCGGGATGCTTCGTATAACCTCCAAGCTGCTGATGTTAACGGCTTGGTCGTCCCCTACTATGTGCGCAGCGACTGATGATTGAATGATTCTACCTGGATGACGTCTGGCATTTTCGGCTTCTCGGATGTGCTCGTTGAATCTGGTCGTCACTAATCGCTTTGTCTGCCTATGTAGCATTTTTGGCAATCCTCGCAATTGATCCTGTAGATACCGCTCTTTTCCTCGATTTGCAGATGATTATTGGGGCTGCCTAGTACTGACCGAAGTGATGCACTCCTACTTGATCCTACAACCTGGGAATTGAAAGAAGCCAAGAAACGTTTAATTTTTAAGAATATGCCCGAGTTAGGGATACTGATTCGCTTTGAGGGCTCCTCAGTGGCCTGCGTGAACAATGTTGTGTGTGTGTTTCTGTTCAACCGCATGATCTTCCGACTAATCACTCGCTCGATGTCAGTTGCATTATACCCGCTCTTTATCGCGGTGTCTATTATGAACTGGCGTTCTTTGGTGAACCCCGCGTTTGATAAGGGGTAAGTGACCAGTCGGTGGACCATGCTGTTATATGCCGCCATTTTTTGGGAGTGTGTATGGTTTGATGTAGCTGGTATTGTTCGCTGGGTAGCAGTTGGCTTTCGATAAATCTCAAATTCTAGTGCGCCATTGTTATTGAGAATCATCAAGTACAAGAATGGTATTGCTCCATCTTTTTCCATCTCAGTAGTGAATGTAATTAATGGGTGAATCCTATTAATACTATAGAGAGGACTTGGTCAATTTGATCCCTTTTAACTATGGCGAACACGTCATCGACATTTCTAAACCATACCTTAGGCATGATTCCCTTAGCCTCGATTGACGCCATGAACATCTCCGTAAGCAGCGGTGAGAAAGGGTTTCCCATTGCTACTCCACATGTAGTCTTGTAGTAAGCACCCCGGAATGTGAAGTAATTCTCATTCATACATAGCCGGGCTAGCATTGTATAAATTTTGACTTTCTTCCTCCAATACATAAAATAAACTGGTTTTACTGGGCGAAGCTACTCGTGTTTTTGAATTATTCCGAAACGACCACAGACAGCTAACAACTTAAGTATTTAGTATCTAATTTTATGCTAAAAAAATTATCGAACAAGTAGTAGAAAATCCGTATTGATCACTTCGAATCCTTTTTTTTTGGAACCTGTGGGCCATACTACTACAAAGTTTTGAATATCTAGGGACGCGGGAGCGTCCCGCACGCCAAAGAAAAACGAAGAAATTTGAACAAATCAAAAGTGAGAAGCGACTAAGACTATGTTTACATGACGGAACAAGTACGGATTTTCGGACCTCTGTAGCTCGGACCCTGGTTGGTCCTCAGTGTTCAAATTCGGTAAGGGTTGTCGTTCGCGCCGTCTTACGAAGTGTAGAAAATTTCAAGAAGATACGATGAAAAACACCGGAGATATAAGAGATTGAAAATCGTATTTTTTCAAAAATCTTGTTCTCGTTGTTCTTGTTGTTCATTGACAGGGCTACAGCCTTGCAGAGGGCATCTCGGGATTTGGTCTCTTTTCCCATTGATAGAGTCTGTCGTGAAGGTGTGCATAGGCTATCGTTTGCTCCGATCCGTGGAGTAGAAAAAAAAATACAGCGGAAAATGTGAAAAAATGCATATAGTTTCTCGCTTAAATCTTTTTATATGTTTTAAAGGAAGCATTTTGCAAAAGTTGGGGATAGGCCTGAAAAATGCCTAGAAAAGAATCGTATAGTTTTGTGCTTTGGCAGGACTGTTTCAAACAATCCCTTGTATATGCTCTCCAAAGTTTTCAGTTGTAGAGCTTCTGCAAGAGCGGCGGCAAGGGGTCAAAGTTCCTGTTTTGGTTCGTTTCTTATACGAGTGCGTGCATATTACTATAATATTGGATGAACAAATGACATCCCGATGATGCTAAAGCTTTCAACAAACGGTAGCGGTTCACACAACACACACACACCACACGAATTGAGAAGTTCTCCGTGGTGTACCGCGGCCGAAACTATTTCATACATTCTGACACGTATCGCTACCGTTCTGCGCTGGTTTGGTGGAAGCTTAAATCAAAGATTGCTTTATTTATAATAAAATATATGGCGCTGGGACACCAAATCGGTTTTGTCTAGACGGTGTATTCTGTTGTGTTCAAACCAGAGTTACGTAACGTAACGTAATGCAACGTAGCAACGACGATGAAGATCAAAATGCCAAAAGCAGTAGATAGGGGTATTTTAAAAGGGAGAGTGATGGAACCTGGATATAAGGACAGTCTTGGGTCTGTAGTAACGGGACTTGTATCTTAACCGTTTGGCGTTAATAGGCGCAATGTGGAACTTAGGAAATATAGATGTAATTTGAATCACATATTGAGTACACAGTGAGGCTTAATGGTTACATTAAAAATTAAGATTTAAGATTAGGATGAATGTGATAGAGATGAAGTAAAGATTTAGACTCAATTTATGGCTAAGGTTAAAGTCAAAATCAAGTTTAGGGTAAAGAATAGGGTTAAATTTATTGTTACGTCGCAGTTAACGTTATTATTAGGGTTAAATGTAAGGATAGGGTTAAGGTTGAGTTTGAGGTTTAGGTATAGGCCAGGGTTATGGTCAATTAGGGCTATCATTAAGTTTAATGTGATGTATAAAGATACCAAGGTTAGCGAGGTTACTGGGGCTACCAAGGCCATCGGGGTTACCAAGGTTACTAAGGGTTTGCAAGATCACCAAAGTTGTCAAGTGTACTATGGTTACTAAGATTACCAAGGCGAGCAAGGTTACCAAGGGGACCAGGGAGACAAAGGTTAGCAAGGGGTTTATCATTCTTATAATTATTGTTCTCAAACAAATTCGTGACAATAGGGCAATGAATATCGTCTTAATAATTTATTTACGAATTTTGTAAATCGAAAACTGCATATGATATCTCACAAAAACAACTGTGTTGTAAAAGGTGTTCGCCAAAGAAAAAGTCATCAGCCGCAAAAAGGATTGATATAAATACAATCCCGCCAAAATACTCGCATCTTGTCTCAATGATGGTATGGTGGAGCAAAATTTTTTCAACGCTATTTGGCGGGGAGCTTGAATAAGGTTAATAACAGAATAAAATCAATGTTAAGAAATTTATGAAAGATCTTTTATCGTATAGAAAAAAAACGAGTTCCATACGAAGGAAAGCAAAATAAGATTCTAAAACGCATTTTTATTTTCTATAAAACTGGAAGCTTCAAAATTAAATCTGATCAAGAAAAGAACATAGCAGCAAATAGTACCCTCGTTCAGCTCCCCGCCAATAAGCGTTGACAAAATTTTGCTCCACCACCATCATTGAGACAAGATGCGAGTATTTTGGCGGGATTGTATTTATATCAATCCTTTTTGCGGCTGATGACTTTTTCTTTGGCGAACACCTTTTACAACACAGTTGTTTTTGTTATATATAAGACCACAGTTATTAGTTTCGACAATGTTTAAAGGACGAGAAGATATTTTCCCCAAATTTACCTAAATATTTAGGTAAATTTGGGGTAATTTTATATGGGAGGGGGTACTCTTAGTTTTGCTCCGATTGGGCTAATTTTTCATGGGGCGTGATAAGGGGGTGCGCCATAATGCTTAACCAAATTTCAACCGCCTAACATATTTGGGTGTGGGGATCCAGAAATGCATTTTTAAATAATTTTAAATGGTGAGATAGGCGTGTCCTTTATCAGAGCGACCCCATTTTCCGGAAAAGTCTACTTCATTTTATTATGAATGTTCTCCTAACATGTCTTGTTTCAACTTGCAGTTACTTCGGAGTTTTGAATAAAATAAAAATGCTTAAAATTTGCACTACTTTATTTTTGTTATTGGTCTAAGCTCCAAGGTACAATTTACCACCAAAATGGTAAGTGTATTGTATATCGTTGCAAAGGTAATTTTGTGTAGCTTAATTCATCTTTGGGCCATTTGACTCTAGTCTTAAGAGTTTTTAAAATATTTAACAAAAACTGAAAGGTGAAAGGCGCCAGGATAAGACAACTATTTTTTCGGGCAATCCGCATGTTAAAAGGCGTCTCCGGTAGAGTGTACTGTAGCTGTAGTAAAAAATAAAGAGCGAAGAAAGGAATCCATCACATTTTATGACCACTGAATGCGTATTAGACTTCTTCTTATTTTTAAAATCCTAAAAATAAAATCACATTTCTGTTTTTCAAAGAATATGTTATTCATGTTTTGTTCAGACTGCCGAGAGCGCTTGCATGTTGTTTACAGCATTTATTTTCTAGGCACTTTTGGTGTGTATCTGGCATTCAGTAAATGCATACATCATGTACTTCATACATATTAGCCACACTAAAAACAATCTTGACCTTTTATACGCACTAATATGAGCATCAAGTGAAAGCAGGTCAAACTAACGTTTGTGTTTGAGTGATAGGTGATAGTTACATATGTGCTCCAGAGATACCCATATTGTGATGATTGAATATTATTTTCATAAATGCATTGCGCATACATCTTTGTAAGTGTGTAGATATGTACATACTTACATACTTAGAAGATTATATTAAATCAAAAGTAGAATGTGAACTCGGACATTCACATTTCATATGGCACTGACCACTTTTGTAGATCATACGTAATGTGCGTTTAGTGTCAATGGTATTCGCATTATTATGCGAACTTGGTTAGTGTAGTCCTTAGCGCGCTCGCCTTCCAGGCATAGGGTCGTTTGTTTAGAAACCACTGTAGAAGGATTCAGTTTATGATGTGTTTAGAACTCGGGATCTATATGACGAACTATGCTTTCCCTTGTTGAAGTAGTGCCCATTTATGGGGATAAATACCTGGGCCGAGCGTCATGTTAATCTCAACACCTCTACAATAAAGTCGTCGAGATCATGTAAAAACTATTACATCTGCGGAATACGTTCAATGTTGGATTGTCACACCTTTTATTTAGTTATTTTATTATTATATGCCAACTAGAAATGCAAACCAAAGTGCAGGGAACTATGATCCCCAAAAAGCACCTTTAGCAACCTGTTGTAGTTGTTTTCAGTGGCGTAGATAGCTTTTCGGAGAGGAGGGGGATCATTTTGCAAGATTACTTACACTTGTACGGTTATCAAATGTTGAATTTCAGTATAACAATTTCAGTATTTATAAACTTCAAATTAGCAGTTTTGTTTAGCAAGTTTTGGTGCAAAATACAAAGCAATTTTACCATACGAAAAAACTGAGTCCTGAAAATATTGCATAGATAATATCGGCTTTTTACTGCAGTGAGTGAATCCACAGTATTCCAATTTTTGTACAAATTTTCGGTACTGTGATTGGAGTAACATAGTTTTATATTGGGTTAGTTCATTGGTTCCCAAACTTTTTGGAGTCACGGAACACCTAGCATTGATGCTTTTGGCCGGATAACCTCAAAACAGGGATTAAAATAGATTATATAGTTATATGCCCAGAAAAGGGAAATTGTGAAGACGGGGGCTCATTGGAAGTATATGTGGATAAAGTACAGCTTTTATGTTTTTAAATCGAATTTTTTTCGATAACTCAGAAATTCGCAAGTAGATATTTCTAAAATGTCAAACTTGTAGAACACCGTAGCAGCTAGATATATTTGCTACAAATTTCGAAGCTAGGGAGTTAACAGCCAATTGTTTGAAAACGATACCAAAAATGTGAGTTGAACTTAAACTTTGGAGTGCTTACAGACAATCGTAGAAAAGTTTCGATTAACACAAATTTGCGCCTTAATTTAAATCCCAAAAACCTCGTCCCAAACACTGTGGACATGCTTTATTTTCTGGTACACACTGCTTCCTTTTCCATTTCAAATAGTAGAAAGTTGTAAAAGAAAATCGGTTGAGTCTCTGATGCTGGTGCAATATTTTACAGTTAAATTGATTTCCGGTACAGTGTAGCAGACTAAGCTTAGGAATTTTAAAACTTACAAACATTTTTTCGTATGCATTGTTGCTTTTTTGTCAAAAGCTCTTTCTACATTTTTCCTATTTTTGGATATTTCCGCGAAACCCCTGAGAGATCTTCACGCAACCTTAGGTTACTGCGGAGTTCCGTTTGTTTGTTTGTTAATTTGTTTTCGAATTACTGCCTGCATAAAACTATATATCTTTCAATTTTGGAAATTTATACAATTTTTTTTGTGGAAGATTTAGCCAAAAAATAATAATCCTGGTTATAGCTTTAAGAATCCTTCGTAATAAATTCAAAAAAATTGCGAACAACTAGGGAAAATCAAGACTTGCTGTGCCCTGCGATAAAACCTTTCGTCAAATTTTAACTTAAAAAAATGAAATGTTGTACTCAAACAATAAAGGATAAAAAAAAGGATAAAGGATAAATAATAAAATAAAAATTGGAGGCAGTTTTGCAGCGTTTTCAATACAATTCAATTCAATTTTATTTCTCATACTTTATAAAAATAACAATGTACGCTGAGATTCTTAAAAAGCTAGTTTGGAGATCAGACTACTATGGCCTAGGCAACTCTTGAAAATAAGGATAAGTCTTAAGATTTTTATTTCTCTAGAATAGATAGAAGAGGAAAAAATACAAAACCTCGTTGATGATTAAATAAAACTTATGTACTATAACGCTTATAAATTAACTTAAAAAAATAACGTAATGGTAAGGTAATGCTTATTATTAAGATCAGTCATATAGCATGTTATAGAGGGGATTGCTATTTCTAATCATTCGCATTAGCTTTTACCTTAAGACATCTTTATAATCTTATGTACTCTATATTTCCCCATTTTAAATTGCGCTTCTGTGGAAGAGCACTCCGTGTTCCACATTATTTTAAATTTTTTGAACCGAACATTAAGATTTCCCGGCAAAAATTTTTCAATCAGTGCTTACATTTAATTTTTCTAGCAGCACTTCTAGATTACTTCAGTAGGGCTTGCCGATGCGAAACTCCAGATCAGAATGTGAAAAAGTAGATGAACATAAGGCCCTGTGCTGTAGTGTTTCTATTCTATCGATACGCTTCTATTTCACAATTGAAATTTGAGGAAGTGAAACTTTCTATTGCAGTTTCACGTTTTATGCAACACTACACACGTTGAATAATTCCACCAAAATTGTACTTTTGCTTTGTTATGCGTACCAAAAGTAAAAACAAAAAATTGTGACCGAAAGGGGGGGGATTGATCCCCTTGATCCCCCCCTTATCTACGCCACTGGTTGTTTTGTTATTACTATTATTGAAATTCATGGTAACATAACAACAAGTACTTAAATCGAAACTGTTGAGGCTGACATGTCTAATCAGCAAAACGTTTGGGGTGCTTACATATTACTTTTTTACACGAAAATTATGTAACGCAATGAATAATAATAAATAATATGAATGAATGAATGGTACATTCGCCACAACTGCACAACGCCTTTCGCCGATTTCATTCAACAACGGCGAAAAGTCCACGATCTATTGACCCACCCTGTATTTATGTTTAAAGTGTCAGCACTCATTTTTTTAACAAGAAAATAAACAAAACTTTGCTTTGTGAAACGGTATAAAATTCTTATTTTATCAATTGAGAAATGATTTCCAACAATCCAATAAAACTTCTAATATAAACACAAACATTTTAAATTCAAATAATAGACGAGTACAATACTGATAGTTTATGGTTCAATAAAGTCTGTTGAACATGTAATTAATTGGCAGTTGTTTACATTAATAAAGTTACATCAGGCCAATTGAAACAATTGGAAACAAATGAATAACCGAGTGCTTATTTTACATAGAGGCACATATCTACAGGGTGTTCCGTCTTTTTAAAAGTCATGACTACCTACCCCTGAAAAATTTCAATTTTCTAGCTTCGATCTTAATAAAACCAAAAACTTACGTCATACTCTAAAACTTCATATCTCCTGTGCTACAACCGCTTTAATATTGCAAAAATATAAAAACTAAAAAACTTTTATCGCCAAAATTAAACCCAAAATTTTGTAACGGTAAATTAAACTGACAAACATCCATAGCTAACAAAAGTCAAGAGTCAATAAACTCCTACGATCAAGAAAATACAAGGAAAGAGTCAGTGGCGCAACCAGAATCTTGTCCTGGAGGGGGCTAAGTTTATCCACATTACTGGACATTAGAGCATGCCTCCCCAAGCTGGGTGATGATGCTTCTAAATCAGTAATGATGCTGTTTCAGTCTTACCTTCGATGCTTTTCGTAATTTATACCGTCTTGAAAACGCGAGCCAAATGTCATACTAATCGTAATCGGCACGTTCTTTCTGTTGTTTTCATGAAAAGCCAATTTTGAATCACTCTTCCAGCATTGACATTTTCCATTTAAATTTTAAGTAAATACCATTGAGAATGACCTTGTTCGCCCTTTAACTATAAGTGCCACCTGCACTTGTTTTGACTTTTACTTCTGGCTACATCCAACTCGCCTACGATTTTTTTTAAACCGCTTGTTCTGTACTTATTGCTAGAGACGGTGAAGGGTTGCGAAAAATGTAGCCCAGGAAAATGATTAACGTGGTTTAAAGTCACAATGAAAAAGTTTTCATTCAATTTTATTTGACTAATTAATACGCTTGCAGTGGATTTAAAATATTCGAAAAACTAAAAGAAACGAGAGATTGCAGGATTTGATTGTTATTGGTTAATGACAATCCCACGTGAGTTCCTGTCCCAGATAAGTCCTAAGAATTACGAATATTGTAGTCTTCAAGACTGCATTCTGAGAACACGAATTTTATATTTATTCCAATTTCCCTCCTTTTCACTAAGTTGCGGCCCGGCTATCAGGGGCCGTGCCAGATAAACCTGTAAAAATTCAGAGATATGATTTTTGCCGATCAAATGTTGTATTTTTTTTCGAGTGGTAAAGATGTTTCTACTTGCATAAACCATCGAAACAGGTAATAAATAAATCTATGCTCTGAGAACAGGAATTCTCTTTTTTTTAACTCTGCAATTAAATGCATTTCTTCATATTTCATTTTGCAATTTTATCAGTTTGTGGGCCTGGGAGGGGCTTTAGCCCTCTTAGCCCCTCCCGTGGTTGCGCCACTGGATAGAGTCGTATACCAAAAATGTGTAAGCTTTTGCTACCCATTCATAATGGAAGTGGCGTGCACATTTTTGTATAGGGGGGTCAGTGAATTTAGTATTATTTAGTATTTACGTTTTAAATCGCTTAAATAGCAAAACAATATTGCCTTTACGCAATTGTTGTACTGAATTAACGATTTCATGTTCATCATTTCATACAAATGAGCCCCTTCAATCATACTGTTACTATACTCCCTTGTCCGAGACTAAAATGCAACAACAACAATGTACTGGCATGACTCAGGGACGTAGCCAGGGAAGGGGTCCATGGAGTCCGGACCACTCCCGAAATGTTTTCAAAAATAATCGACATCTTTGTGATGATAATATGGAATTTCAAATAATGCACCTCATTTTAATTAAGCTATTTTTATCAGCCTGTGTTTCTAGCAGTTGAATAGATTTTTCGTTGTAAATAATACCACAGATTCTTTGATAGCACCACATTACTCCCCTGTAGCCGCCTGGTTAGTTGATACTATAACATTGCTCAAAGCTCGGGCCGACGATCTTAATTACAATTAAATACTCTTTTCCCATAAGAAGTCTTCAGAGTATCTTGATAACCTCCTACGGATCTCTCAGTGGCCACCTTCGGTCCGCGAACCACCTGTAGGGGAACAGTGTTCTAGTCTAGACGATGATGTTACTTATTGAATTTAAATGAAACAAAAGCTTGAAAACTTAAATTTTTCGCAGAGGGCCATGGAAAAACTGAAAAAATGCAATTACTCCGCATGCAAATCACTTCAGTGTCCGACTTTTTTTTTATCTTTCAGAGTGTAGATTATTATTTCACAAAACCACTGTCGCCATTATTTTGGGGGAACCACACATTTTATTCTAATCAAAATGAATGATTCTCATTTTATCGCTAGTATCCACGCATACATATATCGTCGACTGTATTATTTTAATATTCTGAAAAGCTGCCAAATGGATCAAATCAATTTGCGTTTAAAAAGAAACAACAGATTTTTCTATTTAAATATTTTATTGTTAGTGTTGAAAAGGAAAATTGAAATGTATTTTATTCGAATTGACTATGTATAATATAATATTAAATTATGAGTACCCTTTCATTATCATGTTAACTACACGAACTGTATTTATTGTATCCGCAGTTGTATATTTCACTCGATAAGACTCATTGCATGGTTGCACATGTGTTATGCAACACCACTAAAAAATTAAAAAGTACAATGTGAATAGAATTATTTCTAGAATCGTTTTGTTTAAATGCAAATCAGGAAATCCTATATACCTATATGTACTTAGGTACTTGACTGCTTGAATTTTCTTACAACATTATGTAGGTAGTTTTTTAACGACTATCGCACTTCAAGGCGTAAACAGTACATAGCAGGATTGATAACAAACGAAAAATTGCACTTTTTGTAACATATCCTGTATGATAAGAGAAACATTGAAAAATATTACATCGGAAACAAATACACCCTTTCTGCCATCATAATTTTCACCACCGAATACGGGGTACAATTGCACTATACTTTTAATGATCGTGCAAATCCTATCATTTGACATTAATTGAAAGATTTGCCAAGTAGAGTAAAGGTATAGAATTATTACTGATCTTAATTTATGGCTACTTGCTAGGCTTTAGTAAGCCAATGAAAAAGAATGTTGCGCACATTCATGCGAGTGCAATGACAAATTGTAATGTTTATGTGACATGCTTTCAATTAGCCTCGTCTCAATATCACGGTCAACATTTTTCTGACCGATATCTAATGTAACAAGGTTTAATTACATGTACATGTACGTTCAAACATGTTCATATACATATATATATCTGATTCAAGTGGGTATTAAAAATGTCAGCTTATAAAATCTCTATACCTCGTGGATATAATTCTGCACGTGAGTTTATTTTTACATGTAAATGAGATTTTTTTACTTCTTATCAGCCACTATTTGTCACATACAATCCTAGTAAATAAAGCATATTGAAGATTTAGGCCCCTAAAACTTGCATCCATGCCTGCCGCCTCTGTGGTTTTTACGGGAGGTCCTCAAAAGGACAGCGGATTGTTCTTGCGACGACAATCAACCCTTGTCGCGATCCAACGTAAAGGTTTTGGAGTTTGAAACCCCTTCCGAAATTAATTAGTGATGCTGAGGAATTTAGTCTAGGATGTCATTTTGACCTTTTGATAAAATATCAACAACATAACTTGCTTTAAAGAAATATGCTCCTAGTAGAAAAAAAGTTCCTGTTTGCGGCGAGTGGGATTTTTTGCAATCGTTTTGGTGATCTGTTATCCAGGCAGGGTTAGCTTTACTATGTAATTAAAAAAATGTGCTTACGGTTATTTGAGGTTTGTTTAAGGCGGGCTTTTCTGAATAGGAAAATATGAAATTATTTTCTCCCGAAATTCGGTTTGCCTGATCTGATCTGTGATCTGTCACGGCTGCATTATAATTCACGTTGGTATCTTTCAGGTTATGGGACAAGAACATCTTGGATTGAGACTTATTTGAAGAAATCCTGTATTGTGTGAAGGAAGTCACCCGTATGTATACAATTTTGTAAATGTAACAATTTCAGCACATTACCTGTTTTTTGTTTGTTTTCGCTGTATGCATTTGTTTCACACAACATCAACTTTGTCTATTTTAAGCCACTTTTCTGTCCGTACTTCATTTATTTTGGCCTGTTTTGGGTTACCTGAATGTTTCTGGATGACTGGTGCTACAATATTCTGAGCAGTTGTCCCAAATTCGGCAAAAAATAATTCACAAATACATGTAGTTGTTACTCAAATTTTTACTTCTTGTCTGGTTTCTAAATTTCGCTGAAGAACATTTTCAAAAGATATGGCATTACCAAGGGTATAAGATTGTGATAAAATTTCTAAAATGATTTTCTATAGGCGTTTTCGAACTTTTTATTCTGCGGTCGCTAAACTTGAAGATATTAATTTGTGAAGGGCTGTTTAACCGCGGACAGGTTTTTTAGTTTGACACCAGATTGCAGTGTTCACATTTTAGAGAAATACAAAGGCGTAGGTAGAACATTTTTTCTAAGGGGCTTAACCTTGCTCGTAAAATTGAATAAGTGAGTGCGTAGAAAAATAATAATATCATATTTTAACTAATTGTGACTTATCGTTCCATTCTATACACCAACTGCGGTGCATGTCTGTAGTAATTATGGCATGGCAACTTACCAGCTCTATGGGAACTACGCGGAACTTTGTCTGTTTGGAGAAGAAGAGCCCCAACGGGAGAAATATCGAGTTATTCAATTTCGGAAATGTCACATTGGAATCTTTGCACTTGGGACCTCTAAGCGTCTATAGCTCAGTAGGTAGAGTTGCTGACCTTGTGACTGAAGGTCGGAGGTTCGAATCCCGATTGGGACGAAACTTTTTTCCCTCAATTTCCTCAATTTTTGGTATTTTTTCCCAAAGTTCTTTGTGGTTTCGTACAGATAGACACACTCATCAGGTCTTGTGTCTGTTGTCTATCTGTGCACAAGACGACCACTTGAATTTTAGCGGGAGAATTCTATGGAGATTTGATTTGCCGTGAAGGCTACCACCATGACGCTCGACCGTGCAGGTCTGTACCGGTGTTGAATGCTCACATTGCTTTGGGAGTTGTGATGGTAGTTAGATATTTTTCCCTCTCGAATTTACAATTACTGTATTAATTCTGATTCCCAAATTTCGTGGGTTCGAATTTCAACTAATTGTGACTTATCGTTCCATTCTATATACCAACTGCGGTGCATGTCTGTAGTAATTATGGCATGGCAACTTACCAGCTCTATGGGAACTACGCGGAACTTTGTCTGTTTGGAGGAGAAGAGCCCCAACGGGAGAAATATCGAGTTATTCAATTTCGGAAATGTCACATTGGAATCTTTGCACTTGAGACCTCTAAGCGTCTATAGCTCAGTAGGTAGAGTTGCTGACCATGTGACTCGAGGTCGGAGGTACGAATCCCGATAGGGACGAAACTTTTCTCCCTCAATTTCCTCAATTTTTGGTATTTTTCCCAAAGTTAATAAGTTAAGTTAATAGCATATGTTTCGTAAGTTTTCAGTATGGATGGAAAGAATTGGTTTTCTTTATACGTTTCACATTAGATATTAACAAGAATCATTTTAATAGCTTAGGTATTGAGGAAGCTCCAGTAAATTTATAAACGGCGAAAAGAAAGACTTCATAATTGCATATAGCGTTAGGTGAAACGTTGATCAATTTACCATTACCAATTTACCATAAAGGCATGGTAAAGAATTTATATTATCGGTACCTTTTTAGGCTTTTTTAGAAAATATTTTTTCAAAAAACCCTTATGAAATCGATTTTGTCCGTCCGTCCGTCTGTCCGTCTGACCGCCTGTCCGTCTGTCTGTCTGTTCACTAAATAACTCGTGAACGGCTCAACCGATTGTCATGAAATTTGGTAGGAATGTGTAGAATGGTTACAGTTTTTGGCACAAATACCTTAGAAGTTGGTAGGAAGAAGATAACAGGGTGTCCCGAACGTTTGAAAAAAGTAGATTTTTTTTAGTTTTTATCGGAGATTGACGTATGACTATTTAAATCAAAGATCTAAACGAGTACATCTCACATCAGTTAAAACTTTCCAGTTTGGAGTAACGGTAAAAAAGTTATTGGCGTTTAAAGTTAAACTTCCTTTTCGACCTCCGTTTTTCTAAACCGTTATAGGGATCGCTATGAAACTTTGTTGAAAGATTGGTCAGTATGGCCTTATATACGTTAAATATTAAGACTGTTGACTTTTGCTAAGGAAAAGTAAATAACAGTGAATTTGTAAAATTTCAATTTGTTCGTGTGTAGCCCCTCATAGGTTTCCAAATATGAAAATTCTTCTAAGAGATTTTAGAAAATTACATAGGGAATATGTCTATGAATTTTCATTCGAATAACTGTATCCAAACCGGAAATATAGCCAAGTAAGTATTTACTAAGAGCCTTTCATAATGCAAGGGAAACCTGTTAAGCATTTCTTCAATGTATATCTTTTAACTTGATTGAACCTTAGAGAAAGCATGCGTTAGTCCAGAGTGGGCATCAGAAAATAAAAATGGCACCGTTCTCACACTATTGCAGTTCATAGTATGCGTGAAAATATTATTCAAACGTCAATTTTTTGTTTACAATTGAGAATATAAAATCCGCGTAATATTCATTACTCTCTTAAAATGCCGACGTGATATTTAACCCTTCTGCTGGCGTATAGATCACGACAGACCATTGGTACTATATCTTGATGAAAAATATCGTTCAATAATATTTTCCACCCCTTTCCATATAAATTTTAAAGGAACCGACGGCCACAAATGCGATCAAACGTTCGGCGAAATGTAAACTATGTCTAAAGAATCGAAAAAAAGGCGCATCATCGTAAGACACAGTATGTAAACTGTTTCTAGAACCAAAATTAGACCTCTTCAAAAAATAAGATTGGTTTCACAGAAGATTCAGCTACACCTTAGGCATAATAGCTTGTAGGCGGCGTCAGAAGGGTTAATAATTGCATCGACAATATTTTGACATTTGAATTATTTCGTGGAGTGTAGTGTAATAAATTTGGAGTCAAACACATATGGGTTGTGTGATCACATAGCCACTCTGGACTAACGCATGGCATGAGTTGCTATGTTTTCTCTAAGGATTGAACAATGAACATGCAATTTGGTGGAAATACATAGAATGGTAATAGTGTTTGCCACAAATATTTTTGAAGTTTGTAGAACCAAGTTAACAGGGTGTCCCTGACTAGATGCAAAAGTATACTTGTTCAATGCTTAGGAAAGCTTGGGTGTTGTTCCCTGACATGGAATCATATACATAAGTTGCTTTTCCTTGATTTAAAAAACCGTAACAGTAGATGTACAGCTAATAATTCAGTTCATATATAAAGCCAAGTCATCCTTACGTTTGCCTGAGTTCCTTTTTGCTCAAAAGCCATCAGAAATCTTAAATCGAAAAATACCTGTAGATTTGCCTTGGAGTACTTTCATACAAACTGGGTAAATCAAATAAATAACAGGCGCGACAATCCAACATTGGACTAAGGCCGCAGGATGTGTTAGAGACATCCCATTTCCAAGATCTTATCTGCTTTTTGTTGAGGTAATGAAATCAGCATCACGCTCAGCAGTGTTATTTATCCCCATAAATGGGTACTTGTTTAACATCTGAGTGAGATCATAGTCCGTCACAAGCTCGTGAGTTCGAAAAACACCATGATCCACGGTGAGATTCGAACTCATGACCCTGTGCACCGAAGGTGCGCGCACTAACCGCTAGACCAGCCAGACTAAAAACTGGGTAAATAGTAAATCTATTTTTGGATTGGTCTAATTAAAGGTGGAACAGGCGCTAGCCTTTCATTCTGGAACGCGTAATTCTTATTTATTGCATATAAAATATATGTACAAAAAATATTCACTATGCATTAAAATTCTAAAAAACCCTCGTATTGCGGGCGCAGCCCTCTGTACGCCGGTATTTTTTTTTTAACAAGAATGTGGTTGTGACTATATCTAATCAACTCCAATAATATTAAATTTCCCGATATTTTGCCTAAAAAGATGGAACACATGCATAGGGATCGAATGCGCAAATAGATACATTAATGCAAGTTTAATGAAGCCAGTATTAAAAAGTCTAAAATGGAATAAAAAACATAGCGCCGAAATTAAAAACAAAAAAAAATGCCCGATTCATTCTATTAATATATCAAAAATTTTGAAATCTTTTTGAATTAGAATTTTTGTAAATTTTATAAAATTTAATTAAAATTTGCCAGTACAGTAATTCTTATTCATGTAAATAAAATGCCCCGAATTTGCATGTTTTTTGTCATACCAATGCACTGGCGTTTGCGATTTTTGGGGTGAAATTCATGTCAAACAATCATTGAAATTTTACATTTTCTGAATTAAATTTACTCGGGATTGCGAGAGAAGTATTACGAGTATTTATTACTGAAAATCACCCTGTTATTCTGTCTTTAAAAAAATCTGACTGTCGTTATGCAATACAAACAAAAAATTAAGAAATATTAAGATTTGTAGATTTCAGTGGTTGAAAATAGTGGAGGACGTTTCCGTTATTTTCCGAAAACGCTAAAAACCACCTGCAGATGGGTTCATTTGACAGCACGAAAATCCATTAAAATCCATCGATTCGCCGTGTTTGTGCGTGTTGATGAAGCAAAAGCAACGATTTTGATCTCTCGGTTGCACAAAAAAGGACAGATTTCTCCCAAAACTAAAAAATTTACTTTACGAATTGGGCTGCAATTGATGATCATTTTATTGCCAAAAATTTGGTTAATATCTATTGAGATTTATAGTTGCAGTAAGTGAACAATCACAACAAGGCATGCTTTTTTTGATTGCGTATACCTAACTGCAAAAAAAACCTGAATGATTTTTTTTTTCAATATTTTTTCCGTAATGGTCATCATGAGCGCGGTCACTCGTTATCGACTTGATATTGAAACGCTCGCTATTGCAGCAATTTGCATGTAACCCTGGAACACCCTGTACATATATGCATGTAAATATCGTAAATAAGATCAATCAATAATAATGATCTTTTTAATCGACTTAGTCTTGCCTAACTTATATATACTCTTATTAAAAAACTGCATTTTTTTGTGTAAATAGCCTTATAATGATTTATGATTTATCTTAACAAGTTAAAAAGTATCTGAGCATGGAATGTGGGTCAGTCAATGAACTTACTCATTCAGTGTGCAAAAATGCAAAAAAGTACATACTTATTTATTAATTCATGTGATGATCGTCCATACAAAACGATTTTGGTGGATCATGCAATCACAACCAGTTTTCTCGTTTTCTTGTTAATCTTTTAAATCTTTTTTAAACATATTTTTTGCTTTTATATTGACGTTAACATAATAAGTGTGTACACATACCTACATACTACTCGTATAAATACCTTAACATGTTAAAAAAAAGACAACTTGTATTATTTAGTGTAGTGAACTCATCAACAACACGCTCTGCGGCTCACTTGGTTGAATCGCACTCTACGATGCTATTCATCTATCTAGTCTAGAGGTCCGGAGATCGAATCTCGGCGTGGTCCAAAATTTCCGTTCATGTGCGGATAGGAAATATGTATATAGTGCTTGCAACATTATACCTAGCTGACAAAGCGTACAGCATTTTGCTGTACAGTACAGCATTTTGACCTGTCGTACAGCATTGGGAAATGTACAGCAAATGTACAGCATTCCCCATGTTACACAATGAAACCTCTTCGATGAGGCCTGTGAACAGTCATGTCTGCTTTTAATTTGCGAGATAATCGCCAATCTTTCATTTTCGACAACCGGGAGCCCTTCCCGATCTCTCTGAAAAATTTGCAATTGTAGAGCTACTTGGCGCTCATATTTCCTCCAAATTTTATGGTCTACCTATCCACGTTCGGAAGCTTCACCTGCCTAAATTGTGTAATTCTGTGTTTCCTAATCGAAAATTGTCCATAATTTGGAAATTCTTGAGCGGAATTTTAAAATTTGGCAAACATATTTGGTGAACATTTGAAGGCTGTAGCTGCCAAGGTTCAAAAGTTACAACCGCCAAATGATGAGATTTTAGTTTATTTTCCCTATGACAAAACGATTGAAAAATCAGCCACTGTACTCCAATTCCTTTCACCCTCTATAGGAAAATGTATACTAAAGAAAGGACTCGGCATGGGTGTTAGATAAAGTTTTTTCCCACATTTCCTTAGAGTAAATTTAAAACGGCGTTAAGAGCCCAGGGAACCGGCATGGCATCAACCATGGAGAAATGCATACTCTGCTCCATAAATATTGCAACCAGGTTTAGATCAGATTTAGACCTCTGGTTCGTCGACCTCGCACTGTCTGTCGTGCATTAGAGAATTCGTTAACTTTTTGCGACGCAGTGCTGTTGCGAAATAGGATAAGGCGAAGTGCAAGCGCAGCGAGGGGTAAGCCAATGTAAGGCAATTCGTTAAATTTATATCACTGGCTCACTTCGTTCAGAACTCACTCTGTCTGTCGCGCTTTTCATAATTCGCCAAAATCCTTGCGACCAGCGCTGGTATCCAGTGGATAAGGCGAGGTACGATCGCAGCGAGGGGTGAGCCAATAGATGGCAATTGATAAAATTTAGAACTTTGGCTCGTCCTTAGAATTACTCAGATCCTTAGCTCGCCCTTCGCTCCGATCAGACCTCGCTGTCTGTCGCGCTTTTCAGAATTCGTAAACATTTTCGATACATAGCGCTGCTGGGGAATAGGATAAGGTGAGCGCAGCGAACGGTGATTCTATGAAATTTGTAGAATTTGGACCTCTTGCCAGTCCATACGTACATTCAGATCCTGTACCTCGCCCTACTCTGCGCTCAGACCTCTCTCTCTGTCGCGCATCATAGAATTTCACAACATTTTTGCGACGTAGACCTCGGAGCTGGAACCTGGAACTGACTGAGGATTTGCTTGAAAACCGAATTCCGCAAGAATGTGTACAGCATTGGTCCTTCGGAAGTCTGGTCACCTTAACCTAGGTATACACTCCGAAATTATATGCAATGTACCGTTGACTCGAAATTGGCTGAATTCAAATTGTAAGACAAAACCGGACGGGTAAACTTGCAAGACAAGAACCATCATTCTTACAATCTGAAATGCATAATGCTTGTCTGCTGGCCACTACAAAAGCTCTCGCCGTCCGTTTGTTTGTGCTAATAAACGGACGGCGAGAGCTTTTATGGTAAGAACGATGGTTTTTGGCTGATTTCAGATTGTAAGACGGAACCGGACGGGTAAACTTGCAAGACAAGAGAGCTTTTGTAGTGGCCAGTAGACAAGCATTGTGCATTTCACATTGTAAGAACGCGTCTTACGAAAGAAAAAAATCGTGACACGATTGTTTTTCTTTCGTAGGAATCGTACGATCGATAAGACGATTGCATCTACCAATAGTTCAGGCGTTCTGCAAAGACAATTAGCGCGTGTTTTACTTGCATTTTAATCTTGTCGACTCGTCACTTCATTGTACACTAACTTTGGAGCGTGCATGGCAACATTTATACATACTTGCTGTGTGATTATTGTTCGCCGGTCCGTGTTTTGATCGGATAGTGTGAAATGATCATACGATGGTTCTTGTCGTGCAAGTTTACCCGTCCGGTCGTTTTCTTACAATTTGAATTCAGCCATTGTCTTGCAAGTTTACCCGTCCGGTTTCGTCTTACAATTTGAATTCAGCCATTGTCTATAAACGGCTGAGTTAATGCACCATGGCCCCACAAGGGGCTATATTGAATATTTTCTGTAAAAACAATTTAAATGATTGTACATAATACATATTCGCATAGCAACGATATCAAATTATACTCTAGACCAGTGTAGACCTAGATGTAGGTTGGGAGGGATATAGTAGAGAAGGTGCAGCTTAACAGAATCAAAGAAGTTTCTAAGTGTTCCTGCTTTTGGAGTCGGAAAATAGCAGTCTAAGAATGTGAATCACGAAATATTTCAAAATTTATCCTCTGTAGCCTTCTACAGAGATGATTTGCCAGTGGTGTGATCACCTCACAAAGAATTTCGTGCAATGGTGATCTAGTCACCACACTGCATCTGTCATCACTGGAAAGGACAAATCATTCAAAATGTGTTGAACTAGTTTCGCTGAACCCAATTCCTTATAAGTTCATCTATCACTTAACTGACGAAGTAATGGAGTTCGTTATTCAAAAAAAATGGTTGGCCGTAAGTGATTTGAAAGAGTCCAATAAAATGGTGAAAACCCGAGCAAAGGCTCCACGGATCTCTTCAAATAGCTTCAGGAACCCCTAGTGGTCCGCGGACCATCGGTTAAGAACCGGCGCTCTCTAGACTATACATCCATTTATTATTAGCACTTAAAAAAATTAACAATTTATGGTGATATATTAACATATGAACATTATACAGGGTGTCCCGCAACCGGTGGTACATAGGATAATGGGAGATAGTACAGCTCATTTGAGGACAATAAATGTTCTACACGACCCCTCTATCTTTAACCGTTAGAAAGTTGTAGCATTTTTTGATAAAAGTGTCAGAAACCCCGACTTGCCGAGCAAAATCACTATTTGCCACGCTCCCAAATATTGGATCCGAAATTTGACTTCACTTTCTGAAACTGCACAAAATTCTACATAAAATAACGGTTTTGCCAATCAAATTATTTAAAAACCTACCCAGATACAACCACTCAAACTTTAAAGAAATTTGGAAATTGATATTTTCTTGTAAATTCAAATTGCAAAATCGTAACGGTACTTTGAACTGACAAATGTGCAAAGTTTACAAAAGTTGCATCATTATGTCAGCTTTCGAACGACATATAAAAAATAGGGTCTTAAGGACTGAAAAATTGAAAATATTACGTGTTTAACAGAAAAAAACATGGTCTCAAGAGAAATTCAAAGTATACATTTTATTAAGTAAACAATATTTTTTTTATAAAAACTAAAAAGAAAGATTATTGAGAATAGGAACTTTTATATTATAAATGCTGTTCAAAGTGTCCTCCTCCATATCGGACACAAATTCGGCACCTTCTACCAACAGAAGAGACCGCCTTAAGCATCTCTTCCCTTTTTTCGCGCAAATTATTGCAAGCCATTTTAATTTTTTGCAAAAGATGTTCCCGGGACACTATTGGCTCATCGTAAACTTCATTTTTGAGTCTACCCCATACATGGAAATCAAGCGTTTTCTCAACAAGTACATTTTCACATTTTTCCAGAATGAAACAACTTCAAGGCAAAGTTCGTTGACACCTTAATTTCACTATTTTTTGAAAACCATTAATAATAAAAAATGAAAAAAGGAAAAAAAAAAAAAAAAAAAAAAATTTTTTTTTTTTTTTTCCAAAAATAGTGCATGAAGCACGATTGTTGTCGGTTTCGACTGACAGAATATGGCACACCGCGTCTCATCAGATGCCACTGCTTCGCGGTGTGTCATATTCTGCCAGGAGTGGCATGACCGAGAACAATGTCCGGTGGTATACAAATTGTGCCTTATATATTGGCAACAATCGTACCTGGGAGCGGATCATTAGATATCGCAAATTACAACGTATAATTTGCTGACCCGCTCCTACCATACACTATGTCTTGGCAGTAACTACCATTGTAAACAAAACAATCGACAATAGTGTGGGTGGACAGCCGCCATCGCCATCTCGCAACGTACGAGATGCTTAGCATGCAGCCGTCCTATTTTCCCAGTTGCGGGGAATACGCCATCAAAAATGAAAAAAGGAAAAAAAAAAAAAAAAAAAAAAAAATTTTTCGATTGTTTCAGCAAATTATACGTTGTAATTTGCGATATCTAATGATCCGCTCCCAGGTACGATTGTTGCCAATATATAAGGCACAATTTGTATACCACCGGACATTGTTCTCGGTCATGCCACTCCTGGCAGAATATGACACACCGCGAAGCAGTGGCATCTGATGAGACGCGGTGTGCCATATTCTGTCAGTCGAAACCGACAACAATCGTGCTTCATGCACTATTTTTGGAAAAAAAAAAAAAAAAAATTTTTTTTTTTTGTTTTTTTTTCCTTTTTTCATTTTTGATGGCGTATTCCCCGCAACTGGGAAAATAGGACGGCTGCATGCTAAGCATCTCGTACGTTGCGAGATGGCGATGGCGGCTGTCCACCCACACTATTGTCGATTGTTGTGTCATTAATAATAATTGAAGTATGTATGTATTTTAATTAGATTTGTTCTGCTTTAGTTTCGCGTTTTTTTTCTTTTACACGTAATATTTTCAATTTTTCAGTCCTTAAGACCCTATTTTTTATATGTCGTTCGAAAGCTGACATAATTATGCAACTTTTGTAAACTTTGCACATTTGTCAGTTCAAAGTACCGTTACGATTTTGCAATTTGAATTTACAAGAAAATATCAATTTCCAAATTTCTTTAAAGTTTGAGTGGTTGTATCTGGGTAGGTTTTTAAATAATTTAATTGGCAAAACCGTTATTTTATGTAGAATTTTGTGCAGTTTCAGAAAGTGAAGTCAAATTTCGGATCCAATATTTGGGAGCGTGGCAAATAGTGATTTTGCTCGGCAAGTCGGGGTTTCTGACACTTTTATCAAAAAATGCTACAACTTTCTAACGGTTAAAGATAGAGGGGTCGTGTAGAACATTTATTGTCCTCAAATGAGCTGTACTATCTCCCATTATCCTATGTACCACCGGTTGCGGGACACCCTGTATGTACACTTAAATGCATAAACCATTAACTTTGGAGCACATAATGTATACATTTCACCGAACAAAATTTTGAAAAATAAACGTAACGTCACAGAAAATTTAACTTTACATATTATTATTTGTGTTAGCAAAAAAAACTAACATTAATAATTTATCGGGCAGAATGAAAAATACCATAAATATTTCATTCATCCAATATGTTTGTTTTGATTTAATAAGATAAAAGGAAGCGTTTCAGACCAAGACCGCTACTCGTTCATATCATAGATATGACTTTCTGAGATGATGTGCAATTTAAATGATGGCGAATTACATCGGCCTAGTGCGCGGTTAGGCTAATGCTCGAATATTCAAATGATCAGAGCGGAAGTACGCTATCTTCATATCTTGGTCGTACATTCCATACGTTTCCATTTCAATTACTCTATATACAGTACATACCTGCTATGCGATTGAGCGTATGAGTACATTTACTACCAAACCAATACAAAGCGGTGTGACTTCGTGTTGGTTTACGGAAATTTCCGGTGTTTGTTTAGTAAATTAGTGTAATAGACTTTGTGACGCGTCTATTGCGGTACATACTTTTTGTTTCCTGAAAATGTATGTTTTTGCGGGCCAAATAATTTTAACATGTCCGTAGATGAATTCAGTCCAAATTCAACGTACAGTACTCCGATTACCAATCATTTGTTACAAACGTAAATGCACGTGTAATCCATTCCATTGATCGATCGGTAGGTGATGCATTAAGCCGTGTACCTTAGCCTACTTCAAGCTATCTAAAATTGCCGATATCAGTCTCCTCCTAGGGCTAGGCTTAGGTATTCGTTATGCCGCCGCATGCGCATCAAGAATCTTTGCGGATGTTAGGGCAGCGCCCGCGCTAGGGGAGGGGGGGCAAGCTGGGCGGTTGTCCCGGGCGCCAAATTGTTGGGGCGGCTTTTTGGCTAGAACTCAAATAAAAAAGTTGCTAAAAAACGAATGGAAAAGTTAAAAATCAATTTCGATTTAGTGTAAAAAAAACACAATTTTAGAACCATTGTGGATTTTTTTTTATGTTTAAAAACGGTGCAATAAAGCTTTTTTTAGGTAACAAAACATATTAATTATTTTATTTAACAACGCTTTGAACGTTTTGTTTTATTTGTAACTGTTTATCTTTTGGATGCGTTATAAGGTTGTTGCAAGATTTTGGAGAGCCTTCGATTGATACGAGGTGCTGCATCTAAAATCCTAAGTCCCAAAAAAAATGTAATGCTAGCAACCGCGCCACTTCTGAAAAGCAAAGTGGGACAATTCGCTCAGTTGCCAATTAAGTTCTTCTTTAAAAAGCCAGCATTGTGCTAATTTAATTCTCATATTGGGCACTCAGCTTTTTTTCTAGTGAAAGATATCGAATAAAATGAAAAATCAAGGGTCTGAAGGAAGCAACCTTTCATCTGCATCGATCAATTACCTTGAATTTTTCATTTTTGTTCAGTTATAGTGATTTTACTTTTTCAGTTTGTCGCTTAATTTTACATTTGGGCTATTTTCTAATTTTTCTATGGAAGCTTGTGCTCGATTAACTGAACTTTCGTTCATCCGAACCACCCTTGTCGACATTAGTTCGGATAATCGACGATCTACTGTACCTATATGCCTACATCAACATACTATCTACAATCAATGTGCCTGGGATAGAGCCAATGAAGAAGAAAAAGAAGGAAACGAAATATCTGAAAATAAAGGGGACAATTTGATTATTTTCATAGCTAGCAGTGGCGTTGGAAATTTAGTGTTTGGGGCTGGTATGGTTTAATACTTTTTGGCTTTTTCATTGGTGGGAGTATTCAACCGCAATGCACTGGAATACACGCTATTTAAAATGTTGTACTTAAACGAATTTACACCACGCAACGCCTTGCAATCCCATTTAAATGTACTTTTTCCAATAGTGTAAATTTTGATGCTGTTGGTATACAGTTATGCAACAGAAACGTTGCTGATTAATTAATTTTAAGCACCTAATAATTTAGAAATTTCGTATTCATTGCCCCCATTTTTCCGACGCCCCTACTACGAACTTACAGCATTAAGCTGCGCATGTGCATGATTTTGTTTGTTGTTTTTGTTTTACATATAAAATTCGTATGAGAAATGTCATCGAAGTTACAAAACCAAGTTACCATAGAAAATATTTTGGTCCCGAAAAAAGTCGCATATCTAGTGTATTTTGCGGTTATTTGCATTTCCTTTTCACATTTTCTTATTCATTGGATAGAACCTGAGGGGCAGCAAATTGTCTTCTTGCCCGGGGCGGCGTAAGTCCTGGAGCGGGCGCTGTGTTAGAGCACTGTATGTACAGGGTGTCTTTTTTACCATATGATAGAATTCAAATTGAAATAAAGCACGGAGAAACACCCTTAATGCAAAGGAGTTTACATTCATCGGAATGAGGAGGCTTTGCCATTTATGTATGTTTCATTTTTTTAGCGAATGGCCAGGGCAGTTTTCTCATATTTTTCTTACAAATTATACTGTTTCTTCACGAAAACGTATCAGTTTTTGGTTTAAAAGTGATTGCATTTTAACTAGGTTAAAATTTTATCTTATATTTACCCCAAAAAAAAAATACTTAATCACTTAATCGAAAAAGGTAAAAATTATGTTTACACCTTCTCTTAATTGACTACAATATTGTAACCATCATTATTCCGGAAGGCATATGATTTAAATCAAGCCATGCCCCATAAAGTGCACTAACCTGAAATTTACAACTGTTATTGTTTTTCAACAATAATTTGAAATTAATCTAAGATCACCCGAGCGCTTCAAAGACCAGGATTCGGCAGTTTCATGTACAATTTACTGCCAAAAATTCTTTATTGAAAAAATGATCTCCGAATAACAGGGTACATAACCGAGAGCCGTGGCGGAACCAGCTCAAAAATCATGATCAAACATAAATGGCAAAACCTTCTTTTCTAATTAATGTAATTTCGTGTGCATTAAGGGCGTTTATCCGTACTTAATTTAAATTTGATGCTCTATCACGGCAAAAAAAAAAAACATGTAGATTATGTTTAGAGTCCTGTGTGGTGTTTTTAACTACTTTCGCTTTTATAATCAAATGTTCGGCTATCGGCTCCCCTGAACCATGAACTAATTTTACTTGGTCTATGATAAGATAAAGTTAACTTTACAGTTATATAATATGTTGATACGAATCTACTGCATTCTATTTCTGTGTCCGAATGTCATGAACAGTGTTTCGACTTTACCACTATTGTGTAGATCTATCACTTTTTTCTCAAAATTTTTAAATCTACCGCACTCTACATTTGAAATTAAATTTTCAGAGTCTCCACGATTTTTTGTTAAGTTTTTCAGAGATCGATTTCGAAGGGGGGCGCGGGCTCAACACAAGTGTTGATGTGATCGGTTATATTACAACGGCCATGAGCTGTTAAAATTCTTCGATTCATGAACAAAATTTGTAAATCGCTGCAACCACAATAAAGTATATTAGCGAGGAGCCTCTGTCCAAAGTCTGTTTGATATGATGATGGCTGAAATTGTTTTAGGAATAGAGACTGAGGGAAAAATCAGGAGTACAACTTAAACTTGAAATGGAATTGAATTCATGCTTCATAAAATATACTCCAATGAGTTCAATGTTGCTTGTTGTTGACGCACCGCTGAGCCAGAAAATAGACCTCGCCAGGGATAATGAGATCTTGGTCTATAACCATATCATTTTCACCGCGCAATAACCGTCTTATGATCATGCGGCCTCAATTCTCGGCCCAATGTAGTATAGGAATGTAGGGCCAGATCTAGCCCTCCGGCAACGAGGCGAATTTCCTGCTCACTGAAGCCATGTTTTATAGTTTAAGTGTGGAGTCGGTTCAATATTCAAATGAGCTAAATGTAACCATTGAAACTGCTTATATATTTGAATTGCTAAAATAGAGTCCAAGCTGAACTGATTGATCCAAAATCTCTGTGAGATTGTTCCCAATAATGGCAAATTTTCTCTCATTATTTGTCAACGTGGCGAATTCTTAACAAAAGAAAAAAAGGAGCTGAAAAACGTCTTCTTCCGATCTTGAGCGAAATTTTCTTTGGGGCCGCCAGATTCTGCTAACCTTGCAAGGAGGCATGCCCTCCCCGGCAATAAACAATTAACCACACCTTGCTTATGAGTTCAGCAATCATCTTAAAATTAACTTTAACTTTATATCCCAGAAACTCATGCAAAAGCTGTTTCATGGTGTTGTAGAAATGCGGGTTCGATCGCTGGTGGGGTCCGAATTCTAATATATAAATCAAGATATCGATATTTTTACACTGAAATAAAAGCCCTGCGGATGCATTTTCCATATCTCTTGAACACTATCTATTAAGGATGGGAGAAAGTTCCAGCAGTGCATATTCCAGATTATGAAATATCTTCTCGAATTCATCCCATCGGTCAGATCAATCTGTCGTAGATCTCTGGTGTGATTCTTAGTGGAGCGGAGACTAAAAAAAAAACACTATGCCTGTTTTTCTCCTTATTCTATTCTCTGCCAGTCTTGTTTGCCTAATGACACAACTACGCCTACAATCAGCTCTAGGCGTATTTTTTGGCCTTTCATCCATGCATTTACACCCCGAGGCGAGCATTCCGCCGAAAAGAGTAAAGTAGTTAAAAAATTGCCCTTCATTTGAAAAATCGTTCGATATCTAATTCATATAACAATTCCAGTGTTGTCCGGTTAATTTTGTTCGCTGAATGTCCTCATTCATATGATTAAGTTTTGAGTGGAAAAACTCTTAACATATTACACTGAAAGTGTATGCATTTATCTATAATTTATACAAAAATACGCAAGGCTTCTCCATTATGTTTTTCAAATCGAATATAAATACAAATATTTCTATCAGAAAATTGAATAACGAAGCCACAAAAATGAGCCTTGCGAAGTTTTTGAAATCTACCATTTTCCACTACTATTTTGAAAGAAAATCTACCACAATCCTTAAAAAAAAAATAAGTCGCAACACTGGTCATAATGACGATCCAATCAATTGTCTACAAACAATAGATGCAATATTTCACGCCATATGTAACTGTATTCTAGATTCATAAAAAATAACCATTCCGCTTCCAACCTGCATGCTTACTATTGTAGGTGGGAAGCGATAGAAATATATACGATAAGTTACAGTCACATGACTAAAACAAAGACTATTCAATCAAATCATTTACACGTGCTTTTAATTAACGATATGTACATAACTTAAGCAATGAATCTTATCAGATTAGTTAGATGAAAAGATACAAGACTTTATACTTGTTGGCGTTGATTGAAAATGTACATAATAATAATGTTTTTTGCCTTTTACTTTCGATAAGCCAACAAAATTGATGTTTCGAGTTGTGTTACGGATGAGTAGTGATAAAAATTTAACATGGGATTTTTTGTTATCTTTATTGGGTGCAGTTGTACAACGAAAATGGTTTGTATTTTCCGAAACAGTTTTCTATTCCGTTTCGATAATTCCATTACGGCGCTACCCTCTTACCTTAATCGGAGCGGCACAGAAATTTGATCCTTAAATTTGTCCTTTTGCACATCATAATTCCCATAGGCACTTCACAGCTAATACGGCGCACATCTCAAGAGAGGTGAAGAGGGCGTTTAAAAATAAATAATAATAATTAGCTTGAACTGGAACCTAGTCCGCGAGGCGTGACATCAATATGAACATGACGGTTTTTTTTTTTTGTACAGGTGTTGAGATCAACAGCTTGCTCTGCCGAGTATTTCACATCTTAGAGAGATCACATACCTTCATATCTCACATGGGTCCCAAATTCTAAAACGATCATAAACTGAATCTCCTGCCATCTGCTTCGAAGGCAAGCACGCTATAACCATACTGTAACAAACGGCCTACTACGGTGTTTACGAATCAGTCAATTTCGCGGAAAGGACAACAGTTGCGAAAAATGTGACTACAATAAAGTGTACATATATCGGGAAAACAAAAGAAACTGATAACAGTTTTGGACATACTGAAATAAATTCAAATTGATAAGCATGGGATTCGCCCGATTTGACAGGTTTTTCCCAAATTTAAAAATAGAATGATATTGGTATGTCTTCGTAGTGAATTTATCTGCGGGGACAAATATTATAATCTTAATTGGGAAATATTGCTTAGAGCCGAGTGTTGCTTGGGTTTCTAGACTACACAAGGTAGTCGTCAATGCACCATTCCCCTCAAAAGGCGCGCACGCAGCGTGGCGTTTTTTGGAGTTTTTACTCTGGCTGTCCAATTCTGCTGCAGAAGATGGAGCTTACTGTCGGTGTTGGGTCCTCCGCACAGAAGCCTGTTGGAAAGGGCAAAATCAGAACACAAAACATATATGTAATGTATGTATGTATGCACTTCAGTCCACGAATCCAACATGAAATATTGAAACTGCAGGGAAAATAATAACATTTAAATTGGTGAAGCGCATTAATGAGTGAAGATGTTTTGCTGTCCTCGCCGATGAAACCACAGATGTCAGTGAAATTGAGCAATTTTCGCAGTGTGTGCGGTACGTTTAAAAAAATGGAAGTGAATACTTGATTCAAGAAGATTTTTTAAAATTTGTTCCTCTTGATGATATGACTGGCAAAGGCCTTGCAAATACCTTACTTAGCACCTTGTCAGATCTTGGGATTAATGTTTTGCCCTGAAGTAGTTAAGGTACATCTACGAAAATTTGTTTATCTAAAAAATTTAGTAAATATTTGTTGCGTTTTTCCAAATTAACTTTGCCCTATGTTGTATGTTTAAAAGCATATTTTGAAATCGAAAATTAAGGATCCACCAAATAAAAATCAAACTCGCTTTTGAAATTTGCGAAACACGTTGCAACTCGGACGTACATGGAAGTATGTATTTGTTTGGCGCTGGAAGAAGGCGATAAGCAAACTTAAAAGGTCGAAGGAGTTCAACCGCATGCATTACTGGCAGCAATTACTAGCCACGATTACTAAGATTTTTCTATTGAGCCCAAGATTAAAGATTAAATTTTTTTTTTTAACTAGGACTCATAAAATCCAGGAACCTGACAACAAAGTATTCTGTCCAAATAATATATCCCTCCGTTCTTCCATTTATCTTCAATGGAACTTACCATGGACATGGACACGACAACGACTGGTGGTAGTTTAACTTGACATCATACCTTTGCATTGATAAATTGATAAAACAGCAAACTTCGTTGCTCTTGCTCATTGGTGGACTATTCTAAATTTGATCCTTTTAATATTTCCTGGTGAAAAAAAATATAAAGTGCGAGGGGCACCCATTTCGGTTTCGAACACAAGAAATTTGGAAAACGTTACGCGACTGCTTGTAGCCGGAGTGCGTTTCATAATTCACTCGTAGTCGTAGCTGTAGTCATCGCTGACTACCGTCAGAGTTGTGAGCGGTGTGAGAGAGTGAGTTGGAAAGTGAATGTGATTAATTATTTTTACTCAGATCGTATAAATGGAACGCACTCTAGAAGTTTGTTAGTAGATCGTGTAATAGGAACCAACGCCATCTAGATACACCAAGGCCGTAACTCAGCTGTACTATGCCGTCATAGTTTGCCTACTAAATTTTGGATTTATACAAACAAACAACAACAACAAGCATATGACGTAATTAAAAGGAAAAACAAAACAGTGCAAATTTAGTATGCGATTTTTTCTACAATGCGGCCTTAATATATAGACGGCGGTGTAGGCACACAGCCACTAGCCGTTTCTCCTTTACTATTACCTAGAACACTGTTTCCCAACAGTGACCACCTCCGGTCCGCGGACCGGAGGTGGTCTGTGGGGAGACTCTGTAGACAATATGACACGATCCATGATAGAGCTGCCTGTAGAAATATGCTGAGAAATTATCGCCAAAACGGGCGATGTGCCTACACCGCAGGTCGAGCAACGCGGAACCATGGAGCGGTATAAAGAACGAGGCAAGGAGGAAGAAGAAGATCTGGGATAGACAATAGGATCGCCAATACATGGCCTGCTTTTGGAACCAGCTACCATGTGGATCAGATATTTGTCCTGCTACACCAACGCATCTAACACCTCTTGAGAGCCATTGGAAAAACCCATCGAAATCAAAATAGGGGCCCCTTGCGATAGATTCTTTTCGCCAAGAAAAATTGTCCGGACATAATCCACATTTAAAGCATAGTCCACATTATTAGCAACGAAAATCATTTCTTTAAATTTTTTTTTTTGTTGATTATTTTTTTGAGACAACATTAAAGTTTGAATATTTATACGGGAGAACTTGTATAAAATCATCAATGTTTTTCACAAAATTCAAGAGGCGCGACGAGGAGTGCCCTTTTATACCTATCTCGTAAAAGTCGTTGATCCTGGACTAAAACTGATTACCCTAGATTTGATTTGATATGTATGCGATATATCCAAAGAAACTAAATCGACTAAAATAAAATTCAAAGTAGATATCCCAAGGAGATAAATGCTTAACGTAGGCGAAACGTAACTGGACTCAATAGTTTATCGGCAGGCATCTGTTTCTTAGGTCCTAGTTAAAAAAAAAAAAAGCTTTTTGACTTAAACCTTATTGATCGATCATAGGCCATCCTTTATCCTTTTTTCAACATTGTGAACATATTTTCGCTGGCGTAGCAAACACTACAAGATTCAAATACTCCAACAACTGGATCATTCATTGGCCCTATTTTCGCAACAATCTTCAAGAGAGGCACTCCGCCTTAAGGTACGTGTTCGTAGACACAACTCATGTGATCATCGCTCAGCGATCGTAGTTTTGCATCCAATTTCGAGCCGTATTTATATATTTTTTGAATAATTCTACTTTCCTAGTATCGACTATGGACTAAAGGAACATGTCTGTATAGAAAATATACGCAAAAAGTGCTCAAATCCGGTGGTTTAGCTTCGATCGCCGAGCGATCGTCACATGAGTTGTCTCTACGAACACAAACCTTTAAGATGAACATTTATTTCTTTCAATATTATTATGAGTAAAAACCTTAATAATTTATTGATTGGTCTGATGTTGGTTTGAATGCAATCCAGTACAATATAATACTATACGAGGTCCATAAGCTTCTCCGTACACAAAATTGAATATTTTGCCACTATCCTAAATTATGTAGCTGTCTTGCGTTTTTTCTTCCAGGCTAGTAAAAATAAATGTCTTTTAAAAGAAGAAAAGAAAGGATCTATCAAAGAAAATTTCTTATGGTTGTAATTTGGGGGCCCCTTTGGGTTCGGGGCCCATGTTCCACTGAACAAATGGAACACCGTACCTTACGACACTGCCTGCTATTGAGACTCACTGAGACGCACAGCTAAGTTTTTGTGATAAGTTTTGTCTGGCATGTTTATGTTTCGTGATATGTACCTACAATTTGCAATTTATGCGCTTTGAGTGTAAAAACCATAGGCTTAACCCTCCGATGAATGACAGTCCCAATACCCATCGATGAACGACAAGGTCCCTGGGGACCTGTGTTAATTTTTACGCAAAAATAATACTTTTCGTTTTAAATTGTGTATTTTAGTTGAAATAAAAATAAAAAAAAAACTATAAAAATCATATTATTTCGCTTCATTACGTGTAATATTTGGGGTTGCTAACTGCTTAATTAGGAACTGCAAATGAGTTTTCTGGCCAATTACAATTAAAAAAATAAATAAATAACAGGCGCCTCAATCCAAAATTGGACTAAGGCCGCAGGATGTGTTAGTGGCATCCTATTTCCAAGATCTTATCTGCTTTTTGTTGAGGTAATGAGATCAGCATCACGCTCAGCAGTGCTATTTATCCCCATAAATGGGTACTCGTTTAACATCTGAGTGACATCATAATCCGTCACAAGCTCGTGAGTTCGAAAAATACCATGGTTCACTGTGAGATTCGAACTCATGACCCTGTGCACCGAAGTTGCGCGCTCTAACCGCTAGACCAGCCAGACTTCAATTCATCGTGTGTAATGAAAGCGGCCAATGCAGCAATATCTAGTATGTTGAAGAACTTTGCAAGTTGCCAACGATTTGTTGGCCGTTTACATGAATATGTTGACAGCATTTGGTCCATGGTATCCACTCCAAATTGTAGTCCAGGATGACCATTGGCTTTCGCTTTGGTCCAGTATCTACTTCAGTAGTGTAGTACTACATCGTTGACAAGAGCAATACTTTTTTTTGTACGTATGAGCACAATGAAACATTGTTCTCATAGAATCCAAGCAACGAGCTGCAAACTTTTTAAAAATTAAATTAAAAATTCACCAGGAAGAAGTAGTTATCAATGAAAAATCGAAAAGGTCCCTAGGGACCTTTTCGTTCATCGGAGGGTTAAATGAATAGTCTCGCGACATAAACTACCCTTCCGCCCCCCCCCCCCCCATTCCAGGGGCGAATTTTGAACGAAAAGGGTTGTAGAGGCATTGGCTCCGTCCCCTGGGCTAAGTCCTTTCTTACAAATTAATTCCTTTCTTACAAATTAATTGACGTTTGGATCATGTCCCCCACTATACATGGACATTCAAACCCGCGATGATTTCGTGGAACGCATCCTGAAATAAGACCTTCCGAAGGACTTTCTTGGAAGGAAGAAATGCCTTATTTTTACCTCCCTTTATATCTACCATTTTACATAGCCATGTCCGCGGAAAGAATTCATTCCAAGAAGGCATTCTGTGGGATTACTTTGGAATGATTAAAAAAAACTTCTTTAGAGTCCTGATAGTCAGTTCTTTGGAATGAAACAGTAAGGGCTTCTACAAAAGGCAAAAGCAAAAGTAACTCGGAATGAAATAGTAAGGGTTTCTAAAAAGGCGTTATTTGCAGTACTTCTGAATGAAATAGAAAAGCCTTTAGAATAGTAATTTTTCACTAAAAATAAAGGTCCCTCTAGATTAGGCGCCACATGGCTGCGCGTCCAAAAACTGGCGTCGCGTGCAGCCATTTGGCTGCTACTTAGCATCCACACTAGCAGCCAAATGTAGACAGAAAATGACATAACCAAAATTTCATTTTGGTGATTTTTTTAAATTCAATTATCAAAATCGGACTCTGCGCGTTTGTATTATTCCACGGCCATTCAAGAATTATTCATTTTCACACAAAAGAACGAACAAAAGTTGGAAAATTGTCACTTTGAATTTGACAAGCGGTTGTCAAAGCGGTTGGTTGAGTTGCCATATTGAATATCAAAACTGGACGCACAGCCAAATGGCGACATGTTTGGATGGAATGACAACAGCCATTTGGCTGCACGTGTCGCCATTTGGCGACTAATCTAGATGGACCTTAAGACATCTTTTTTGTGCAGCCTTTGTGATATTAGGCACGTTTTATTGTGCTTATCCCGTACAGAATGACACTTACCCAGGTAAAGTTCACGCGTGCAACTACCCTACACGGGATAGAGCTCAAATGTAGATGGCGGACGCATAGGGAAAATATGAGGGAATTTGTTTTTTCAAACCAAATGTGAGAGTTTTTCTCATCACGAGAAAAGATTTTGCAAAGAAATAATCATCTTTTGTGATAAAATCCACCACATCTAAAAAATAAGCCGACGAAGGTGAGTCAAAGATGCGCAAAAACTGTCAAATGTCAGCTGTTTGGTCTTAACCGGGATGTTACCCGCGATCGTTTTTTTCGAGTCAGATTTACCCGCGATGCGAAAAAAACGTCGCTTAAGTCTCAAATAACCACATAGAGTACTTCATAAGAAAAAATACTTTATAAGAAAAATTCTATGCGATAAAAATGAAAAACATTGGTTGACAGCAAACACTCGACTTTTAAGTTTTACACGGATTGATTACTAAGATTAACTGGAACTTAAAATAAAATAAATAACAGGCGCGACAATCCAGCATTGGACTAAGGCCGCAGGATGTGTTAGTGACATCCTATTTCCAAGGTCTTATCTGCTTTTGTTGAGGTAATGAGATCAGCATCACGCTCAGCAGTGTTATTTATCCCCATAAATGGGTACTCGTTTAACATCTGAGTGAGATCATAGTCCGTCACAAGCTCGTGAGTTCGAAAAACACCATGGAACACGGTGAGATTCGAACTCATGAGCCTGTGCACCGAAGGTGCGCGCACTAACCGCTAGACCAGCCAGACTACAAGGCCTTTGTAATTGCTAGACAAAAAAAATATCAGTCAGCTTGTTTGAGCAGAATTTATATTGATATATTCGACTAAGGTCGTAAGTGAACCTCCCCGGTAGCGACACGTGAGCTGAAATTAATCCTAGTTTTCTGCACTTAAGGCATTAAAACTGTTAGAAATAACGGAGTTAATAACGGAGTTAGAATAAAACGAGAACGAGGCTAATTTCAAGCGCTGCCGAAATTTGAATACTCTTCGCTCCCCTCGGGCTAAAAGTCTTTTCGGGCGTACCTATGACTTGTATTTAATCCACCCCCCCTTCCTTTCCCTCTGTCATTCCAAAAGTTCCGTTGAGTCGACAAAACAATATTTGTGTGGGATTTGGTTGGACTAAGTGGGCAAATAAAAATATTTACTCAGAAAATTTTATTGGAGATGCGGGAGCATGGCCCCATAGTACGATTCCATTTGTTTGGACCCCTTTAGTTGCTTTGATAAAGACATATTAATTCAAGGTTTTGTGAAATTGGTGTACAAAATGTTTCTTAGAAGAACCAAAATGGGGGGTTGGTTTTGTATGGAAGCTCCATGGCCCGACTTGATCCATTCTTACATGTTTTGTTCCATCAATAGAAATACATTTGTGTGAAATTTGGTTGAAATTGGTACACAAATAAAAAAAACTTCTGTTAGAAGAACCTTATTTGGGGAGTTGGGTTTGTATGGCAGCCCCAGGACCCCATTGTCCGATTTGATCCATTCTTACATATGGTTTCTGCCATGACTAGAAATACATTTGTGTGAAATTGGTACACAAATAAAAAAACTTTTCTTAGAAGAACCTTATTTGGGGAGTTGGGTTTGTATGGCAGCCCATGACCCCATTGTCCGATTTTACCGATATAAACATACAAACTGCCTGCAGCAAAAATAAGCATTTGTGCAAAATTTCAGCTTCATAGCTTTTTAATTGGCCAAGTAAAAAGCGTCACAACAGACAGACAGACGGACAAATTGACATCGCCCAATCGACTCCCCAAGTCATGCTGATCATATTTGTATGTATACTTTTTATATGGTCGGAAATGCTTCCTTCAATGCGTTACAAACTTGATGACAAAGTTAATATACCCTTTCACTCTATGAGCGAAGGGTATACAAATATAGGCTTAAATGAATAGTCTCGCGACATAAACTACTCTCCCCACCCATTCCAGGGGCGAATTTTGAACAAAAGGGAGACGCCCTTAATTTAACTAGTTTGTTCGCCCACGGGCGCCTTAGGGTGGGTACATTTTTATAATATTTAGTGGGTAAAGTTTGGTCGGGACCCGTCGCCATCCGGGTCCGAGGAGCGCGAATAAGACGGCACCTATGCTGGTCAGTTGCTCATTTTTCAATATTTTCTCCCATTTTAACCCTCTTGTTGTGTCGTGATCCCGTAGGCATGCGATATCCCTTTTCAATTGTAGACGGACAGGGCCAATGAACGGCAAAGACCCAGCTCAATTCCCCTGCTACTGAGCTACAGCAAGCGCATGCCGCTGCTCCCTCGTTGAGGACTGCACGGTTTTAGAGACATTGGCTCCGTCCCCTGGGCATCTTCGGATGGCTAAGTCCTTTCTTACAAATTAATTGACATTTGGATCATGTCCCCTACTATACTAAGCAATACTATGGACACTAAAACCCGGCATTCGCGATGATTTCGTGGAAAGCATCCCTTACGAATTTCGGGGTGCATTCATATTTTTATCTATGTTTAATATACATACTTACATAATTATATTATATGTACAACTGTATGTACAAAAAAATAAAAACATATGTAATTTAAATCTAAAAATAAGACATAAACGAAAATAAATTTTATCATTCCTTCTTAAGTTAAATATTATTTCTTTTTTCTAGTCATAAAAAATAAAAATGCTAATCGTAAAGTGCGCTATTATGTTTTATAGCACACGCAATAATGGGGCAATTATTTTTTTGTTATTGTTGCGTTTTTACGTACAATCTGGTAATTCGATTAAAATTAAAGACTTTTCCATTGTTTTTACTAAAACGTACGGAGCTTTGAATTACGTAGGTATGTCAAATCTAAATATAAATATAATGATCATGATTCAGCATTGGCCAACACAGATGACCAACAGATGTAATTTTGACAGCTTTAATGGTTAAATAATTATGCCAAGTATATTGTACAGAATCTTGTAAACTGTTTCGTAAAAGAGTTTTGTTATGTCACTGCATGGACTTACTTTTAAATTAAAGGTAGACAGAAGGGCGGAATCATCATAGAAACCTTGCCAGACCCCCTATAGCCTATACCAAATCATTTTTAGAACTGCAGTAAAATAAATTTTGATGTAAAGTGTTGAAAATACAAATCTGATAATGTGATAATGAATAGAATAGGTATACCTTTAGATCTTGAGAGACTTTTTAATGTAGTAATTACGCGAAAAGAAATTCGCGTAAAGTCGGTTTCAAATTACAGAGTTCTAATGAATTAATTTGCTTAATTAACTTTCCCCATTGCATGTACAATATACAAATGATTATCTGGATATTAGTGATGAAGATAGCACACCCCAAGAACTACAATAAGACAGCATTATCATAAACTTACATACTTAGGTACATATTTTACTCAATTATGTACATACGTACATATATCGTGTCATTTTATTTCATTCACCCAATTGTCATCATTAAACAGTAATAGAAAAATTGCGTGCATGCAAATCACAGTGTTAATCAATTTCAATTTATTTAAAAGTCAATTGAAATAAATTGGAACTATAGCATGAATGCTAAATCATTTAGGGAATTGAAGCAGCATGTAATATCGAAATACCAGTCCATGCAAGTAATTCTCTGAAAACGCCGAAAACTTGCGATACTCTTCATGTTTTGATATTTAAAATTTAAAAAAGTGTTTTAATTAAAACAAAAATAAAATATGTTAAATTCCATTTAAGAAGAAAATGAGCAAATATTTAGATGAGTCAGTGAATGCAACTGATATCTACCATTATGTACATACGTACTTTCCATTGACAATCAAATTGCACAAGAAGCCGGTCGCGGTCGCACCGACTGCATCCAAACAAGCCTATACAATAAGCTAAGCTACTCGTATTAAATAAATGTATATACATTGTTATCATTTTAGTATATTTTTGGGCTGAAAAGGCTCTTCTTTTAAATCTTTAAAATACTTCTTAATCTATGCAGTAAAAGAAAGTATAATTTTTTTACTTGAACCGAATGCAAAAACTTTTGATTGTATTCGCAATAAAAAATATGGAACAAATCCTATTTTAAATTAATTACATATTGCCTAAATGCTACTCAATCTTTAATCATTGCTAAAACAATAAAAGGAAAGAATATTGCGTAACGCAGAACTTATTAAACAATAATATATCATCTTGTCATTTGTTATCAAAAAGTAATTAATTGTATTTTTTGGCAAAGACATACGATGGAATATGTTGTCGCCGAAGCTTATCAAGAGTCGAAAATAAAATTTAAAATTTTATGTTTATGGAAAGATGAATTTGGTACTCCATGACACGATTAATGTTTTTTTAAATCTGCGGCTTAACACACCTAGAAAATGTATATGTATTCGCATTTTTTACATTTGAATTTTGAATTCAAAACCATTGTTATGCCGGCCCCACACTGTCCGGGGTTTGCCAAATTGTACGGTACAAAAGATTAAAATTGTGGACGCTTGAAAGAGACAGAAACGGTGGGGGAATCCGCGAAACAAATAACGTTTGTTGAATTCCTCCATGTGGTCGCGGCCTAAAATGAATGATTGTTTCAAGCCCACGATCCTGTGCTTGGAACACTACCACCAACCAGACTAGCAAACATGCTCAAAGGTATCCGCTTTGAAATTTGGCATAGAGGCAGGGGCGTACACAGAAAAATATGTCGGGAGGGGTTTTAGCAAAGGATCAAGGAGTCCATCGCGAGTGGGTATCTTAGAGCTGATAACCGCAACCAAATTCCAAATCATTTGTGATAACCCAATTTGCATATTCGCCACTAATAGAAAGCAGATAAAAATTAAATCCGATTTCTTCGAAATTACAGGAGTTCTCCTAGTATTTGCAGACTCAACCCTGCTAGCCACAATCGGTGAACGATAAATCCAAAGAGACAACACCCTACTAGCCATAATCGGTGAACGATAAATCCAAAGAGACGGGGGAATGCAAAAATTGTCGTAGTATTCGTGAACACTCTCTCATCCACACGCGTTGGCTTATGTACTTCGACTGAATCTCCATCACCCGATGACTGTCTCGATTAAGAATCGGTGCCAATTCATCGAGAGACATTTTCTTGAAATTTCGGTGAATTTCGCTTCCTTGTCGTCATTTTGCGCCCAGGGCCGGATTTCCCATATGGGCAACCTGGGCAACTGCCCGGGGCGGAAGATTTTGAGGGGCGGCAATTTTTGAAACTATCACTTGGTTTTAAATTCTGTGAAAGATGCATTTTGGAAACTCGAAGAGCAGTTGACATAATTAGACTAAAACTTTAATTTCATTTTTCTAATTTATTCAATTTGGGTGTATTCCAGGGCGCCCAATCGCACACTCAACTGAAATTGAAATGTTAGTCTCCAACTTAAAAAGCTGGGATTGATCCTTTATGCAAAATTCTTTTAGCATTCATTCCGAGTAGCATACTGGTGGCGCATAGTTCACTGAGTCTAGAAGTAGAAAGTATTTTCGGAAACATTGGCTTCAACTTAAACAAGCGATATATACTTGATACTTCAGTGTACATTTTAATAGAAAGCGTTGAGGAGCTTTTGGGTGCAATAATCAGGGATCCGGAGCGGCCTAATTTTATCACTCTGCTACCGCTTGAACAAATTTAAAATTTGCCATATATCTCTCTTCCGACATAGTCCTTTTGTAGGATATGAATAAAGATTAGGGCTAACGTTTCGAAATTTAGCGCACACGTTCAATCCACTCACGTGCAAAACAACGCTCTTCGCTCCGCTCTTTCGCTCCGGGAATTTGACTCACTTCGACCCTCTCCGCTCCGGATCCCTGTAGCAACCAAGGAATTCTTGAACCTACATTAAATCTTAGGCGTGTAATGAATATATGATATCCACACTACACGACTCGTCAAACGGTATTTGCCGTCGTCGGCTTGACGTATAAACAAATTTAATATTTTGAAATAATAGATTGCCAAAAACTCGCTTTCGTACGAGTCTCTGGGATAGACTGGTCTAAAAATTGGCAACTGTAGGCCCTCCACACATGGATTCTGTGTTCGCTTGAATTTTCGAAATGTAATTTTCCTGCAGAAACAAAAAACTCTACTGCTAAAAAAATCATATCACATGGCGCTAATAAAAAATTTTAGTTTTTGTGGTTAGGTTATTCGCTTATGACTTCTAAGACGATCAAAAAAGAAAAAAATTTCCGAAAGTGGAAAGGCATTAAGAAAACATTCTGAACACATTCTGAAGAAAATGTACATTCGATGTAATGGATGTGCATCATTTCAGTTTTAATGTTGTCATTTGAATTTCAATGGTTTGTTAAACAATTTCGGCTCCATTCCTCGGAAGCACCATATTGTCAGGCAAACAAAATTACATCGGTCGCTCGTGTAAAAATATGAAATGTTTTTTCACATACCACACCATAGCTAACGTTTTGCCTACATGTTTATACGATTATTACTACTTTCAAATTAAACCAGTGGCGGAAGACGGCTATTTGACTACTGCCCAGGGGCGCCATAGAGGCTAAATCCGGCCCTGTTTTCGCCGATGGGTAATATTTTTTTTTGTATAGCGGAAATTTTGGAACACGGCGAGATTCGATCTCCGAACGTCTAAATTACTAGCGTCGTACAGTGCGACTCAAGCTAGTGAGCCGCAGAGCGTGCTAAATGAATAAATTTCTGATGAAATAACACTGGGGAACACAATTTTTGTCACACGAACTTTGTGATCATTTTTGTTTAGTTTAGTGTCCCCTCATTACAAAAACAACATTACTTCGTTCCAGTCACGTCCTGATATCTTTTCACCGTTATGTATTAATTTTCCATAATTTACGTGGTTTGGTGTTATTCTTTTAATTTTAAGTGACGTTATTACTATGAAATAAATTATGCAAGGACATCGAAATACTGAAAACATACTGCTGGTGTACCCTGAAGAAGAATTTGATGCAGTTTGTATGAAAAATCCGTCCTTTTAGCGAATTTCACAAGTCCTAATAGACGAAAGTTGTGGTGGTTTTATTCCTTAAATGAAAATTCTCTAAACGGGTATATGTGAAGGATAATAACGGGATATAATGAAGGATGAAAACAGCCAACAGCAACTAAATGATCCTACAGGATCCTTTGGAAAATATTTGGGTAATAATGTTAAAAAAAAGGTTTATGAAGCAATGGAGCTGAAAATTTCTACCATTTATAATGAACTTGAACTATACGAAGGTTTTCCCTGCACCAAAATGGAAAATATAGCAAAAGCTCCTAATTTGTTGTATAAAGCTCTAAAAATGTGAAATTTAACCACTGAATCATACTGCTGCGTAACCTATGGTTCCACGAGGGTTTAAAGAGTCCTACGTGCAAGAGAGATAACGGATAACTAAAGGAAGCTTGAAAGCTTCCTACAAGAAGCCATATCCCCAAAAAAATCATAACTGCTTACCTACAGTATGAAATAATTTATCTTAGTACCGTCACTTTTGGAACTTATAATGCCAATTTTGGTTAAGCTGTCACAAAGAATCCTGACGTGTCAATTTTTTTTCATTTATGTAGCATTGTTCAGGGGTCACAGTAGGGTCAAAATATGATATAAACTTTTGTGTGACAAAAAAAAGTTCGAAAATTGTAGACCAGTGTAATTAATGAAACAAATCGACTATTTCATACGTTGTTCATCTAAGAACGCATGAATGAGATACATCGTTTATTTCATTAGAGCGAACTTGATGAACTCTTCGGGGAAATTCATTAAATTTGTCATCAGTTCCAGCATGATGAATTCGCCAGTGAAACTCATCGTACTTTTCATCAGTTCCTTTCTGACGAATTCATTGATGATCCGCACCGCATTTATCATCAGTACCTCTCTAATGAAATCATGAGGGAGAGTCATGTTTGGGTTCACGTGGTCTTCATGCAGTTGTTCACCATATCTTTGAAAAATATATAAGGGAATTTAGTCCCGTGGCTATAACAAATGGAATGATTCGTTTCACCCAGAGATTCATGATGCCGGCATCGATGCATTCCTTACGCCACGTAAGTTTTCTCTATTCAATTTCAAGACTTTTTAGTAATGAAGTTAAAACTGCTTTGTGGATCTATATTCAACTGAACATCACAACAGTTAGGCTCCATATCTCGTCTAATTTGTTAAAGGTCCGAAAAACTGAATTAACTTAAGGACTTAGGTTCATATTTATAAACGTACCTTAAGTAATCCTTAAGTTAATCCTTAAGTTATTTCTTATGATGCTGAATCGCTGTCTCCTGTCAGTTGATGTGATTCAGAGATTCCTTCCATGATGTGTGCATTCTTATACATAACATTACTTTTCTGTTGGAAATACAGTTGGTGAGAAATTACTATACATTACAAAATTTCGGAGGGGGTTTGAACCCAAAAACCCCTACGTAGGATCGCCACTGCAGAGAGGACAATGACAATTTGTATTTCATCCGAAAGATTTTTAATCCAGCAAACAGAAGTTTGCAGAGGACAAATACAGTTTTGTGTGTTGTAGGAAAGAACTTTCCAAATCTGAACTATATTAGTAAATCTACATACATATTACGAGTATCATACATTGCTTATCAGTTATCACAATGGACCTATTTTTGGTCTAAGTGCGCTAAGTGTTTTACCACTTAGCGACCCCTATACCTAACCTATCATACACTGCTGATTATTCTAACTCATAATCATTTAGGTTTATAAAAATTTGATTGAGATAAAACTGAGGCTCTGCTTGACGAGAATAAGCAGATTGTACGTTTCTTGATTCTCGTGAAATTTGTCTCTGGTAACTTGTTGTTTAGATAATTTGGCTAAAAAATTATTAATAATTCCTTCTTTTTCTTTTCAGGCCCCGACATGTGGTTGAAAATGTACCCACAGGCAGCTGGTCATCGTCAATCGCCCGTTGATATTAATACCACAATCACTAAACGTGGCCGCGACATTGAATCTAAACCTCTGTCATGGAAATATGTTCCCGAGAATACCAAAAGCTTAGTGAATCCAGGTAATTGATTATTCTACGTTCTTAAATAGTGAAATTTTAATTTTAAAATTAGTCCTGAGTTAATTCAAGCTAACTAAAACTATAAGATTTAGTTTAGCATTGCTCCGACAAAGGACATTCTTCTTCTATGATAACTTTTCAAAACGACACATCTCAAAAGGGTGAATAAGGAGTAAATTGTGGCTGTACATCAAAGAAAATGCTCATTGTATTCTCCACCAGAAACTAGTTCATTTTTATCAACGATGTTGTAGCTTGAGATAATGTTACAGTTATGAAAATATTTACGAGAATTCCCACTAAAATTTATTGTACGGTGTGAGGTATTCTGATGGTACATATTTTGACATCTCGTACTTCGGAGCCTCGAATTTGATTTTGTTTAGCTAGAGCAAATAACGGTATTTTTTATAATGAAATCAAAGGAAATATCAACAGCAATAAATATGATCAATACCCACATAGGTCATTCATTATAAAATAAATTCCTTGACGAGACTACCAGTTTATTTTTCTTCTTTGTCGGAACGAACGGAATCGGATAATGGCGTCATGCATGACGGGCTGCAATAGAAACCAACCCAAAAGACAAAATTAGGTTCTTCTAAGATTTTTTTTTCTTTTTAATGCAATCTTAACCAAACTTCACCCAAGTGCGTTTCTAGTAAAGCATCAAAACATGAAATGATGAAATCGGAAAACTACGCCATAGGCTGTCATACAAACTAACCCCCGACTATTACATAGGTTATTCTAAGAAAAACTTTTTCTTTTTGAACCAATCATAACCAAACTTCACCCAACTGTATTCCTAGTACATAGTCTCAAAAGTCAAAATACAGGAACGGGGGGAATCGGAACACTATATCATAGGGCTGTCATATAAACCAACCCCCTAAAATTAGGTTCTTCGAAGAAAAACTTGTTTCTTTATGAAGCGATCTTATCCAAGCTTGTTCCTAATTAAGCCACAACACATCCAGGAGCAGATGGAGTCAGAACGCGTCATAACGCTGCATTAGAAATTATTTAACACAAAAGAAGCATAAGTTTCATCACTGAAAAAATCGTTTGCTAAAAACAAGAAAAAATACAATAAAAATAGCCAAAGAATAATTTTTCCTGATTTAAGATGTATTTTCATGTTCCAAGAAAAGTTTTTCTGATTTAAGATGTATTTTCTTGTTCCAAGAAAATGTTTGCTTAAAATAATGCTTATTTATTTATTTTAAGCAAAGACTTTTCATGGGTCAAGAAAATACATCTTAAATCAGGAAAAATTCTTCCTTGGCTGTTTTTTATTGTATTTTTTTCTTGTTTTTAGCAAATCATTTTTTCAGTGATTCAAACGTGATGCGTATTCAAATTTTGGCCGCGCCCGAAACAGCCTGGGTCTCGTTATTTTATAAAAATTTCGCGTATAATAATAGCGGTATACCGTATTAATTCAATAGCAGCATCTCCTGTCTTTAAATCAGGGTAAGGTTTATCTGTAAGGAGACTCAGACCAAATTTCTAATTTCCGATTTTTTGCCCTCAAAAAATGTGGAGATGTTAAAATATTTACGCCGACAACACCCAGTGTCATCTTGAGAATTTAAAAATAAAAAGTAAACTGACCCATGTAAGCGGTGAGCAAAAAGTATAGCGCCACATACCTAGCGATTTATTGGTCAATCGATTGCCCACAATCGATTTGCCGCCCGTACAGCACACACACTGGGCAATTTATCGGGCAATCTGAAATTGACAGTCTCACGGTCCACAAGACACAACACAAAATAGCGAAAATTATACCATTTTAGGCGATGGAAGATAGACATCCATTGCTACTTTGAGTGGAGAATGACCGCCACAACCACAGCCAGTGGCGTAGATAGCTTTTCGGAGAGGAGGGGGATCATTTTACAAGATATCTTATACTTTTATGGTTATCAAATGTTGAATTTCAGAATAACAGTTTCTGTATTCATTACATGTCAAATTAGCAGTTTTTTTAGAGAATGTTGGTGCAAAATAGATAGCAAATTTTGCCATTAGAAGAAAACGTCCTGAAAATATTGCATCGATAAATTTTGAGTTTTTAACTACGTTGAGTGAATCCACAGTATTCCAATTTTCGTACAAATTGTCGCTACTGTGATTTGAGTATCAGAGCTGGTATATATTCGGTTAGAACAGTGGTTCCTAAACTTTTCGGAGTCATGCAACACCTAGCATCGCTTTTCTGGCCGGAACACCTCAAAACAGGGATTAAAATAAAGCATATAGCGAGAGCTCGTTTGGAATGCCTAGTATATGTGGAGAAAGTAAAACTTTTGTGGTTTTAAATTGAAATTTTCCGATAACTCAGAAATTCGTGAGTAGTAATTTCTAAAATTTTCAAACTTTTAGGACACCGTAGCAGCTATGTATTTGCTATAAATTTCGAGTCCCTAGCTATCATCCAATTGTTTGAAAAGGATATTAAAAATATGTTTAGGACTATTAAACATTCGTTTAAAAAAATCCTAGAATTTTTTTTATTAACAAAATATTAATCCTCTAATTTAGCCATTATTTAAATCCCAAAAACCTCGTCAAACACTGTGGACATGTTTTATTTTCTGGTACACACTACTTCCTTTTCCATTTCAAATAGTAGAAAGTTGTAAAATAAAATCGGTCGACGTCGAGTCTCTGATGCTGGTCAAGTATTTTACAGTTAGGTTGATTTCCGGTACAGTGTAGCAGACTTCGGAATTTTAAAACTTACAAACATTTTTTCGTATGTATTGTCTGCCTTTTTGTTGTCAAAAGCTCTTTCTACATTTTTCCTATTTTTGGATATTTTCGCGAAATCCCTGAGAGATATTCAGGGAACCCTAGAGTACCGCGGAACTCCGTTTGTTTGTTTGTTAATTTGTTTTCGAATTACTGCCTGCCTGCAAATTTTGGAAATTTCTAGAATTTAAAAAAAAATTTAGTTAAAAAATTATTCTGGTTATAGCTTTGAGAGTTCTTTCTATTAAATTCAATCAAATTGCGAACAACTAGAGAAAGTCAAGGCTTGCGTTGCTATATACGATAAAACCTTTCGTAAAATTTTAACTTAAGAAAAACACACCGAGAAAAATAACGTCCCTTAAAATCCTATCCTTTTGAAATCGAGTTACATTCCTATTAAATATAATCCTTTCCTTTTAAATATATATCGCTTCAATTCAAATTCATTCTTTTTAAATTAATGGGAAATCCTTTAAATCCAAATTTTCAATAGGAAATCATTTTAAATTAATGGGAAATCCTTTAAATCCAAATTTTCAATAGGAAACCTTTTTAAATTAATGGGAAATCCTTTAAATCCAAATTTTCAATAGGATTTTTTTTTTGTTTACACTCGCAGTTGGTCGGCAGTGTGGTAGAGCGATGTCACAATGTATAGTGTAAATTATAAACGTCGTCCCGTATAGTCTGTGTGGTGTAGTAGGTAGGCGCGTTAGTCTTCAAATCATAGGATCGCGGGATCGAATCCCACTGTAGGCAGGTAATTTATTATGCATTTTAGAGCGTAAAGAGGTAAATGAAATGTCGCCAACACCTATAGCGAGGTCAGTTATACAAAACTCATTTATGAGTAATTTTCACAGGGAAAGAACACCCTGTGAAAATTACTCCTTTTGGTGTAATTTAAAGTATTCTTTTGAGTTCATGCATTTAAAACAAAGAGTCCATCCTTTTAAATTAAAAGGAAATCCTTTCGATTTATGGTTGTGACCTGATTAAATTGACACTGCATCACTTTAATTTAAAGTGATTATAGATAGACTTTCAAAAGGAATATCTTATTAGTTCAAAGGGAAATCCGTTTGAAATAAAGGGATTATACAATGATTCAAAGGGAAACCAATATGAAGCAAAATCATATTTGAATCTCTTTGAATCATATGCGTATATTTTGAATTTACAGGATTTTTTTTTCTCAGTGCAGAAAATAGAATGTTGATAAACTCAAACAATAAAGGATGCTCAAAAATTGGAAGCAGTTTTGCATCGTTTTCTCTTTATTTGCATTAGCTTTCCACTCTCCTGAATAAATCTGTTTAATCTTTGCATTGTATATTTCCCAATTGGAAGTTGCGCTTCTGTGGAAGAGCACTCCGTGTTCAACATAATTTTTAAATTTTTGAACCAATCATTAAGATTTTTCGGTAAAAAATTTTCAATCAGTGCTTACATTTAATTTTTCTAGTAGCACTTTTAGCTAGATTACTACAGTAGAGCTTGCCTGTGCAAAACTCCCGATCAAATGTGAAAAAGTAGGTGAACGTAAAGCCCTGTGCTGTGGTGTTTCTATTTTATCGGTAAGCTTCTATTCTACAATTAAAATTTGAGGAAGTGTTAATTTTTTTATCGCAGTTCTGAAAATAGTTTAAGGTTTTTGTTAAACACTACACACGTTGAATAATTCGAGAAAACGTACCTAAAGTAATAATAAAAATGTGTGACCGAAGCGGGGGGAATTAATCCTCTTGATCCCCCCTTATCTACGCCACTGACCACAGCATGAAGAACGACACCAGGTTTATGTCAAAAATTCAGCAACTGAGAACACATGATTGTCATGACAGCTTGTACGAAAAATTGCATGGCAATACGTTTCACACGTCAAATCAAAAAATTTAATCCGATGGTCACATACACCTTCCGGGTCTGTGGCGCTTCTATAACCATTTTGAAACGCTAATAACTTTTTTGTTTATGAGAATATTTTTATTTAATTTTTATTATTCAGACATTAAATTTGAGAGTTTTTTATATGGAACGGTACACCATTGCACAGCGAGCCTAAATAGTCTCATTTTTCTTTGAAAACGGCGGATTTGTAAGAGGCAATTTTATGTATATCGGCATCCAGTAGCTTCAGCTACACATGCAAATTAGGTCAAAATTTAGCGATATCAATCACCGGAGATCTAAACCTTTCAATATTGCTTAAATTTGGTTAAATTTTGGTTGCACGTATAGTCGAAACTGCGAGCCCTATAAAATGTTTTCAAAAAAAATTTCACTAATTTGGTTCACTGTGCATTGGTGTACTGTTTCATATTTAAAAAAAAATTATTTAATGTCTGAATGAAAGAAAAAAAATAATAAAAAAAAAATTTACATAAACAAAAAAAGTTTTGCTTTTAAAATCTGTTATATAGGGTGTCCGGAAACTGCCGCATAAACAAACCGGATTGTGATTCCTCATGTGATTTCCAGCAAAAAAGTTGTACCGAACATACACCCAATTCTTAATGCTTTCGCTGCCACAGGCATTTTAACATTTTCAAAAAAATCATTTTCTTGTACGACTAAAACCTCGATATCTCAAAAGCTAGACTAGCTAAAAAATAAAACTAACCGCACTAAAATCGGATAAGAGATTTGGTTTTTTTGGTGAGGTGGTCGTACGATTCTTTTAAAATTTGGCGCATAGTCCAACGATCATTTCTTTGTTACATTATTTTATTCAAGCTTCGTTATTTCTTACAGTTTTAAAGCCTTAAGTGCAGAAAACTAGGGTTAATTTTAGCTCGATTTCAATTCAATTCAATCCAAAATGCCCCTAAAGATCTGCAATTTGGTAAAATTTATTCAAATTATATCAAAATCGATCCAAAATTAACCCAAGTTTTCTGCACTTATGGCAATAAAACTGTTAGAAATAACGAAGCTAGAATAAAATGGTGTAAGAAAGAAATGATCGTTAGACTATGCAATTTTTAAAATAATCGCACGAGCACCTCACCTTGGCAGAAGGTGGAGAAAATTGAGATGAAAAAATACATACATATATTGTTTTTGGGTCAAATCACAAAAAATTTACTTCGAAGTTCTGTAAAAACAAAACCTCTTATCCGATTTTAGTGCGGTTAGTTTTATTTTTTAGGTAAATTGTTTGGCTGTAATAATCATCTTATTTTCCTATTCTAGCTAGTCTAGCTTTTGAGATATCGAGGTTTTAGTCGTACAAGAAAGTGATTTTTTCGAAAATCTTAAATGCCTGTGGCAGCGAAAGGATTAAGAATTGGGGGTATGTTCGGTACAACTTTTTTTGCTGGAAATCACATGAGAAATCACAATCCGGTGCGTTTATGCGGCAGTTTCCGGACACCCTGTATACTTTTTGCCCACCATACTCTGCAGAACGTAATATAACGTAAAAATATTCCTTTCATTTTAGGCTATTGTTGGCGTGTCGATGTCGATGGAACTGGCTCTGAACTTACAGGAGGACCGCTGGGTGATAATATCTACAAACTTGAGCAATTCCATTGCCATTGGGGAAGCTGCAATGGTAAAGGCTCCGAGCATACTGTTGACGGAGTTGCTTACTCCGGCGAATTGCATTTAGTTCACTGGAACACAACGAAATACCCAAGCTTCGGGGAAGCGGCCGCCCATCCCGATGGTTTGGCTGTATTGGGAGTCTTCCTAGAAGTGAGTAGACGATGAACATGTAAATTTGTAAACATTTCTAAACCCCGTTTTTATTTTCAGGCCGGCCAACGTTGCTCCGAATTGGATAAAGTAGCCAAACTGTTGCCTTTCATTAAGCATCGTGGTGACCGAGTAAGAATTTTATACAATCTTGTTATATCTATTCCCAACATACAAATGTTCGTTTTTTTCTATGCATAGGTCACTCTTCCTGAACCATGCGATCCAGCCAAACTTTTGCCATCCGAGACGGCCTATTGGACCTACGAAGGATCCCTTACCACGCCACCATGTTCCGAATCTGTGATTTGGATTGTCTTTAAGAAACCAGTTGAGGTTTCGCCTGAACAATTGGAATTCTTCCGTGATTTAAATACGTATGACGTGAAGGAGTCATGCCCATGCGATGAGATGAACGGAAAAGTCATCGACAATTATCGTCCTCCATTACCTCTAGGAAATCGTGAATTGCGCGAATGTGGCGGTCATTAAGCGAATGTATTCATATTGAAGCCAGTATATGAACTAGTTACAAAAAAATGTCCAATTAATCAACATATTGTACACGATTTTTAGTGCAATTCATATTTGTATTGTCATTATGCCGTTGTGGGCCTTATATAAATTGTCTATCGTTTTTTGTGTAGACATTAGAAATAATAATATAACATGATTGTTATGTATTTTTGTAGAGAAAATTATATAGTGTGTATATTTTTACACAAAAATATGTATTGGAATCATAATTTGTTAATATTGTAAACGCCAATACATGTCATTATCAAATAAACAAGCTCATACAAATATGTATGAATTATTTTAATAATGTTTGCTTTTCAGATAAATAACAATAGGCGTGCTTTTTTGTACTCCGTTGTAGGTTAGTCTAGTGTAACTACATGGGGTTATTTATTTATTTCACCGCCAAAAGCATTTACAGGAATAAAAAAGAGTACAACTATGATGTTGCCTCATTAAAAAACCTGATTTTTTCATAAGTCGTATATAATCTATAATACATAGATGGTAATAAATATCACAGTCAAAATACAACTAATTAAGGTAAAGGACGTATACAAGACTAGAGTATGGTGTAAATATCACAGTCGAATATAGGAGTAAAAAGTGTAAAATATCACAGATTGAAGAATTAAGGTTTAACACCAGTCAAGATTTGATTGATCCGCTTGAAATCCGAGCTTTGTCATCTCCGGTATAGTGGGATCCAAATAATTTGATGCATACATGAAATATAGACAAAATTAGTGGCGCAGCATCAAGGTGTTCCTCGCGCAGAACATATACTAAAATAAAATTACCTGGACATATGAAAGGGAGGACGTGCCAGGCAGTATAGTGGGATCCCGTAGTTTAGCTCAAACATGAAATGTAGACAAAAATGAGTGGCGCAGCATCAAGGCGTTCCTTGCGCAGAACATATACTAAAATATAATTACCTGGCCATATAAAGCGAAGGTCATGCCAGGCAGTTATCGATCGAGCTCACAAAGTGATCCAAAGAAGTTATCTGGAGTCCTACGTCGCCATAAAATGAATTCGTTCCGGGATGATGCTGATACGAACATAGGCGATACCATATTTGACATCTTGCACATTTAATTGATGGGCGCAGATAATGTCAATCGCATTTGCGAGTCTGTTATTTTTATCCTCTCTGACCGCTTATATACCGAAGCAAAGATAAAGAGTTTTAGACAAATTTAAATTATTTGTGGACGGCATATACGGGCTGCACTAACTAATCGAAACTAAATTTAGTCCCGCTCGTAACAGATGGCGAGTTGCTTGCCAATCCATAATACCTAGACAAGCGACTGTCTCTGAAATTTATCCAGGAAGAGCGAAGTCGTCTTGTTACTGCAATGATATCGTTTTCTATTTCCGTTTCGCTACAAAGTTTATAAGAAATTCCTGGTTAGAAAAAACGCGAGATTAACAAATTCCAATCATAATATTGTCCAAATAATCGAAATGTCAGATAAACCATTTGTAAACATCTGCACATTCCACAACCAATTCGAATAAAAAGAAGAAGAAGAAAGTTAATACGCGAACTAGACTAGGACGGTATATACACCCTATGGAAAAGGTACTATCTTCAAAAATGCTTCAAGATAGTTTAAATTAAGAGCCGGTATATAAGCGCTCTCTGTGTGTCTAAGGGTGCGTTCTGTGTTGAAGGTGACGTTCGCACTTGTTAAAGGGCAGTTAGCGTTTCCATGGACGATGTCATATACCGGGTGCTTCAAAAAAATGTATACACACTTTGAACTTCCATAGAAAATTTATTTACCGTTCTACAAAGTTAAATTTCAGGAAAATAGAAAGCTGAAAGTCCAATGTAAATGAAACATTAATAACAAATGTTAATACTGTTCAAATTGGTGACCTGCAGCATCAATACAATTCTGAGTACGAGTCACCACAGATTCTGTACATCGTATCAAAACGTCCAATGAGATTTCTCTACACACTGCTTGAATCTCATTTGTAATATCAACATGGGGGACGTACGTTTGAGTTTTGAAGAACGTAAGCAGGTTATTAACTTATTATTAAGTTAGTGCAAAGGACTCGTTGAATATTTTAGTCAAGTGTGGAGCAAGTGACGGAGCGCAGTTTTTAATAAGCAGAGGATGAACACCATCCGGGCCCATTCCCTTTTTAGTATCGATTTTCGACATTTGTGTCATAACAAAGTCGCAATCAAGTTGAAAACATCAATTGTTTGCAGTTGGAATAAAAGGTGCTGTAGACATTGTAGACATAGTTGTCTGCGAGTAGTTTTCCTCAAAAAACCTTGCAAATAAATTTGCTTGTTCTGCTTCGCAAGAAGTCTCCACGTCACCGAAGCGCATAGTTTTCGGTTTATTATCGGTGTTCCGCTTTTCCGCAACGTATTGCCAAAAGGACGAAGGGTTAATTTTCAGACTTGTTTTGACTTTTTCGGTATAATTATTGTACAGCTCTGTATTCAGACAGTCGAAAGCTTCGAAAGCAGTTTCAAAAGGCTGAATATTGCCAGTACGTTTGTATCGTTTCCATTCTTTGTTTTTCTTGTTTTTTAGCGTTTGAAGATATTTGTTTTGCCAAGGGCACTTTGAGCTCTTATTCTTTACATGTGTAGGGACGAAACGATTGATAGCTTCCGTCAGCACGTCATGCAATAAGATCACTTTCTCGTCAATAGTTTTATCTTGGAAAATTTTGTCAAAATGTATGCTAGAGAAATACTCATTCATTAAGAGATAATTTGCCCGTTTGAAATTATATTGGATTTCCCTTGGCTCGCTCGATGTTGATGTGTCTGTATGCCATTCAAATTCCATCAATAGAGGAGGATGGTACTCGTCTATTTTCGTCAGTGGTTTTGGGACATTTAATGTAAAATTCGAAAATTCATTGGTAAATATTAGGTCGAGTAATTTTCCCTTGTTATTTCTTATATTGTTGGTTTGATGAAGCCCAAGGCTCATCAATCCAGTTATAAAGTCTTCGGAAAATTTAGGATCAAACACCGATGGAACTAAACTATTACATTCGTCATCGCTTGTCCATTGAACATTCGGAAGGTTAAAATCACTAACGACAATAATCACGTCATTCACATCGGTACGCATAGATCTTACATTTTCAAGATGTAAATCGTAAAGCTCTGCATTTGAGTTTGGAGGAATATAGGCGTTATAAATAAATATGTTGTGGGACTTTAGGCGTGCTTTTATGCACACGTATTCAATATGTTTATCATTATCTGGGGTAACGATTTCACTTGTAAAACGATCATTTTTAAGTGCTACTAGGACACCTCCCCTTCGTTTCAAAATTCTGTCTTTTCGATAGACGTCGTAAGTATTGTTGAAATATTCCGAGTTGAGGTGGCTATCTTTAAGCCATGTTTCAGTCAGGATGACTACGTCGAAGTCATCAGTGGTACTGTTGTAGAAATATTCTTTATGTTTGCTGCCAAGTCCCCGCACATTTTGATAATAAATAGTTATTTGTGTCGCGTCCATACGTTGTTCGATCTGAATGGGTTTCGCTGAGTTTGGGTCCGATCTCGTTGGTGAAAATGTCTCGACGGTCGTTGCTGGCAGTCGTCGTGAGAAAAGCTGCATTGACGGTGAGTTCCAGTCATCTTCCATATGGGTGCTTCACTTGGCTGAAAGGCATTGGAGTTTTTTGCTCGCAAGTTCCCCTTTACGGCAGCATGGAGCTCGCAACGTATTTTCTGTTCCTGTGAAATTTTAGATTTCGGAACAAATTCTTTCGCGGTGATACCAGCGGGCTAAATATCACTTCTTACAAGGATGTTGAAACGATTTTCAGGTGCCTCAAGTTTGAATGATACGAACGATAGAGATTTCGTTTTTCTGATTTGCGGTGCAAGGCGAGTGCAATGGATTTCGTCAAGGAAGCTTCTAACATTATTGTTCTTTCTCAAATGATCCAAGATGTGACTAACTTGAGCAACTGGCTTAAATCGAGTTCAGGGCCGGCCCTAGGGGTGGGCGAACTGGGCGATCGCCCAGGGCCACCACATTTAAGGGGCCACCACTCTCAAGGAATCTTTCCTTTCCACCACTCGGGAAGGGGATCACTCAAAAGGGGCCTCCACGCAAGAGATACTCGAACTAAATTAAAGTTAATATAAAGTGAAATAACGATGATGTGATTGTACTGATAAAAAATATGTCATAACATACATAGGGATAAGACATCCATCCATCCCTCTCTCTCTCTCTCTTTTGAAACAAATTGCAATATGTGTTCTCCAACGTCACCATTGATTTAAAAATGGTATTCATGGTATGAAGTGAAGTTTGATTTTTAGAACTTATCGAAAAAATTTACCAATATCCAAGCTCGAGAAGGTACAGGTTAAACCTGAGATTATTAGCCGGTAGTGATGACACAAGAGGCCACTACTTCGCGGATTGGTATAATAAGGGAAGAAAGAAGAAAAATTATCTAGATCAAAATTTTTGAATTACGGTATTCGGATCCATGAATTTTTGCACGTCGTTGCTGCCATACACACATCTTAAAATCGATATTAGTGACTGGAAATCTGATACTTTTTCTTTACAAGACGTGACACCTTTAGGTTACGAGAAGTTTGAATTGGCGTTTATCATGAATAACTTCACCGCACGCACGTTACCGAACGTCAGACCCATAAATGAGGATTGGAGTTTCCTGCATAGAAAGCGGCGGAAGTATTATTTATAGAAAGACGATGCAGCGCGTGTTCAAAATTAACGTCTAACGCAGTGTTTCCCGAACGGGGTTTCGTAGAACACTAGGGTTCCGCGACGACTTCTCAAATATAGGAAATGAGTAATGTAAAAATTCCTTTTGATTGAATAACTCAAGGAATGCATAGAAAAATTACACAAAATGTTGTAAAATTCCTAGGTTTAGGCTGCCAACTTAGCACTCCGGTGAATACCAATAATTAATAACTTACGCAAAGTTATGAAACTCACAAACACCGTCAGATGGATGATATTTTGAGTTTTGGCGAGTGAAAATCAGTTACAAACCTGACAAAAATGTGTAAAATGTCAGTTTTTTCCGATTGGAAGATATGGTTGGAAACATTTTCATTAAGATATGCGCCAAAAAAAAAATGCCTGCGATTTTTTAATGAATGCTAAAAACATAATCATGATAGAAAATTAGAATTCCGCAGGCTCTGAGGTGATTAAAAACAACTAACTGCCAGTGTCATCAGCTCCCAATATTTGCGTAAAACGCTAAAGAGTTTTTATGAAGCACTCATCAGTCGCTGAAACCACTGATCTAACGTAAGGGGAAAACATTCAGTCAATCAAGATCAGATGCTTTTTATTTGTGTATTAGTAAGGGCGTAGGGGGCCACCATCATCCATTTGGCCCAGGGCCACCAGAGTGCTAAGGCCGGCCCTGATCGAGTTACATAAATGCTTCGTGTTTTTTTGTTAGCACTGGTTTGATTTGGGTTTGAAACCAAGTCGTTTAGTACGATAGTATCATCGCAAGATGGAGCGCATGCCTTTTCAACAAAGAGAAGGTCAGACAAGAGATTTTTCTCATGCGATATCTTTGGGTCACACATTTTTTTGGAAATAACAATTGATCCAGAGGGGGAAACAGACCGAGCTCTCTTTTTGTTATTTACTTATAATAACAACCTGACCCATACAGGTTATGTTGTTATTGCCGGAGTGCAAAAAAACACGCCTATTACTGTACTTATGTTTCCAAAATTTGCTTCGTAGGAGAAATATGCCGAGCGTACTCACAAATTCCAAAATTTGCTTCGTAGGAGAAATATGCCGAGAGTACTCACAATACGAGGGTTTTGTAGAATTGTAATAAAAATAACAGGCGCGACAACCCAGCATTGGACTAAGGCCGCAAAATGTGTTAGTGACATCCTATTTCCAAGATCTTTTTGTTGAGGTAATGAGATCAAGCATCACGCTTAGTAGTGTTATTTATCCCCATAAATGGGTACTCGTTTATCATCTCAGTAAGATCATAGTCCGTCACAAGCTCGTGAGTTCGAAAAACACCATGATTCACGGTGAGATTCAAACTCATGACCCTGTGCACCGAAGGTGCGCGCACTAACCGCTAGACTAGCCAGACTAGACTAGAAATGTAATGCGTAGTGAATATTTCTTGTACATATTTTTAGGGTTATCAATAAGAAATCAATTTCAATGAAATGCTACTTGTAAATATATTTTTTTAAATTGGCCTGTGACTGTGTTTCCGATTTGGATAAAAGTACTTAACGGAAAATCTGCAAACATTTTCGATTTAAAATTTCTGATGAGTTCTCGCTACGAGCGAGTCTTATAGAAATTGAAATGGTGTCTTTGATTGGATCAATTTATTTTCCAGCAAAGATCATCTTCAATTTGATATGTGAGTATTTGTATCAAGTTGGAAACTTTAAATTAAATATTTAAGAGTTACGCAATAACTGCGTAAATTATAACCAGTAAAAAGATATTGATTTTTAGCTGTAGCACGTAGAAAAGGGTAGGTAGGGTACTTTCCAATAAGTAAAAATAAATTCTATGTATGTCTGATCAAACCACACCACTCTATTACCGAAAACCTAGAAAACTGACAAATGGATTGATATGTTCAATGGTGTCCTTTTTAGAACCCTGCAAAGAAGGCGTTATCAATGGAAGCTCCGTTTTATTAACCCAAGGACCCCAGGCCAGAGGACAGAACGAGGAATACGTGGAGGTGTCAAATTCAAATGAAAAAGCAACAAAAATGCATTGTTCACGGCGATAGCATGATCCATAGTAGAACTAACTACATTAGTCATACTCAATGACTGTTGAACAAACAAACCATCAAAAGCAATATAAGCTATTGCTGAAGGCCTCGACTCCTGTGTATTATACTAGTTTTAAAGGAACTCTAGTTTGACCTCAAAGTGGAAATTCGAGGTTGCATAGAATTGAACGAGCAAAGGCAGTCTGCCAAGGAACGTTGGAACTTGACAGCCCTTATACACCTGCAACTTGGTTGCCAACCTGAGTTGGCAACACGCAAAAAAAACGGAAATTAAGTGGTTTGTAGGCATGTTGCAGGTTGCAGTACCAGGTTACAAGAACGTGAATGGCGTGGTTGCCGGAATGTTGCAAGTGTGTAGTAACGTACCTGCAACCTAGGTTGGCAACCAAGTTGCAGGTGTATTTGGCCTGTGACGTTTGCATCAGTTGGTTCCAGTGGCGCAAGCACGGGAGGGCTAAAGCTCCTTTCAGGCCCAGAAATTGAAAAACGACGGGATCTTTAAAGCTTGGTCTTCGTTTCAAATAAATCTGTAGGTATCCAAGATCATCTTGTCGCATGACCTGAAACAGGCGGACGCGAATTAAAATGCAACCGTGGCAGATAATTAGAAGTTTCGGCAAAGCCAAACACTTTTGAACAACTTTTGAACGGGACAAAACAATTTTACGAAAGTGTCTAATATTTCCCTGCTGAAAAGAGACCGCCTCCAACAAATGTACCTCAAACATCCGTCAAAAATTGCATAGAACCATAGAGGAAGATTCCTAAAATACATATAGTGTAGTCATTAGGTGATTTCAGATTGCAAAGTGTGGTGGAGAATTTTTTTTTTTTTTTGTTTCTTGTGTTTATTGGGGTGCTGAGCTCGAGTCCGGAGCTTCCCACCAAAATTTCGTTGCGGAACAGGGTCAAAACCGCGAAAAACCCCAAAATGTTTTCCCATTTTTTGGACTATAACTCCAAAAGTGTACATTTCTCCGAAAACCTGTCTATGAAAATGTTAGAGAAAACAAAATTGCTGGTCCAACGCGTCATTAATATTTAAAATGCGTTAAGCGGTATAGCTACAGTTGATAGTCAGTTTGTTGGTTTTTTTTTGCAATTTTGACCCTGTTTTGCAACGAAATTTTGGTGGGCTCAGCACCCCAAAATACATTATGTACAAGAAAAATGCATTTTTTGCGGCCAAAAATGAAAAACCGTTCAATCTCAAAATTTTATTCATAATATGGAACTATGTTAAGAATGGCAAATTGAAATTATCAATTGTAATAAAACCGCTCAACGGATTTATAATAATTATGTCTCTTTGGACGCGCAATTATGTGCTCTCTAACATATTCACGGAGAATTTTTCGCAGAAATAAGGAAAAACATCAACCATTTTAGGGTTAGTCGTGCTCTGTGGCCATGATCGTTCGGTCGCCACTCTGTGAATCACACACTCATAGAGAAACGAGTTTCCAAACTCGGCACGACTCGTCGCAAGTTTGTTATTCAGAAGGAGATGATAAGAAATAGGTATTCCTATCGAAGAATAATAAAACTAACAATGCAACTAGGAAGTGCTATGGCTGACAACCGTATCACACTCCGGATTCAGTTGCCTTTGTAACGTTGATGACTACACACGGTAGTCATCAACGCACCACGCTCCACTAGGAGTTACGGTAATGAAGAGAGAGATTTTAGGGTTTTTCGTGATTTTAACCCTGTTCCACCACTAAAGCAGCATCTTCGAGGCATGACCATGATGGCCATGATGGTCATGGTTTATCGAAGTGTCGACAACTCATCCTATTAAAAAACTTCAAGTCAAGAAACCTGAAACGAAAGCCTCGGATTGGACGGATACAAAACAACAACGACCCCGCAAACGAACAACTGATTACTCTTTCGGATCCTGGAATGTGAGCTTCCTGAATAGACCGGGGGCCTTAAGGGCCCTCCTGGATCAGGTAGAACAATACAAGCTGAGCATAGTTGCAATCCAGGAAACTAAATGGCTTAAAATTTGATGGGTAAGCAGCTCAAGGACCACGTTATCGGCTTCAAACCCATCAACGAGCGGCTATGTGCGATCCGCATTAAGACCCGTTTCGCTAATCTCTGGCTCATTAATGCGCATGCCCCTACAGAAGTAAAAGAAGACGTGATTAAGGACGAGTTCTACAACGACCTAGAAACACTCTTCGACTCACTTCCATCAAACGACGTCAAGCTGCTGCTAGGAGACTTTAACGCCAAAGTCGGGAACGAAAGCTGGCATAGGGGAACTACTGGAGGTCATATCCTCCACGACGAAAGCAACAACAACGGTCAGACGACTTATTGACTTCGCGAACGGCAGAAACCTGGTCATAAGCTCTACATGCTTCCCTCATCGACGAATCCATAAGCAGACCTGGAAGTCTCCAGATGAAAACACCGTGAACCAGATCGACCATGTACTGATGTGTATGATGTGTACTGATCAGCAAGAAATGGGCTTCTAATGTCTTAGATGTTCGATCCTATCGAGGAGTCAACTGCGACTCCGAACACTATTTGGTGAAGACGACCTACAGGTGCAGAATCTCTTCGGTGCACCAAACGAGAATCAACCCTGCCAAGATCTTCAAGGTTGACAATTTGATTGATGATGCCACGGCGTATACTACAGCACTTAAGAAAAAAATGCCGCCCATGCTTGACAACATCAATAATTTAGGCATCCATGAGTTCTGGGAGGAGCTCAAAGACAGCATCAAAGGAGTAGCAGAAGAGATCGTGGGCTATAAAGGCCGGCGCAGACGAGTAGACTGGTTCGACGACGAATGCAGGGCCACGATTGAGGCGAAACATGAATCCTATCGCCAATACACACAACGCGCATCCCGAGCCAAGAAAGAAAGATACAACGAACCTCGGCGAGTATCTGATAGGTTAATTAGACGTAAGAAACGCAAACATTTTGACGAGCAGTTACAGCAAATAAACCACAGATTAGCCAGTAAGAACATTAGACAGGCGTACAAACTTATAAATAATATCAAGAACGGATATCAACCCAGGACAAGCCTATGTAAGGACAAGGATGGTAACATCATCAGCGACATCGAAAGCGTCAACAAACGATGGGCCTCGCATTTGGAAGAGCTCCTCAATGCACCATAAACATTCCCCGCGGAGCCAGCTCTTGAGCAGTTAGCCGAACCAGGTCCTCCCGTTCTACCCCCAACAGTAGAGGAGGTTAGTCTTGCCATACAGTCGCTTCAAAGTAATAAAGCGCCCGGCCCGGCGCTGACGAGATCCCAGCAGAACTGCTGAAGCATGGTGGAACATGCCTGACCAACGCTATACGTGTGCTACTGCTGAAAATATGGAACGACGCGGTAATCCCCGATGAATGACGCAAAAGCATAATCCGCCCAATCCACAAAAAGGGTGTCAAGCTGAAGTGTGAGAATTACAGGGGCATATCATTAGTTTGTACGGGCTATAAGATTTTATCGAAAATTCTTGAAAAGGGAATTAATCCGAACGCAGAACGAATCATTGGCGAGTATCAAGGCGGCTTCAGACCTGGTCGTTCAACGACCGATCAGCTTTACACAGTGAAGCTACTACCCCAAAAGTGCTGGGAATATAACATCGACGTATACCAAATCTTTGTCGATTTCAAGCAGGCATACGACAGTATCGATCGAAGTGTACTGTACAACATTATGCTGAATTTTGGTATACCGGCAAAGTTAGTGCGACTCACAAGGATGACGATGACTTATACCGTCTCGCAGGTCAGAGTGCAGAACCGACTCACTGACCTATTTGAAACTCGTACTGGACTCAAGCAGGGCGATGGGCTGGCGTCGACGCTCTTTAACCTTGCTTTGGAGTATGTAATTCGAGCCATGAATATGGACAGCAGCGGAACGCTACTCATCAAGTCGACTCAACTAGTAGCGTACGGCGACGATATCAACATCATGTCTCGAAGATTGGGTGATGCAGAAAGCCTTCTGCATAATCGCAATAACGCCGCAAAGGAAGTTGGACTACATATCAACGAAAGCAAAACAAAGGCCATGATGCAATCCAAAACAAGGACGCCAGCAAATTCAAGCATCACAGTGCGGGACCTTAACCCATATATGCCCAACGCCCCATTTTTAAAACGGTGCACATTTTAAATTTTTAAAATAAACTGGTAACACTTTTTGAAAGGGTTTTTACCAAAGCCACCTTCACTAGAAGCCGGGAAGCAGCAATACATGCACACAAAACGAGCCTATGAACATGTCGTATATACGTTGCACGATGCACTAACACAAGCACAGCGCATGTAAAAAAACCGTGTCTGCTCTGATAAAAATCGCGAAAACATGTGGAAAATTCACTTTTTGTCGGGATTTTGTTCTTTCACTGCATTCTAGACACTTTAATTCACGACACATTCCACTTTTCGCGACGAAAATCGACCGGGAACCAATACTTTTCGTGTAAAGTTTGTCGCGACCCAACCCGATTAGCCTTTACCGCAATGTAAATTTTCGATCTGAACAGGCCTATGATTTGGCGCTTAAGTATATGAACGTGTTCTGCTTCCGGGCTTTGTATAAAGACGGCTTTGGTTTTTACTAATATCCTTTAAAAAGATGTTGGCAAAGCTGCAACTAAAACGTGGTAACTGTATCTTGGCTAACTTTGTTCCATTTCCGGTTTTAAGTATGTAGATGGTTTTCGACAGATGCAAACTATCCAAACACAATTCAAAATAATTCAATTTATTTTTATAAAATTAATCTAGTATTAGTAATTTTATTGTCAAAAGAGATGTAAGAAACGAAATTTACCCATAAACATATGAAATATTTTACCAACCGCCGAAAATATGGATCGGTTTTTTTGATGCCCCAAAAATGGGGCGTTGGGCGTCTATGGCTACATTAACATTCTAAAGGAAATAATAATGGTAAATCGGTTTACCGTTATTTATTATACCCAAGAATGAAATTAATTAATAGCGGTTATAATTTGTTTATTGAAATCTAACAGAAAATCGATTTTTATCGGAAAAATTATAAAGAAAGTCGAAAAATACAAAACAAACACTTATATTTTGAGCCCATTAGTACACTAGTTAACGTGAAAAATATTTTCTCGACAAATGTCATCGAGAAAAAATGTTAGGTAATAATTTGGTTTTGTCGCTGAAGAGCTAGCATTCCCTACTGAAATTATATTGCTTTCGTATCAGAAATCTCATCCGACAGATTCTACGAAAAATCCCTTATGGATATAAGTTTGCTGACAATCCAGTGACTTTGTCCTCCAGTTATGGATGCCCAACAGCTGTTGGACATCCTCACCTACGGAGTTCATCCAGCGAACTCTCGGTCGTCCACGCAATCCGGCTACGTCTCGTTGTGCTACTCGTTGTGCGTTCTTCGCCTTTACTGTGTGCTGGAAGCTTGAAATAAGGGATGTTCCTTCAATTCCTTTGACATTCGCCAGTCGCAGCCACCCATTGCACCCACGGGAGGACCCCAATAAGGGGGGTTGACTTGCTGAGATGATTCAAGATGAACTTCACCGTGATTACAACAATTGAGGCAAAAATATATACCTACATATAATGCAATGTAGTATCTAAGTACATGCTCCTATAAAACCTCTCCAAAATGCCTCTTGATTCGACCCCACGTGGCTTACCTAAGAATCTTAGTCCAAAATAATAAATTTTTACCAAATAACAGTATAAAATTGACATTTACTTGTGTCTTCCCTTTATGGCTCAAGCAAATTTGTATGTAATCTATATGAAGCCCAACACGCCCAACGCCCTATTTTTGGGGCGGCTATTATTTACAACAACAGCAGTTATAAAAAAATATTTTTTTCGAAAATATGCTTTGGAGTATTGTCGACTTCACATCCTTCACATATATACCAAAAACACTTAAATATTCGAGAAAAAAATGATTTGGGCATATATGGGTTAATATCAAGTATGTAGACAACTTCAACTATCTGGGTTGTAACTTATCAAAGGACGCCAACGAAACCGACGAAATGAAGCGACGGATATAACTAGCCAATGAGACATATTTCTCGGTCCTCCTTATAATTAATTCGAAGCTTGCGCACAGGAACACGAAGCTCCGCGTGTACAAAACGATCATCCGACCCGTGCTATGTTATGGACCCTCACCCAAGCCTCCGAAATTTTGCTAGACCGATTCGAACGAAAGGTCCTTCGGCGAATTTTCGGGGCCGTTCGCGAGCGAGATCAATGGCGTGTCCGGTACAACAACAATAAAGTTGTATCAATTGTACGATGAGCTGGAAGTATCGAAAACCGTGAAGCTTCAACGTTTGCAATGGGCGGGGCATGTACAACGGATGGACGATAATCGCATGCCAAAGAAAGTGATGAACGCACAACGAATTGACGGAGCGAGGTTGCGTGGACGACCGAGAGCTCGCTGGGAGAACTCCGTAGGTGAAGCTGTTTGGCTTCCGAAACTGGAGGACAAGCTGATGTAACCGCGACAATTGGAGGTCAACGATTCAGGCGGCCAAGGCCCAACGTCGGGCTATCATGGCACATTGATGATGATGAACCCTGTTCCGCAACGAAATTTAAGTGGGAAGCTCCGGATTCGTGCTCAGCACCCAAAAAGAACATAAGAAACAAAAAAATGGTCTCCACCACATTTTGCAATCTGATGTACTAGGTTTATTACTAACTACACTAGTGACGACGAGTTTCAGTGAATTGCTTGGACTTGAGTTTAACACTTTCAACACATTTTTTTATTTTTGCGCATTCGAGCCGATACACATTGTGTTTCTTCGACCTTGCCGCACAAAATAGTAAGATGGGCCGCATGCGGCCCGCGAGTTTGACATGCCTGCTTTAGACAATAGGCTAAAACGACACGAAACTTATTGCAGATCTACAATCAAACACATCCGAAGCAGTGTTTTTCTAAGAGCTTTCTAACAATTTTATAACGAATAGTTCGAAGGTAAAAAGGAAAAGGATACATCTCGTGGTTCTACGGAAACTGCCTCTACGGGGCGGACCACACCCGTTTTCTACGTGGAAACGGCCAAAAGTTGCCAATATACCTCCCTGGCAAGAGCCTTGAAGGTTCGATGCAAGAAGGTTGTGTTTGTCTGTGTATATGTGTGGATTCGAGTTATGTGTTTTTTCGTCATATTGGGAGCATTGCATCTCGGCGCGGCTGCTCTCAATTTAATTAATTCGTGCCGGCATTGAAACAAATCCAGGCCCAGAGGTATGGTTTTGTAGTGTTTGCGGCCAATGAATTGGTTCGAATTCCAGGTCAGTGCAGTGTAATTGCTGCTTGGAGTGGGTACATCTAAGGTGTTCTGGCTTGAGAAGGGTTGGTCAGCACTCCACATCATATGTTGCACCGGGATGCATTAACTCAGGGCGACCACGGGCTGCTCCTAGCCCTCCACCTCCTTCTCAGCCCCCAGCACCCCCAAACAATATGATCAGGAATGCTAGACCTAGCTTAGTCCCTGCTCCTCCTCCAGCGGTTTTCACTACACTGTCCTTATTGCAGTTTAACTGCAACGACATTCACCAAAAAATTACCGAGATCACTCACTTCATGAGTGTAAACAGAATTCTGATTTCTGCCATCCAGGAGACTTTGCTCCATTCGAACTCGTCTCTTAGCGTCCATGGCAATTACGTTATAATGCGCAAAGATAGACCAGCCGCCAGGAATGATTCTCACCCTGGAGGTGGACTTGCCTTCCTAATACACAAGTCCGAACATTACTGTGTATTAGATGTAGATGTCGACGGTACGGCGGAAATGCAAGCCATCTCAGTTTCATCAGGGAGTACTAATATCGATATTTTTAATGTATATGTTCCACCACACTCTAGTTGCCCTTCTGGCTATCGTTTCGATATTGGTCCTCCCCTATCTGGAGAGCACTGGATCATTCTTGGTGACTTTAACGCGCACCATGAGCTCTGGCATTCTGACCTCAACAACGATGCCAGGGGTATAACTATTGCCGAATCTCTAGTCGCCTCAGATTTCTGTCCACTCGATGAAGACTCGCCGACTCGAGTCACAGGCACTTGCAGTAGCTCTCCTGACTTAACTATTGTAAGTGCCAGCCTAATCAGTGCTACTCGATGGGAGACGCACACGGCTCTCTCGTCCGATCACCTCCCAATCATAATAAGAATTGACAAACCAGCAAACCTGACTAAGTCTGAGAAGCGAAAGTTTGTCAATCACAAGTAATCCGATTGGGAAGGTTTCAAAGCATACTCGTCGGCGAAGTTCATCCAGCTACCTACACCAACTAGCGTTCATAAGGCCGAACGAAATATTAGGAACGTCATTGCCAAAGCAGCGGCACGTTATATTCCTGCTGGACGTATCCCGAAAGTTCGACCTAATTTCCCTACCAGTGCCGGCAGATTAGCCGATGAACGAGATAACATCAGACGCGCTCACCCAGGTGATCCCAGAATTCAGGAGCTTAACTCCGAAATCAATCGACAAGTAAAAGACTATCGGAAGGCGAAATGGAACGAGCACCTCAATGACTGCAACTTCAATGAAGGTGTCAGTCAACTATGGTCTACTGTCCGCGCCCTATCCAATCCTAGGAAAGGAAAGGGCCATCAAATTTGGCCATAAGAGCACCAGCGATCCCCTTCAGTGCGCAAGCCTGTTCAATAAGTAATTTATTGAACATCCCAAGTCCGATGGCTTAAAGCGTAAAATTAGAAGACGGATTCGCAGTAGAAATGTTGACACTATACCATCGTATACTGCGGACCAGGTTAAAAAAGTCATTGAGAATGCTAAAAACTCAAAGGCCCTCGGACCCGATGGCATTTCGATAGCCATGTTGAAACATCTCGACCTTCCAGCCATTGAGTATCTCACGGCAGCCTTTAACTTGTCGATCTCTAAGCTTGCCATCCCTGAAATCTGGAAAATAGGACGGATTGTCCCCTGTCTCAAACCGGGAAAGAGCGCTGGTCTCGGAGAATCCTACCGACCCATAATAATACTTTCACCTGTCGCAAAGACGCTAGAGGCCCTTATTCACCCCACTCTTGCTAAGCTAGAACCTCACCAGCATGGCTTCAGGAAAATGCATAGTACCACCACTGCCCTCGATGCGATCACTACACGCATCCGTAATGGGCTAAACCACAGACGTCCTTGCCACAGATCGATTCTTGTGGCAATTGACCTAACGAGTGCATTTGACAATGTCAATCACTCGATGCTTCTCGCTAACTTACTGAATATGCATATCCCTGCTCAAGAGATCCGTTGGATTGCCAACTATCAAGCTGGTCGGCATTCCTTCACTGAGTTTCGTGGCAAACGTTCTAAGCTGAGGAAAATCAAATTAGGAGTTCCACAGGGTGGGGTACTTTCCCCCACTCTGTTCAACATCTACATGTCCGGCCTTCGTACACCACCGGAAGGAATCGAGGTGATTTCCTACGCAGACGATTGCACCGTGCTGGCCACAGGGGAGGAGAAGGATGAAATGCGCCTCCAAATTAATCGCTATCTCGGACGATTACAGGCTTTCTTCCAAAGCCGAAACCTCACCATCTCCGCGTTTAAATCTTCTGCGACATTACTTACCACCTGGTGGTTGGATTGTCGGTGGGAGGTTGATGTACGTATTGGCAACAATCCAATTCCTACTGTTGCTAATCCTAAAATTCTCGGGCTCCATTTAGAGAGCATGATGATGCCAGCTCATCACGCAGCATCCGTTTGCGAAAAGATGCGCAGTAGGAATTAATAAAATCCTGAAAGCACTAGCTGGTAGCACCTGGGGCAAGGATAGAGAAACCATACTAGTCACATACAAAGCGGTGGGTCGAGCAGCTGCTGATTATGCAGCCCCAGTTTGGTCACATAGTCTATGTGATACAAACTGGACCAAAATTCAGGTCTGCCAAAATGCTGCTCTAAGCACAGCCACAGGTTGCCTCTTGATGTCTGCCCAGGATCACTTACATCAAGAGGCAAAATTGATGCCAATACGCGACCACAATCTCCTACTGTCCAAACAATATCTTGTTGGTTGCTACCGTGAGAATCATCCCAACAACAGTCTCATGGACCGAATTCCTCCACCACGACATGTCAGGCGTGATTTGCGAGACCTAGAGAGAGAGGTCCAGGGATACAAGAGGAACCCTTACGACGATTATGCATACCGAGCTGCCATCGCTGAGATTCACACTGCAGAAGTGAGTCGGTCTATTGCGAGATTAGATGCGAATAGAGTCCTCTCAGTGCGCCCTCCACCCATTTCGCCTGAGGAGATTAGGCTCCCGAGAGCCACCAGAGTGACATTAGCTCAACTTCGGTCGGGCTTTTGTTCACGCCTCAATTTGTACCTTTCTCGCATTAACCCGGACATTCAAAACATCTGTCCAAACTGCGCTGGCGCTCCACACGATGTGGGTCACTTGTTTCAATGCCCAGCTGCGCCCACTGACTTAACCCCTATCTCACTGTGGGAAAACCCTATCGTAGCAGCTATGGCATCACGGACGAAAGCATCGACAAACCATAACTCGAATCCACATAGATGCACAGCGGTTTCACAACTTTCTGCACCGCTAAAAGAAGAAGAAGAAAAGGATACATCTCCGTGAGCACAATTTTAAATTCTTTTGTTGGACTGTCGAGGAAGCGAACCGTACTGATTTCAAGGTGCCTTAAGTTGTGCTGTTATTTGATTCCAGATTCCAGCGATAGGTCAAAAATGATATTAAACGGAGTCTAAAAATGATGTACTTAAACAGCACACATTTCCATGTAAAGATTCGCTAAATTTGTACTATTTGACTCTCTGACAGTAAGCTTACCATGAAAAAATAAAAATCACAATGTTCTTCTAAAATACGTTGAGATCTATAATTTCAATTCTTTATATTTCTTGTATACATAAAATATTTCTTACATATCATTTTTTACAAAAACTAGATTATACGTATATGGAAATTGTATTTATACTTATGATAGCAAAACGGCAATACATAATTCGATAATCTAATCGAATCATTGTCGCATTATTTTCTTAACATTGTGTTGTTATTGTCATATTAAACATTATACAGTACATTTTTGTTTTCAATCGATCTGGGCTCTTGGTGTCTACGTAATTAGAAAAGTTTAACTCTCGCTTACCTGTTTTGATCCAATTTAGGCTGACTTAACATGTACGATACTATACTTACATTTAAAAGTTTATAACCAAAAGGATTTTTTTCAAATCATGGAGTACAGTAATAAAATTGTTTAGTGCTGATTGTTATCATATTATGGATGTGTGCGTATACTAAAGAAAATAATTCACAACTTATTTTACTTATGAAATGTATGAGAATTTTATTTACATAAAACATAGTTGCTACAAATAAACTACTTCATTTGATTTTCAAAACACCTGTTTTCATCTCCAACATAATAAAGACAATAATAAATTATTCAAAGTACAGTTCTTAACTTAATTTTATACGTAAAGATAATTATATAGGAAATATGTTTCAATGTTTTTTTTTTTTTGCAAAGGAAGATTTGAAGTCTACACAGCACGGTGGTTCAGTTTGGTTCACTATATTCTTCTGGGGGTTTTCTTTTCATCATTTTTTTTAACATAAAAGTTAATATACACAATAAACAAAACTTAATGCAATAAGAATGGAGCGGATAGTTTGTGGTATGGAAATTACGGGGCGATAATCTCATACAAATAATGAAAACGTAAACCAACTTCATTTTTCTTTTACCTAAACCTAAATCAACTTAATGCAGTAGACCTATTTAAAAATCACAATAGATTAATGGCATATTTTACACAAACAAAACATTGAATATTCTCAATATTCTATGTGCTGCCCAAATAATTAGTTAAGCATTGATCGCTCACTTTGAACAGCGATATTAAAAAAAAAAAACAGATTTATCCTTTTTCTTTCATTCGCGCTAAATGCTAACTACTGAACAAAAGGAAAAACATTAACTTAAATTCTTTCAAATTCTTATGTCTCAAACTTTAGACTCAGTTCTCCATTCATAGATGCATATACTAAAATATGAAAAAGATTCTACGATAAAGTTCTAAATCATAATCAGACGCATAGCTATGTTTGCCATAATTGTGGAAAGGAGTCTTTTTGAAACATTTAGAAAAGAACTTACAAAAACTCGACGAAGGAATTAATTCATCGTTTGTTTTGAAACAATTCTACAACGATTTGTCTAAGTCAATTTTTTCAATAACAATGATGGCAACTAAAATCCAAATTTTCTTTCTTTAATTAACAACGAAATTCCGAGTGGCGATTTACAGCAGATCGAGCACAAATTCACCGTATTTCAATATGTACATGTTTTGTATTTATTTTGTTGAATTAGAGCCTTTGCCTTCTCCAAAAAATTGACATAATTGTCGTGTCAACAGATTGATGTCGTTTAAATCTACACACTATTTTACTTTAAAAAATAAAACGTTATGAATTTTCAGTCATACTAAGAAGCTTTCAAATATCACAGCCTGATTCAAAGTATGACGGAAAATGACGTATTTCGATTTAAAAGCGCAAGGCATGACGACAAAGTTCAAATAAAAAAATTCCCACAAAACTGAATGAATTATTACATTCCATTTGATTGTATTATAAAGGCCCATTACGAGTAGCTTATAATGTTATTTAGTGCTGTAATTTTTCATAGCTTCCAACATTTTTTTTTAATGTGACTTGATGTGCCTAACGGTTAGAGTATACGCAAAAATTGTAATTAACAACAAATACCGTTTACTGAGATCTTTTTATGCATAACAATAATTATTGGTACTTGAGCTTTGGGACATTTTACAAATATGTAGAGGGAAAGGAAAGTTCAGACAACTTGCTGAATTTACTTAAGATATTTCAGGAAATTCACAAGTGAGATAGTTGTTGTGTAACAACAATCAATCGAGAAATCGCTAAGGCATATCTGGTAGAAAGCATTACTTTGACATTAGAACATATTAAATATTTTGTGATATGAATATAGAATCAATTCGTTCACATTGAATTGTGAAATAAATATCTCTTTTACTTAAAGTATTATTATGTAGCATGATTATGAGCATTCATTTCCTGTTGGGAGTTCACGAGTCCTGATGTATCGTATAGGCAAACACTCGATCATCGATAACATTTTTATTTTTATCACGAAGACTTCGTCGATTACCTCGCACCATGGATCGTTGTGTTTTCTTCGTGTATGAACGCAACTGTCGGTCCGACACTGTAGGCGATTGGTGTTTTAGTCTTTTGGTAACTGAAATGAAAGAAAGACGTAACAAAGATTAGTTTAATTTTCAGGTGATAGCAAAGAAACACATTTATGTATGTATTTGTATTTACGTGGTATTGGTACGTGGTGGCTTCAATGCTGGTGTTCTTTTGTAGAGGCCACCCTACTGAAAACTCATCAATAAACGTTTACCGTTATGTTGCTATAGCGTTTTTGGTGGAAGACAACAGAAATCAAAACTTTTACTGTTTAATTGAAATTGACCAATCAATAACTGAAAAATTAACTAACTTTTTTGGCAGTTTCAAATATGTATTAACGTTGCTGGCCAGATACAAATATCCAAAGTTGAGAGAAATTTCGAAACTAATTTTTCATTTAAATTTCAAAGAATAATTTCATAACGGTACTTTCAACTGTCAAATCTTCAATGTTAACAAAAGTTGCCTCAACGTGTTTTGGCTTTCTTACGAAATGTTATTTTTGAGACTTCCCAAAATGTTGGAAAAATACACTTTTCGAGTAAAAAACATGCGGACCAATGCGGAAGGATAATAGATTCAAAAGGTGATCCCTTCACATTGAAATTGATACGTACGTGTTTCATTCGGTCCCCTTGAGCCCATAGTAATAATATTAATAGGGGTTGTCAGAACAGAAAGATCGATAAACCGACATTTGGAGCGCAGTCGGCTGAAGCGCAGATGTTCTCGTGCTTGATCTCTCTCTCTCTAGTTCCTTTTAATCCCTAGTGGGGCATAGAGCATTGACTACGCTTCTTTTCCACCTCGGCCTATTGGCAGCCATTGTCCCACGATTTGCATATGGACTTTCCCTCTGTCTCAATAGACCTTCTCCATGTATGCATACTCCAGCAGAGTTGTGACACACAGAGTGCATTTCGAGCCGGTATCGAACTAGTATTACATGGCGCGCTGCAATTCTCATCAGATGCCTCTACATATGCAGCGCGTCATGTAATACCAGGAGCGGCATTACCGGACTCAACCAGTCAAAGGTGTACGATCCTCGTCTTATATAGGACACGAAATACACCCTGGTGTCAAATCATTTTAAATGGGCTAGGCAATGGCTAGCCACCAATTCGACACGGCCGCGTTTCTGACTATGTGTCAGAGAAAGGGTTCAAACAAAAAGCAACAAAATACATTGTTGTTGGACGGTGGATGTAGCATGCTCAAAAAATGATTTGAGTTATCCACCGTTTCGGTTTCGAACTAGTATTACATGGCGCGCTGCAATTCTCATCAGATTCCTCTACATATGCAGCACGTCATGTAATACCAGGAGAGGCTCGAAATGCACTGTGTGTGCCGCAACTCTGCTGGAGTATGCACACTTGTGCTGTCCCACTATGGACAAACTGGACGGTGGATAACTCAAATCATTTTTTGAGCATTCTACATCCACCGTCCAACAACAATGTATTTTGTTGCTTTTTGGCTTCTCCATGTATTTTTGGATCGTCCCACACGACGGCTAGCATCGGTTCCCTGAAGATTCCAATTTAGAGCCTGTTTTGCAATTTTTTCGAAGTGTGTGACGTGTGACCTATCCACTGCCACTTCTGCCTTTTGATGTCGATTGCCTATCCTATTTAGGCCAGTAAATTCGATTAGGTGCTGAGATATTACTGCCAAAGCGGGCGATGTGCCTACACCGCAGGTCGAGCAACGCGAAACCATGGAGCGGTATAAAGAACGAGGCAAGGAAGAAGAAGAAGAAATTCGATTAGGTGGTCGTTAGATATTACTTCAGGCCAGCGAATTCGTAGGATGCGTGCGTCGTAGGCACTGATTCACGAAAGTTTGCAGTTTGGTTGTAGTGTCACTGGTTCCACGTTGAACACCCATATAAAAGCGCAGATTTTACATTGCTTTCATAGATCCGCAGTTTGGTAGTTCTGGAGATGTTGTGGTTTTGCCAGAGAGGAGTCAAAATACTGCTCGGGCTTTATTTATGCGCGACTCTACATCGGCATCAGCCCCACCATCCGCAGTCACTACGCTTCCAAGGTAAGTAAAGTTCTCGACTTTTTCTATCGGTTGTCCACTTTCACATCGACTTTCACGATGCAAAGCATCCGTCATTTCAAATCAAATACACGATTTGGATCAAACGATTACTAGAGTAATGAAATCAGCTTTAACACCTGCACGACGACTGCATGCAATTGAAAAGCGACTTATACCATCATTCATCACAAAATTTGTTGCAATTAATATGACGAAGAAGATTTTGCTGTAAGCGGACTTACTCGTAAGGAGAGCTGTTCGAAAAACTTTGCATTTACCAGCAACTTGCAGCAATGCGGGAATACATGCAGCGAAGAAAGATGGAAGCTTGGGGATCTTTGAATTTTCCCGTCGAATTCCTTTAATTCTACTTAAAAAAAATAGAGTTTCTTGACAATACAAGTTCACCTTTAAAAGATCTAGCGAACAGCGAGTCAGAGTGGAAACTTCGTGTACGAGCAATGACACCATTCAAAACAACTCTGGAAGCAAGGCGGCAACTAGCAGCGTCGCTTGAGTATTCTTTTTGGGGTGGTGGACTGTACCACTCATCTTACAATAACCAATGTAGTGCCTGGATCTGCTATCCGCCTAAATACTTGAAAGCATGGAAATTCATCAAAGCGATACATTTGAGACTAAACATGTTGCCTTGCTTTTATTCTATAAGAGATTGGCGAGCTTCTTTGATCAAAAGGATACCGACTCCAGGCATTCTGGGTGACGCTTCAAGTTCACAACCAGAGTAAAGCAGCACAGATTGGGAACTAGGTGATGAACTCCATCCCGAACCGGTCCATCTTGTTTCGCTCAGTCCTAATATCGAAATTCTATATGCGGTCATTTCTCGTTCAACTTCCATGAGTCTCGTACTCACTCGCGCCACATCATTCGTAGTCCGTTGTTTGTAACCAAAGGTCGTTGCCGGTAAATCAGTCTGTGGTATCCGAGGCTCGTTCAATGTTTCGAGTTTAATTTAGCTTCAAATATGCAAGTTACAAGCCTACATGCCCTATCCCTCGAGTTGCCTTCTACGACAAGCCGGAAACGCTGTCGCATAATTCTAACCATTTTTAGTAAGACTCGTATATAGCTACGCCGTTGAGCGCAATCAATGTCGCGCACAATTGTCTAGATATGTACGAAGCCCAGGGGAGTTTGATTCTCTCCTGCCCCTTTAGTCGCCTTCTACGACACGCCGGCCGGTGACACTATTTTTGACCACATGCCACAGGGCATATCTGTGCTTGATGCCCCCATGAAACTCGTCTGTTCCAATTTCAATGTAACGCGAGATCAAAATTTAGCCCTTTGATACTTCCGCATCTGTTGATTTTAAGATTTCAATTTCTAGTTTATTCTTATTTAAGCGAAGCTCTTTTTCCAACGCATTGAACCGAAAACGCGCGAAACGCTACCGTCGATGGGCTAATATTGCTCTGACGGCTCTGGGTTATCAAGTCTCCTCATATAAATAGGATGGTGGATGCGTTGAGAAGACTTTATTCGTACCTTATTTCAAATAGACAAAGGAGACAAATTCGCAGAAGATTTGGACGCAGAGGACCCAGGTTAAATTTTTTTTCTTGAAATGGACGACCTGGTGAGCCATTTAATAGGAAGCGCATACCTTTTTCCCGTCGAGCACGGTGCCCATTAAACGTTAATGAAAGTGGTATAACATATCCCGCCGCCCTGTGGAACGCCTATTTCGATTTTCTGAAGCTTCGAATCTTTGCCTCGAAACTCGGTAAAGGATAGCCTACCAGCTAGATAGTTGGCAATATCGAAGCTTTTGATCAGGAATATCCATGCTCAGTAAATTAGGCAACAACTGTAACTACTGCAGGTGCCTACACTGCAGGCTGCGATCGACGCGACGCCCTGCATCAGTATAAATAACGAGGCAAGGAAGAATTTCGTCGTATTAGAAGCTCAATCAGGGAAAAAAAACGTGAAGTCTAGGACTACAAAAAGCTTCGAAACTCTGACTGCAAGGTGGCTATTGCTAGTATCCATACCCAATAAGTTCTTCTTCTTTTAGCGGTGCAGAAAGGTGTGAAACCACATCTATGTGGATTCGAGTTATGGTTCGTCGATGCTTTCGTCCGTGATGTCAAGGGACAAAAACATAGCTGCTGCGATAGGGTTTTCCCACAGTGAGATAGCGGTTAAGTCAGTGGGCGCAGCTGGGCATTGAAACAAGTGACCCACATCGTGTGGAGCGCCAGCGCAGTTTGGAGAGATGTTTTGAATGTCCGGGTTAATGCGAGAAAGGTACGAATTGAGGCGTGAACAAAAGCCCGACCGAAGTTGAGCTAATGTCACTCTGGTGGCTCTCTGGAGCCTAATCTCCTCAGGCGAAATGGGTGGAGGGCGCACTGAGAGGACTCTATTCGCACCTAATCTCGCAATAGACCTACTCACTTCTGTAGTGTGAATCTCAGCGATGGCAGCTCGGTATGCATCATCGTCGTAAGGGTCCCTCTTGTATCACTGGACCTCTCTCTCTAGGTCTGGTAAACCACGACTGACATGTCGTGGTGGAGGAATTCGGTCCATGAGACTGTTGTTGGGATGATCCTCACGGTAGCAACCAACAAAATATTGTTTGGACAGTAGGAGATTGTGGTCACGTATTGGCATCAATTTTGTCTCTTGATGTAAGTGATCCTGGGCAGACATCAAGAGGCAACCTGTGGCTGTGCGTAGAGCATTATTTTGGCAGGCCTGAATTTTGATCCAGTTTGTATCACATAGACTATGTGACTAAAACTGGGGCTTCATAATCAGGAGCTGCTCGACCCACCGCGTTGTATGTGACTAGCATGGTTTCTTTATCCTTGCCCCAGGTGCTACCAGCTAGTGCTTTTACGATTTTATTCCTACTGCGCATCTTTTCGCAAACGGATGCTGCGTGATGAGCTGACGTCATCATGCTCTCTAAATGGAGCCCGGTGTGTCAATACAACCTTTCACTAACATTAGACAATCTGACTCATCAGAGTCGAGGAGAAAGAAGAAGAAGAAGAACTGGGGCCCGAGAATTTTAGGATTAGCAACAGTAGGAATTAGATTGTTGCCAATACGTACATCAACCTCCCACCGACAATCCCCCGACCAGGTGGTAAGAAATGTCGCAGAAGATTTAGATGCGGAGATGGTGAGGTTTCGGCTTTGGAAGAAAGCCTGTAATCGCTTAAGATAGCGATTAATTTGGAGGCGCATTTCATCCTTATTCTCCCCTCGATTCCTTCCGATGGTGTAGGAAGGCCGGACATGTAGATTTTGAACAGAGGGGGGGAGAGTACCCCACCCTGTGGAACTCCTAATTTGATTTTCCTCAGTTTAGAACGTTTGCCACGAAACTCAGTGAAGGAATGCCGACCAGCTAGATAGTTGGCAATCCAACGGATCTCTTGAGCAGGGATATGCATATTCAGCAAGTTCGCGAGAAACATCGAGTGATTTACATTGTCAAATGCGGTCCTACGGAAACTGCCTCTACGGGGCGAACCGCACCCGTTTTCTATGTGGAAACGGCCAAAAGTTGCCAAAATACCTCCCTGGCAAGAGCCTTGAAGGTTCGATGCAGGAAGGTTGTGTTTGTCTGTGTGTGAGGAACACCTACCCAGAACTACACGCACAACCTTGGCTCAACTCCGAACCGGGTGGTGCTCGCGACCAGACTCTTATATAACACGCATAAATAATAAATTATACCGCCAACACCCTGCCTGTGGAGTATATTTTCGATTGCTCCAACGCAACGTTTTAGGGATGAAGCGGCAAAAAAATCTTTCATTTTTCAACGTAATCAGTAATGACCTTTCAGGTACAACACACTTTTTCCAACGTTGTTGTCATTTTAACCTCTCCAAAAAATACGCTTCTGCCTCGATTATAACCTCTTCGTTTGAGCCACGTTTTCATGTTGGTATATAGAAAAAATCGGAAGGAGCCAAGTCGAGCGAGTACTAGTTCTTTTCGTTTACATATTTCACAAAGCAGACAAACCAAACCAAATTGCTGCTGGGGGATTTTAACGCCAAAGTTGGAAACGAAAGTTGGCATAGGGGGATTACTGGAGGGTACAGCCTCCATGAAGACTGTAACGACAATGGCCAACGACTCACTTCGCGACCAGCAGAAATATGGTCAATAGCTCTACGTGTTTTCCGCATCGTCGCATTCACAGGCAGACCTGGAGATCTCCGGATCAACATACCGTCGACCAAATTGACCACGTCCTCGTCTGTAAGAGATGGGCATCGAGCATCAAGGATGTTCGATCCTATCGTGGAGCAAATATTGATTCTGACCACTATATGGTGAAGGCGACCTATAGGTGCAGAATTTCTTCGGTGCATCATTCGAGATTCAAAATTCGGCAGTCTACTTTCGATAAATTAATTTAGCTGCCCCATATTCAAAGAGGCGATATCTTCTTTTAAAGGGAACGCGATGCCGAAACTTTCCAAGCGGCGCATAGCTAGCTCTTACATTCACAAAGGACGTGAGAAGCGGTTTCGTCGTCGGCCTCGCAAAAGCGAAAGATCGCGTCGATAACAATGCGCATGTTCTTTAAATGACCATTTAGACGGCAGTGCCGCGTGAGGAGCCCGCAGAAAATACTAACCCTGTTTCTGCTCAGTTTCATTAGACTAATAGTATGTTTGGGTGATTAGTAGGCAACGAAAAGTTTTGACTGCCGAAGCCCCGGAAGTTTACCAGTGTAAGGTGGCTTTGGCCTATTCCCACTCACTTATTACATTTCTGCATGTGCAGATGTCCCATAGTGGGGTTCTGGGCCAAAGAAGGGGGTGGCGGATGCTCTCCTTGTTCATTGCCTTGGACACCCGAATGCACAGGTACCCAGAAAAGGGTAAGACTGTTCAGAGAGCCAACATGTTGGGAGGATTTCCTGACAAACCCACAGGAGCTTCATTTCGATATTATTTCCAATTAGAGATGTGAAAAAAGTAACTACCCGTTACTTAAGTAGTCGTTACTAATAAGTATCGGAAGTAACGAGTACCGAGTACAAAAAGTAGTCGTTACATATGCGAACAACAAACAAACAAAGCAATCTCGTATGTACGAACTCAGGCACAAACACAAGAATCGAGCATACCAAGTAGTATACAGTTTGATATCTAATCATGACGGTTGTCGCTAACATCCCCCCTACGCGGGGTAGATGCTCTCTTATAGAATGTTGTTGCGAGTCCAATGATACCTTGATCGAGTCGATCCGCCCAAGGATTCCAAAGATATTGATGGATTTCGGAAGTAGTACGAAGCTGATTGTGAAATTGCTGTGAGCAATATCTAGTTTCACAGTTATCTCTGACCCCCCTGTGCACTGAGCGAAAAACTCGTTAGACAGTTTTGTGATGAGTCTAGCGACACCTCGACCGTGTCGCTCACCCAAAGGATTGCAGAGATATCGACGGATTTCCGCAAGAATACGAAGTCGATAGTAAAATTTCTTCGGTCAACATCTCGGTTGACAAGAGCATACGTTTTGTGAATTATTGTATACTTTAACGGTTATCTATGACCATCCTGTGAGCTGCGCGGGGGAAATGCTCCCTTAGAGAATTTTGTTGCGAGTCCAGCGACACGTTGATCGTGTCGATCGGCTCAAGGATTCCAAAGATATCGACGGATTTCGGAAGTAGTACGAAGCTGATTGTGAAATTGTTGTGTGCCAATAGGCTGTGTGCCAATATCCAGTTTGACAGTTATTTCTGACCCCCCTGTGCACTGACCGAAAAGGAGGATCCGTCGACCCATAAGACAATTTTGTGGTCAGTCCAACGAAACCTCTATCGTGTGGTCACGTCAAAGGATTGCAGAGATATCGACGGATTTCCGAAAGAATACGAGGTCAATCGTTTCGTTCATTAATAGTATGCGATAGGAAATCGTGCTGGCTCGATACTACTCCTACTCACTACTCGGTCTGCTCGTCACTTGCGCTTATACCTGAGAGTAGATATCATACCGTGTGCTGCTCGCCGAATACTACAAGCTATAAGTCTGTCTTAAGGTACATTTTCCTCGACACGACTGCACGACAGCGACTCGCTCATTCCATATAAAAACTCGTTTTTCTCTCATTTTAAAAACGAGTTTTTATATGGAATGAGCGAGTCGCTGTCGTGCGGCCGCGTCGAGGACAACGTACCTTTATATCGACATTCTCTTAATAATCAAGAATCGAGCAAACCGAGTAGTAGGTAGAAGCGCAGTGCGCAAGTATCGAGCCAGCACGATTTCCTACCGCATACTATTAATGAAAGAAACGATTGACCTCGTATTCTTTCGGAAATCCTTCGATATCTCTGCAATCCTTTGACGTGACGACACGATAGAGGTGTCGTTGGACTCACCACAAAATTGTCTTATGGGTCGACGGATCCTCTTTTTCGGTCAGTGCACAGGGGGGTCAGAAATAACTGTCAAACTGGATATTGGCACACAGCAATTTCACAATCAGCTTCGTACTGCTTCCGAAATCTGACGATATCTTTGGAATCCTTAAGCCGATCGGTACGACCAAGGTGTCGTGGACTTGCAACAAAATTGTCTAAGGAAGCATTTGTCCCGCGCAGCTCACAGGGGTGTTAGGGATAACCGTCAAAGTACAATAATTTACAAAACGTATGTTCTTGTCAACCTAGATGTTGGCCACAGCAATTTTAAGATCGACTTCGTATTCGTGCGGAAATACATCGATATCTCTGCAATCCTTTGGGGGAGGTGTCGAAGCCTGTTTCCCGATTAGTGTACAGGGTGGTAAGAGATAGCCGTCAACCCGAATATTGGCAACAGCAATTCCACAGTCAACTTCGTACTACTTCGAAGATCCGTCGATATCTCTGCAATGCTTTGGTGGAGCGACACGAGCGATATGTCAGAGGATTCCCCACACAATTGCCTAGAGTTGTCGAAGCGTTTTACCCGTTAGTGCAGTCAGATATAACCGTCAGCCAAGATCCTGACCACAGCAATTGACGATTAACTTCATACCATTCACATTAGAAAATGGTCGATATCTCTACAATTTGCGGCCGAGCGATACGATTACGATTGGGTTTCCGCCTGTCTCGCAATTTAATTGTGTAAAACAGTGCAAAAGATGAGTACAAGCCCTCCTACCATCTCTACTATGTCGGCGGCGAGCCGTGAATAAGAGGACTATCGCATTCGAGTAGATTGTCGTTGTAGTTTTTTATGAGTTTCTTTAAAAGCAACGATTACTAAGTAACGATTACAAAGTAACGATTACTCCAAACAAATGTAACGAATATAACCGATTACTGATATGTAACTAAAGTTGACATCACTGTTTCCAATAGCAATTGTTTGCAAACGGTATCAAGTTTATAGTTGTCAAAAAGAATACAAAATTTTACTCACTCGGCGTCTTTGAATGCTCGTACGACTTCAATATCTTCTTGGCTTCCTTGAGTTTCCTCAGCAATAATTCATTTTTCTGTCGCTCAATGGTCAGTTCGTGACTCAATTGGGCTTTTGTTTTCGATTCAAGCGGGTTCAAAATTCTGTAAAGGAAACAAAGAACAGACAAAAATTTTAGATATGGATACCATTAATCAACAGTAAAAATTTAAATTAACTAAAGATGAATACTTACGGATGATTGAAAATTGATGTAGACGACGGCCGTCTCTCAGGATCAGGATGTGTCATTAGCTGCAGAGAAGAATAATTAGAATCCATTGGATTCGAATTTCAGGACAATCATACCTTTATCAATTCATTGAATTCCCGACTCAAATGTGGCAAATCCGGAAACTCATTCTGCCGGAACTTATGCCAGTCTGGTCCATTTTTCGGCAGCGGACCACCGCCGGCTGCCTCATACAACGTCATACCCAACGAGAATATGTCCGCTTTGGACAGGTGTCGATAGTTCTCCTGTAAAATTTCGTTAGGCAAATAGCGACAATCACCCTCCTCCACTTGAGGATCCTTCACCGACGTCACGTGTCCCAAATCTCCGATTTTATACGTGATTATACTATCGGCATGGTCCAATTCGTCGTAGACATCCTCGAAGCCATCGTCATAGTTATCGGACGTCGACACTGGCTTGGCGGGTACTTTGGTGAGGAAAATGTTGCCCGATTTCAGGTCCATGTGAACGAGACCGTTCGAATGGATGTACTTGAGACCCTCGGCAATGTGCAGCAGTAATGTTCGTAGCTCGGACTCGACCAGAAAACGTTTTTGGATGAACGCCTGCAAGCTGCCACCGTTGCAATATTCATTCTGTATCAGCATGTGATTGTCTTCGGCCCAGGCGGAATAGTAGCGAACGACATTGTCATGCTTTCCCAGCACTGCATGAGCCCAGACTTCGTTTAGCGCTGTTTTTCTGTTAAACATTAAATTAGGATTAGGAACGTAAATTCAATGAATGAATTCGAGTGGAAACTTACTCAAAAGAACTCCCCGCGACGGGTTTAATGCTCTTCTTAACCGCGTAGATGCAACCGTCCAGTCGATTCAGGCACTGATACACCAATCCGAATTCTCCAACACCTGCAAGCGGATAATAATGTCAACACAGCTCAAGGTTGGAGCAAATATGCGATCTTACCGATCAGAGATAGTTCAACAAACTCCTTGGCATACCGGCTGATGTTGGAGTCCTGCAGTGCGAGGCGTTTGGGCGCCTGATGCACGTCAGGCAGATCTTCGTCGTCTGAGTATTTCTGAAACTCCTTTTGTCGCATGCTAAACGCGTTTGCTGGCAGGGAATTGTTATGGAGATTTTCCCGACCCAACTGGGTTCTGGAACGCTTCTTTGTTTGCATGAGGATACCTGAAAAGTGGAACCCAGAGTTAGAACACCCGAGTGGCTCGAAACAAAAAGGATTTTTACCATTGGGTGAGAAGGGGTTCACGTTGGCGCCATTCATCATATTATCTAAGGCACGATTATGGAGAGGAAAAGCTCTCGGTCGATCGCCTAGCAGATGCTGCGAGGAAGATGTGTCTCGCAGCACCGTCGACGTCGTCATATCGAAATTCATATTCTCATGGTTGTAAAGGAACTTGGGGCACTTGGGTGCCGACTTTTGGATAATGGTCTTTGGGGTCGCCGGTGTATCGAAAAGCCTGAAAAGTTGAAAATAGTTGTAGGAAGAGTTGCGTACTCAGTCTCACGACAGAACATACCTCAAGGCTCGAACTTTCCGGTACGGAGGCGATATGGACGGCTGCTTTCGTGGACTCAGCACCAGGTTGGCCGCATTGTAGTCCCGTCGTATGTTGTTGGAGTTAGACTCTGGCGACAGGCCAAACGTCAACTTTCGCGGAAAAATACTTTTTACACGATCCGGCGATCCGGTTTCAACACTTGAATTCATGTCGGGCGAAGTATCAACGCCGCTACTCTCCGTGTAGACATCCATTATGCCACCCAGCCGCAAGATCACGCGACCTTTAGACACCTGTTTGCACTTTCCACTTAAATCCTAAACGTTTCCGTCTATTCACTTTTCTCTAGCGATTTCAGAGTATCGCACGTCTGTTGATGAGCCTGAGCCGGGGCGGCTAAAAGCGAAATTCCATTAGCCGGGCAAACGAAACGTCAGAAATGCCGTCACTCAAACGATCGCCGTTTTCACTTTTCGCGACAGCAAACATCGCAACACGTACGCCAGCGAATTTTTCGCCAATTCACCGCGTTTCAGTATTAAAACTTAACAAAATTTTATGCACAACCGTAACTTATCACAAGACCCGTTAAATTTACGTGCTAGTAACAACAAAAACAACTTAAAAACTCGGCAAAATGAAAAAATTCCGCGACGCGAATATACGAAAGCACAGTTTGCAAAGTTTCAAATATTTTAAATATGGCCAGATCGGTTGTTCGATTGTGGTCTCTTTTGCACCAGCGTCGGTGCACGTACGCGACATCTCGCTCGCACATGAAAGAAGTTTTCGGAGGGCAGAACTGGTTTTCGGAAAAGGCGATTGGTAGACCTGCGCGTGAGTACGTTCAATGGGTGGCCGTTATTTTGAATGTTTTAAATGGCGACCTTTTAATTATTTTATTGTTTCGTTGATTTATATAAATCATTGAATTTATAGTACATGGAATGCGCATACAATATGAAAATGTGATCAAAATGTGGCTCCAACATCTGGGTAAACTTTTTGAATATTTAGACCAGATTTTCAAATGTATACTAGTTAGCGAGTTGTTTAATGTCACTATCAGAAATTCGTCAGATTTAATGTCATTTGTCATATTAGCGTCATTTCTAGCATTCACTGTTAAAGTAGTGGTTTTATGGGCAATTTTACGGTGAAAAGTCGAGCAATTAGCGATGACGGCCTGACATTGTGTTGATATGTAAAATTTCGATAGTAAAAAAGTTTGATTCAGGATTCAGGCACGGGACTCGCAAATTCCCGACGGAGATTACTCAACAGCAATTTTGGCATGTAGGGCAATCTGTTTTGGCGTGACGGAATTTGTTTCCGTTTTGTTTTACAACTCCCGAGAGCCAGAAGAGCGACACTAGCCCTTAGCTTAGGTCGAAATTTTGTTCGTGTCTCAATTTCTACCTATCTCTAATAGGCATGGACATTCAGAACATTTGTCCGGGCTACGGTGGTGCGCCTCGCGATGTGGACCACCTGTTCCGATGCCCCGCTGCACCCACTATCCACACTCCGAGGGCGTTATGGGACTATTGCAGCTGATACGTTCTTGTCGCTTGAGGGATGAATAGGCCTAGCGAGTGAAATGTTTGTCCAATGCGATTTTCTCAATGAAAATGAATACTTACTGTCGTGGAATATGTGGCAAATTCTGGGGAATCGGAATTTCAGAAGCTACCATCCGAAAACGTTTCACTTCATCGTTGAAAATATCTTATGACCGCGGAATCGAAAACTAATACATAAATGGCCGTGAAAAAATACGGAACCATTTTCGAATTGATGCTTATGGAGTTTCCCAGCAATTGATACATTTTCCACGACACTAACTATGCATTTTCATTGCGAAAATCGCAGCGGACAAAAATTTCACTCGCGAGGTCTATCCATCCCTTATAGGCGAGAACGACGACGAAACGCGAGCCGCGACTACGTCCAAAACCAAAAGCATTTCAAAAATTTCACTGACAGTCCAGAATTGTCAATTTGAAAGCTCGGATATTTAGACTAGTAAATGACATAGTTCCACTGAACTTTCATTGATTGGACATTGCACTGTACAATTTAGACCAAAATAGTTTACCCAGATGTTGGGACCCTTTTTAATTGGTCTAAGCGTATTCCATGTTCTATAAATTCAATGATATAAATGCAAGTTATGTTATTTTTCTTTCATAATTTAGTTTTGATAGGATCTCTGACCTCATAGTTCAAAGAAAGAAAGAAAGAGTAAAAACTAACAGCAATAATTTTTGGTCGCTTTGTAATGCTGGAAACAGTGGACAGTGGACAGTTGAATGCTGCCGAAGAAAGCAGCAAAATGCATTTTTTCGGTTGCTGTTGATCAGCAGCAGCAAACATGTCAGCCATTTAAAATGCATTGTGCTGCTTTCTTCGGTGGCTTTCAACGCGTCTAATCTGTTTTAAGCATCATGCTTGAAACGCAATGAAAGCAGCAGAACAGCGTACGAAAGCAGCACAATGAATCTTAAATGATGTCTTTTTGCTGTTGAACGGCAGCAGCATACTTGCCAAAAAGACGTCATCCATATAAAATGCATTGTGCTGCTTTCGTCCGTTGTTATGTTGGTTTCTTTATGCTTCAAGCATACATTTTAAAATCTATCAAACGCACCAAGCAGCCAGCGACAACAGCTAGTATTAACACCAAAAAGAAGAAGAAAAATACAAGTGGCAGTTGCCATCGCGTCTACACTGACGTTGACCGTCCAGTTGTAATATTCAATACGGCAACTGAATTATATGCGCCAACTGACGCTTTTGACATAACACCGCTTATCGAATTCAACAAAAGGACAGATTCCCAACTAACAACGCGTATGCTTTAAGAAGCACTTCACCCTGTAGCAATCCTATAGTAACACCACATACTAATAACTACCATATCTCTCACGCCATACAAAATATTAACCCCGGACGCATACCGCAAAATATCCAATATTGGATATTTCGTGATTCAAACCAAAGTCTCTTTCAAAGCTCTTCAGCAAAGACCCTTTCCACTTTATTTGTAATCCAAATACTCAATCCACTTACTACCCTGACATCTTCCGGTGCTATATCATCTTTTAATGGTAAATGTATGGCGGGGATTTAGTTTGAAATTCAAATCTACGTTCATCCCAATCGGAAAAATTGGAAGCACTTCGTCCAGAAACAGTTTTTCAGCGCTTTCTCTTTATTCATAATTGTGCTTCTGGGGAAGCGCTCCCACTGTATCAGCTTTGCTTCGCTTTCTTTTAATTTGCAATGACGCTTATAGAGACGTGCCATTCGCGATTGCGCTTCTTGGAAAGCAGTTCCGTAAAAAAAAACATGTTTACCGCTTCTTGAGAAGCGCTTACCTCTGCGGACATGCAGAGGCCTTCTAGAGCGCTTATTTTCCCATCGGGATGTTTTGAAGTCATTAGTGCATCTTTCTCAGCAGGCATGTAATACCGCGTGGCTTACGCAAACCTATCCATGCGGTAGATGTGCCTGCGAAAACTTCATATAGAAAAAACATGAAAGATGACGCAGGCTGCCGCTGAGGCCGCTCCGGATCAGGATGTCGTGCGTGCATTGCCTATGCCACGTGGCTTATGCAAATGCAATGAAGTGGCGGTACGCGGTATCTGCGCAAAAAAAACTGCATATAGAAAAAACACGCAAGATGACCCAGGTAGCCGCTGATATCGTGCGCGTGCGGTTTGTTGATATGTTTTTGAGATCTTATGAGACTAAGAAATAATCGCTCTGTTGTATTGGAAGATATTCCCATACAATTTTCGTACAATCTGGCATATGATTGATTGACAATTATTCGTTATTCTTCGTTGAAAGTAGCGATGGCTATACCCTGGGGTCACCTTGAGTTATCGAGGTCGCAAAATATCTCTCTGTAACCGATTACACAAACATGAGAATTTAGACAGAATATGCCTTATTGGTCCTACAATTTCTATACATATAATATGTTGAAATTTTTATTTACATGTATTTGCCGGAATCGAATGGATAGATGGATCACAATAAGAGCAACACAAAACATCCAACAAAGTCCTCGAACTACGCTAACAGTGAGTTCTAGAGATCGCGGGATTTACTTGAGTTTTTATTCTTCCTTTTCGTATCTTGCAGCTACATAGTGAATTGTAGTGGTCACATCTAACGGACCAGGATGGATCTTACGCAAAGCTTTCCGATCGGTCCCTTTTATTTGGGAAGTAGGACAAATCACCGAATTCAAGAAAATTTATTCCTGCACTACCTGCAAAACAAAGCGATAAGTAAACCGACCTCTGAGAGAATGTAGTGCCGTTAGTCTTATAGTCTAGAACCTAGATATACACTATCCGTTTTTTTTTGCTTTTTTTGTCGTGGTCGAACGGATGCGTGTGGAGGGTCGAAGACATTCAATTGCGAGCGCATGTTTACGACAGCATCCCCCTCCAAGTAAGCAATATGCGTGAAAAAATTCCAATCTAAATTGTATTGGATATAAATCCAACAATTTTTAGGGTTTCTTAGAATTTTTGGAAAAAACACTTATGAAATCGATTTTGTCTGTCCGTCTGTTCACTAAATAGTTTCTCGAACGGCTCAACCGATCGTTATGAAATTTGGTAGGAATGTGTTGAATGATAACAGTCTTTGACATGAATACTTTAAAACAGAGGTTCCCAACCTTTTTTATGCTGCGACTCCCTTTACAGCTTAACATTTTTCGCGACGCACCTCTAGTAAGACATTTTGTTTTCTGTGTGGTTATAGTTGGCTTTACTATCTGAGGAAGGAGGGAGTGCGTTGTTTGGTGAAAATTACAGACATTTCAAACACAACAAATTTGTCAGAATGAAATCAATTCATTATAGAAAATAAACAGAAGAGTTAGGGATGAAGTGAGCATGCATAAATATTCAGTTTGAAAGAAAATTGACATAGAAAAATATAAATTTGCAGCCAAAGATTTATTTCAAGAAGGCCATAAGCACTCTACTGCATCAAATGTGCCAGTAATACGGTGCTTACTGCTCAATGTGTCATTCCAAGCATAAGCCTTCTCAGTGTACTTTGACTTCATAGAAAAAAGAAACGATAAAACAAATATTTTTCATTTAATTCAAATCTTGCGTTAATTCAATAAAAATAAAAAATTAAATTTTTCGTGTAATTCAAATAAAAATAACACAATTTTCATTTAATTCAAAGCTTCGCTTATAATAAAAATATTAAAATCAAAATTGTTCATTCAAATTTTTTCGTAAATTATTACTTTAGTTTTTTTTATAACTGTAAAAATATAATTTCAAAAATGCCGATGAGTGAAATTTAATCAGTGCGATAGTTGAGCCTGCTTCTGTGAGCACATCTTTTCAAACCTGGGCTGAAGTTTCGAAATTGCTACTCTTACCTCTTTTTCTAAATTAAGTTTTGACGTGTACTTTGATTTAATGGCTGCATTGGCAGAAAAACCAGTTTCACACAAATATGATGTTGCGCATGGCAAAAGAATATTCAAAGCAGTCGAGCTGAGCCCAGGGTATTCTTACGATACGTTGGCCCAAAATTCAAAAAGCTTGTGTTTGTCGAACCGTAACTTTAAGCTGGTATCACCATGATAGCTCTAACAGTAGTTACTCTTCTTCGGCAGTAGGAAGTGAAGATGGAGGTGGAGTCGATTGAAATGGATCTCTAACCCAATTGTATTCTTCAAACTTATCAGGAAAATACTGTTCAAAATGCCTTTATAAAGTCACCAAATGTCGCATAAATGTAAACTTTAAGTTTGGACTTAAATTACTAAAAGATGTTTCCAGCAGCGAGCCTTGTAAAACTGGGAAACAATTTACCTGTCCCTCCTCCAGTTTTCCTTTCCAAAAAAGCAGCTTCTTTTGAAAAATGTTGAAACTTTATCTGAAAGTTGAAGAATATGTGTTTCGTTTCCTTGCAATGACTTATTAGTAGCATTTAATTTCTCAAATATATCACACAGATATGCGAGGTTTATTAAGAAGTCAGTGTCTTGAAACTTTTCAGCATCATTATGGGATTCCGTCAGTAAAAACTCATAAATTCTTTTTTTAATGCGTATAACCGTGATAGAACATTTGCTCTTGGCACCCAATAATACAGTAAGCATGTGTGCTCAGCTCCCAAGTCCTGACAAAGCTGACGAAAGAACCTTACCTTCACGGGTCTTGATTAAATGAAGTTTACAACTGTAATAGTAATGTCTATCACTAGGCTTAATTCTGGTGATATGTTTTTAGCAGCAGGTGTTGAAATATTTAACAGAATGAGTGTGTCTCTGTCTTTACTTTGTACCGGTGAATACAAGTGTGGTTTCAAATTCTGAGAATATGGGGGTCTCGTTCCTGTTTCTACCTTTTTCACACCAAATCAACGACAAAGTTTTCACTACAAACTCGTCATAAATGCTGTTGTGGCGGTACAACCTAAAGGTCCCTCTAGACGTGTCGCCAAATGGCGACGCGTCCAAAAACTGGCATCGCGTGCAGCCATTTGGCTGCTACTTAGCATCCACACGAGCAGCCAAAAAATGACATAACCAAAATTTCATTTTGGTGATTTTTTTAAATTTAATTATCAAAATCGGACTCTGCGCGTTTGAATTATTACACGGCCATTCAAGAATTATTCAATTTCACACAAAAGAACGAAGAAAAGTTGCAAAATTGTCACTATGAATTTGACAAGCGGTTGTCAAAGCGGTTGGTTGAGTTGCCATATTGAATATCAAAACTGGACGCATAGCCAAATGGCGACACGTTTGGATGGACCTTAATAAGCAGTGTCTTATCTTTTTATCGCGAAGGGATTTTAGTAAATATAATTTGTCTTTGGGTACGATACTCAGCAATTTGGTGTGTGAAGGCGACCGGTGTGGTGGGCGTCCCACGACGCTCCTAAGATTTCCTCGCGACGCCCCAGGGAGTCGCGACGCACAGGTTGGGAGCTCCTGCTTTAGAAGTTGATAAAGAAAAGATAACAGGATGTCCCGAAGAGTTGAAAAAAGTCGACTTTTTAGTTTTGATCGGCGATGAACATATGGGTACTCAAATCAAAGGACTCGACGAGTACATTCATACGCCAAAAAGATAAACTGTCTTCTAATGGATTAAATTCGGATTCCGTCCGTTCTTAAGCAATTATTGTAACTTGCTTTGTGGGTGTGGTTTCAATGACAGCTCCATCTTCCATCTTTTCTATAGTATCGGTGACGTCGGTAGGACAATATTTGTGTGAAGCTTTGTTAGGATAGGTACACAGGTAACAAAAAATCTCAGATTGGGGAGATTGGGTCTGTATGGCCCTTGATTACCTTGACTCCACAGTAGGATTCTGTTTGTTTTTGTAGTTTCGATGTAAGGTTTGATTAGAATTTGTGAACAAATAACAAAATGACTTAGAAGAACATAATTTCGAGGGGATAGGCTTGGATGTCATGGTCCTATTCCATCCATTTTTATTTGTTTCGATGTTTATTTAGAAATACATACATATGCGTGTAAACTTAGGTTGAAAATCGTGTATAAATGAAAAAGGTTTTCTTATAAAAAATGCTTTTTGGAGTTGGGTTTTGTATTGCGTGCCCATGACCCTATTGTCCGATTTTGGTGATCCAAAAATACAACAACAACAGTCTGCAATAGAAATAAGCACGCATTGCAACAGACAGACAGACGCACAATCGTCCAATCGACTTCCTTCGTCATACTGATCAATTTATATACCCTTTTATATAGTCTGAGACTGCGTTACAAACTCCATGACAAAGTATCGTAATATACCCTTTCACTTAGAAATCGAACGGTATAACAATTTTAGAGTATGGGTATTAGCAAAATTAAAAATAAATAAAATTAAAAAACGGATTTCGAATCTATAAATTTTGATTCTATAAATCTATGACTGATTTCATTATTCCCGAATTTATTATATGCAAACAACAACCCAAGCAACATTTTAAGTAGCGACAACTAGTGCTTTTGATTCCGCCACTTTAATAAGTTTCGGTTACGTTTTTGACCCCCCAAATTTTAACTTCATCGTAACAAATACTGCAAAGTACTTTTTGGGACGTCCCAGGGTGATAGTAGTTGGAACTTTGTAGCGAACGAAATGTTGCTACTACATACATATTTGACAAGTGTAGGCGAATGGTACAGTTTTGGTACCTCATTTTGCTACTACATAGTGAGCAACTCCATAGAAATATTTTTAAGTGGCAAAACCGTAGCCGTATAATTTCTTTCTAACTTCGAAGGATTTGCTACTTTATAGTAAAATAAGAACTATATATAGTTCCTAACGTTACTACAAAGTCCTATTTGGAACTTTATAGTACCATATGGAGCTGTCAAATGCTTGTCGCCATATTTTCCAAGATTTTACAAAATCATTTTGTACACATTTCGAGAAAGTAGCTATTTTTTCAGATGAAACAATTTAGAACTTCTTTGTGTTAAGTAACTATTTTATTTGCTGAATATTTAGAGTGATAAAACTAGAAAGTGGAGGATAACACTGACTTTAGTTGGGTTATCTCTTGACAATTTATTTAAGAAATGATTAGAAAAATGAGAGGGCATTACTTTTTTGCTAGGTGGAATATCCACTTCCACAGTGAAATCGGCTTGGCACGAAGTTTTCTTGTTTAAAAAAGCTGACAAATGATCAAATAATGTAACCACTCAATTAAATCCTTTCAGATTATATTCTTTGATTGCCTGAATAGGGTAAAAATACAACTTTAGCAAATGTGTAAAAGTATATGTGTGTACATATAAACCCATTCAATTTAAGTTTACTAAAATTGTGTCGGTTTTACCTACACATATTCACAACTATGATTGTGTGGGAAGACGGGACCAATAAAGTTCCAATTGGGTGGTTAGACAAACAATGCCACTTGGTTGGTGCGTTCCAATCGCGTTGCAACCTACTGGTGGCAAATGGGTCCTGGTCACCAAACTTTTCATTCCCCATATCAGTGACTCTTCGGTGACAAAAAGGTCCTTATCACGGAACGATTGAAAGTATTTGCTACTCCCAAAGGCAATCTTGGAGTGATATCCACGTTTTCGCTACTAAAAATGCTAGTTGGGAACATTCCTCCAATTTCCATTTTAAATAAGTATGTACAATTAATTAAATCAAAAGATACAACAATTAAAAAAATAGTTCTCTGTAATAGATATCTCTAACAGAAAATTGTTCTCGATCCTTTTGGGTAATCATTTGCTCGGACTCCGCCGCCGCCCTGTTGCGCCTACCGTGGTTCGGTGCATGCATCATTTCCTAAATCTCTAACTGCTATGCATACATGCACACTACACACATATCGTTCTCTTCTAAAACACTGCTCGAACATTTTTCAAAGATACGCTTCGACCTTCTACTTATGGTCTTGAGATGGTTCGTCACATTCGACATTCGATCTACATGTGTGGCTGGATGCGGACTGGTGTGTTCTACTCGCGCATCCAAGTGCAGCGCATTTGAATACATATAGGTAGGTACATGCGACAAAACACAAATTTCAGAAAGAGGTTAGCTCGTAAAGGCTCTATGTCGTCCATCTGTTGGCTGCTTTTGATGTGGATAGTATGGTTTGTAGACACGAACCATTGCTTTAAACGAGCTTTTGGACTTTAATTGAATTGTTCCAACTTAGATGGCACTGCTGAAGAATTTTAAGCTCCAAAATACCGATAAGACATCTGGTAGTTTTTCTTATCTGTGGCTTGACGTTTCGCGATGCCGATGCTTCTGCTGACGCGTCTAATCTATTTCAATCACGACAACACTTAAGGGAGTATTTTGATTCGACAAATAATCCTTTGAACATTTACCGGAAAGCTTCTTACATCATTATAGAACGGCTATTCAATAATCATTGAATATTAGCACTATAAGGTCCATCTAAATTGATCGCCAAATAGCTGCGCGTCCAAAAACAGGCATCACGAACAGCCATTTGGCTGCTACTTAGCATCTGCACTAGCAGCCAAATAGCTGCTACTTAGCATCTACACTAGCAGCCAAAAAGTTGCAAAATTGTCACTTTGAATTTAAAGCGGTTGGTTGAGTTACCATATTGAATATCAAAACTGAACGCACACCCAAATGGCGATCAGTTTGGATGGAATGACAACAGCCATTTGGCGATTAATCTAGATGGACCTTAAAGAGCACAAATCAATATGAATTTAAAGATTTTGCTGTAATACTTCGATATGTAGGGAATTGCTATCCTCTACTCTTGATTACACCAGGGAAGAAATAAACACCGGATTTAAACGTTATAACTTACTTTTATTTATCTTATCACACTCTACAATTTTAACTACGGTGTGTGCGGCTTCGTTGTGTGCTGGCGAGTGAGTGGGAGAGTGTCACAAATCGATCGATCATTACGTGATCGTCACTCATGGGATCAAATTTTCTAGAGGACTCTTAAGGGACGTTTTCTATAAAGACAATTCTCAGAATATTCGAACATGTACCAATACAAAGCGTGGAATATTCTGAGAATTGTGTTTATAGGAAATATCTGTAAAAAATGAGGAGCTTTGTGTCTGCTCACCGCTCGCTACGCTTGCACCTCGCCTCTTTGCAGTATTCCATATGCGAACGTAGCGAGCGGTGAGCCGATACAAAGTTTTTTGGAATATTCTGGGAGTTGTCTGTATTGAAAATATTTGTAAAGGGTCCTCTTAAAAATTTAAGCGCTTTGTGTCAGTAGCGAACGGTGAGCCGACACAAAGCATGTTCGAATATTCTGAGGATTGTTTTTATAGAAAACGTTCTAGAAGATTTGAGGGGCTTTTAGTCGGCTCACCGCTCGCTACGCTCGCACCTCGCCTCTTTACAGTATTCCATGGGAACATTCAGGAGACACGTTACGTTGGCTTGAACTCCTTCATAAATTGCCAAAACGAACTCTGCTTGCTGACGATCTGCTTCATCGCGGGAACGTTCCAAAAATTCAGGCTTAAGTCGCTCGACCGATACAGTAGTTTCGCGTCCCTCAACCTTGATGACGAACACATTCAGACTAATTCGTTTTATGACTGGATGTGGGCCCGAACACGGTGGCTGGGGCGGCTTCCTAGTCGCATCCACCCGCAGAAACACATGCGAGCACGTATGCAAGTTCTTAAAACAAAACAAGTTGGGATTCGTATGATTGGAGACGGATGCATGGACAGTAATTGCTGTCGAAATTTATCGATAAGAAAATTGAGGTTCCGGTGCGTCGAGATTTGTACAGATTACACAGGTCTACACGGGTTTTGGTGCCGGGGAGATTCAAACTGTTTTTGAGTAGCCTTGCTATACTGATTCTAACGGTATATACATTTTTTAAATCCTACGCGTAGTTTTCGAGATATGATGAAATGATGAAATGTTCCAAAATATGTATGTTGTTAACTCTTCAGACATGAAGGAAGCTTCTTTTTCGAGATTTCTTGAGGTGAGACTTTCCAGGGGACTCACGCATGATACTCCAACAGTAATCCGCCATCATATGTTCATCCCATCGACCTTGATAACGATTTTCCACAATTTTCAGGTCCTAGTGGAATCGTTCGCCTTGTTCCACACTATAACACCCTAGGTTTACTGGAAATTTATCCAAATGACCATGGAGGTAGTGCATCTTGGTACTCATATTGCAACCAAGATTTCTGAAATTTTCCACCATATTTTGCACTAAAATCCGATAATTCAGCCTAGAGATGTAACGGATCTTGTTTAGCGGATGAGGATGCGGATGCAAAATAGTATAACAGTGAGGATGCGGTTGCGGATGCGGATATTAATGGAGAAATTTTTGAGGATGCGGATGAGGGTGCGGATGAGGATATGATCGAATATGTAGACAAAAATATTTAGGTTTCAAACTTTTCATGAAGATGAAAAAAAGTTGAAATTCCTCTGATTAGTGTGGTTAAAAATTAAAAGGATGCATACTTCCTTACTTCGCTTCACCTTAAAAAAAACCCACTTCACCCGCCTCAGTTCAATTCATTTAAAACAAAACCACTCAAACACTAGTCACAAAAATGCGAACCGGAGTGCGTTCCTTAATTCACTCGTAGTCGTAGCTGTAGTCATCGCTGACTACTCAGATCATATAAATGGAACGCGCTCCTGCTGTGCTGACCGACAAACTGAAGCTCAGTTGTGTATACGATACAGAATACAATTTGTCTCAATGCATTTCTTTATAGTTAGAAAGTAGCACGTGGGTCGCATATATCCGCTAATTGTCTGCATACAAGAATGAGGATTGCGGATGAGGATGCGGATGTAAATATTTATAAGATGAGGATGAGAATGCGGATGCGGAGTTTAATTTTTATGCGGATAATCCGCGATTGCGGATGCGGATGCGGACATCCGTTACATCTCTAATTCAGCCTTATGATTGCCGAGAAAGTTTTTCACAACGTCGACGAAAGAAATCCACGCTAAGGACTCTAAATCATTCATCGAATGTCCAAAACTGGTACCTTTTATTAAAAGTCTTATTTGAGGTCCGCCAAAAATGCCTGCTTTAAGCTTCGCTGTACTTAAGCCAGCTACCACAACTACCATTTTTGTCCAAAGCCTTAACAAATTGCTTCATGACTCCCAATTTGAACTTTTACCTGAAAGTAACGGTAAATCACAACAGAAAAAATTCAGGACTACATCAAAACGTCAAATATTATTTCGTCTGAACATGCGATGCTCAAACTGTATATATTTAGCAATTCAAATGATTTTAGATATATTTAGTCGATCTGGGAACGCTCGTGGCTATCGATTACCATGCAATTTCATTAATTTACGTAAACTTAAAACTACATGTAGTATTTATGAAAAAATGGCACTGAGAGTATTGACAGGACCGATGCTTTAAAATTATGCTTGAATCGCAGCGGCACCAAATTTTTTTTTTAATTTTGTAGACCTGTGTTATCTATCCCCAGGAATGCGTAGAGTGCAACCGTACACAACCTCCGCCGCAAAATATCCTAAATCCTCCTTGAGAACACGCCATCCTGCGTCTACCTTGCACTTGCCATTAGGAGTACCTGAGCACGGTCGCCATAACCTCCCTCCCTTGCGGGACGACAATAGATTAGGATCCTTATGCCTGTTTACTACTCGTCTGCTTAAAGCAGACTGGTAGCGCTAACCGTTCACTTCAGAGTGGCCCCATCCACTTACTAGGCAGCAATTTGACTCAGGCCGTGTTGTTTCACAATGAAAAGATGTCATCGACAATCAATCAGAACGCGAGTGAACATTTATCTGGCATTGAGTGAATAAAAAGCAAGTCTCCACGGCACCATTTTCACTACATATATGCAAGTTTTTCGCTAGGTGAACTCAGTACTTACCTTAAAGGTATGTAGGAGTTCACCTAGCGAAAAACTTGCATATATGTCTCCCGTGAAAACTGTGCCGTGGAGACTTGCTTGTTATTCACTCAATTTAAGGTAAATTTTCACTCGCGTTCTGATTGATTGTCGATGACATCTTTCCACTGCGAAATAAAGTGCAACTGCATTTGTTTCGCCGGCGAAATGTCAAAAACAAATGTGGAGACTTTCGTGTGAAGTGAGTACCACCGAGCGAATTCGATTTCACGATCATAAAAATTTTGACAGTATTTGCATGGATTTCACGTGAACTGACGATGTTAGTACCTACTTTTACAGAACAAAATAGGGAACGGTTCGGAAAACGCGGCACGGTATGGGAACGTTGTATTTCATTTCATGTCGACTAACAGATTATGGTGGCGGCGAAAATCCGCACCGATAATGGGCTTAGCAACAACGCCAGTCAAAAGTTCCAGCGACGATTGAAACCAAGATCTACTACGAATACTCGAATACCAAATGTTTTGATAGCAGATGAATTAGCTGCGTAAATTTATGTTGTGACTGTTCCATTTTACTACTGAACTGAACTGATATTTATTGAGCGAATATGATACATAAGGTGTGTTTTTTTGGTTATCCCGTGAAGGTTTGGGTAACGAAACTCCATATAAAAAAAAATGACAGCTGACGCACCTGTCATTTTTTTTATATGAAGTTTCGTTACCCAAACCTGCACGGGATAACCAAAAAAACACACCTATTATATACATATACATACAAGTTTCTTAACCTAAGTTTGGGTACAAAGATGGTTGAATGGTGACTAGTGTAATTATGTCACTCTGACATTTATACAAAGCTCCACCTATCAGTGGGATATGTAGTTAATTCAGTAACATGAATGGAACAAGATTTCTCGGGGCTCAAGTGAGAATCACAATTCTTTAAAAACGTAAATTATCTTAACAACTATCTTATGACTATAAACAAACAAAACAAGGTATTTCAGTACTTGAAAACAAAAGAGAAGAATATTTTATCATTCGGAAAATTCATTGCACAATTGCGTTTTTTAATTTTATGGGAATAGTGTACATTATGATAAGTTCGATTAGAGGCGGTTACAAGTCAATTTTTGTTAGTTAATAGTTATAAACATTGATTCACTGTATGAAACTACATAAAATTAATTAATCGACAAAAGTGTATTTTATTAATGAATGTAGAAATGTAGAATGTACTATAAAGTAATTTCAATTATAGTGAGCGATATCTTAATACTGAAAAGATGACAAGTTTATAATATTTGATGATTTTGATATTACATATTCAGTGATGGGACTGGGTCCAATATTTATCATGATTTTCGTTATTTAGGTCAACCTCTACGGATTTGATCCGATCTTTTAGAGTAGAATTTCGATAAAAAAGCCGGACTATGCCCGAAGTTAAACATATCTGGAAATTTAGATAGGATTATAGATAACCCAGGGACTAGATTGTCATTATTAGGTAAAGATTTACTGCGCTCCACTAATCTCTTTATGATAGGATTGCAGTGATTATTCCACTTTGCGGTTCGGCTTTCTGCTGATAAAGTCATGTATTGTAATAGTGGGACTATCTTGGTTTTTCTATAGAAAACCGAATTTTTGTAATGCTTTTTGTCCGGACGACGGTATAAAGAGATGGATGCTCGAAGTACCTTACGCTCGAAAATTTGCATTTCATTTGCTACGCACGGAGAAATAGTAGCCCATATTGGGAAACTGTAGGAGATTATGGGTCGCAAGAGAGTTTTGTAAAGAAGAGTTTTTGTGCTGGGGCGTATGGCTTTACGCGACATAATTTTCTTTAAGGAGAACAGAGCCTTTTTGGCCTTTAGTAGTCTCAGTCGACCGTGGGGGTTAAATTTTAGATCATATTTGAGTTGTATACCAAGGTATCTAATTGAATCTTTGCGGGGAATAGAAGTTTCATTGACTTGAACATTTATGTTTTTACTTTCCAGTATTACCCCTTTCTTACATCTGTTGCCAGTGTTCCGAAAACAAATGAGTTCAGATTTTGCGGCATTAATTTTGAGAGCCCATTTTTCGAAATACTTTGAGCAATTATTTACCATAGATTGTAGCTTGGCGGCTGCTTGGAAGGGGAAGGTATGGCTGGCAAAGATGATTGAATCATCAGCATATAGTAATCCACCAGATCTCGGAAGTGATAGGCTGGAAGATGATGGGGGGGTGTATTCCACTGGAAAGTCGTACATATATAAGTTAAAGAGAAGTGGTCCCAGAATTGAGCCCTGAGGCACTCCCGATTTCACATCTTGTGGACTCGAAGTCATGTTATTGATTTTTACTACGAATTTTCTATGTTCCAGAAAGTTGATAATCATCCTTAGTAGTGGGGTTGGGCAGGAAAGGTTAATGAGTTTGTAAATCAGGCCTGTGTGCCACACAGAATCAAATGCCTTGGTTAGGTCTAGGGAGCAAGCCACCGTACATTTTTGTTCGCGAAGATTAGAGAAGACATGGTCTTGAAGGATGGCGACTGCGTGTTCGGCAGAGTGATGACGTTTAAAGCCAAATTGGTTCTGGGGGATAATAGTCTCACTAAAAGGATTAAATGCTCGAAGTAGAATTCGTTCAAACAATTTGCCTAAGTTTGACAGCAGTGAGATGGGCCTAAGGTCGTTTAAGTCCCCCTTGCAACCTTTCTTCGGGGAAGGGAAAATAGCAGCAATTTTCCATTTGGTAGGAAAATAACCATTATTTAGGCAATGATTATAGATAAGTGCTAAGTGCTTACTAATTGACACCGCCGATTTTTTTATTACAAAGTTGGATAAAGAGTCAAGCCCAGACGACTTTTTAGTGTTAAGAGTATTGATTGTGTCTTCTATTTCCCCAGGGGAGGTAAAATACTCGTAGAATTGGGGAGAGTTAGGGCTTAGGGCCGTGTTCGTAGAGGTAAAGATGGTAAGGTAAGATCCCTGAAGACCTTCAACATAGGAATTTACTGTTTGGTTAGCTTCTCTTGTCCAATCCTCATTCTCGGGGGGCCTGTTGACGAATAAGTTGCTAAAGAAGGAAGCACAGGCTTCGATTTTTTCATGGGTTGAAGAAAATTCTGAGCCATTAAGGGACAATGTGGAATTTTTAACGTTAAAGCCATTCTTTTTTCGTCCTGAAAGCCTATCAATCATTCGGAAGCAGTCTGGACCAGGTCTAATGTTCTTTAGGAAGTTTTTATAGGCCGAGTTTAGGTCGTTGTTAATTTTTTGGTCAATGATGATGGAGAGCTGATTAATTTCAGCTGTTAAGGCATTATATTGAGCGTTTACTCGATTGTGTGCACGGTGAAAAATGCGTTTGCGTCGTTGTAGAAGACTCTTTCTTACTCGCAAGAAATATAGTGTGTTGTCGGACAGGTTACCATATTTGTAGTAGGACGGGGAAGTTAATGGAGCGTGCTTGTCTACTGATTTGTTGATACAGTCACTTAGAAGACAAATTTGTACATCAATATCGTCGTTGGAGACAACGTTGTCAATGGGCAGTGGAGGTGGTAAGGTTCTAGCAAAGTCTGAGTTGAAGAGATCCCAATTGACATTTTTAAAGTTTCTAGGGCCTCTGGGGATTGTGCAGGAGGTACACAGTGTTCCAGGGGTTAACTGAAGCGATAGAGCTAGATGGTCTGAAAAAATCGGTAGACTTTCGCAATGAACGTTCGGCTCGATAAGGGTCGAGGATACTAGGAACGCATCCAAAAAAGAACTCCCACGGGGGAAGGACGGGGACTCTGATGTGATAAAGGTTGCACCCGACTCCGGGTGGTCTTCGAGCCATCTTTCGAGACTGGATCCGTTTGTATTGTACACTTCATCTCCCCAGCTAGGGCTTCGACTATTAAAGTCTCCACCTAGGGCGAAGGCATCGTAATTCTCTGCAAACGCGAAGAAGGTTTCGAGCACCAATTTAATTCTACTGCCTATGTTGCATGGGACATATATAGCACCTATAAGGAATTTGAGGGTATTTCCATTTAACACTGTCAGCTCCGTCTCAATGGCTGTTATAGACGCGTATGGGGAGGGAATGTTTATTTTCTTGAATTTTAAGTTGTTTTTAATGCATATGCATGTGCCGCGGCCACTGTCGTTCCGAACTATGCGGTAATTTTTTATATAAATTTTAGATTCAGGAGGGCGTTCGCCTAACCTCGTTTCGGTTATGCAAGCTACGTCAGGACAATTTTCAGAAACTAGATCATTCAGGGCTACACGCTTCCCATGAGTTAACAGGGAATTAATATTGGCATTTAAGATTCGTAGTCTATTCATTACACAAATTCAATATGAATGTCAAATAGGCCATTTTTTTCCCCCATTGCTTAGAGAGCGCGTGGAATTCCAGAAGTTTGAAATGCGTTTTGTAAGGGCTTCGAACGACATCCCGAAAAGTTTTATAATTTCTTCTTGGAAGGCCCTAAAAGGTAAAGATGACGAATTCGGAGGGGCAGTCTCAAAGGGTGGATTAGTAGTTGTTTTCGTGACATCAGCATACGAGACTCCTCTGTAAAGCGAGGGGGAAGGAGTTTCCCCGTTGGTGAAAGTCACGTTACGTGTGTTCTTATTCTGGGCCATTTTAAGCTTATAACGAATCCGCACTGGACAGTTAGCGTAGCTTGCCGGGTGACCTAGCTCGTTGCAGCATGCGCACCGAATGGGAGGCATATTTTCGGCGTTTTCATCGCTTTGTCCCTGTCTGAGACATTCATTGGAGGCGTGGCTTCCAGCACATTTTACACAAGTCGGATTAGATATACAGTTTGCAGCAACATGGCCAAACCTTTGGCAGTTGTAGCACTGCGTCAAGTCATGACGGTTTGGTTTTTCCCACTTAATCCTTTGCGAAAGTAACGAATTTATATTTTTTACCGCCGTGAGTGCTTCAGAATCCTCCGCCGCTACTCTGTAAATATCAAGGTCAACTTTGTTCGCCCTTGACCAGGCGGTAGTGTGCTTTACGACTGTCACCTTAAGGGGAGATATTAAAGAGTTTATCTCATGAGAGACCTCCTCTGCTGAAAAAGAATATAGACCCCTCAACATAGTAGTATATTTTTTATTGTTTTTTAAAGTATATGAGAAACCCTCTAGGTTTGCTTTTCTACAAGCTTCAATTAATTTTGTATGTGCTATTGGGTTGTCGACACGAACTTTGTGGCTACCGTTTGTAAGATTGATCATATCAATTTTACAGGTGGGGTCTATATCCTTTATCAGCGAGAGGAGCTCCCTCGCTGTCACTTTATGAATCGTGATAGGGGGGCAGAACTTAGGTTTATTCGTTTGTGGAATAGATTTCTCCGAAGGCCGCGATTGTTTTGCTAGAATGTCGAATTGGTTTTTCTTGGACACACTCCCACCACCAATGTTTAAAAATTTTTTTTTATATAATAACCGCCCCTTGACTGGTATAAATTCTTCTGTATTTTTAATAATTGATTTAATTTTATTACCATCTAACGTTGATGCGAGCGCGGGATTCTTTACTCCTGGAGAAGAAGTTGAGGTTGATCGGTCGGCGCTGGTGCCGTAGCTGGAAAAGGTAGGATTTTGTTTGGACCTGATGATGTTCCCAGCAGGATTTCCATTCGGAATCAAAGTTAATGCTTGAGGGTCGTTTAACGCTAGGAGCGCATCGGCTGCCATAGCGTGGTTGTCGTCACACACCATTGAAGAATTCGAGGAGAAAGAATTCGGCTCCATATTATTAGCTTCAGTATCCCGTACGGGGGATGCACTCTTAGTTTGAGATATATCGCTCTTCCTTGTTTTCCAAGTCCCTTCGGTTTCCGCCTGATGTGAGCTTTTGTGCGTTTTCATACAATCTTAATTGCTCTGAATATTGTTGGTGCCGTTACCGGTACAGCAACCGTTACTGTTAGTCAGGCACGACGCTATGTCTGGTCCGGCCACATGGCCACTCTGGGGGACTTTTATATCCTCCAATTTACGAATTCAAAGAAGACTCCAGTAAACGCACGGATAAGACACAAAACAATATGCGAATTATAATACGCAGTATAATTCCACTTGTTGCGAAATGCTCGAATCAAAATTCAAAAATGGCGACTCACACACTATTACACAGGGCAATAGCGAACGATCCGTCCACAACGAAGACCACCGAGCGAATCTTCCATTTTACTACAGCATTGGCTGCGTGGCATCACGGACACCTCCGCTCCCGTGTCGATTTAATATGTTTTGCCTTTTCTAGTGTCGCGGATATAGAGACGGTTGGTGCTACAACGATCGTCCGTCTCCGATAACGATCGCCATTCTCGTTCTTTTGTTGAAATGTGCAGTTGCCAGCATATTTCAACAAATAAACCGCAACTTCCACAGCTGTTAAACGCTCCTCTGGATCGGAACCATGGCCGCTTGCAGCATCAGAAGGCGGATTAGACACCACTGCCACTGCGCGAGACGTTGTGTAAGTGCTCAGCACGTTCTGCTAAGATGTCGACGTCGGTTTCGCCAGTAGCAGCTAACAGCTCCCCAGGTAGCATCGAACCCATGACTATCGTATGCCCGTCCTACGCGCTAACCACTCGGCCAACCTCAGATATAGTCAGCGTTGCTCGTAAACCCTACAAATGGTTACTAGTCGCTTCTATAGAAATGCTTAACAATTATTTATCGAACCTTCTGCAATGAATCTACTTTATATGTCAATCAGTTGACGTCGATGAAATCCACACATTCATCAATAAAGGTCTGGATAGACCTCGGGCGGAATGAAAATGAATTTTTTGTCCGCTGCAATTTTATCAATGAAAATGCATGCTTACTGTCGCGAAACATGTCGGAAATGATGGGGAATTCCATAAGCTACAATCCGAAAATGGTTCCAAAATTTTTCTCGGCTATTTCATGTATTATTTTTCGACTCCCCGGTCATTTCACCGTGAAAAATATCTAATGGCCGGGGAATCGAAAAATAATACCTAAAATGGCCGAGGAAAATTATAGAATTTTTTGGATTGTAGCTTATGGAATTCGCCAGCATTTGCCATATATTCCACGACAGTAAGTATGCATTTTCATTGAGGAAATCGCACCGGACAAAAATTTCATTCTCATTCCGCCCGAGGTCTATCCAGGCCTTAAAATGCAGTTAATTTCTGCGCAGAGACCATCTTAATTGGTTCAGAGATTAAGAATGAGTGAGAAAATGTTGGTTTCATGCAAGATTACAAAGAATTCTATCGAAGAAACAGATTTATTTTAATCAGCTGATAATCTGGCTTGTATATCTACGGGTGTTTTTTTTTTCATTTAATTTCAGTGTCAGCCTATAAGCCGCGTACAGTTGGCAACGCTTCGTATTCTTTTCACGTTTGGGTGTATGGTCGATATCGGAGCAAACCCGAGAAAATGATATACGATACATGATGAATGCCTTTTTCCAAGGAACAAGGATAATTAAGTGCTACAATAAGGTTCTATTGGATTCCATCGCGCTGAAGTGATGATTTGTTCGCTTTAAGAGAACTGAATACAAAGAGGGGGGCTGTAAACATATGGTTGGGAGGAAAAAGGACAGCTGGCTGTGTAGTATGCACTCTTCTTGGAAGTTTCCAGTCTGCAATGGTGGAGTCCTTGCTCGCTCTATGAAGAATTCAAAACAGGAAGTGTGACGGTGTAATTCGCAATGGCATTGCCAGGTTTTTGCATAATTACAGCGCATGTGCGGGTGTGAGTGTAGAAGTTGCTCGAATGGTTCGTGAACTCTTCGTCTGTCAAAAGTCGTGCTTCCAACGTACTAGATTGCATGTCCGAACGTACTAGGTGGACGAAGACGAAGGAGAGGGAACTGTTTTTCTGCGATTTTGCTGTGCGAGTTCGAGCCACGGTTCGCGAAGCTATTGTCCGACATTATCATAAGTGAATTTACGTGTTAACTGAATAAGCCCGAAATTAACAGATGCGTCATTATGGTGTGTGGTGAATGAGCACTTAAATCTGCACAAAGTGCGCCGCGGTGACTGATTGCGGTCCGTATCTACGCGTACAATTGCCTTGGGAACGGAAGGTGATTGACTCGTTGAGTAATTTATGCTGCGTCCACCCGAGTGCTTTTGTGTGCAACTGTGGGCTGTCGTGGTGGTCATCGAAGCAGAGTGTCGTCACTTGACTGGTGCCGTGTAGGCCGTCATCCGATCCGTGAACACATCGTCGTATCGTCCGAAGGTGGTCGAAGCGGTCCTAACGATGGAGTGTCCACATTTGAGCGATAATTGCAAGATCAGCCGCGAAATAATCAAGACGAAACGCTGTCAGCTGATCGAAGGAAGTGCGAGCACCAGCAGCGGGAGCAGCAGCAGCAGTGGAGCTGGCAATGCGTCGAATGCTGGTAGCATGTCCAAGATTTGGAAGTGCTCGGGTGAGTGGGATTTATGTTATGCATAAATTGTCGAAAAATCGATGATGGTGCGGCAATTACGTTCGATTTAATTTCGGCTAATTGATCTATCGATGGGATTAATATGCTTGCGAGCATCCATTCCGTTTTATTTCTGCAGAGGGGAGCGTCCAGTATTCCAGCGTAGCTAGCTGATTGTAGTACCAGATCGTGTATATGTTAATACTATTTTCCAATGCGTTCTCTTTTGTTAACCCATTGAAAGACGCTTGCCATTCAGTGATTTTTTTTCTTTTTTTTTTAGAATGCTTATCTGCGAAGGAGAACTGGTTGTGTTTGCTGTGTGGATCGGTACTTTGCGGACGTTATGATAAAGCACACGCTCTCAAACATTTTACTACAAAAGATCATAAAGTTTGCATGAATACACTCAACTACTCTGTATTTTGGTAAGTTTATTATCATTTATGAAACTGGGTACGCATTGCTGTTAGTGGTCATTAGGCCTGTTTGCAAAGAAAAGTTTTTCCTAAAAAGATATGAATTCTGGGATAGATGCAGTGAGCAAGGCAATAAAAAAATAATTTTTCATATAAAAACTATTTTTTCTTTTGGGAGACAGGCATACTGAAATATATTAATAGATTACTTACGTACTACCTAAGATAGATGAGATTAATACGACATAGGCGAGCCATCGACATTACAGTGAAAAGTATGGGGCAAAATTTCAGTATCTGTGGCGCCAAATTTTTATTTATTAATGAAATTTCATCGTCAAAATTTGGCGCCGCAGATACTGATATATCCCCCTTATGAACGTCCTAAAAAAACCGCTTATAGCAACGCCATCTAGATATATCATAGACGCAACTCAGCTGTTCAATGACATCATGGATCCGTATTGAATTGTTCGTCGAACACGGGCAAACAACAACAATGTCATAAGAGGCAACAACAATGCAATGCAATTTCAACTGCGGATTTGACGTTTACGAGTCTACATTGCGGCCTTAATATATAGACGGCGGTGCTTATAGTATAGTGCTTGTTGACGAATTTCGGACGTTACAGACGTGTAGCCAATGCCTTCGATGGAAACTGAAGCAACCGCCACCGAAAAATGTCATTAGAATACCCGGTGAGCAGTGTAGGACCACCGGCCATCGATTTTTGACATGCGAGAAATGCAAACCCCTGTGCTGGAATCGCGATGTCAACGCCGCTAGAAATATAAAGTGTGTTTTTCTGGTTATCCCATGCAGGTTTGGGTAACGAAACTTCATATAAAAAAAATGACAGGTGGACAAAAGGAGACACGGCGTTTAACAGAGGGGGCTTTGCGAGGCTTCTTGGTTCACAAAAAATAATGATCCCTTGCACTTGGGTTTAATTGTGACGCTTTTATCGCTTTATAAAACAGAACAGAAGTCGCATACGCTATCCCAATTCCGAGAGCGTAATCCCACCGAACATTTTCAGAAATTGAAGGGGCACAGGTACCGTCAGCACATCATAACTTACAAGGGAATGCTTCATAGCGCCATTTTCTTCAAAAGGGGCAAAATAACAGGCCAGGGCTCGGCCAAATTGATCCACTCCATGTTACATCGAAGCATGGAGGTCCTCCTCGGAAAATGTTATTCCTCAACCTAGTGAACTCTTCGAAATTCGGTGAAAAAAAAACTGAATAATTGTAAAAAATATGGTCGTGTACGGAGACTTTTTCTATTTCGTTTTTGTGAAGTTTTCTAGTTTTTGTTCTAGAAAATTTTGTTTAAAGCCGTGTTTCAGTAAAATAATGTGTAGAAATATTAGTTAACATACTAAATAAACATTTTAGATAACATATTTCAATCTAAGGTTTTCATTTCCCAGTGGTTCCGTAATATGCAGTTTATCTTACTTTATGTACGGAGACTTTTTCTAGCAAGTGTATAGTTTTCGTGACGCTCGGAATCCTTGATTATCGATGTTTCAATTCAGGACCCACAGAAGAGGAGAAGGGACAGAAAATCAATTTTTGACTCGACTTTGGAAATTTAAAATCTTAAAGTCGCTGAGGATCTAAAGTTTTTAGAATGGCTGAAAGGCAGATTTCATTTTACGTTTTGCGCATGACAAGTCGATTCTAAAAACTCGGCTTTCCGCACCTTCACTTGCGTAGGCTTCGAGTTACGACTCTATAGCTGCAAATATTCTATAGTTGCGGATGTTTCTGGCAGACTTGACCGATGTTTCTAGTAGCGTTGGCGTCTTGGTTTCAGTTTATCGAATCTCATAAGGCGGGTAGTCCTGGGCCGCTCACCGGGTAATCTATCTGTATTTTCCCATTACGGAAACTTTAGTTGTCATCTTAGAGATTTGGTGCATGGGACTTGCGAAACTCGTCTACAAGAAATACTTTTTGCTGGGGCCCATAAGATACGGCTTTGAGTGACGAGCCATATCTCAAAAAGACGAGGATTCTTTCTTCAACCTCGCTTTTTTATAGAGGTGGCGAATCTTTCTAGATACTGTGTACGTCTTTACGATCGCAGACAGTTATATCGGATTTTTTAGCGACTATACCTAAACACCTCTTCCATCACGGTTACACCCCTTTCGGTATTACTTCGCGGGGACGATACCGGCTACACAGTCATCACAGCTCCATATGGACTGCACAAACTGCAGTGGCGGCTCCTCAGATGAAGCAACTGAGGCGGCGCCTCACCTTCATTTTCGTCGAGTTATACATTTTAATTTATCACAAAACATAATTAATCTAATATGGTAAAAAAACCTAAATATATCTTTAAACTCGCTTACAAGTTTCTTTACACAATCATAAAGTCCCTAAAATATTTTTTGTACACAAATTCATACATGTGAGGCGATAATTTTTCCGCCGCACAATCCCGAACAACAACTCAACACGCATCAAAACATTCACCCGATTCTCTATGGGAGAATGTACGGGAAAAAAGATGCCAGTGAGGCGAAACAGAAATCGCCTCAGTGCGACCATTTGATCTCGCTTTGTTGTACGTATGCTTTGCGCATTGAAATGTAGCTCTGCAAAATGAAGTTGAGATATTAGCATACTGAGCATAGTTTCGGTTTTGTATTTTATGTACTTTGGTTGAAATAGAAAAAGGAAAATATTAGATGATGTCGCTTCTTACATATGATTTGAAAAAGGCTCGATAGTTGTGTGATTTTTGTCGCTGTTCATTATTACATTTTAATATTTTGACGCCCAAACTTTTCAAATTGATTTTGATTGTTTTTTAATTTATGCTGAAACGCAAAATATTTAAAATGGGATTTTGGTCAGATTTTCTTAAGAGCCCAAAGGGCCCAATAGACTCAGCGATTTATCGGCCGATCAAAGCTCATTTCTGTGGAGAAAGCACATTTTCTGTGGAAAAATCTCATTTTCTCTTGCGAATTTGGTAGTAGAACTCAAAAAATGTGCTTTCTCCACAGAAATGAGCTTTGATCGACCGATAAATCGCTGAGTCTATGGGGCCCTTTAGGAGTTGAAATTGTCGGTCGCGAAAATATTGTTAGGCAAATTTTAGAGCCAAATTTTAAGAGAGGGCAGTCTAGCATGATTTTTCTACACCATTTAACGAAAAATGGCCCCCGCTGATGATATTCAACTGGCATTTAATTTCAGCTTTTTAGCTCGTCTATGTTCAGTGCTATTTTTTCCCTCGGATTGAATATTCCACTTGCGATTAAAATGAAATAGACTAAGAGATTAATATGTGTCGTCTGTCACAGTTTTTCTTCAGATCAAAATCTATAAACCTTTAAATTTGGTTGGAGGAAATCAAAAGATTTCCTTCAACCAAATTTAACAAAATTTTAACAGTGGTTGAATTTCATGCTAGTATGATTCAGCTCCAAAATGAATCTTGATAAAATAACTTGAATGACAGGGAAATATGAGACTCGTACCTTATAACTAGGAAACGCAGACGCAGATGTAGACTATTTGTCACTAAAATCCCTTTCAGATGGAATAAAGTTAAATTCTGCTACCTTCCCGTAGAGACGGGAAGCGCCCTTCCCTGCCCCCTCTGGCTACACCCATGTTGCATAAAGTTGTAATTGTAAAATTATTCTCTATCAATGTAACAACCCCCTTCCAATGTGTTTTTTTTTCGCCTCATCTATTTCCATGGGCACGAGCCGCCACTGATAAACTGCCCTGCTCACTGCATTCCAGTTGCGTAGTGACTGTAGCATGAGAGCCAATATACTAAGCCGGCCCCACACCGGCCGGAGTGTGGCACACACCCCACAAAAGACCGGTTCCAAGAATGATACCTTGGAGTCGCCCAACCACACTGCTGCACTGCTGCTGCACGATTTTTCGTATCAATCGTTTGTGCGGTGTTTGCCACACTCCGGTCGGTGTGTTCCATGCGGATGTCACCGAATCGGAGACACTAAAAAATTACGTGCCTCGCATCTTCCGCGACTCCCTTGTATCTTGGACACTCTGGCGAGTCGTCCAGCTTGAAGCGATGCAGATATTGCCTATATATTCCGTGACCCGTTAAAAACTGCGTAAAATAAAAATTTAACTCGCCGTGCTTTCGGATTACCCATGTATTAATGTCTCGGATGAGGGTGTGTTTCCATCGGCCAGTTAGAGCCTCATCTCATCCCACTTGCCACCTCCTCGTCGACTCAGTTCGTTCTAACTCTTTCTGCCTCGACTGTTTTCCCGGAGTTGTGCCATGACGACCGCTATAGAGTCTGCCTATTTCATTGGTTGACTTTATCGCCTCCTGATACATTGGACATTTGGCGCCTTCTTCGTATTCTTCTTTTAGCGGTGCAGGAAGATGTGGAACCGTTGTGCATCTATGCGGACTGGAGTTATGGTTCGTCGATGTTTTCGTCCGTGATGTCAAGGGACAAAAACATAGCTGCTGCGATAGGGTTTTCCCACAGTGAGATAGGGACATTTGGCGCCTCCAGCTTGATGCTTGCAGTTGGCCCTACCTTTTTCTCCACACTTATAGCACATATTCGATCTATCGTGCTTACTGCTGCACTTCCGGACAAAGTTGCCGAATGCGGCTTGTTCCGCTATCCGTTCTCATAGGGGGAACTTTTGTGTTTCCGATATTTTCCGCTATGTGTCCGCTATATGGTGGACGATAAGAAGAACAAGAAAATTCTTGTTGCAAGAGTTGATAGCGTAATGTTCCCCGAATGCGAGACACTTTGAAGCACCTCCTCGGGGACAATTGCAACTTTATTCGACAAATTGTCAATCCTACCTTAATTTTGCCGATCTCCATCACTTTGTTTGCTACGTCTGTAGGCATGCCTATGGTTGCTATTTGAGTGCCTTTTTCAGCGACTTTACAGCACCTAGCTTGAGATTCACCTCCAAACGTTCAGCGAACGCAGCGCCGACATCCTTATTCGTTGTGACCACGTCAAGATCGAGTAACTCTATTCTCGTTTCCTGCCGCAAGGTTCTCACGTTGGCTGGGTGAAGTCCCAACAAGTTGGTTACTTTCGACTTAAATATGTCAACCGATTCACCACCACGAGTTGTCATCTGGAACAAAAGCCCATATCTTTCAGCTTTGGTTCTGACTTCCCTTTTTTTTCAGAATTTCCGCGTAGGTCATCCCTTCAGACTGAGCAATTACCATCATTTCGGGACTTGTTGCTTGTTGAAACGTACGATCTTCTTCTTTTCTTTCAGGACTCGTTTTGGCTCGACCTTCGTCCAGGAGCTTAGATTCGTCACAACTTGAGGGCTTTTGTTATGAACCACCCTGTCTTGCTTGTCCAACGTTCTTTTTTTTTTTTTGCGACTGCGACTTCTACCTCTTGGGAATTTGAGGAGAGACAGTCTCCTCCACGTCCCGCCTGCGTTTCAATCGGTCAGGCACTCTTGGAGCCCCTGGAAAAGTTTGTACTTCCTTGTGTATGTACAGTACTATTTGCTCTTTTTTTACCATAGATCTGCTCTCTGGCTCCATTGTACATAACTCGTGTACATTCCTGAGCTTCTCCTTTATGGCCGAATGTGTGTTGGACTTCGATTCCGCGAACTCCATCACCTCCCTGATGAGCTCTCCCAATTTGGCAAACATGTCCCTTTCAACTCATGTCTCTTCTGATGCCGAGTCCTTTATTAAGACAATCAGCGCCTGTTGTTGAGCAGACCTCTGAAGCTTCCAACTTCTTTTGAAGGGATTTTCTCCTGTCAGAGTGCCTCCATCTCCTCCGACTGGTTGGTGTAAGTCTTAGGCTAGATCAACCTCCTTCATATCCGTCTCTGTTTTGTTTTTATCATTAAAACTCTTCATCTTCTTCCCACGAGTAGCTAGGGAAATGAAGTCGGCCATACCAGAGCCCCACTTGGTGCAGTACTGGAGGGCGCCATGAAATCAGCTGGTCCATTAGTGGTGTCCATTTGCGTCCCTGGATATCTTCTTCCGTTCCCGCATATATGATAAAGAATGTGCGAGACCAAGGAGAGTTTTCGTCTCTCCTCTCCCTATAGTCGCCTTCTACGAGACGACGGGATAACGGTGGCATTATTCTTGACCCATGCCATAGGGCGCACCCTCGCCTAACATCCTTCCTACAGTGAATAATTCGCATGCGTTTTATTTTAGCATCCCATTTCAGTCGCCATACATCTCTCCGGGAATACTGTCTTTTACAGTAATGGAAGAGCAGCTGCTGCCTTCTAGCCGGGCCATTTATTCGGAACACAAAAGCCACAAATGAAACAGCTTAACAAATTGTAAATACTTTGTTGACGCTTGGTGTCCAATATCGTGTCGGCTTCTGTCCATCATCCGTGGTCCCGGCTGCATTGTAAGAGGAGACTCCTGGCTACATTTCCGACCAGTTTCAACCTCATGTGGTGAATAGTCGCGCTTCAATAAAAATGCTTTCATTACAGACCCCGTACACAATAAAACGATAAACTTGAAGACAGGGTAATGAAAGACCAAGATAGAAAAGTAACAAAATCGTCAATTGTCCCTATTTAAAAGGACATTATTTTTCTCTATTCTTTTTCGAATATTAAGGCTACCCTCTTTGAACTAAAGTTGGACAAAATGTTAACTGAAGAACTCTTTATTCAGTCTACTATTAAAATAGAACTGCCTTCCCATGAAATCGATAAATACTAATGACATAAAATTTTACTTCCACAGCTACAAATGTGATGATTTCGTTATAAATGAAACCTCAGACGTGGAAGATCTACGACAAGAGTTAAAAGGTGAGGACGACTCATGCTCGGAAACATCTTTGTCAACAAATCCCGAGGAGACTGGCTCATCAAAATCTCATTCTCAACAAGAGACTGCAAGTGTATCATCAAGCGATTCGGGGTGGGAGGAGCCGCGACCAGGTCGCAAGCTTCGACCTCGAAAGCGCACATGTTCAAGTGATAGTAGTGAAAGCGTAGCTAAAAAGAAGGCTCTTAGAAAGGTAAGCGGAAAGAGTCGGTTCAACTATTTTTCCTTAAAAAACCAATAACTTGTCTTCATTTCTTTTCCAGATCGTAGGTCTAAGAAACTTAGGTAATACTTGCTTCATGAATTCAGTGCTTCAATCATTGAGCAACATCCAAGAGTTCAGCTGTTATTTCAATGCGCTACCCTGTCTGGAACAATCACCGAAGCAGAAACAACAACGCGTCTATCATTCCAGAAGCATGAAGGATAGTCATTTAAGCGATGCAAGCGTGGTAGAAGAGTTGCGTAAAGTATTGATAAGTTTAAGTCGTGGTGGCGACGGATCTAAGGCTATATCGCCTGAATGCTTATTTCTTGTGATATGGAAAGTAGTTCCTCAATTTCGTGGACATCGGCAGCACGATGCGCATGAATTTTTGCGCTACATGCTGGATCGGTTGCATAACGAATTGCTTCTATTGTCTCCCGAATCGATCAAAGCCGCATCGGCGGCAACAAGTAAAATTCTCGCGTCGCATACGAGCGGAAGTTCGTATTCATCGACGTCGGATTGTGCACCGTCGTTGTCGCCGACTAGCAACAATTATGTACTGAAGAATGGGAAGAGCTCAATCGTAACGAATGTTTTCGGCGGAACGCTACAAAGTGAAGTGCGCTGCTTGATATGCGGAATGGAGAGTAAAAAGCATGATCCATTCCTTGACCTGTCACTTGACATTCCAGAGCGGTTTTTCGATCAGTGCGACGATGCCAGTGAAGCGAAAGCCATTTGTAATATAAACGATTGTTTGTCTAGTTTTACGGAAGTAAGTCTTAAAGCAAATCTTGATACGGATAATTAAGTTTAAACACATCTCTAACGAATTCACAGGTAGAAGAATTAGCTGAAACAGAATTGTACTATTGTAGTTCATGTAAGTGTAAGCAGAAGTCGACTAAACGCTTTTGGATTCGTCGATTGCCCAACGTACTCTGTCTGCATATTAAACGTTTTCGTTGGAATAATTTCTTTAGGTAATTTTCAGAAGAAAACGATCACTTGTACGTCTGCATCCTAAATAACATTCTGTCCCTTTTTAGGACTAAGATCGACCAGAGGATCTCATTTCCCATAACTTCACTCGATATGTCCAAGTACGTTCTAAATCATGGTCCGGAAACACGTCGAAACAGTCAAGCGTGCAACGTTTATGATTTGGCGGCTGTTATTGTGCACCACGGCAACGGGTAATGAAGGAAAATGTGATTTCGATATATTCGTATGTTTAACCTTTTTTACATTCAGTTCAAGTTATGGACATTATACGTCGTTTGCCATCAACAACGGCACATGGCTTCATTTCAACGATCACACCGTGAAGGAGGTGGATTCATCGGCCGTTCTGGAATGCAAGCCGTACATACTTTTCTACATTAGAAGAGATGCAATGGGCTCAAGTACACTGATGGGCTATGGATCGGGATCCGCAATGGCCACGTCGACAACACCATCATCGACCGTCACCTCGTCATCTGCTTCATTGACAGCAAACACAAAATAAATGAGATAATGATATGAAATTCAATTTATTATTAGATAGCTATTAAGACTGATAACGGAATTTTACTTTTTTTTAATGGATAATGACGGTGTGTCGTCAATGGAGTTTATTATTTAGAGGTGCCCGATTGTCCGTCCACAAAACGTTATTGAGAGAATGTCCTGCGCCATGGAATTTTTCTTTGATAGAAATGAGATACCCTCAAAAGCCATTGATCAGGTATTGTTTTGATAGGATGTGTCCTTAAGGTTTGTGTTCGTAGAGACGAATCATGTGATGAACTCTCAGTGATCGTGTATGAACAACCTGTTCTAAGCACCATATGTGTATATTTTCTATACAGACATGTTCCTTTAAGTAATTTACATATTAAAGTAAGCAGATTAAAAAAAAAAAATACAACTATGGCTCAAAATTACCTGCTGAGCTACGATAGCCGCTTAAGTCGTTATACAAACCCAAACCTTTATAGTTCTGAATAATTACATCAGCAGCAGGCTATATCCGTAACACAAGGCCGAATGTCGAAATTCCAACCCATCTCGATATCAATGGATGTTCGTCTGGATGAACCTACGTCTCAGAGGCGGATCGATGAATTGAATACGTGGATGTGTGAAATGAAAAAGCAACAACAACACATTGGGTTCGTCAATGGCACTATCCAGGATACAGCTGCCTGCAGAAATATGCTGAGGCATTAGAGTCGGAACGGGCGACGTGCGTACGTCACAGGCCGAGCATGGATCGGTATAGTATGGCTTCAGCTTGTGGGCAGCCTCTAGTAACCTCAACAAGGAGAGTTAACTCGTTGATTTGGCAGACATACTTTCTGGATGAAAGTATGCTGCTAATCCATCCTATAGTTGTATATATTTCCTACCATCTTATTGCTCAGTGTATAAATTGCATCGAGGGCAGTATGTATTGTCGAATGCCCCTTCAGTATCCAAGAAAGCAGCAAGCGCGGTATTTTTGTGGTCTCAAAGGTCCTTTCGTTCTCTCCTGCAAGGCTGTGGATCCCGGATTCTGTGTATTTACCTGGTTAATAAGCAAACTGCCTTTTGTGTAGCGGGTTACTAATCAGCGTGGTTTTTCTGATGTGCTCATCTATGATTTTTTGATTTGAGCAATGAAGTAAGACTGAATTGTCTGTAAGATTTGGGATCCTCCTTGTGCGGGTTTCCCATTTTAGGAATGAAGACTACTCTCGCAAGTCTCCATGAGCGAGGGAAGTAGCCCTGCGCAAAGCTGCTTCTGAAGTCTGAAGATACTCAGGAGGTATGGAGTTAGAAACTCCAGATCCTTTTGAAGGAGAGGTGGAAAAAACCCGTCGGCTGGCGGATTTAATTGGCTCAAACGAGCCTCTGCCCCTTTTTTATCTTGAGTAAAGATTTTCCTTGCTGTTCTCCAAACTGAAGAATTAGCTCTATACAGACTGTTTTCATTTGAAGGGCCCGCCTTCCTCAGTATGTGGCAACCCGGAAAGGGGGCGCGCAGGAGCAGCTCGCCCGTCGTCAAGGCGTCAGTCGTGTGGCGCCCACCAGCGTGCTGTATGGTGCTTAGGTGGAGTCTAGCAGTTGTTTTAGTGCATTCAACACCTTCACAGAATTTGCCCCACGAGTTCAATTTGGCAGACCTGATTTTCTTGTATTAATTAAGTTGGGAGCGATACGTGTCCCACTCTCCTGTCTTTTTAGCTCTATTAAAGAGTCGTCTTGTAAGCCTCCTTAATCTCGATAGCTCTGACGTGAGCAGTTCAGTCCACACTGGTGTTGGAGGCCCCTTTGCGTAAGGGCAGGTGAGATCTCGTCCGTGGAGCGTTGTCGCTTTGCTTGAGGTGTAATCTTGGGGGAGTTACATGAGGGTTTCGCCGCTAGCTCTCTTGCTTTTGGTGGCTCATGTCCCTGTGTCAGGAACTCGAGATAGTGTTTTCATCCCGCGCTGAGTCCCTTTCTCAGGAGATCTTTGACGCTTCCTTCTTCTTCTTGTAGCGGTGCAGAAAGGTGTGTAACCTCTGTGCATCTATGTGAGTACGATTTATGGTTCGTCAATGTTTGTGTCCGTGAGGTCTAAGGACAAAAACATAGCTGCTGCGATAGGGTTTTCCCACAGTGATATAGGGGTAAGATCAGTGGGCGCAGCGGGGCGTTGAAACAAATGGCCCACATCATGAGGAGTACCATTGCAGTTTGGACAGATGTTTTGGATGTCCGGGTTTATGCGAGAAAGGTACGAATTAAGGCGTGAACAAAAGCACGACCAAAGTTGAGCTAGTGTTACTCTGGTGGCTCTCGGGAGCCTAATCTCCTCAGGCGAAATTGGTGGTGGGCGCTCTGAGAGGACTCTATTCGCACCTAAACTCGCGATAGACCGATTCACTTCTTCAGTGTGGATCGCTGCAATGGCGGCTCGGTATGTAACTTCATCGTAAGGGTCCCGTTTGTATCCCTGAACCTCTCTCTCAAGGTCTCGTAAACCACGCCTGACATGTCGTGGTGGAGGAATTCGGTCCATGAGATGATTATTGGGATGGTCCTCACGGTAGCAACCAACAAGATACTGTTTAGAGAGTAGGAGATTGTGATCACGTATTGGCATCAATTTTGTCTCCTGATGTAAGTGATCCTGGGCAGACATCAGAAGGCAACCTGTCGCGATGCGTAGAGCGGCATTTTGGCAGACCTGAACTTTGGACCAGTTTGTGTCACATAGACTATGTGTCCAAACTGGGACTGCATAATCAGCGGCCGCTCGACCCACCGCTTTATAAGTAGCTAGCATGGTTTCTTTATCTTTGCCCCAGATGCTACCAGCTAGAGCTATTAGGATGTTGTTCCTACTGCGCATTTTTTCACATACTGAAGCTGCATGATTCGCAGACGTCATCATGTTCTCTAGGTGAAGCCCGAGAATTTTGGGGTTTTTAACAGTAGGAACAGAATTGTTGCCAATACTCGGAGGCGCATTTCATCCTTATCATTCCCTGTGGCGAGTACGGTGCAATCGTCAGCATAGGAAATCACCTCGATTCCTTCAGGTGGTGTGGGAAGGCCGGACATGTTGACATGTTGAACAGAGTGGGGGAGAGTACCCCTCCCTGTGGAACACCTAATTTGATTTTCCTAAGCTTAGAACGTTTGCCTCGAAACTCGGTGAAGGAGTGCCGACCAGCTAGATAATTGGCAATCCAACGGATCTCTTGTGCAGGAAGATGCATATTCAACAGGTTTGCTAGGAGCATTGAATGATTGACCTTATCGAATGCACTTGATAGGTCTATTGCCACCAGAATAGTTCTGTGACAACGACTGCGTTGATTTAGCCCATCACGAATGCGTGTAGTGATCGCATCGAGGGCAGTGGTGGTACTATGCATCTTCCTGAAGCCATGCTGGTGAGGTTCTAGCTTCGCATGTGCATCAAGAGTGGGGTGAATAAGGGCCTCCAGCGTCTTTGCGACAGGAGAAAGTATCGTAATGGGGCGGTAGGATTCCCCGAGATTTGCGCTCTTCCCTGGCTTGAGACAGGGAACAATTCGACCTGTTTTCCAGATTTCAGGGATGGCAAGCGTGGACATCGACAAGTTAAAGGCGGCCGTGAGATACTCAATGGCTGGAAGGTCGAGATGTTTCAACATGGTCATCGAAATGCCATCTGGTCCGAGGGCCTTGGAGTTTTTAGCATTCTCGATGACTTTTTTAACCTGGTTCGCTGTAAAAGATGGTATGGTGTCAACAATCCGGCTGCGAATCCGTCTTCTAATTTTGCGCTTGAGGCCGTCAGACTTGGGATGTTCAATAAATTGTTTATTGAACAGGCTAGCACACTGAAGAGGATCGCAGGTTTTAGTGTTGCCAAATTCAATGGCGTTGTTGCCCTTTTCTTTCCGAGGATTGGAAAGGGCGCGGACGGTAGACCATAATTTGCTGACACCTTCATTGAGGTTACATTCATCGAGGTGCTGATTCCATTTCGCCCTCCTATAGTCTTTAACTTGTCGGTCAATTTCGGAGTTAAGCTCCTGAATTCTAGGATCATCAGGGTGAGCGCTTTTGATCTGATCACGTTCATCGGCTAATCTGGCGGTACTAGTGGGGAAGTTAGGCCGAACTTTCGGGATACGTCCTGCCGGAATAAACCATGCCGCGGCTGTGGTAATGACGTTCGTAATATTTTTCTCGGCCTCATGAATGGTGATAGGTGATGTTAGCTCGATGAACTTCGCCGACGAGTAAGCTTTGAAACCATCCCAATCGGCTTTCTTGTGATTGACAAACGTTCGCTTCTCAGACTTAGTCATGTTCGCTGGTTTGTCAATCTTTATAATGATTGGGAGGTGATCTGATCTAAGGGTGGTACGTACTTCCCATCGGGAAGCAGCAATTAGGCTGGCACTGACAATAGTTATGTCAGGAGAACTACTGCAAGTGCCCACGACTCTAGTCGGCGAGTCTTCATTAAGTGAACAGAATTCTGAGGCGTCAAGTGATTCGGCGATAGTTATACCCCTGGCATTGTTGTTGAGGTCCGAATGCCAGAGCTCATGGTGCGCATTAAAGTCGCCAAGGATGACCCTGTGCTCTCCAGAAAGGAGAGGACCAATATCGAAACGATAGCCAGAAGGGCAACTAGAATGAGGTGGTACATATATATTAAAAATTTCGATATTAGTACTCCCTGATGGAACTGAGATGGCTTGAATTTCCGCCGTACCGTCAGCAACTACATCTAATACACAGTAATGTACGGACTTGTGTATTAGGAAGGCAAGTCCACCTCCAGGGTGAGAATCATCCGTGGCGGCCTGTCGATCTTTCCGCAGTATAACATATTCGCTATGGACGCTTAGAGACGAGTTTGCGTGAAGCAACGTCTCTTGGATGGCGGCGATGAGAATTCTGTTGGAACTCAAGAAGTGTGTGATCTCGGCGATTTTTCGGTGAATGCCATTACAGTTAAACTGTAATATAGATAGTGCAGTGAAAACTGCTGGAGGAGGAGGGCCAGGCGTAAGACTGGGTCTGGCATTCCTTATCATATTGTTTGGCGGTGTAGGGGGCAGTGGTGGGGAAGGTCGGCTGGGAGCAGCCCTGGGTTGCCCGGAATTCATACAACCTGGCGCAACATATGCTAAGGAGTGTTGACCTTGTCTTCGTAACCCTGAACACCTAAAGTGAACCCATTCCCTGCAGCAATTACACTGCACTGATCTGGCATTCGAACCGATTCGTTGGTTGCAGACACTACAAATCCATACCTCTGGGCCTGGATTTGTTTCAACACCGGCGCGAATTAGTAAAATTGAAAGCAGCCGCGCCGAGATGTAATGCTCCCAATATGACGAAAAAACACATATATCGTACCCACACATATACACAGACAAACACAACCTTCCTGCATCGAACCTTCAGGGCTCCTGCCGGGGCTCTTGCCAGGAAGGCATATTGGAAGCTTTTGGCCGTTTTGCAATACAAAACGGGTGTGGTCCGCCCCGTAGAGGCAGTTGCCGTAAGACCACTTGGATTGCGCTTGAATTGACGCTTCCTGATCGTTGCTATCCCGTGGCCGTTCGGAAGTGCATGTCTTCCCCTTTTCCATAGTGAAACTACTCAAAGCAGTGGTTGTCACCTTTGCTTCAAGAGTGCTGATTGTTTTATTTGTTGTGTTGTTTTTTTATCGGTTTCATATTTTGATCCCACGAGTAGCTAGGGAAAATAAAGTCCGCCGAGGCAGTGCCCTGCCTTACTTCGGTAAGGTTATAGGGATCGGTAAGGTTATAGGGATCTCAATTCGCCGGTTCAGTATGCACCTGAATACATACACAATTGCATACTGAATCTTGTCTAAAAAGGGATCCTACGACCACCGGCCCCCACATTTTGGCCTTCACAAGTTACTAGCCGCCATCGCGGAGAGGTACTGTGAGCACTTCCCCTGATGATGGCACCTACCATCTCACGAACTGAGCACCCTAGCAATAAATGTTTTTGTGTGAGAAATTAATTATCGCAGGGTTCAATGAACACGAAAGTTAACGGCCGAGGTTTGATTATGAGTCCAATATCGAAAAATACACTTCGAAGTACGGTTGACAAGTTTCGGCAGCAATCAAGAACGTTTAGCGTTCCTCTAAGGCACTGTTTCCCAACTGGTGGTCCGCGAACCGGGGGTGGACCGTGAGAACCTTAGAGGTGGTCCGCGGAAAAAATTAGTGACTATTCTTGTAAAAACGGAATATTCCTCTGTGACTAAATCAAATTTTTGATTTTCATTCATTAAGCAATGTCTCTGACGGTGTTTAATTAATCTCTAGTTAGCCAAAGTTGACAAAATTGATCACGCACTGAATTTATAAATTACTGAGCCTGGTCCACATTGCACCAAGACTTTTCACTTACATTTACAACTAAAGCTAATGTTTGGTTTGTAAGCATTTTTCAATTCGCGTATCCGAAAATGAGCAGTTGTTTCGTCTTCTTTGCAGTGGCGTCCTGTTTTCTCCTTAGCTATTCCTTAAAATGCGAATTTTCCCGCTTTTCGTAAATATTCGACGAAGAGCTTAGGTTTTTTTTCCAAATATATACATACTTTGAAAACAAACAATAAAATTTACCAAGCTGAAGCTGTGATTTAAAATGACCCCGCGTGGTAATACTTAAAGCAGAAAAATTAAAAATATATACATATTTAATTGATTACTGTATTGGTTGAATTAGTGGAAATTCGAAATAGTTTGGCAAAGTTTCGTAGAGTATCAATAATTAACCATACGCAGCGGACGTCAAAGACAGTTACAAATGCGAAAGTGATCCCCAAATAGTTGTAGTACCAAATGATGTTGGACGAGATAGAAGAGGCAGCGATCATATTCCCTTCTTACTGTGGCGTTTTTTTTCTGTTGATGTTCTGTTGCTTCAAAAAGTAGTCGCAATGGTGAAATTTTCAATCGAATCACCTTCTAAGAAGAAATCAATGGGACATGCAGGTGACGCATACATTTTTTGCAAAAGGGAAGACCGATGATGGACAATACGAAAGTGATTTATTGGGCTAAGTCGATGCGCTATAAGGCGAGCCAAGCTTACAGCGGCAAGAAAATGCTCCTCCATGACGAATACGCTTCAGTCTATTCATCTACTACGCCCACTTGGTTGAATGGTACTAAATCGTCGCGCCGTACTCTGTAGACTTCGTGCGACTGCTTTGGCGTCAACATCGTATTATTACAAAGGCTAAAAAACTATAGTAATGCTGGAAAAAGTACATCGACCCGAAAGGGCTGAAAAATAGCCACGAAAATCTAACAGCAACTGAATGGGTAAGAAAACCATTCTGGAAACGTTTTAATTCATCCTCGGAACGGTGGTCCGTAGCAATTCCCTTCGAGGATAAGTGATCCGCACACACATGCGGATTGGGAATCACTGCTCTAAGGTTATTGGACCAGATGGCATTTCAATGGTCATGCTGAAACATCTAGATCCTCCGGTCATCGAATATCTCACGATGGCTTTTAACTTGTCGATATCCACGCTTGACATCCCTGAATTTTGGAAAAAGGGGCGAATCATCCCCCTTCTAAAACCCGGTAAAAGCGAAAAAAGCCGAATCCTACCGTCCAATCACAATACACCGGTTGCATAGATGCTCGAAGCACTCATCCACCCCACATTTGTATCACATGCTGAGCTAGTGACCATAAGCTAAAAACGCCATAAACTGAATTGGTTTACGGTGAGACTCGAATCCAGGACCATATGCACGGAAGCTATTCACACTAACCATAGCACCAACCACACTACTAGGTCCCATGCTTGCAGTTAAATTTTAAGCTCGACAGTGAAAACACAATAGCAATCCTATTGTTAGCTGCGAGTAAAGCTGTGTTTTACCAATGAGGATAAATACATAGAGGGCTCACTCCATACTAGCCATTTTTCTAACAAAAAAATTGCAAGAGCGTGACGACAATATTACAAGTAGGCAATCGCGTATAGAAAAGTGCAAAAGAAAATCTCTGAATTCCAAAGAATGTGTTTGTATTTGTACCTCTTTCCGAAAAAATGTTTGTATGAGTATAGATATTTATATCTCTCCGTTGAATATGTGTGCGAGAATTTTCACTGGATTTCACATACTAATTTATAACATAAAATGTATAAATATACACTTGCCGGATCTTACAAATACACTGCGGGACACTCGCGAATAAACAACTGTAAAAAAAACTGCGCGTTTCACAAAATTTTGTTCAATTCACATTCGCGAAATTTGTAAACAATTTGTCGGCTCCGCTCGTGTCGGTTGAATGAAAATTGAGCAACAATTACAGCCGACCGTTCACGACGTGTACTCTAAACTAAAACATGCACTTTATGACATAAAATGACAAAAAACCCACTTGCACACCAATTCAAATGCATTTGCCTACATCTGAGAAAAATAGATTCGAAGTAAACAGTATTTACCAAATTACATCCAGTAGTTTTTACTTGAAAAATTTGACCGGAAATGATTCGGCTATAATCGTGTAATCAACATTCTAAAGAGAGAAACACGTTCTCAGATTTCATTCATCTTAGTCCAGTCAAAATATGTATCCCAATTCAGGCATCCAAATAGAAAATATAGAATAAGGCTCATTTTTGTTATTTTTGAATCAGCGGCCTCCCAGGAAGCTAAAACGCATATTGCCAACAAAAATTTTATCGGAAAGGTCCCAAAAAGGACAAAAAAGGATACTCCCTAATCCTTAACCGGAGGTCAGCATGCAGGGTATCAAATCAAAGGGGACGTCGAGTACATTACTTATCCGGTGTCTGTTTCCTGTTTCAAGGACTTTTAACGGAATAAATCGAGCTCAAATGGGAAATCAGCGAATTATCGTGTTTCCCGTGTATCTTTCCATAACTATAGGAGAATAATTCAAGTTTTCACTACTTTTCTCACTTTTCAAAATCGATAATACCGTAAGATTGTACCATTCAATTCTAAGAAAAAAATTATCGTAAAGCTTTGAAAAAGGACATAAAACGACACTAATTATACACCTTGACCAACATGGGCATGCGGGGTGTCATATCAAAGAAAACGTCGAGTACATGCCATATCCAGTGTTTGTTTCCTGTTTCAAGGACACTAAATGGAATAATTCAGGCTTAAATGGAAAATTACGGCTTTGGAATGATACAGATACGGGAAACTCGAAAATTTATCATTTGAACAAAATTTCGCCTTTTGGAGTCCCTGAAATGAGTAACAAACGCCGGATATGGAATGTGCTCGAAGTCCTCTTTGATATGACACCCCGCATTCGCAAGTTCGATCAAGGTGTGTAATTAGTGTCCTTTTATATCCTGTTTTAGAACTTTCCGATGAATTGTTTTCTTAGCAAATTTAATGGTAGAATCTCAAGATTCTGAAAAGTCAGAAAAGTAGTGACAACTTGAACTATTCTCGTGGTTGTGGCTTTGGAAAGATATACGGGAAACATGATAATTCGATAATTTTCCATTTAAGCTCGTTTTATTCCGTTATTCCATTCCGTTTATTCCACTGAATCAAAAACAACAAAAATTTGCCTTATCTATTTTTTCTATTTGGATACCTGAATTGGGATACATATTTTGCTTGGACTAAGATGAATGAAATGTGAGAACAAATCTGATAATTTCGTGTACCCTATAGTATGCCTATAGTATACGTGTGAACAAATTTCACACATAGGTACTTTCTGGATGGAGCCTTTTTTATATGGAGTGAGAGTTCTATTAGTTATTTTTCAATGGTTTTACTGTCTAACCAAGACTGGTGATTTCACAGCCATGTGGTTTCCATAGCATGTCCTTTAATAAATTGAACATTATTAAATCTTACGGAATTTTCCCTTGAACCAATGTACCTAATGAAAGCAATTCATATTGGAAAAAAAATAACAATCATTACAAATATTGCTTAAACTTTAATCAAAACATACACCATAAAGAGTGAACACTGACACGAGTTCACCGCATTTAAAAGGCTTTAATTTGAAATTAAGCAATCTTTTCACAATTTCGTCCAAATAAGAATTTTATTATTCGCCGGCATATCATACATCTCTCTGAAGGATATTCCATACCTTTCACCTTCTCTTTTAAGGTCGCGCACATCTCGAACACCCCATTCGGGATTCTGTCTCCTTAGCGACTTATCAAACTGTCGATTACTCTCTGGCTCCAGAACACCATCAATCGCCATCGGTCCATAAATAATAAGGAGACCACCTGGTTTCAATAGTCGCCCGGTGTTTCGGAACAATCCTTCTGTACAGGCCCAGGGCGATATGTGTATCATGTTAATATTGAGAATATAGTCAAACTGTCCGTCTTCACTACTTAGGCAATCCGGCTGAGTTATATCCAGCAACAGTGGTTCCTTTATGTTTCCGATGCTGCTCTCTGCGGCGTAGGCAGCAATGCTGGGCAACAGTGATCGTGCATACTCAGTGGGCTGAAACGTAATATTCGGGAATGCTTTAGCAAAGTGAGAAGCATGTTGACCGGTTCCTGACGAGACTTCCAGCAATCTACCGGGTACGGTTGCATCGAGCACATTTCTTAGGACTTGCAGAATTGGCTCAGAGTTTCGAGTAGCTGCCGGATACACTTGTTTGGAGCTGCGTGAAATCGTTTTTATATTTCTCGTTAGAACCTTTGAAACGTACTTAATAGCACTAATAATAGTTAATAATAATAACAGTTAATGAGACGTTAAATTTTCCTAGCCCCATTGGCACTTACTTACCTCATGACGTTGATGCAGGAGTCTTGTACTTGATTTGCTATGAAATACCAACGAATATGTAAGCATGTATAAAACACCTTTGGATTCCCGCCTAATCCCTTGAAAGTGAAACGAATTCAAATCTTCCTCTCCTTGCAAGCCTTGTAAATCGCTAAATTGGGCTAAATTGAAAGCAACCGTCGCAATTGCCGGATGACAATAAAGTCCATTATGACGAAAGCAGCTGATATCGATATGTATTCACAATAGACTTATACAATAAATTGCTGCTAAAATTAACGAGTAGATGTCGCTTTTTCCCAAGAAATGGCCAACGGACACATAATAATTGAAAATTAGCAAAACTATCGTATAGCTAAAAGCAAGTCTCAGTTTAACGTAAACTTCAGGCGGCCTGGCACTATTCGTGCCGCAAAAGTCTCCTATTCATTCGGCAGCCTTTTTTGTTTTGCCTACAATTAAAAAATTAAGATTGAAAATTTAGGTTGAAAATTTGAAATGCTAGGAGTTGAAAAGATTATCTATCATCAAGGCGGCAACATACCTCGCTTTTAATTCGATGGTGAGCTATAAGATTGAATTAAGTTCACCGATATTTGACTGGGTAGAGACCAAACCTAATTTTCATGAAGTTTAAATCCTACTTGGACTCGACGCACATAATGGGTGAGGTTATAGAGCACAAAGTTCGCGCAACGTTACCTTTAATTTCAAATCAACCGGCCGTTACGGATCAGAAACTTCTCCCTACAAACAGATCCCCTAAGCGCTTAGGGGATCTAAGCCAGGCCTCGAAGAGATCGATTAAGGAGAGATAGACGAAGTGCGGCGATCCGATAGGAAGGTTTGCCCCCTGCAGATAGTTTAGACAAACTCTGGACGTGCGGCAGCAAGGGATGTCAGGATGACTAAGAGGAGCTGAAAGCAAAGGTCAATGGAAGGATGTCGATTTTTATACTGATTTTTGGACACTTCTCAGAAGCTTTCTGCTACTTAACCACGTGTCCCCCAGTCGTGGCGACGGTCTCGAGTCGTATTACAGTGAACCCCCGTTATTCGCGGTCCCAACATTCGCGAATTCGCTTATCCGCGATTCATATTTTCCGACACTTCTTCAACATTCACTATGCTTATTCGCGATTTCGTTCTAGTTCGAATTCGAAAATTTGAAAAAATAGAACTAAATTTTCGTGTTCGTTTTAAGCCCTACGATTTCTTTGAACGCAATAAAATTAATTTATCGCTACAGCCAGGGACGTAGCCAGGATTTTGTTTCGGGAGGGGTCCAACGGAATTTTCAGACGCGCGACAAATTTATTGTTGAAAAAGTGGATAGGTACACTAAATATTTGACTGGTCTGTTATGAAACGTTGAGAATAGCTGGAACTGCGTAACCTGACTTTTTAGTGTAGTTATAACCATCATGAGTGAAAAGGATGTACCAGTGCCTCTTGCAGAACGCATCATTATTTGTTTTTTAGTCAAAGCAAATATAAAATCCGCGTAAACTTTTCAAAACGTACTAGAGAAGTTCCAGAGTGAGTGCCTCTCTAAAACCCATGTGTATGAATGTTCTGAAAAGGCCGAAAAGTTGAGGGAAAGTTGCCACATGCGCGCCACCTAGTGTAACCGATGAAAACGTAAGCGCGCCACCGTTGAAAAACTCATTTTGAATGACCGACGAAGTAGTGTACGCTACATTACTGGGGACTTGGGCATAAACGTAAGTAGTATTGGGAAAATATTCATGAGCGGCTAGGCTTACGAAAATCTCAGGGAGATTAGTGCTAAAACTTCTGAATATTAAGTATAAATTCAGGCGATGGGAAGTTTGTACACATCTTCTACAGCATTGAACGAATTAAGATGGAAAATACTGGAACTCCTTCCATATATGATTCAGACTTATTATTACTTATTTGGTCCATTGAAAGTTTCAAAAACTAAGTAAAATTGTTTGTGCGAGAATGGGTCCGTGAAAAGCCGCGAGATTTTTATGAAATTGATATCCAAAAGCTTGCCGGGAGGTGGCGAAAATGCATACAGTGTAGGGGAGACTAATTAGAAAAACTATTTTTTTTTACCATTTCTATCTTTAAAATTGTTTTTCTTGGTTAAAGCTTGAGCCTTTTGTCATAAACCAATTTTCCATATGGGATATTTTTTTATGATGTTCAGTCCCACTAAATTTAGAGAAAAATATGTTAAAAAGTGAATATTTTGATATTTTATACTGTAATCACTAAAAAAAAAAATAAATAAATAATTGAAAACATTTCGGGAGGGGTCCGGACCCCATGGACCCCTCCCCTGGCTACGTGCCTGGCTACAGCACGCATATTTTTCTATCCTAATCATAATATTTATATTTTTCGGGGAGTAGCAAGCATGGATTTTACAACAATATTTTTTGAAATGATTGAAACCGCCCTTTACCGGAACAAAAAACTGTACTGGGGCTCAATGCCGCAAAAGATCAATTGACACTATTGCTTCGTGCGTATGCAAAGTAAGGCTTTTAATAGAATTTACCAGTGATCATACTGGTCGCCCGAAAATTAAAATTAAATTAAAATTATAGAATCTCTAAATCCCTACAAAACAAGAGACGTAAACTGCTTTTCTTGATCTAAAACGTCATGTTTGGGAGCCAAAAAAGCAACACAGCACTGGTTTATTAGAGTACAATGCTTTGTCGTTACGGGAGAGCAGCTTTTTCGCTCTAAACGAGACGTATCTGCTTCAAGCCGACATAGAATTTAGCCAATAAAAGACTGCTGCATTACTCTGTAAACGTTCTTCTATTCTAGATAAAAATTTGTGTGGATCACCCCCTCTGAGTCCCTAAAAATGAAACAAAGGCTTTTCGGACCATAAGACCGTCCTGAGCAGTGAACTATGTTTCCCACATGTTCATATAATCACATGATATGCCCTTTACCTCTCCTATTTGCCTTGATTCCTTTCATTGATCGGCTACCACGAGGTCATGGACTGCGTCGATCATTTCCTCATTTGGGCGGATTTGGGAACTTGCTCATCCAGAATCTGATCATGGAAAACGAGTCGTTGAGTGCCCTAAAAGTTACATAGATTTGTTGGTCAAACTTGGAAGGAGCGTTGGTGGCGAAAGCTTCGAAAACCTAACCGAAAATTATGGTCGCAGCAACTTGTCTGATCTCCATTGTGCCAATTGAACTGAAGGAAAAAATTGGCGAAGAAAGCGAACGGAAGTTATTAGCTGCTGCAAAAAGTGCAAGGAATCAAAAACCACTCCAGGAGTTTAGTGACAGAAAGGTTTTTTTTTTTAAATCCTTGATTGCTTTCAGTGTTTTAGTGGCAAGCATTTTCCACGATTTAAAAACTGTGATGTTCCCCACCCTATACATGTAACATTTTTCATATTTTATGAATATTTAGAACATATTTCTCACTATCCAAGGACACTGAACCCCGACATTCGCGAGTTCAACATTCGCGACGATTTCGTGGAACGCATCCCTCGCGAATGTCGGGGGTTCACTGTAATACCAAATGGACATCAACTGCAATTATCTCCCAGCTCCAAGTATTTGGGTGTTATTCTGGACTCAAAGCTCAACTGGAAGTTAAACATTGAAGAGCGCATTAAAAAAGCATGGCAAAAGACTTCTTCCATGGGTCCTCCGCGCGGGCGCCCCCTGCCCAACTAACAATTTACCCTCTGGTTGAGAACAATAGTTCTGTTACAGCATGTATTAGACACTTAGCAAGGAGATATTTCTCTTAAAATATTAATAAACGTTTATGATAAGACACGCCTCTGATAACATATTCCGTCAAAATGCTTTAACGCATTGGGTCTGTTAATGTGCTTAATACAGACTCTATTCTTAATGAAAGCTATTTTCAGCCTATCCAGGCTTACCGCAGCCTTATAATATGCTTCCAAAAAGTTTTATAAGACTTTAGACTTTTAAACCTTTTGGTTTTAAGTTGTATAAGAGCCTCTTCGGCAGAACTGTTACTAAACTCTTACAATAAGTATCACATATATAAACTTTGAATAAAGCTACTATACTTGTAAACTCTTCATTAAAGATTCTTTGTGAGCCTAATAAAGTTTGCGTCTGGTATAAATACTGGGGTACTTATCAAAGTATATTTTTTATTTATATTTTTATTCTGCGTGGCGTTAAATATTTTGTAAATTTTTATGCGCTATTTTAACCTAAAAATTGTACATAAACTTTTCACTGATTATATTATTTTGAAATGAAACCTCTAGTGAAATTGGATCTATGAATTTAATTTCCCTATGGAGTATGGAAATCGCCCTTTAGAATTTTCATTCGTCCATCAAATTTGGGTGATTTGAATAGACTTATTCTGGTATGAATCCTGTGATAGTTTACCGTAAGAAAGTATGAGTATAACTTATTCGAATGAGAATGTAAAACGAGAGAATTCTACAGAAAGTCGTATAAAAGCTCCAGGCAAGTTTGGATTTTAGTAACTTCTTAGATAAGAGCATAATAGGATCTATATCTGATAATTTACTTATTAAAGAAAAACAACTGGCCACACTCTCAAATAATCTTTAAGCAAGAACTGGAAAGTTCCGCCATATTATCCATTGTGAAATTTTGTGGACGGTGAATAACGATCTGAAAAATTAATGAAAAATCGGGTTTAATATACATATCTGAAATATTCTGCTTCCTAAAGTCATCCCCAATACATTTAGGAAGTGTTTAGCTCATTTAGAGCTTAAACGAACTGAATTTCATGAGAAGCATTTATTTTATTTTAGATAACAAATTAATAAAATGGCCAAATTTGAGAAGCGATCTGTGTTTTTTCGGAGTTTCACCTCAGATTCCGCGAAGCCATTTCTTTCGCAATAAAAAATCGATTTGGAATAAGAAACTAATTTCTAAACAACAAGTGTAAAATACAATCGCATTTCAACTCTTATACTTCAGTCTCCATCATTTTGCTCAACTTAACTCTTATAAGAATTAATCAATCAACAACAAAAAACAAGAATATTCTTAAAAAATTCTTGTGGAAAACCAATTCCTTCACATCTCATGGCAAAAAAGATTATACAAAGCAATTATGGGAACTCATTCTGTTTGCGTATTTTCAGAAAGCTATTATACGTATTCTTATAACGGTCTTAAAATACTTTTGGTACAATTCTTTTAGCCATCTTCAAGATATCTTGAAGAGGCTTATAATCGCAAATTCATACGCCACTTTTACGATTATAAGTGGCTTGAAGAATGCAATAAGAAGTAGATTCTGCTCTTATAAAACTCTTCAAGTGTGTAATAAGCACAAAAATGTTAGTTGGGTGGTAACGGTAGTGGGTGAAACATCGAAGTCAAATCATCTGATGCGACATTTGGAAGAAGCGCCTGAGTGCTGTATTTACATCTGCAGCGTCTCAGGTTACTTAACGTGATAGGTGACAGAAAACGTTTAATTCAATCACCAAAGCAGCATCTTCGAGGCATGCCCATGATGGCCTTTACTCAACGATTAAACCCTATCATGGTTTAGCGATATGCCGACAACTCATCCTAAGAAAAAACTTCAAGTCAAGAAACCTGAAACAAAAGCCTCGGATTGGACGGATACAAAACAACGACGACCCCGCAAACGAACAACTGATTACTCTTTCGGATCCTGGAATGTACGCTCCCTGAATAGACCGGGGGCCTTAAGGGCCCTCCTGGACCAGGTAGAACAATACAAACTGAGCATAGTTGCAATCCAGGAAAGTAAATGGCTCAAAAGCGCGATTAACGACCTTTCATCATGAGTAAGCAGCTCAAGGACCACGTTATCGGCTTCAAACCCATAAACGAGCGAATATGTGCGATCCGCATCAAGACCCGTTTCGGTAATCTCTGGCTCATTAATACGCATTCCCCAACCGAAGTAAAAGAAGACGCGGTTAAGGACGAATTTTACAACCACCTAAAAACACTCTTCGACTCATTTCCATCAAACGACGTCAAGCTGCTGCCAGGAGAATTTAACGCCAAAGTCGGAAACGAAAGCTGGCATAGGGGAACTACTGGAGGTCATAGCCTCCACGACGAAAACAACAACAATGGTCAGCGACTTATCGACTTAGCGAGCGGCAGAAACCTGGTCATAAGCTCTACATGTTCCCCTCATCGACGAATCCATAAGCAGACCTGGAAGTCTCCAGATGAATACAACATGAACGAGATCGACCACGTACTGATCAGCAAGAGATGGCTTCTAATGTCTTAGATGTTCGATCCTATCTAGGAGCCAACTGCGACTCCGATCACTATTTGGTAAAGACGACCTACAGGTGCACCTAACGAGAATCAACCCTTCCAAGATCTTCGAGGTTGACAATTTGATTGATGATGCCACGGCGGCTGCGTATACTACAGCGCTTGAGGAAAAACTGTCGCCCACGCTTAACACCAATTTAGGCATTCATGAGTTCTGGGAGGAGCTCAAAGACAGCATCAAAGGAGTTGTAGAAGAGGTCGTGGGTTATAATGGCCGGCGTAGACGAACAGACTGGTTCGGCGACAAATGCAGGACCTCGATTGAGGCGAAAAATGAAGCCTATCATCAATACACATAACGCGCATCTCGAGCCAAGAACGAACGATACATTGAACTTCGACGAGTATCTAATAACTTAATTAGACGAAGGAAACGCAAACATTATGACGAGCAGTTACAGCAAATAAACCAAAGATTAGCCAGTAAGAGAATTAGACAGGCGTACAAACTTATAAATAATATCACGAACGGAAGCCAACCCAGGACAAGCCTATGTAAGGACAAGGATGGTAACATCATCAGCGACATCGAAGGCGTAAACAAACGATGGGCCTCGCATTTTGAAGATCTCCTCAATGCACCATCAACATCCCCCACGGAGCCAACTCTTGAGCAGTTAGCCGAACCAGGCCCTCCCGTTCTACCCCCAACAGTAGAGGAGGTGAGTCTTGCCATACAGTCGCTTCAAAGTAATAAAGCGCCCGGCGCTGACGAGATCCCAGCAGAACTGCTGAAGCATGGTGGAACATGCCTGACCAACGATATACGTGTGCTACTGCTGAAAATATGGAACGACGAGGCAATCCCCGATGATTGGCGCAAAAGCATAATCTGCCCAATCTACAAAAAGGGTGACAAGCTGAAGCGTGAGAATTACAGGGGCATTTCATTAGTTTGTACGGCCTATAAGATTTTATCGAAAATTCTTGAAAATGGAATTAATCCGTACGCAGAACGATTCATTGGCGAGTATCAAGGCGGCTTCAGATCTGGTCGTTCAACGACCGATCGAAGTGTACAACATTTTGCTGCATTTTGGCATACCGGCAAAGTTAGTACGACTCACAAGGATGACGATGACTAATACCGTCTAGCAGGTCTGAGTGCAGAACCGACTCACTGACCTATTTGAAACTCGTACTGGACTCAAGCAGGGCGATGGGCTGGCACCGACGCTCTCCAACCTTGCTTTTGAGTATGTAATTCGAGCCATGAATATGGACAGCAGCGGAACGCTACTCATCAAGTCGACTCAATTAGAAGCGTACGCCGACGATATCAACATCATGTCTCGAAGGTTGGGTGATGCAGAAAGCCTTCTGCATAACCTCAATAACGCCGCAAAGGAAGTTGGACTACATATCAACGAAAGCAAAACAAAGGCCATGATGCAATCGAAAACAAGGACGCCAGCAAATTCAAGCATCACAGTGGGGGACCTTAATATCGAGTATGTAGACAACTTCAACTATCTGGGTTGTAACTTATCAAAGGACGCCAACGAAACCGACGAAATTAAGCGACGGATACAACTAGCCAATAAGACATATTTCTCGGTCCTCCCTATTATTAATTCGAAACTTGCGCACAGGAACACGAAGCTCCGCGTGTACAAAACGATCATCCGACCCGTGCTATGTTATGGCTGCGAAACATGGACCCTCACCCAAGCCTCCGAAATTTTGCTAGACCGATTCGAACGAAAGGTCCTTCGGCGAATTTTCGGGGCCGTTCGCGAGCGAGACCAATGGCGTATCCGATACAACCATGAGTTGTATCAATTGTACGATGAGCTGGAAGTATCGAAAATCGTGAAGCTTCAACGTTTGCAATGGGCGGGGCATGTACAACGGATGGACGATAATCGCATGCCAAAGAAAGTGATGAACGCACAACGAATTGACGGAGCGAGGTTGCGTGGACGACCGAGAGCTCGCTGGGAGAACTCCGTAGGTGAAGACGCCCACCAGCTGCTGGGCTTCCGAAACTAGAGGACAAGGTCACGTAACCGCGACAATTGGAGGTCAAGGATTCAGGCGGCCAAAGCCCGACGTCGGGCTATCGTGCCACATTGATGATGATGATAAACACAAGAAAGAGTGGTAGTGAAAACTACCACAGAAAAGACACCCATTCGCAGACATAAAAAAGACGAATCTACAACAATGCAGTAAATAATAAGAAAATTTACTTTTTATTTAGGAGACTCCCATTACAGGTAGATGCATAAATCAATTAAAATCTAACAATACAATACAATTGACAATAAATATGTTTTTCTCTAAAATTCGGTATTAACACTTTTCGGCAACAGATTTTCCGCTGAATCGTCATCCATACCCAACGCCATGGTCAATAAACGCACCATTCCCTTATGGTCCTTCGCATTTTCATGCTCAGACGTTATTTCCTGTTCTAATTTCAACTTTTCCTCGGCTACCATCAGCATGCCTTCTTCAATCGTACCCTCGGAGATTAGTCGATAAATGTTGACTGGTTTCGTTTGACCCATTCGATGGCATCGATCCTCGGCTTGTTTATCATTGTACGGATTAAAATCAATATCATGTATAATGACCGTGTCAGCAGCCGTCAAATTAATGCCCATACCACCCGCTTTTGTTGAAAGTAAAAATACAAATATATCAGGATCTTGATTGAATCGATCGATCAATTCTTGACGTTCGGTAACTTGAGTTTGTCCATCCAAACGTAGGTATTCATGATCTCTTATTGATAAATAACGCTCCAATATGTCCAGCATCATTGTGAATTGGCTAAAAATTAGTGTACGATGACCGTCTTTTTTAAAGTTTGGTAAAAGTTTATCAAGTTGTTGGAATTTTCCTGATTTGACAATAAGTTTGTCCGGTATATCCCATCCCGAGATTTCCTGAAAAAAAAAAACACAATTTTGTTAATAACACTACATAACATAAATTTCTCAGACGTTACATGTTTATCAATTATTTGCCACACTTGAAAGTCCGACAGATAAGCTAAATCTTCAAAGATATGTTGAGGATTGTCACTTTTATACGTGGGACACCTGAGTAGCCTCTGCGCTAAAGCCTCTAATTTCTCGTCAGTGTAGTAGTGTCTCATTAGCAGTGGATGATTAGCGAGTTTTCTCATATCCATCAATATTGTGACACCAGCACACTCGTTTGAACTTTTTACAACACCTCTAGAATTTGAGTAATATTCCACAAGCTCTTTATAGTGTTCTTTCTGTTCCGCCTCCATTGGTACTTTCACCTGCAAAGTGATAAAGTGACAGGGATTAGATATAGCCTTGGGGTTGATGTTACTTTCATAGTTACATACAATATGTTCAGTTTTTTTGGGTAAATACTGAAGAACGTCTTTTTTTAGACGACGCAATACGAATGGTTTCATTATGCGTTTTGCTTGTTGCACTTGAGTCTCCTCAAATGAATTCGTATCACCGGCGAGTTTTTTCTATAAATTGAAGAAATGGTAAGTAAACGATAATTGCATTAACTTCAAGTACAAACCTTTTGAAATAAACTACGAATATCCTCAATGTTTTTACCAAAAAACGAGGGCATAACAAAACACAGAAGCGACATTAATTCTAACAAATTATTTTGTAATGGTGTACCCGTAAGCAATATTCTCATTTCGGCATTAATTGTATTCAGTTGTGCATATCGGTTGGTTGTCATATTCTTGAGCATATGCGCCTCATCAAACACCACATAATGCATTTTAGTTACACGAAACATTTTCCTTTCCTCAGGCGTGGATCCCATTGTGTGGTAGCTGTAAACATAAGTTTCGAATGTAGTTTGCCATGTTATGCAGAATAAGTAACAGTGGACTTACGTGGTCAATATCACATCAATACCACTGAAGCCTTGTTTAGCATACTTCATGCGAAGCATTCGACGCTCATCTTGAGTTCCATAATACTTTTCGACAACTAGTGTTGGACTCCATTTGGCCAGTTCGCTATCCCAATTGTCAAGAGTGGATGACGGTACAACAATTAAATGACATCCTTTTGCGAGATTCTGTTGTTTCAAGTAGGACAAAAAGGCTATAACTTGTATTGTTTTTCCGAGACCCATTTCGTCAGCTAAAATGCCGTTCATTTTTTGTGTGTTCATTATTACAAGCCAATTCAGGCCTATAATTTGATAATCGGCAAGTTTTAAGCTGAAAGTAGAAAACAGAAGTAGAAAATTAATTACAATCGTTCAATAACCGACGTAGCGGTCAACATTTTTGTTGTAAGAGATGAATTTAATAAACCAAAAGCTCTCAGAGCATTTCAGTACAATGCATCATGATGTTGCCGCCCGATTCGACTTTTTCAAAACAGAAATGAAAACCAACCAAACAAGGAATGGGTAGTTGAGCTGCGGGGAATGCCAAGAGAGAAATAACGTTAACAGAACTAAATTTAAATCATGTTCGAAATGTTTTATGTTTCACACTAGAGAACAGTGCAAATTTGGAAATCCCGTCTGTAAAGGTACATTTTCCTCGACACGACCGCAGCGGCTCTAGCTGTTGACTATCACGTAGTGTGGCTTATCGAGTTTTTGTATGGAATGAGCAAGTCGCTCTCGCTAGAGCCGCTAGGGCCGAGGAAAACAAACAAACCTTAACAAGTGTAGAAAGGCGGGGACACATCGAGCCAGTGTGCTTGTCAAAAAAGAAAACAAACCGCAAGCAAGGTAAGTGTCGAGACAACAACAAGTGCAAAGATGTTATATTCGGGTTCGGACAAAAACCAATTCCAGTGCTCGGGGAAATCAAAACAAACGTAACGTGCGAAACACTCTCCCAAGAAGTTCCTATTATCGTATGTGATGTCTCTAAAGGGAACAATTAGTTCGGAGCTAATTTATTCGCAAAATTGAATTTCAAACTTCAACAAATTGCTACAGTTGATTCCATTGCAAAAGAGAAACTGAGCGCCCTTTGTTCAAAGTTTAAAAACGTTTTTTAAATTTAAAGTTGAAGCAGAAAGACTAGTTCGCGAGGGAATATGGACACCGATTAAGTTTAGTGAATGGGGCTCCCCCATTGCAATCGTAATGAAACCGCATAATTATTTGCGTATTTCTAACGGTACTTTTCAAAAATTAATCTACGTGATGCGTACTTAGAAATGGTATTAGGTGAAGATTGCTTTATTGCATTTGCAATTGCAATTCCAAGCCTCTCCGGGGCGGACCACACCCGCTTGCTACAACAAACGGCCAAGAGTTGCCAAAACGCCTACCTGGCAAGAGCCTCGAAAGTCTCGATGCAGGAAGGTTGTGTATTTCTGTGTATATGTATGGATTCGATATATATGTTTTTTCGTCTTATTGGGAGCATCACATCTCGGTGCGGCTGCTCTCAATTACGCGCCGGCATTGAAGCAAATCCAGGCCCAGTTAGGGTATGGATGTGTAGTGTCTGCAACCGACGTATCGGTTCAAATGCCAGGTCACTTCAGTGTAGTTGCTGTTCGGAGTGGGTGCATTTCAGATGCTCCGGTTTGAGAAGGATGGGTCATTACATAGAAGGTACATTTGTTGCACCAGGCTGTCGGTTTACAGGGCAGCCTCGGGTAATACCAGGCCCCTCCCCACCACCAATGCCCCTACCCCCCCCCCCCCCCCCCCCCCCCCCCCCCAATAATGTTGCCTTAAATGTTAAGACACAGTTTAACTCCTGCACCTCCGCCAGCAACTTTTACACCGGTGTCCATACTGTAGTTCAACTGTAATGGCATCCTAGGGAAAATTTCCGAAATCACAAGCTTCCTGAGAAAGTACAGAATTCTGATTGCGGCCATCCAAAAGACGAAGGCTCCACGCGAATTCACCATTCAACGCTGAAGGTGAATATATCATCATACGCAAGGACAGAGAAGGCGCCACGAATGATTCTCACCGTGGAGGTGGACTTGCCTTCCTAATACACAGGTTCGTACATTACAGTGTATTAGATGTATTTTCAGACGTTACGGCGGAATTGCAAGCCATCTCAGTTTCATCAGGGAGCACCAATATTGAAATTTTTAATATCTACATACCACCACACTCTAGCTGTACAGACTACCATTTCAATATTGGTCCTCTTCTTAATGGAGAGCACAGGATCATTCTTGGCGACTTCATTGCCCATCATGAACTCTGGCATTCCGCGCTTCACAACGATACCAGGGGTCAAGCTATCGCCGAATCTCTGGACGCATTAGATTTCTGTACCCTCAATGAAGACTCGCCCACCCGTGATGCAAACCAGCTTATCTGACCAAGTCAGAGAAGCGAACGTTTGTCAATCACAAAAAAGCTGATTGGGAAGGTTTCAAAACATTCACGTCATCGTAGTTCTTCGCTCTTCCCCCTCCCACCAATATACATAAGGCCGAACGGAACATTAGGAACGTATTACCAAAGCTGCGGCGCGGTTCATTCCTGCAGGACGCATTCCAAAGGTTCGTCAAAATTTTCCAACAAGTGCCGCAAGGTTAGCCGATAACCGTGACAACATTAGGCGCGCTAACCCTGGTGACCCCAGAATTCGGAAGCTCAATATCCAAATACAGCGACAAGTTAAAGACTACAAGAAGGCCAAATGGAACGAGCACCTCAATGACTGTAACCTTAATGAAGGTGCTAGTATGTTATGGTCTACTGTCCGTCCCTTTCGAACCCCACAAAAGATAAGAGCAATATAGCCATAACCTTCGGCAAAAAAGAAACAAGCAATCCTCTTCAGTGTACCAGCCAGTTCAATAAGGAATTTATTGAACATCCCAAGCCCGATGGCCTTAAACGCAAAATTAGAATAGAATTCGCAGCCGAAATGTTGAATCCGTACCAATTTACACCCCGGACCAGGTTAAAACAGTCATTGAGAATGCAGTGTAGTGTAGTGTTGAAATGCTCGACAGGTAGATGTTGAACAATGTAGGAGAGAGTACGCTACCCTGTGGAACTCTCTGCTTAATTTTCGTATGCTTTGAACAACTGCCCCGAAACTCTGTGAAGGATTGCCTCCCAACTTGATAGATGGAAACCCGTCTTACCTCTTGTGCAGGAATATGTATATTGAGAAGATCGGCCAACAGGGCAGAGTGAATGACCGTATCGAAGGCTTTCGACAGTTCAAGAGCCACTAGGACGCTTCTGTCACAGCTTTTCTGGTTGAGGCGAGTTCAAAGCCATCGTTAGATATTAGATGACCGGAAGATCAAGATGTCTCAGCATGACTATTGAAATGCCATCTGGCCCAATGGCCTTGTAGTGTTTAGCGTTCTTGATTGCTGCTTAAACTTGGTCCGCTGTATAGGTGGAGATGATTGTCAACCGTTCGGTTCCGAATCCTTCTTTTTATCTTGCAGTTGAACATCTTGGTCTTGGGATGTTCAAAAAATTGCTTATTGAAAAGCTCGCGCAAAGTTTTGGACTTGCAGTGGTTTTCTTACCGAATCTGATGGCTACACTACCCTTGTCTTTGTTTGGATAAGACAGGGCGCGGACCGTAGCCCAAAGTTTGCTGACACCTTTTGAGAGGTCGCAGCTTTCGAGATGCTCATTCCATTTTTCTTTTTTGTAGGTATTGACTTTTGGAGTTAAGCTCCTGAATTCTGCAGTCCGCCGGATTTGCGCGTCTTGAGTTGTCCCGTTTGTCGGCTAACCTTACGGCAGTGGTTGGGAAATATGGCCGAACTTTGGGGATACGTCCTGCCGGAATGAAGCGAGCTGCCGCTTTGTCAATGACGTTCCTTATATTATTTTCGGCTTACCTGACGTTTTCGGAGTAGGTAGCGCGACAAACTTCGTCATGGTGAACGCAGTGAAACCACCATCCCCCCCCTCCCCCCTTCACACTGCCTTTTTGTGGTTGATTAACGTACGCTTGAAAAGTTGCAAACATACGCTGTTCTGACGTGTGTCGTCATTTCGGCTGGTTTATCAATATTTATTAAGATGGGGAGGTGATCGGAGGAAAAGGACGTGCTTGTCTCGCAGCGGATTTCACTTATCAAACTGGCGCTCGCCATAGTTATGTCAGGGGAACTATGGCAGGCGCCGGCGACGCCTGTAGACGAAATTCCATTGAGAGCGCATAAATCTGATGTGTCTAATTTTGACGCGATGTCTATACCTCCGGCATCGTTGTCGAGGAGAGAGTGCCAGAGTTCGTGATGGGCGTTTAAGTCGCAAGTGGGATCCTATGCTGTCCTGTGATGAGTGGACCAATTTCGAACTTATAACCAGAGCCACAGCTGGATGCTGGTGGAACATAGATGTTTATAAGTTCGATATTGGTATTGCCGGATTTAACGGCAATAGCTTGCATTTCCGCCGTGCCGTCGTTGAAACGAAGATCTAATACACTGTATTGCACGGTTCACGACTCTATCACACCTCAAAAGTATGTAATCGCCGCGGATGTTGAATTCGGGAGTTGAAGGTTGGAGCTTTGTCTCCTGAAATGCCGCTATCCGAATTTTGCGCGTACTCATGAAACGGACTATCTCGTCGATCTTCAGACGGATGCCAAGTTAAACTGAAATATGGTGAATGGGGTGTACACTGCTGCAGGGGGTGCAGGTGTTAGACTTGAGCGATTATGTCTTGTTTTATTGTTTACTGCGGGTGGCGGTGGTGAAGAGCTAGGGCCAGGGATGGCCGCAGATGGTGGTAAAGCATTAGCTTGTGAGCTGGGGCCAGGCGTGGTTGGGGGCCAACCCACGTTCAGGCACCCTGGAGCAACAAAAGACAACTTGCCATACTGTCCCATTTTTCTTGAACCTGAGCAGTAAAAATGACACCATTCTCTGCAGCAGGTACACCTCAGAGACCTGGCATTCCCGAAGATGCGTCGGTTGCATCCACAGCAGATGTAGATTTCGGGACCTGTATTGGTTTCGATGCCGGCGCGGATTAAAAGAATTGAGAGCAATCGCGCTGAGATTGAAAAGCTTTCAATTTGACAAAAAAAAAACATAGAACACTTCCACACACATACACAGCCCTCCTGCATCGAACCTTCATGGCTCTTGCCAGGGAGGTTTTTTTTGGCAACTCTTGGCCGTTTTCTTGATGAAACGGGTGTGGTCTGCCCCGACGAGGCTTGTAATGGTCGCCAGTAGGACCACTGGCTTATCATCGTCGAAGCCTGTTCTCAATATCCTTATGTTGTCCAGCTGAAAGGGACGGCATCTTGCTATACAGGCCACTACAAAAACGCTCACGAGCAGCACTGTACAATCTAGCAAAACAACCAACCTTAAGCGATCTTACTGTCCCTTGTAGCAAAAGTTTTCGCACTCCTGACACCAATGCAGAGTTATGTGATAGAACGTGCACTTTTATCACTCCTTTTTTTTTGCACGGAGTCCCTTGTGACGAGGGGCGAATCATACGGTCAGCACATGAACGTTTTAGTTCAATATGAGATGGGAAGCGCACCACTGCTTCAAAATGGATCGGCAAGTATCTTGGTGTCAGTCCTGTACTAAGTTTAAAAATGAAAAATCGAAATTAAAAAATTTTTTAAACAAGGCGTACCACCAGTGGCGTGGAATTTTATCTCCAACCTTCTTAAACTTATACATGCCAACAACCTATACCACTAACATAAATTGTCACCATCCCCGATGCCCATTATGACAACTATCTTCTTAAATTTGGACTTGAAGATAAGACAACGAAAATTTTGGACACCATGTATTCCTCTCGATGAGAAACCCGTAGAAAATGCCGTGTTGTTTCACCCAGAAACAATAAATCGAGTCGTTAACTTCTAACTGGATAAGTCGTAGAAGAGACAAAGTCAACACTTACCTTGAACTCATAATTGAAGGTTGTTCCATTACACCACCTCCTTGTTCAATAGCCGCCTCCAAATTCTTTACCATCTTGTTACATTTATTCATCATTTTCAATACATTCTCTCTTTTCGCAAGCAAGTCTTGGCAATTGTTCAATATATCAGTGGTTAATAATTTGTTCGTTTCAAATTTATTTCGCTGTAAAAAAACATTGAAAATTACGTTCAACTCCGGTCTAACTGAATCAAAAACAAAATTACTCACCAGATCATTCCAGTTTGTAAATGGACGACATTCTAGAATTACAGCTATTTTCTTATCCGTACACGACTTGACGGAGACTAACTCAGTTTGCGAGGCAGTGTTTAAGAATTGCAAAACGGAATCACGCTGTTTTCGGACACCACTTGAAACTTCACAATCACTATCGTCGTCACTGTCGTAAACGGATTGATTAAATTTTGCCATCGGTGAATCGTCGTCATCGTCGGTTTCAGTGTCATTCTCCATTTCCGTATTTCGCGTGCCGTTAGTTGACTTTTGCTGGCTCGTTTGGGAATGATGGGATGACGTTTTGCCATTTGTTGATGAATTGTTATTTCTATTAACAAGTTGTTGGTCTTTTAGGCTACGAATTGCCTGAGATACATCCCAGTTGAATCTAATTAAGGAATCTTGTAAAATCTGCATAAGAAGATAGCGATTATGTACGAGGAATAAATTAATTAGTAAATATAAAATGATTAGTTTCTGCTACATTGTTCGTCAATTCGGATTATCGCGTATATTCGCGTGAAACGGCTTGTTTCTAGTATATTAATTGATTGACCGAGATAACGTACAATTTAGTAGAAGAGGATGTCTTCGTTTTTATATAATAATTACCATGGGATCAACACCGGGAAGAATTTTTGAGGCCGAATTGAAACGCTGTTCTTTTTCGTCGGTTGACAACTCAAATTTGGTCTTTTTCTTTTCTGGCGATTGTTCGTTTTCACTGTCACTCTCAGGCATTGCCACCAGTCGCTTACGGCCTGGTATCCTGGCAAGGTTTTGTTCTTCTAAAGTGAATAAAACAAAAAAGCACCGTTTTAAAATATTCAAGAATCGTAAATGTTTAGTTTATGGATAGTGTACGTTGCAGCTGATTTTGAAGTATTGCCGTCAAAATAACCTGTCAAGAATCAAGTGGTCAATTTGGGCACGGACGAAGAAGGAATATTGGAGCTATGGAAAATGATCTGTCTACCACAGAACAGAGTACGAAGAGAATGAATAAACCTGCAACTTAACATACAATACAAGCTGTTAGAATGCGAACATTAAAACATCAAATTCATAATTAACGAGATCGAGTTCTAATCGTGGAAATAGCACGATAAGTATATACAGACATGTACATTTACAGACCTAGAAAACAATGAAGACCCAAAAATATTAAACTTAAACATTTTTTTTGGAGGGGAGGAAGGGGTAGATGAGTCAGATCTGGCACACCTTTAAAGTTTTATAAGCACATTCAACAGCTCCAATTTGCCACAAATTTGAAATTTTTCAGGTCATTTGATCGAAAAATATGGCTAAATTTAGCTTTGTAGGGGAGGTAGGGATGAGGATAGTCAGACCTACTCTACTTTCTATTAACTCAAAGTAAATGTTATAATTAAACATTGATCTAAATTTCAGGTGGCTAGCCATATCCTGTCGAAAATTATGACCGAATTAAACTATCGTGGAGGGGTCATTTGTATGGGAGGTAGGGGAACCCTTGCTCCGATTTGGCCCATTTTCAATACGGTCCAAGGTTTTATCAAAATAAACGTCTTATGGGTATAGGGTATAAAAATTGGAGGTTCAGTGAGCGATATGAAATATACTTTAAGACCTATTCACATGCCTAGCCAGTATGCACAAGAAATTTCATAAAAATCGGTAGAACAGTTTTGGAGGAGTTCTACCACAAACATTGGGATATGAAAATTTTTGGGTTTTGATCTCTTTACCAGATATTTCGTGACTAGAAACAAAACAAAATTCGTGGGTTCTTAATCAGATCTAAACGACAAATTATTCATCAATTCAGTGTTTTTGACCCGTGAAATAGGCGCTAGTTTGAACTGATGTCTGAGAGGTTTAATTTTCACGAATGACATCGATTCGTCTAATCTTGTTCGTTTTGCAAATGCTCCCTCGACGCAAATGATATGTACCACTCTGAATTGAGAGTTCTAAGCTCTTCAAGCAAAATAGTGGCCACACGGCCCATTCGTACAATGAAAAGTTTGCTGTTGTTGTTGTAGCGATTCAAGAGATTTTTTTTTCTCTTGAATCGAAGGGGGTCTTGGCATCTCTTGGCCGTTTTGTAACAACGAGTAGCTCCGGGACGATTTACATCGAAGAACCGGCTGCCGTAGGAGCATTTTATGGACAACACAAACATCCATGGGCCACAGTGGGATTCGAACCCACGCACCGGCAGCTCAGAGATAGAGTGACATCTCTGCCACTGAGCCACCGAATGCCGAATGGCGTTTGCGAAGTAGCGCTTCCTGAGCGAACAACTTCGGTTGGTGTATGAATAAATGCATATAAGAAGGTCTGCGTGAATAAAACGATCACCAAATCGATTCTATGCTATTGCTGTCTATCCCAAGCCTACGAATCCTAGTAGTATACAATTGAGTGAGACTTCCTTCGGCGAAAGACTGAGGCGTTCACGCCGCATCTGGTACATCCACTAGTTGTGCCAACGTACGATGAACTGGAACTGTCGAATATCGTGAAACTACAAAGACTACAATGGTCGGGGTATCTACAATAAATGGACAGCAATCGCATTATTAGGATGGTGATGAACGCTCGCTAAGGCTCGCAAGCTCGACACATCGAAATGCATTGGCTCTTATGGGAAGCTCACGACAGCGAGAGCCGTGCCGCTGTCAAATCACAACTAGCGAGACGTGTTTTCACATATCGTGCACCACAATCCGCAAATTCACGGCTCGCGCGCCGTGTTTTGACTGTGCATGGCTCTCGCTAGCTGTCGCTCGTCATGAGCTTCCCATAAGAGCCAATGCATTTCGATGTGTCGAGCTTGCCAGCCGTTTTCGCGTCGTGTGCATGAAGCCTAAGAGTAAGAGTTCTTGCAGTAGATGGAGTCACCTACCAGATGGCCTCCCAAAACTTAGAGAAGAAGTCGCGTGACCGCGAAATTAGAAATTTAACGATTAAGGCGGCCAAGGCCAAGGCTCACGTCCAGCACCGTGTTATATTGATGATGACGATCGGAGACACAGGACGGCAGGAGACACGGAAATTCCCGCAGCGAGCTCAGAAACTAGTCTTCCAACTTAAGCCCTCCTGTTGGAATGTTCTGTGATATTCTAAAAAATTATTAATTTGCGCAACATTGACATTCAGAATACAATGGGACACAGAGTTCGAGGGTTTTATCGACGCACTTGTGCACGACGCGAGTACTCACACCCCAGTGATAATTGCGGAAGACTTCAACGCGTGAGCTCGGGAATGGGACAGCCGTGAAACAAATTAGCGTGGACCGACGCTCCTGGATGCTTTCTCTCGACTCGATATCGTTCTAATGAACTCGGAGGATGCAAACACCTTTAAAAGAGGAAATACGGGGTCCATCATCGCCCTTACATTCTTGAGCAGTTCGTAAGTTACAGGTATGGTGTGGCGAGTTAGTGAGCATTATACACATAGGGACTATCAGGGAATTATATTCTCGATAGCGGATAGATCGCATGTAGGTATAGTGAAAGCTCCAATTGTGGGATGGTCTACGAGACGCTTCGATGAGGCGTCGTTCATTGGTACATGTAGGTACATTTACCGGATCAGCGGAACAGAAGGCTTTGCAATCGACCGATCAACTATCGATAACATACAACGCCTCCATGTAGGCACTGCTCAAAGATATTATCTCCACTTTGTTTCCTCAACATGAACAGGGACGTTCATCAGATCGCCAATACGGATTTAGACGAGCGTGGTCTACGCAGGGGTCGTACGCATTACACAAAATAAAAATATAGGAATATAGGAGAATATACGAGAAAATATAGGAGTTATATAGGAGGTACATATTTTGTTTGTAACATATCATCACACATACATATATGGCCAAAAAAATAAGTACACCCCTCTTGTACCATTTTAATCATGATTTTCATTGCATTTATTATATTGTATCGAAATAGATAGTAATTATAATTATAAGAACTCGGATACAACAATGCCAGAAGATGGCTCTCCCCTATCTTCTTGGTCCCGACCGGAATAAACTCTGAAGTGGATAATGAGCTTGGTCCAAATTATAAGTACGCCAGCGTTTTTTAACTTTTTTTCACAAACGGTTTCTGACTTTTTATCAGGATTTGTGTTTTGTTATTTTTTGGTGTGTAACTAACGTCAAATTAAAAACAAAAAATACTTAAAAATGCTTACCAGGCCTATAGAAAATCGAGTGGGGTCCAAAACTGAAATTGCGGTCAAACTATTCTGTCAAACTATTCGCTCAATCATGAAAGGAATCGGCTGATCGTGCATTCAGTTCATAATTCATTAAGAACTAAAGAAAATCAGTCGGAACTACGATAAAATCCATAATATGGCTCTCAAGGATAATTGACAATCACATTATCACTATGGCGAAAAAAGTTCCCTTGGCATTATTGATGCCTATCGCGGGAGTATTGGAAATATTTCATCTCACCGAAAAGTCAATGGAAGACTACAAGAAGTAAAGCAATTTTGGCGAATACATTCGAAGTTTCCTTCGCCATCGAAAAAAATATAGAAGGTGCGATCAATTATGGAGAGAGATAGTCCTCCTTGGTCGAAATAAAACAAAGAAATATTCAGAATATTTTATTTTAGTGCCGAAATCGTAAGAAATTTGAATCATAAAAGACTTCTATCGAAATATTTTTTGTCTCAGAGAAAAATAAATTTGATCAACGCTACATTAAAGGACTTTTTCCAACCGGAGCCAAAATATTATGGTCAATGGTTTTTTTTAGAGTTTGTTGTCATTCAAATCCATCTAGTAACTATTACAGTGAGACAATTCCAGTATAAGAAATGTCTGTTAAGAATCATATCGCATTATGCTAAAGAATCTATGCCAGTTAGGTGACCATTCTAGCAGAATAATAACATTAACCACACCTCATAAGCTGGTGAACGATTAGCTTCATTAACAAGGAGTGTAATTTTTACTTGGTGAAGTCGTTTACCCAACTTTAATTCACTCGAAATATCAGAAAGAATTAGGTTAAAGAATTGGAAAAAGGTATGCCCAAATAAGGACAGAATCATAAAGGTTTTCTTGAAGTTACTTGGTATACGGTACCATTTGAACCATGCCGCCAAATTATCTCCAGAAAGTCAACAAGAACGGATTTTTCTCTGAAGAAAAATGGACAATATGATGAGAAATAATGAAAGACAGTAAGCTCTCGTCGAATTAGAGCATGAAGTTGGAACTAAAGCTAGTTTGAATTAAATTAATTGAAATATACTTATTATTTCGTCCAGCCTTTTTTAGTCGTCTCACTTTTTTAAGGGAAATGAGAGCCGTTGTTTTAAATTGTTACTGTTTATATTATTTTATTCCTCTCCAATTAGGTAACAAAATATTATTAAACGATTTTTATTTTCTTTAATAACCGCTGGGCTACAGGGGGTTAAGAAAAAATTATTTTACTGTACTTATTTTTTTGGTCATTATGTGTATATTTTTTCACATTTATTTCTTTTTATGGAGCATTTCAATTTCCTTTTCAAATTGTTTTATGTTTCACATATATTGGAATTTTTAAAATTTTTAGCCTTTTTTAGAGAGACAAATGAAAAATATTGGAATATATAGGAATAGGGGCAAAATATAGGAGAATATAGGAGGTGCGATGCAAATATGGGAAATATAGGAAATATAGGAGGAGTACGGACCCTGTCTACGGTAGACGCATGGGCATTCGGTGGCTCAGTGGTACAGATGACACTCTAACCCTGAGTTGCTGGCGCGTGGGTCCGAATCCCACTGTGACCATGGATGTTTGTGTTGTCTTTAAAAATGCTCCTACGGCAGCCGGTTCTACGATAAAATCGTCCAGGAGCTACCCGTTGTTAATACAACGGCCAAGAGCTGCCAACCCCCCTAGATCCAAGAGAAAAAAACCTCTGGAATCACTACTACAGCAACAACCATGGTAACTACTATAGCGAAGGAATCCGCCGCTCTGCAAAGGATGAATGTGCCCGACTATCTAGCAACGATAATCAGGAGCTACCTCTCACATTGCGTCTTAAGTTATCACAATAGCGAGGGACACAAGGAATACGTGGTCACTGCAGGAGTACCGCAGGGATCTGTTCTTGGCCCACTTTTGTGGAATATCATGTACAATGCTATCTTGGAGCTCTCTATGCCTAAAGGAGTGACAGTGGTAGGTTTTGCAGGCGACATAGCTGTCGCAAGAGATCCGGATCTGGTCAAAATGTACACAAGCGAGACGATTACAACGATTACAACTATCAAACTGTGGCTGGAAACTGTTGGAGATTATGATTGACTCGAGACTAAGTTTTGGGGAGCACATAAAGTATGTAGGCGATATGACAGCGATCGCCACGGCGGCTAAAGCAAGAGTGATGTCAAACATAGGTGGCCCGATAGCAAGTAGGAGGCTGCTATTGTCGAGGGTGGTAACATCAATTATTATATAAGCCTCGCCAGTTTGGGCCAATGCACTACGGTTCGCCTAAAACGCAAAACCCCTAAACGCGATCTATCGATCGATATTCGAAACATGTCTTTTTTTATTTCGTAAATTTGGAGATATCTGCAGTCAACTAGAAGCGGAATTGAGAGAAAACAAAAGCTCCGAGAACCTAGTGGATGTGATGCTGCTATCAGCAAAAAAAACGGGATTCAGTAAGCAGGGTAGTTTGTGTCGTTCACATGGAGCTACAGAAAGAGGAGCGTAGACGCAAGTCTGCTGCCCGTGGTGATGGCTGATTAGCTGAAAGTGGCCCTGTTAAGTAATACTGAAAGGTGGTTCCGCATGGTCAAGCGGAGACGAAAGAGGTGTTAAGCTTAGTCGGTAAGAATCCGAACACAACTGCTGGCGGTCTCTGCTACACGGCAAGATTCCCCATCTCTACCCAAAAAAAGAGAATACAATCTGTGTTGCATGGGACACCGATTTTTGGTGTGTTGTGTCACCACGGACACGAACAGCACAGGCAGGCCCTTAGTATGGTTGATGGCGTGGACCTTTAGGCACTGACTATCTCGTGCAGTCGAGTCATGTAGGATGGCTTACGTCATGACTCCCATTTTCCCTCATCTTTCGGATGGGCATTCATATTAAGCCGATTCACATAACCTGGGCTAGTTAGGAAGAATAGCCCAGTGCAATATATCTATGCGCCTATACCTAGCTAGTTTGTGGATTGATGTCCACACGGCGCCCGAGTCGCATTGCTGATTAGTAAACTGAAGGGGTCAAGCTGCATTTTATTTATAAATTTGTGGACTGAAACTCTTTAAAACTTTCTCACTGGAAACAAATGATTTTGAGATTTTCTATTTTCACTACTGGTAAAACTAAGAGCAATGGTGTCTATGTCTCAGATTGGCTGAGTAGGTAACGTAGAGGGTGGATAATCGAATGGTCATGGATTCGATGCTGGCTGCGAGCTGCTTTTTTCAAGTTCAAGTTTTTAGTGTCATCCTTTAACCCTCCTATAGTTGGAATACTTATTATTTTCATGCACTGGACGAAGAAATCCCCAATTGACAATTAGATCCTGTCAATAAAATATGGAAGGTTCAAACAGTGCGATTGACCGGGACCGTAAAGCTTAGTCATTCCCTTGACGGTATGGTTCCGATAGATGACTCCACATGACATTCAGTCTCAATAGAAGGTATCAGCAACTAGCATGAAATTTATACCTTATAAAGGGTGATTTTTTAGGAACTTTCTTTTTCGCAGCTCACGCGGGTTTCGTGTCTTGTGTTATCTTCAAACATGTTCATTGTGGTCTATAATTTAACAATGAATCGACTTACAAACGAACAACGCTTGCAGATTGTTTAATTTTATTATCAAAATTCATGCTCGGTTAAGAAAGTGCATCGTGCACTTTAATCATTTTATGGTCACTTCGGGCAACCTTCTGAAGCGCTACTGACATGTGGTTTCAACAAGACGGTGCCGCATGCCACACAGCACGCGAAACCATGGCCTAATTGAGAGGCGAGTTTGGTGAACAGTTTATTTCACGTTTGGTTTCGGTCAATTGGCCGCCTAGATCGTTCGATTTAACGCCTTTAGACTATTTTTTGTGGGGCCATGTTAAGGCTCATGTCTATAGTGACAAGCCCACAACGGTTGACGCACTGGATGCCAATATTGAAGAATTTATTCGTGAGATACCGGCCGGTATGTTGGAGAGAGTATGCCAAAATTGGACCCAGCGTATGAACCATTTGAGGCGCAGCCGCGGTCAACATTTACATGATATCATCTTTAAACATTAAATTTTATAGATCGTTCTATCGATTCAAATAAAGATTTCATACATTTTTCTGAATTTTATGTTTTTTTATTTAAATCCGAAAGCTCTTAAAAAATCACCCTTTACTTCTACTATTCTAACACAAATTTGTTCTGCTACGTGAAATTCGTGAAATCGCACGCGATGCCAACTGGCAGTTGTCATCGCATAATAATAATTTAAACGAGCAGAGTCCGATTTTGATAATTAAATGTAAAAACCTCCAAAATAAAAGTTTGACTATGTCAATTTCAGGCTCCATTTGGTGATACTAAATAGCTGCCAAATGGCAGCTCGCGATGCAGTTTTTTGACGAGCTACCAATTGGAGTCAGTGTGAATACAACTTTATATCGCCAGATTGAGCGTTAGACTTAAGAAAATGAAAGGGGCTGTCGTCTATCGCCTTACAGAAAGCCAGCTCCCCTGGTTTCAAATACCAAAGGTCAGGCTGACCAAGCTTCTTTCTTTATTTATCTTTGCCCTTTAAATCTTGAGCTCCGTTTTATTGGGACCTATGGAATTGTTCGTTATCAAGTCAAACATTCACAATGCCTTTCGTCTTTTGGACCCTTTATTCGAGTACATAATAAAGATTTCAAAAATTGTTTACTTACCTAAGCGAAAGACCATGACCTCACTCCCTTAAAGGCAACGACAGTTTATCCGACCAATAGCCGGTATGCCTCCCTTTGGAACCCCACCTTGGGATGCGACTCTAGCTGGTCGACTTGTCGTGCACCACACTCCACCTCGAGACCAACACCATGATGTTTAGGGACCATGGTCCCTTGGGCATATCCATCCCCGAGGTACACTATTCGCTAAATATTTCTCAATAGCAGGAGTGACCATCCTTTGGCTCCTTTCAGTTACACCTAACGAATTATGCTCGCCTGCCGCAGCATCGTTGTGCCTGTGACTACTTGTCTGCTTAAAGTGATGCCCACACCGGCGCGTCAGCGAATATTCGCGGCGAATTTTTCCGCGGCGTCAAAATTGTAACACACTGCGTTGTATGGAGATGCCCACACCAACGCGAATATTCGCCAGTTTTGCAGTATTTTTTCCGGTTCGAATATTTGCTACCTAATGTCATTTTATTAAAATAATTTATTTGACAGGTGCAGTGTAGTACAACTTGATGTTGGTGTACCCGAAAAAGATGTAGATTTGGAATGAGTTGTTTAGGAATTGACCGAGCATTTAAGTTTTGAATGTTTTATGGTATAAGTGGATGAGTAAAAGAAGTAACCTTTTTAGAAACATGAATTCCAAGGAAGGAAGGTTTTTACCCATTGTTTGGACTTACACAAATAAATTGCCCTATTGTGGCTAGTCCGGCGACACCCCGATCGTATCGCTCGGCCGAAGAATTGCAGAGATATTGACTATTTTCCAAATCGACTATTTTCCAAGTGCATCTAGGTTGGCAACTAACAAAAGCTTACATTTTGTGAATTATTGACCGTAATCTCTGACCACCCTGTGCATTGACCGGAAAAATAAAGAGGATCCGATGACCCTTTCGGCAATTTTATGGTGAGTCTAGCGCCACCTCGGTCGATCCGCCACACCAAAGGATTGCAGAGATATCGACGGATTGCCGAAAGAATACAAGGTCAATCGTTTCATTCATGAATAGTATACGATAGGAAATAAGGATCCTGGTGGTTCGGTACTTGCGTTTGTCCCTAAGTAGTTACATACACGATTGAATATTCTATTGAATTGAATATTTACTTTGCATAGTTACGCCATATTTTGCTTGGTTACGCCCGCCATCGTAAGGATTCTACTAAAAATTAATATGCAATTTCATACGATGGCGTAACCAAGCAAAATATGGCGTAACTGTGCAAAGTAAACATTCAGTTCAATAGAGTATTCAAGCTTGTATGTAACTACGCATTTTGCGTAACCCATGCTAAGTAAACAGATACATCTATTCAATTCAAAACAGCCACAAAACAATGTTCAAGCTTTGTGTCTTTTCTATACGATAAGACTAACCATTCGACGGGCACAAGATAAGATGTAAGAGCTTTCGGTTACGCGATAGTCAATTCAAACAATCAAATCGAACACTCCCGCAACTTTTTTTTAGGGTACGGTTTAACAAGGTTGTACTGCACTGCATATTTCCATCAATTTGCGCATGTCAATAATGTCGAATTTCACGTTGATTGCTTCCGCTTACGCTTTTACATAATAAGTAAAGATGCTGCGACATTTTGATGTAGTGCACGAAAATCGCAGAATGATTATAAATGTTATAATAATTGTATTTGGTCAGTTCTTGCAGTTATTCTCTATCATGTCTAAGTTCCTTCCTTACATAAATCTAATACCTTTTCTAAGGCAACAACATGATATCAGCTGTGAGTGACAGTACCCAGCGAATTATTCGCGCCGCGCCGGTGTGGGAACCCAAAAATGTGCCGCGAATTTTCCGGCGCGGATTCGCGACGGAAAATTCGTGACGCGTTGGTCTGGGCATCACTTAAAGCAGACTCGTAGCGCTATCGTTCACTTCAGGACGACTCCTTCTACTTACTAGGCAGCAATTCGACTCAGGCCGTGTGGTCATAATCCACAAACTAGTTATAGGCACGTAGGCATTTTCCACCAAGGCCATTCTCCCTAACCCTCCCTTCGTGATATGCGAAGCCGCCAGCTCCGAGGCTCTACACGATCGCTTATGATGGATTCCTCCCCTACGAGGAAACATTGCGTCGTGTTGGACTTGTATGACTGCCTTTCCGAAGGAATAGGAAAAAGTCACTCATGCCGCGAGCCACCCAACATGACTCAGGAGCACAGGAATGCCATCGCCCGAATGGTCTTTGTACAGGTACCCGGCGGCCATAGCGTATCAACCATACAAGAGGGATCCCTGCGCTGCACGGGTACGTGGCGGCGCAACTCACCGAAAATCTCTGTCCAACTAACCAGTGTCACATGGACACAGACTCCCCTGTTTAAAAGGAGATGGCACTGTGTGTATTTATAGACATTGATGGAGCTTTGAGTACATTGGAACGGCGACATTACTACAAGCACCTAAGTGGAACGAATGCGCTAATCGAGAAACATTTTTACCAGTATAAGCAACACCACCCTTTCCGCCTCAGCAACTCGTTACACTGACCTGGAAACTTTGCTTGATCTCCCGCCACTAGCAGGGGCGAGAATCGGTATACCCTGGGTGTCAACAATACATGAAATTCGGCTGACAGAATTAGTGGTGGGCATTGAAGTTTTGAATTAGAAGACTAAATTGCTAACGAAGCATCGTTTTTGGACCACGACGCCAGGATAGATATTTGCAAGGTATACTGCAGAATGAGGATATGTATGCTAGTATGCGAGAGCATGAGACGTTGTTCGTGATATTGAACCGAATGCAACAGGCATCGATGATGTTGAAAAGGAGGAGTCAATCGGTGTAGGCAATCTCTCCCTTTCTTTCATTCGTAACGTCTTGTATACATGGCATGGTGCGTTGACTCAGCTATAAATGTCGGTGAGTATAAAATGTTACTAAAACTATTAATAGAAATACATAGGCGAAAAGGCAGCTGGACCGGAGAAAACCCCCCGCAGAATTTTGGTAGAAGACAAAATATGTCGGGCTTAGTTAGTCCATGGATCCCATCAAAAATATTAAAAGGGGACAACTGATGCCTGGCGATTTCCTGTAAAGCAGGGCTATTGAGCTAACATCTCACACACTAAAGAGAAACTTGTCTGCGCCGATTGACGGGGAGGGCACTGTTCAATGACTATCAGTGCGGACTGCGGAAGGACGGTGAATCTAGAATCCACGCCATTCAGTTTTCGGTCTGAGACAGAGAGAGGGACATGAGTCTCAAATGCCGTCATCTTTCATATTGGAACGCTGGTTTCACTCAAAAATGAAATTCACCACCAAAACAGATTTGATCGTTAACCTTTCAAGAAATTTCTGCCTTCCATTCTTGTCTGGGGTCAAGCAAGCATTTTATCTAGAGAGTGTAGCTAAGAAAACTGCAAAGTTCTAAATTTTCCACTATTAGAAACATTTAATTTCCACGCTATCCATACCACCGACATTACACGTTACACAATTATGAATCCCTTGTGTAAAACGCTGCAGTTTCTACGGGCATTTCGTTCCCACTAAGAGGCTTGACTTTCACTTGTGCAATGGGTCATACTTACTTGCCGAACGTGGGTCATACTTACTTAAATCTTTGTCCAGACGAAATTGCTTCAAGTTGAACAGAGACGCTTTTCCACGTTCATCCATTTTTCTTTGATCCTTTTACACTTTTTTTTACAACAAACAACTTTTTTTCGTCACCATCTAACGCTACATGCGACTAGACAGCTGTCAGCCAAGAACAGAAACCAAGAAACAGAAAAAGAAGACCACTCAGCACCTCAGCACTCAGCTCACTCTTTGTTAGTTCACGGTTCCCGCTCAGAGTGCGTGGGGATTTGACATCTGTTCATCGAATTCTCTTATACACCACGAACAGCTGTTTAAGCGTCCGACTCGTGCGCCTCTACTGGTGAAATGGTGGCAGCAAGTTAGCGATTGTTAGAGCCTTGAAAACCTAGATGGCACTGAAGAACAGCGAAATTTGAATTTTTTTTAGTCAAATATGACAAGCCGACTATTGATCGGACTCTCTCAGATAAATTCTGTGAAGGAACTAGGACTGTACATTCATGGTGGATAATATTTTTATGGTAGGTAGTGTGGCTCATTTGGAGAAAATTAATGTACAACGGGACCCCTCTATTTTTAACCCTTACAATGTTATAGCATTTTTTGTCAAAATGCACGACTTGCTGAACTAAATCAAAATTTGCCACGCCACCAATCATTTCATCCGAGATATGACTTGACTTTCTGAAACTACATAAAATTTCCAATAAAACGACACCTCGCCCGTTACGAAGTTGCTCGTATCTTCCGAGATCCACCCGTTCAAACTTTAAAGAAATTTTAAAATTGCATACGATTTTATTATTTGAATTTTTTATGAAAAAAACAATTTTACAATTTCTTTAAAGTTTGAACGGGTGTATCTCGGAAGATACGAGCAACTTCGTAACGGGCGAGGTTTCGTTTTATTGGAAATTTTATGTAGTTTCAGAAAGTGAAGTCATATCTCGGATGAAATGATTGGTAGCGTGGCAAATTTTGATTTAGTTCAGCAAGTCGTGCATTTTGACAAAAAATGCTATAACATTGTAACGGTTAAAAATAGAGGGGTCCCGTTGTACATTAATTTTCTCCAAATGAGCCACACTACCTACCATTAAAATATTATCCACCATGAATGGGACACCCTGTATAATCGCAAAGGATGATTTGCATGAATCGGCCTACAATCAATTCATTTGTGTAATTCGACAGGGACTTCCAGAAGACTTTGTTCTGTTTGTAAATAATGGACATTGAGGCTAGAAAACGAACGAAACAAAGGTAGATTTTTGGAAGTAACGGATTCAGTAGTTTTAACTCTTATTTTTTAGGGGCTTGCATCACAACGAACTCCGAATTCCTTATAGGACAATCACGTCTAAGCCAAGAGTCGACAAAATACGGTGCGCCAAGGGTTTGCATCCGGCCCGGCCCGCACATCAGATTTGCGAACGCTGTAAAAATAAACAGGTAAGTTGCAAATATAATCAATCAACGCTCCAACAAATTTAGAGATTATTGTTGGGAGTCCTTTATTTCTAAAAGCACAGCTTATCGGGCCTGTTGTAGTAGCGTTGATGAACGTCAGTAGGAGGAACAGTGCAAGTCACATGTGTGCCATCTACGTGATCGTCTGTTCGGAAGCTCCTGATCAGTTGTTTAATTTTCCGGTCCCACGGACTGTTTGGACCTTCGGCAATTTTATGAGGAAGAGTTTTTAATTGGAGATTTGTTCATCCAGGGTATGCACTCTCCTTTGGAAATCAATCACCGTTGGCCGTTGATACTCTAACTTCGAGCCATCCGGCGGAGAGCCATAATACCCTGGATCTGGCTATATCCGAGGTACACATGTGTGACCCTTCTTCCATCTCCCCTAGCCAAGAGCCTTTGTCTCACGTATTTCGAACTTCTATCTATCGCTGAACCCTTTGGCCTGTCACTACCCTTCGCTCGTAGAGTGAAAGGGTATACTAACTTTGTTATGAAGTTTGTAAGGCATTGAAAGAAATCATCTCCGACCATATAAAGAGTATACAACATATAAGATCAGCATTAGAGATGAGCATCGAAAGAAAAACATCGATGGTTACCATCGAAAAAACATCGAGACCAAACCATCGATGGTGAGAAAACAGCGAACCAAAATCATCGATGTTTTGGGTTTTTTGAGTACTCATAAAAAGTAGTCACTTTAATTACAAAAATTAACCTGATTGAGTAGAAATATGGTTTAGTTTATGGTTTTCCTTCATTGCCTCCTCCACATACCAGAATGTAAGCGTTTTTTTGTATAATATGCATTGTTATCGGACCCACAACCCACCGCATAGAGCAACTAGTGGTACGACGACACACACGACCCGTGTGACGACGACTTGGAAAAGTACGCGACGGGATGACAGTGGGCAAACATCTTTAGATTTTGCATAGGATAGTTGGGGATGGCCCCCTGATTAGGGGAAAAAAGTCCTCACTGATTGGAGGTCCGCAACCTTGAAAAAGTTGTTAAGTGTTTTCAGAGATTATTTCAAAAACGGCAAAAAACAGACAAGTTTACCACCTACAGGTATACCGTCAGGGGTGTACCTAGGCTTTTTGGCCTTATCTCCCGGTGCCTCGAGAGTTTTAGATCTTCGGCATTTTATTGACTTCTTATTGTCTTATTGTCAAATTGAGATTTCTTCATCCAGCGAATGCACTTACCTTCAGAAAACCAAACCCCGGGGTTGCAACACTAGCTGGTTACTCGGGTAACAACCTACAGCCACCTTGATGGGCAAGTACCATGGTCCCCTGGGCACACCCATCCCCGAGGTACGCTATTCGTTGACGACTTCTCTATAGCAGGTGTGATCCTCCTTCGGCCTCACATAAACACTCAGACGTGCATGTCCCAGGCTCGTTGAACCTGTTGTGACTACTCGTCTCGTCTGCTTAAAGCAGACTCGTAGCGCTGCTCAGGTACGTGGTGACGCAACTCACCAAAGACCTGTGTCCCACTACACCGCCGCGCTGTGTCAGAGCCAGCCCCCCTGCGGGAAAAAGATACAGACGAATGGTTCAGAACAAAAAAAAACTACATAAAACTTCTTTTGCAACCATACATGTATAATACATTCGAAATTTTTTGTAAAATTCGGCGCTAGACTATTGCTGCTCCAAATATTATGCTGCATTTTTCGTTCTTAAACCATTTGTCTGTATCTTTTAACGTATTTGAAATAATCGTTAATAACTCAAAAATTTACCCTTTTTTTTAAGGTTGCGCATCTTAAATCGGGAAGGACTTTTTTTCCCATATTCAAGAGCCATCCCCAACCATCTTGCAATAATCCGAAGATGTTTGAATTTTGCCGACCGAATATCGTATTCTTCTTAGACAATAATTGAACATACTTCGACCGTCCGTCGATTGGGCTGTTTATGGTATTCGCATTCACTTATAAAGACAAAGTTTAGTTGTAGAAAAAAATTATGTTGAGGAAAGAAACATCGATGGTTGAAAACCATCGATGGTGAAAACCATCGACCATCGAAACGCAAACCATCGATGGTGAAAAACACCGACACAAAACCATCGATGGTAAACATCGACCATCGGACCAAAAACATCGATGTTTTCGAAACATCGATGTTCGATGCTCATCCCTAATCAGCATGACTTGGTGAGTCAATTGGGCGATGTTTGTCTGTCTTTCTGTCCGTCTGTTGCAGCGCGTTTTTCTCGGCCGCTATAAAAGCTACAGAGCTGAAATTTTGCACAAATGCTTATTTATGTTGCAGGCTGTTTGTATGTTTGAATCATCCAAATTGGATCACTGTGTCATGGGGCTGCCATACAAACCTAGACCTAGTCCCCCAAATTGAGTTCTTATAAGAAAAACTTTTTTAATTTGTCCACCAATTTCAAGCAATTCTCATACAAGTATCTTTTTATAGAGGCCAGAAAACATATGTAAAAATGAATGGGGCCGTACAACCGTCCCCCCTTTTGGTTCTTCTCAGAAACATTTTTTTTACACTAATTTCACAAAACCATGAATTTATGTGTCTTTATCGAAAAAAAAAAAATAAAAAATGTCCAAACAAGTCCAATGAGCAATGAAGTCGTACTATGTGGCCCTTAGAGAGAGCATAGCAACCCATGCCATGCGTTAGTCTAGAGTGGCTATGCGCTCACACAACACATACACTGGTCGGCATATGTATTTTGACATCTCATACCCTCCAGCCCCGACACTGGTTTTGTTTAACTAAAGCCAATAACGGTAAATTTCTTTTATCAAAATTAAAGCGCATACCGACAGCAATAAATATGCTTAATATTTTTCCTGTCCTCTTTCGGACTCTCATCCTATAGAAAAGAGAAAATATGGAGGCGTAATTCTGGTGTGCCATAAGTATTTTGACAACATTTAACTCTTTGATTGCACCCATTTTTTCGCAAGAACTGATGCATAAAACATGTTTTTATTAATTTTTGAGTTCCACATATTAATTTTCAATGATAAAAAATATCACCAGTGGCTCGAAACATAAACAAAAATCAGAATTTAGAAGATTGGTTTGAGCATCGATTGATGCAAGCCTTAGTCCTGGTTTACACATTGAATACGCTACTATTGAATTTTATTTTATACGGTAAACTGTTTATTACCAAACAAAAAAATGTTTCAAAACAAAATAAAAACAAATCTTGACGCTCTCTGAAAGAAAGCGAATGTAAACCCCGAGTGATGAGTGAGCCACGATGAAGAACTCTGAGAAAGAAGTGAAATTTAAGCCAAATTGTGCCGCAAAAAAACGAATATAACTTCCGACGATTCAATGACGACCAAAAGAAGCTTTGGCCATGGAAACAGTGATTTGAACTTAAGCAGCCTAGGCCATTGTAAGCAAAATATCCCTGCATCATGAGAGAGCCTCCACTGTGGTATTAATTTGGATAACCACATATCCGTTTTTCCACATAAACTGGGCATTTTTTTAAATATTATTTTTTTTTTTAAAAATGTAATAAAATAACGAATATTAGCTGAAAAAGGTTTTTTCGAAAGTTGCAGTAGCTTGAACTTTTTCCTTAGTAACAGAGGTTTGCTTTTGGTATTGTTTTTAAATCTTTCTTTGTTTTCACTTTATCTGCGTATGCATGCAATCTGCCGAAGGTGGTCGTTATTATCTCTGCCTCCGATGGCACATTCTTCATATTCATAATATCCTTTGATTCAATTAGGACATTTTCCCTAAATATTTGGAAGATTTTTCAGTAATGATTCGATATACACATCCCATTTCTTGTGATGCATGGAATAGTTTTCTAGTTCTTTTCTCTTATTCAATTCTGGTGTTTAATAATGAACAGTCTACCTTATGAAATTAAATTCAATTGCAGCGTCTCCAACCTTTAAACCAGGGTTGAAGTTTGCCTCTACGGAGGCTTAAACCAAACTTCGAATTTCTGATTTTTTCCAATGTTTCAAGCCACTGGACACATTTTCTGCTTGGAATTCAAAATATAACCACAAATCATTAATAAAATTATGTTTTATCCATTTTTTCCAGAGAAATTGGTGTACAATTAAAGATTTAAATATTGTCAAAATACTTATGTCACATCAAAATTTCGCATCAATCTGTTCTCTTCTTTATAGCAAGAGAGTGCGAAAATGGACAGGAAAAATATTGAGCATATTTATTGCTGTTGATACGTACTTTGATTTCCTTATAAGAAATTTACCGTTATTCACTCTAGTTAAACAAAATCAGTATCTTGGCTCGAGAGTACCAGATGTCAAAATACATATGCCGGCTAGTGTATATGTACGTGTTTGACTCCAAATTTAATACACTATACTCCACGAATTAATTCAAACGTCAAAATATTGTCGATGCAATTATTAATCCTTCTGTCGCCGCCTACGAGCTATTATGCCTGAGGTGTAGCTGAATCTTCGGTGAAATCAATCTTATTTTTTGAAGAGGTCTAATTTTGGTTCTAGAAATAGTTTACATACATACATACTATGTCTTACGATGATACGCCGTTTTTTCATTTCTTTAGACATAGTTTATACACTCGGCCGCAAAACTATCGACTCAACCTAAAAGCGCGTGCATTTGTACGTGTTTTTTTGAAAAGTATAGCAGTTATCCATAAAAGTCGTATGTCATTGAAAAGCTTAAGGCCTTAGCTTTACGTTGGTACCATTTTAACCAATATTTGGTGAGCACTTTTAAAATTGATGCTCTTTGAGCGAAATCGTAGCGAAAATGAGCAAATATGAAAATGGTTTTGGATAGTGTGAAAACGGTGCCATTTTTATTTTCTGATGCCCACTCTAGACTAACGCATGCAGTGGGTTGCTATGCTTTCTCTAAAATGGGGCCATGCTCCCGCATCCCCCCAATAAAGTTTTCTCAGATAATATTTTTATTTGCCCACTTATTCCAATAAAACCTCACAAAAATATTGTTTTATCGACGCCACGGAACTTGTGTGAAAATGGGCGGAAAATAATGGATGGGGTAGGATTAAACAAGTCATAGGTATCTACGCCCGAATAAACTTTTAGACATCTTTTAGCCCGAAGAGAGTGAAGGTACCCAAATTTCGGCCGCGTTCGACATTAGCCTCGGTCTCGTTTTTTCTTATAGCGATGGGGAATCTTCAAAAGATACTGCATGCTCAGTAGCAAAGACCCGCGAGCATGTCAATGATGTCGGATTTTACTGACTAAATTTAAATATGTCTATTATCACCGCTTGCCCCTGTGGAATCACCTTTCAGGATTGCATCACAGGGCCATAGTTCCAGCTAATCAGCCATCGACGCGGGTAGCAGACTTGCGGGAGCCTAATCTCACCATTAATGCGGTACGATAGCTTTGACCGTCTGAATCGTTGACCTTCAATTGTCGCGGTTAAGTGACCTTGTCCTCCAGTTTCGGAACCCCATCATCTGGTGGCATCTTCACATACAGTGTTCTCCCAGTGAGCTCTCGGTCGTCCACGCAACCTCGCTCCGTCAATTCGTTGTGCATTCATCACCTTCTTTGGCATGCGATTATCGTTCAATCGTTGTACATGCCCGCCCATTGCAAACGTTATAGCTTCACGATTTTCGATACTTCCAGCTCATCGTACAATTGATACAACTCGTGGTTGTACCGGCTACACCATTGATCTCGCTCGCGAACGGCCCCGAAAATCTCCGAAGGACCTTTCGTTCGAATCTGTCCAGAAAAATTACGGATGCTTGGGTGAGGGTCCATGTTTTGCAGCCATAGCATAGCACGGGTCGGCTGATCGTTTTACACACGCGGAGCTTCGTATTCCTGTACGCATGCTTCGAATTGATAATTTGGAGGACCGACTTATTGGCTAGTTGTATCCGTCGCTTAATTTCGTCGGTTTCGTTGGCATCCTTTGATAAGTTACAGTTGAAGTTGTCGACATACTCGATATTGAGGTCCCCCACTGTGATGCTTGAATTTACTGGCTTCCTTGTTTTTGATTGCATCATGGCCTTTCTTTTGCTTTCGTTGATATGTAGTCCAACTTCCTTTGCGGCGTTATTGAGGTTATGCAGAAGGCTTTCTGCATCGCCCAATCTTCGAGACATCGATGTTGATGTCGTCGGCGTACGCTACTAATTGATTCGACTTGATGAGTAGAGTTCCGCTGCTGTCCATATTCATGGCTCGAATTACATACTCCAGAGCAAGGTTGAAGAGCGTCGCCGCCAGCCCATCGCCCCGCTTGAGTCCAGTACGAGTTTCAAATAGGTCAGTGTGTCTGTTCTGCACTCTGACCTACGAGACGGTATTAGTCATCGTCAGCCTTATGAGTCGCACTAGCTTTGCCGGTATACCAAAATGCAGCAATATGTGTACAGTACACTTCGATCGGTACTGTCGTGTGCCTACTTGAAGTCTACAAAGATTTGGTATACGTCGATATGTTATATTACCAGCACTTCTGGAGTAATAGCTTCAAGGCTTAGAAAAAGCATAGTAACCCATGCCATGCGTTAGTCCAGAATGGCCACCAGAAAATAAAAATGGCACCGTTTTCACACTATTGCAGTTCATATGATGCGTGAAAATTTTATTCAAACGTCAATTTTTTGTTTACAATTGAGAATATAAAATCCGCGTAATATTTATTATTCTCTTAAAATGCCAACGTGATACTTAACCCTTCTGTTGGCGTATAGATCCAGACAGACCATTGGTACTATATCTTGATGAAAAATATCCTTCAACAATATTTTCCACCCTTTGCATATATGTAGATATATTTCAAAGGAACCGACGGCCACAAATGCGATCTAACGTTCGGCGAAATGTAAACATTAGCGACGTTTTTTTCGTATCGCGTGTAAGTCTGACTCGAAAAAAACGATCGCGGGTAACATCCCGGTTAAGACCAAACAGCTGATATTTGACAGTTTTTGTGCATCTTTGACTCGCTTTCGTCGGCTTATTTTTTAGATGTGGTGGATTTTATCACAAAAGATGATTATTTCTTTGCAAAATCTTTTCTCGTGATTAGAAAAACTCTCACATTTGGTTTGAAAACACAAATTCCCTCATATTTCCCCTATGCGTCCGCCATCTACATTTGAGCTCTATCCCGTGTAGGGTAGTTGCACGGGTTAACTTTACCTGGGTAAGTGTCATTTTTTTTATATGAAGTTCTACCCAAACCTGCACGGGATAAACACAATAAAACGTCCCTTATGTCTAAAGAAACGAAAAAACGGCTCATCATCGTAAGACATAGTATGTAAACTGTTTCAAGATCCAAAATTAAACCTCTTCAAAAATTAGGATTGATTTCACAGACAATTCAGCTACACCTGAATTAATAGCTCGTAGGTGACGACAGAAGGGTTAATAATTGCATCGACAATATTTTGACGTTTGAATTATTTCGTGGAGTGTAGTGTAATAAATTTGGAGTCAAACACATATGGGTTGTGTGATCACATAGCCATTCTGGACTAACACATGGCATGGGTTACTATGCTTTTTCTAAGCTTCAAGGTAAGAAGTTGATCGGTCGTTGAACGACCAGGTTTGAAGCCGCCTTGATATTCGCCAATGATTTGTTCTGCGTACGGATTAACTCTCTGTTCCAGAATTTTTGATAAAATCTTATAGGTCGTACAAACTAATGATGTGCGCCTATTTTCCGGGATTACCTCAATATTTTTAGCAGTAGCACATGTATAGCGTTGGTTAGGCACGTTCCACCGTGCTTCAGCAGTTCTGCTGGGATCTCGTCAACGCCCGGCGCTTTATTACGTTGGACGTTGAACGGGAGGACGTGGTTCTGCTAACTGCTCAAGACTCAAGAGCTGCCTCCGTGGGGGAGGTTGATGATGAATTGAGGAGCTCTTCAAAATGCGAGACCCATCGTTGTCCTTACATAGGCTTGTCCTGGGTTGATAACCATTCTTGATTGTGTTGATTAGTTTGTACGCCTATCTATCGTTCTTACTGGCTAATCTTTGGTTTATTTGCTGTAACTGCTTGTCAAAATGTTATCATTTCTTACGTCAAATTAACTTATTAGATACTCGCCGGTATATTGGCGTTAGGCTTCATTTTTCGATTCAATCGAGGCCCTGCATTCATCGTAGAACCGGTCTGTTCGTCTGCGCCGGGCTTTATACCCCACGACCTCCTCTGCAACTCCTTTGGTGCTGCCTTTGAGCTCCTCCAAGAACTCACGAATGCCTAAATTGCTGATGTTATTAAGCATGGGCGACAGTTTTTTCTAGAGTGCGGTAGTATACGCAGCCACCGTGGCATCATCAATCAAATTGTCAACCTCGAAGATCTTGGCAGGTTTGATTCTCGTTAGGTGCACCGAATCTGCACCTGTAGTAGGTCGTCTTCACCAAATAGTGATCGGATTTGCAGTTGGCTCCTCGATAGGATCGGACGTCTAAGACATTCGAGGCCCATCTCTTGCTGACCAGTACGTGGTCGATCTGGTTCATGGTGTATTCATCCGGAGACTTCCAGATGCGTCGATGAGGGAAACATGTAGAGGTAAACAGGTTTCTGCCGCTCGTGAAGTCGATAAGTCGCTGATCGTTGTTGTTGCCTTTATCGTGGAGGCTGTGACCTCCAGTAGTTACACTATGTCAGCTTTTGTTTCCGACTTTGGCGTTAAAGTCTCCCAGCAGCAGCTTAACGTCGTTTGATGGAAGAGCGTTTGTATGTGGTTGTAGAACTCGTCCTTAATCGCGTCTTCTTTTACTTCTGTAGGGGCATGCGCATTGATGAGCCAGAGATTAGCGAAATGGGCCTTGATACGGATCGCACATAGCTCGTTTATGGGTTTGAAGCCGATCTTTCAGCTGCTTACTCATGATGAAAGGTCGTTAATCGCGCTTTTGAGCCATTTAGTTTCCTGGATTGCAACTATGCTTTGTATTGTTCTACCTGATCCAGGAGGGCGCTTAAGGCCCCCGGTCTATTCAGGGAGCGTACATTCCAGGATCCGAAAGAGTAATCAGTTGTTCGTTTGCGGGGTCGTCGTTGTTTTGTATCCGTCCAATCCGAGGCTTTTGTTTCAGGTTTCTTGACTTGAAGTTTTTTCTTAGGATGAGTTGTCGGCATATCGCTAAACCATGATAGGGTTAACCATTGAAGAAAGCCCATCATGGGGATACCTCGAAGAAGCTGCTTTGGTGGTTGATTTAAACGTTTTCTGTCACCTATCACGTTAAGTAACCTGAGACGCTGAAGATGTTAGTACAGCACTCAGGCGCAGCGGTTACTCGAATAATGCGGGAAAGTATAACGCCCCATAGAGAAACAAAGGAATTTGTCGGAGCCGTTCATCCTATGAAGCTCCTCCTGCATAGCTAAGGGTCCGCAGTTATCCCACAACTGAAGAGGATATAGGAATCGACCAGAGCCTTTCAACCTTTATCTTCCCCCTTGCGGGATCCATATCCATAATCCAATCCAATTACATATATGAAAATGAGGGAATAAATTTGTGGTGTTTACCGGTAACAGACTAGCATGCGAGAAACGATTTGTGTTCACCGATGACACATGGTAAGTAATCTTGTTTTTCTCTAGGGCTAACATCGAATTCTAATTCAATCTAAATTTAATCTAATTAGGCTAATAAGCCTTTTAAAGGCGTGACTTGATGGATCTCGACCATTTCCAGTGTCCAATTCCGACACTGTACCCAGCACGAGCAGACTAAATTGGCGTTTTTTCCCTTTGGAAAATAATATTCAAAAAATCGAATGTTATCTTTATATTATTTGGCCGCACACACACAGTCAATCCAATCCAAATCCAACTGTATAAAAATAGATTTTCTTTCTGTCAAATTTGAATTTTTTTCAGGCCATTCCCCCACATTGTAGACGGTGGTTTTTGATCTTTTTATGATTACACTCTACATAGACACAAAGCCCTATTGAGCGACTCCAAAAACCCATCTTGTTCACACCCATATCCCTGCTAGCCATAATCGGTGAACGATAAATCCAAAGAGACGGGGGAATGCAAAAATTGTCGTAGTATTCACTCTCTCATCCACACGCGTTGGCTTATGTACTTCTACTGAATCTCCATCACCCGATGACTGTCCCGATGAAGATTCGGTGCCAATTCATCGAGAGATATTTTGATGCATTGCTTATGCCATGGCTAGTAGGGATGATTTTTTCTAGTATCTCCCTTTCTCATCTCATAAGCTGTCAATTAAACTCTTAACCGTCCTGAAAGTACCGGTTTTAAGTCTAACTGTCCAGGTTTGACATCTCTAGTAAATAGAAAAAATTGTGTTGCTTAACGTTTTATATATACATATTTGTAAATGTACCCTCTGTATCCCTATATTAGTCAAATATCTTACTTACATTCCATGCTCACTTAAATTCCTAAATCTTAGTTCATCAGTAGTCAATAAAACCCTTGTCTTTTCGCCTCCTAACCAATTATTATACACTTAACAGTCAATTGGACGATGTAATTCTAAAAATCCTATGCATGCTAGTAACGGAAACGGTGTCGTATGTACTTTATGTGACACATGTGGCAACTAAAAAATCTTCATAAATTCCTAAAGTCAATGATAAATTTACAGAGATTCGCCAGCAGGATATCAATCACTTGAATAAGAGTCCCAGCATGAAAGCTCAATAACAACAGCAGCTATGGCGACTACTAGGCCAAATCCAGTGACATGAAGGGTCTTAAAAAATGTCTCGTCGTTTGACGAGCAAATGCATACTTCGTCATCTAGTCTGGGAAACACATGCTTCCAATTTCCGATATGTCACAAAGTGTTGTTCGATGTTATGTGCGTCCTTGATGCGTGTATTACACTTATCGTCTATTCCTATGAAAGCTACATCGTCTCGTGAAAGGAATTCCAGGAATGGCCTCGAATTGCTTTGGTGAGCAAGTGGCTTTAGTGCGCATATTTTTTTTAAACATACACGTTGTAGGTATTTTAACTTTGAGTTTGTTTTGATCAATTGAATTGAAAATCGTATTCGCACTCAAATGTTGGGTTTAGGGCCGCACATATACGGCGACTCCATATACGTATTTAATTGGATTAAAATGGATTTAAAATCCATGTTAAAAGGAGAGCTATAAGGGCATGCGGTGTGCCATTAACCGCAATCATGAACTCTAATTTTATCAAATTAAGTCTAGGAGAAGCTTTTGTTGTCAGGGTTACCACCTGCAGAAGGAAAGAGAGGGGAGGAGGTGTGCTCAAAAAATTCTTTGAGAGTATCCTATTTTTGAGGTGCAGTTGCTAAGACAGCCCTATGAAATAAAAGCTTAATTGATCAGATCAGACTACATATTCGATTGATAAATTAATAAATTCTTTGAAGAGACTTTCTATAATGACAGAGGGTACGTAGACACAAAAGATTCAAAAACGAGTCTCAACCATGCCGACCCTATAGAGCGATTATTATTAGCAGTGCTAACGAAGGGTAAGGGCAATCAACAACTTCTTTGAATGAGCGAGAGTTTGATGATTACCTCAATAGCGCATCCGCATTATTTTGAACCGATTCGTAATTACAGAAGAGACCCAGTCCATGACACGATCAAATAAAAATAGGTGGAGTTATGACTGCCCATTCCATTTGCTGCGACACTTCCCTCTATTCTTTTATATCCCGGCTGTCAACAAGTACGAGTTTATCCATTACAATTGATATCCTGGTAATGAAACCAATACCTTTAGCAAAAATTACCAAATTATAAACATTATTTGGTTGAAAAGGGACTGCCAATTTTTCACTCTTAGGTGGCTGGAATTTATTGCCTAAATATCCTCATCATCTGATCTTATGCCAGTCCTACACGGATCGGGGTTCGCCGAACCGAACAATAAGTGTGGGCCCGGCATTAGTCAAATTTTCATTTCTGAATATGTTACAATAAGGTAACCCACGGGACCTGTACACGTTTAAAATGTGTACGAAGAAAAATTAGAGCGGCAGTGATTTCGATAAAGAATCGATCCAATCAAAAGCAGGAGTTGTGCAGTTTGTAAGGCACAGTCATTCCAAGGCAATCAAGCTCTAATTTCAAATTCAAATTATAATTTTTGGCCAATTACGTCCAGATTTCTGTGCCCTGTGATGAATTAAGTTTGCAGCGATGCGATGCAGAGTGACACGAGACGTGTGACGAGATTTTTAGTTTCCATTGAATACGCTAAGATGGTCATACCTAGGGATACATCCAGAAGTAATGTTTTTTTTATTTGCGAGTAAATTAAGCGCGGCCCTTGAAGAAACAGTTGCAGCTACGGCTACGTCTCCGCTGAAAGGAAATGTGGAAAATCTGAACTGTCAATTATAGTATTTCCCAATTGAATAAATCCTTATCCAAAATGAAAAAAATCCTTATCCCAAATGAAAAAATCCCTATCCCCAATGAAAAACTCCTTATCCCAAATGAAAAATCCTTGCGTGTGAATTAAAATCAAATTAATTTAGGGGTGTTTTAAGTTGTTTCTTGCATTGAATTATGAGGTGGCCGTGGTTGGACATTTATGTAATTTTCGACTCGTACGTTAAGTTCCTTGGTTGTGGCTGGCTTTTGATATTCATCACATACACATACCGATCGTCATAAAATTTGTTAGGAATGTAGAATAACAGTCTTTGGCACGAAATACTTAGAAGTTAGTAGGACAAGGATAACAGGGTGTCACGGAGATTAGAAAATTTGTTCACTAAATAACTCGCGAACGGCCCAACCGATCGTCATGAAATTTGGTAGGAATGTGTAGAATGGTAGCAGTCTTTGGCACAAAATTTTTAGAAGTTGGTAGGGCAAAGATAACAAGGTGTCCCGGAGATTTGAAAATTTCTTCACTAAATAAGTCGCGAAAGGCTGAACCGATCGTCATGAAATTTGGTAGGAATGTGTAGAATGGTAACAGTCTTTGGCACGAAATACTTAGAAGTTGGTAGGGCAAAGATAACAGGGTACCCCGAAGATTTGAAGTCGAAGTTGACGTTTTTAGTTTTTGTCGGGCATGGACGCATGGGCATGGGCAAATCAAAGAACTCGAGTACATTTCATTTCAGTTGCTTCTTTGCAGTTTAACCCATTTCTTCCTAGCGTCGCGTGTACGAAGTTTGACCTCTGTAAACACCATCAAATTTAAATTGAAAAGGAATCATATAATTTTTAATGAACATTTCTTGGCTCTGTTTCTGCATATTTGTTATAGCGAATCAGCCGTTGGGTCCTTGAGGATATAAGAGAAGTAATAACACGGTTTTTAGGACATAACATAAGGACATAATTTAAAAAATATTCAAATATCTTAAAATCAATATCCAAATGCACTTTCTATACGACAAACAATTGCTAATTATTTAATTTAACTTGGTTTTGGAAAAAGGTTGGTCCTTGCTGCGGGGGAATGTGCTAAGCATAGGCGATGCGTTTACGCAACGTTGGGAGTTTCCCGGTACAGTAACACTGGGGCAAACGCATAAAGAGCAAAATATTTTCTTGCTATGTAACGCAGGTTTCGCATCAGCGATATCTTAAAATGAGTTCTAAATTCCTCACTATCTACGAGACACATGTGACTCATGGTATTCATATCCAGTACTCTTTTGTGAGTCACATGTGTCTCACTGAAGAAAGGAAAACGATAAAAGAAGTTGCGGGACAATGACAGCTAGATACTTGTCAGTTAGTCTAAAGCAATTTTCCAAATGCAAATTTCATGATGGTGTCGAGATATCGAAATATGTTTTAAGGATTTTCACATTGAGTAAAGGGGGCCTTTGTAGTGATGGTATATGTACCCTGAAAAGTCTATGGAATTATTGGTACAGTCTTCACTCCACAGTATGGTCTGAAGTCAACAAGTATGGGATCAGAAACCTTTTCCATTTAATGGCAGTTTTGTTAGAACATACCTACTAAGTAATTGTCTGCTAAGCTTTTCTGTAGTAAATTTTTCTCTGGCACTGGACGCAAGAACATATTTATTTCTAGTCAAGTTACTATTTACTTTTGTCAAAAGGAATTGTGAAACAATCCGGAATCGCTAAAAGGTTGTAAGACAGACTTCCCGGCGATAATTGTGGCTAGCAGTCTACATTTTGAGCAGTTCCCCTCTATGTATTTTAGCTGTTGACTTAAGCACCTAAATTGTAATATGCCTGTTCAAATCTGAAATAGCAAATATCGAAAACAAGCGAAAACCGGGACAAAGTTACTATGAATTACCACCAGACGCTAACGGCAAAATACGGTCGACCTCCATTATAATACAAATGGTCAGTTACTCGAACATCTAATAGTTAGTCTTTGCATATATAGAAGATTCACACAATTTTCAGAAAGCTTTACATTATATTGAAATTAATTTTTAAACTGAAAAGAAGCATGAAATGAAATGTACTCGAGTTCTTTGATTTGGCTTCTCATGCGTCAATGTCAAATAAAAACTAAAAACGTCAACTTCGACTTCAAACCTTCGGGGCACCCTGTTATCTTAGCCCTACCAACTTCTAAGTATTTCGTGCCAAAGACTGTTCCATTCTACATTCCTATCAAATTTGATGACGACTGGTATGCGTATGCGTATGTGATTAATATCAAAAGCCAGCCACAACCAAGGAACTTTACGTGCGAGTCGAAAATTGCATAAATGTTCAACCACGGCAATTGCATTAGCCAACCCCACGTAGCCGATCCTATTCATATCCTCAATAACATCAACCACACCTCATAATTCAATGCAAGAAACAACTTAAAACACCCCTAAATTCATTTTATTTTAATTCACACACAAGGATTTTTCATTTGGGATAAGAATTTTTTCATTTGGGATAAAGATTTTTTCATTTGGGATAAGGATTTATTCAATTGGGAAATGCTATAAATTTTAAATTATAGTACTGATTTTCAGGAGGACTACATTTTTTCTACCAAAAAAGTGCGGCCCGGCAGAATTTTCCTGAACCTGGCGTCCCGGGAGCACCTTCTCACTGCCGGGCGAGGCCCGACCATGTGTTAACCCTATTTGTTGTAGACTGGATTTTGTAATGGAAGAACAAATCCTTTCCTAAAAAATGCATCGGGCTTTTTTTTTTTGTTTTCCGGGTGAAGTATATCCCGACAGTAGAAACTCAATGTTTATGTAGTAAATTTACGGCCACTTCCAAAATAAAGCATTGTATTAGTCAATATGAAAGTTTGGGACTAATAGGTATACCAAAGTCTCATTGTGAGATTTTCCTAAGGATATAATACACTGCATTGTGGACTTGGCGACAGCGGCGTTGTATCCGTTGCAGGACGATGTACACATCACTTCTTCTATTTTAATATGAAAATGGATTTCTCTATTCCTGCAGGCAAGCGGCAACTACCCTTTCCATCAAAATTTAAATAAATACTGTGATGTTGTCATTTAGGAAAATTATGAGGATAAACCGTGACAATGATGGTCTTTAATAAACAAAGACTCGTAGAACAATAAGCTGTTGATGGTAGAATGAGTTTTCGGTTTGAATGTTATTTTTGTATTTGCTCGTTATTAAAACTTAAGGTAAGTAAGTACATACTATGTTTTCCGAGTAAAAACTTTATATTGATGTTTGCTGCAAAAAATGTGGAAACTCTCCTTTTATTCAGTAAATTAAATATTGAATTGATTGATTGAAATAATTTAGCACTTTCGAAATAATTTTTTTTATTCTTTATTATCTTTATTGCAGTAATGCAGTGGGTAAACTCTTGTTACAATTCAATACATGGTAATTCTTTGTGGTTACTTGCAACTCACGTAAGCCCGTAAGTAAGCACCGTTCCCTGAGGAACTCCACAATCAACTATTCTCTCAGAACTTATTTTGTCTCCAATACCAACCACTTGGGATCTATTTGACAAGTAGGATTTAAAAAATGATAGTGCTGTATTCTTAATTCCTAAGTTTTCCAGCTTTTTTAAAAGGTGAAGATGGTCTTGAGTACTTAGTCCATTTCTGAACCCATATTGGCTTGAGTCTAGAATGTTGTTTTCAACAAAAAACTTATTAAGCCTGATCTTGACACTTTTTTCGAGAAGTTTAGCCACAGTGGATATTAAAGAAATTGGGCGATAGTTATTATAATAACTAGCTATAGCTAGCATAACATCGCCATCTTTATAAAGTGGTATTACGACCGCACGCTTCAGCTTAGTAGGGAAAACACCACTTTTCAAACAACTACCACCACATATAAGGTTTTGTCAAAAAAAAACGCACACAACCAAATTGTTTACATACTTTCAGTTTCCCCAAGGAGGGAAATTGTTTTTTCAGACGGGCAATTTTCTGCATATAGGTAATTTCGATGTATCGATACCGGCAAAATACCATATTTTTATCCCCAGACAAGGTAAAGTATTGTGAAATGCAATATGCGGCATTCTCGCAAGCAGTCTGGCGGAGTAATTATATGCGAAGTAAATTACATTTTCCCAAAACTAGTTCAAAATTAGATTATAGTTAAAATGATCTTGTTGAAACAGCAATGACGATTTACTTATAAAATGCACTTCAAATATTGGCATAATTGACATGTTTGTAGTGCATTTTATAAGTAAAATCCACAAAAAAATTAAGCGTTTAGACAGAACGCGGTATTTTATCCACATTATAAAGGTGAAATTACTAGTATTAGACCTCGATTATACCGAGTATAGTTCCTAGATGTTTTACCAAGAATTCCAAGTATTATTTGAATAAATTCAACGTAGGAAGTCTATAATTTTCGGGTATTTTACCCAATGAATAGCCGATAAATACCCGATTCGTATCAGTTTATTTAATCATTGTATAAACTTATAATTACGGGCTATTTACCATCAGTTTGACATGAATAATACGAGGGAAATTTAGTAGGGGAAGTCACATGTATGGATGCGGTGTGAAGTAAATAGGTGAGTTTTTTCCCGATGGCCTTTGCACGCTAACTAGTGGTTTACCTTAAAGTCTGACTGGGTAACAAGTAGTAATTTAACCAGTACGTTTTTTGCAGGGATAGTTTACATACTTTAAGTTTCCCCAAGGAGGGAAATTGGTGCTCCATACGGGTAATCTTTAGGAAATAGTTAATTTCGGGGTATCAATACCTGCAAAATCCCTAGTCATGCGAGTGCTTATAGTCGAGTATTGTGAAACCCAATGTCCACCATTTTCGCCAGCAGTTTGGCTGAGTAATCTTCTGCCGGTTAATTTTTTCGAAAGTTTTCCTAATTCTATTTTCAATTATCATTACAATCTCAATAAAGCTGTTGAACCAACTTGACTTGTTGGCTTATAAAATGCACTTCAAATATCTGCCAAATGCACTTGTTTGAAGTGCATTTTATAAATAAAATCATCAAAAGGCTAATAAAGTGGTTAGACCACTCGGTATTTATAGGGTATTCTGCATGCATTTAACCCACATATTGTTGGTTATTTAAGTGGGAAAACTATCCGGTTTTTGTAGGGTATTTATTTATTTATTTATTACGAGCTTTATCCAAATAATAATAGGTAATGAATTGATATTACAATAATATCAGGTATAATGTGTCGAATAAACAGTGAATGTCTTGTGAATTTGACCATATTGGATTGTGAGGGGAAGTCACACGTATGAGTACTGTGTGAAGTATACAGGGTGTCCCACGACTCTTGGTACATACGATAATGGGTGATAGTACAGCTCATTTGTGTACAATTAATGTTCTACATGACCCCTCTATCTTTAACCGTTATAAAGTTATAGCATTTTTTGTTAATAGTGTCAGAAACCTCGACTTGCCGAGCAAAATCACTATTTGCCAGACTCCCGAATATTTGATCCGAGGTTTGACTTTACTTTCTGAAACTCCACAAAATTCTACATAAAATAAGTGTTTTGCCAATTAAATAATTTAAAACCCCACCCAGATACAACCATTCAAACTAAGTACACCGGAAAAAAGATACTAGCCCGAGAAGAGTGAAGGGTATCAAATTTCGGCCGCGCCCAAAATTAACTTCGGTTACGTGTTTTTTTTGTTTTTTACTAAAAAAAATCTTTTTTACTAAATAAAACTCGTATAAAAATTGTGTAAATGTTTACTTCGGTTTCCTTTTGGAACCACGTTTTTTTCTCTTTAACCCTTTCATGCCCAAATTATGGATTTTAAGCGGAGAATTTTTCTAACAACATTATGTCGTTCAGTAGTCATCTTTTATGATATTTTCTTGAAAAAAAAAATTTTAAGCGCTATAGTTAACAAATTAGAGCATGATGCCATATGGCATCATTGGGACTGAAAGGGCACTTAGCAATTTCCGTGTGAAAAATGAGATATTTGGTCGGCAAAAATCCTACATCGGAATTTTTTTTGCAGAATGGTTGGTGACGACCCCCAGATTATGTGAAAAAAAGTCCCATCCGATTGGGGGTCCGCAACCTTAAAAAAGGGGGAAATGGGGGTCATTCTTCGGTTTTTTGCGAGTATTTCAAAAACGACAAAAGATATAGAAAAATAGTCTGATAATTAAAAAAACTACATAAAATTATCTTTGCAATGATATATAACACATTAGAGATCTATTCACTGATTCGGCGCTAGCTTAAAAATAAATTAGAACTTTTTCATTTTATACCTTTTTTAAAAGCCCCATAACTCTTGAAAGAATGTTAGTTCAGCCGTAAAATTTCGTACAAGTATTCACAATAAGTTCAATATTATTTTGGGAGAAACATTGAGTCGCTCCGATCAACGACCCCCATTATCCCCCCATTTGAATTTGGCGAAGGAACATGTCCATAACTCCCCCCAAAATTAGAGCAGAGTGCTAAATTTTGGTTTATTGCGATCGGAGCTCATAATCACCCCACCTACCAAAAATTAGCTCATTCGGATAAAAACTAAGGGTGCCTTCCATACAGCAAGCAACTAGCATTTATATGAATAGGGGACTTGCTGTTTTGCCTTTTACGCCCAATGATGCCATATGGCATCATGCTCATACAAAACCACTTTATAGGTTTTTCCTAAAAACAAATCGAAAAATCTTTTGATTTTCTCTTACAACAACCTCTTTACAAAATAAAACCATTAAAATGATTTGCATAAAATGATTATTATTAGGAAATATGGGGAAATGGATAAATCGGTTTTTCGGCTTTACGACAATCGTCAAACCTTCTCTAAAATTTCATTAAAAATAACATTCCAAAACCAAAAATTTCACGCTGGAAAAAATCAACTAGGTATTACACTATTGGGAGAGTCGAATATCACAAAAAAAGTTAAAAATTATTTCTTACATTTTCTATGAAAAATCATTAAATTTCATGATGCCATATGGCATCATTGGGAGCGAAAGGGTTAACACGTAAGATATGCAATATTTCAAATCCTAAGACCCTAATTTTTATATGTCGTTCGGAAGCTAACATTATGAGGCAACTTTTATCAACTTTGCACATTTGTCAGTTCAAAGTACCGTTACGATTTTACAATTTAAATTTTCAATGAAAAATCAATTTTCGAATTTCTTAAAAGTTTGAGTGGTTGTATCTGGGTAGGGTTTTAAATTATTTAATTGGCAAAACAGTTATTTTATGTAGAATTTTGTGGAGTTTCAGAAAGTAAAGTCAAATCTCGGATCAAATATTTGGGAGTGTGGCAAATAGTGATTTTGCTCTGCAGGTCCAGGTTTCTGACACTATTAACAAAAAATGCTATAAGTTTATAACGGTTAAAGATAGAGGGGTCATGTAGAACATTAATTGTACACAAATGAGCTGTACTATCACCCATTATCGTATGTACCAAGAGTCGCGGGACACCCTGTACCTATAGGTTAATTTTTTCCCGATGCTGTATGTGCACCATAGATATACATACTGGATAAGAAGAAAGCATATCGTTCTATTGCAACCCGTGAAGCCACACACATACTTTGATTTTCCCGTATTCGTACACGGCAATTTTTTTCTCCCCTCTCACGTCACTGTCCAAAATTGCGATTATAACACTGGCTCTCAACCTTTTTTCTCAACAGATTTTTTTCGGAAGAAATCATTGAACATTCAACGTTGATTCCGCATTTTTTTCATTTTTGTACATTCTTCCTGGATTATTAAAGCTAGCACTTATTTGGAATTATACTGTAACTTATTTTTAGTACAACAAAATCGCATTATCAAAATCTGATTACAAAACTCTTTTCCGCAAAATGCTGAGAAACACTGGAAAATTGCGGGGAATTCGCTCATTCCGTTCCGTTCCAACTTCTGACATGAGTGACAAGTCCCCGTCTGTTTTCACATCGTTAAGAATTGTATTCAGGGATAACTTTAAAATTTAAAGTTTTTAGTGAGTTTCATTAATTCAAATCCCTTAACAACATTTTAAACTTAAATAATGAAGTGCGCTGTAAAGAATTGTGCAAGTGATTTACCGAAAACTTTGAGCCTGAATTTCATTTTTCGTGTAAGCTTCGTGTTCTGGTGATACAAATTGAAGATTTTTTAATAGCTAACCACGTCGGCTGGTAAACTGATAACTTGTAAGGTGTAAACAACATATTACTGAATATCGCATGTACCTTCTTATAGATGGTACTATCAGTGCCATAAATATTTTCGGTAAAAATATGATTTCGGTGAACTTTCCCATACGTGGCACGGATTTCTATGTATTTTTCATGATGCTAACCAGTGAATCTCGTAAAAGGCTCTATTAATCCGAAAAACTGAATTAGTGGCGGTGAAAATGAAATATGTGAGAATGTTTTTAGTTGCATATTTCATAGATAAAAAGTGATTTTTTCTCGGAAAATTCGGGTGAATTCACAGTAGCGCCGTGTAGTATGTATTTTCTCGTTCTTTTGTTCCAATCGTTCCAATTTCACCTTCACCTCAAACCTTTTTTGGTGATTGTTTATGATAAAAATATGGCGCGAAAGATTCGAATTGTGAACTAATTAGAATATTTCGGATGTTCGCTAAAAAGGTAAACTAAACTAAGTTTAACCGAAATTACGTTTTAGAATGTTCATAGAAATTGCTGTTAGCTGCTTTGAATGTTGATACATATTACCTTAAAATTGTGTCGTTGTTTTTGTCTTATGATAATGATAATGTGTATCATTTAGAGAGTGGTTTCGACGTATCTATTTAATTACCCTGATTCCGATTTTGAGCTACTAGCCGCTGAAACCATATGGGGCAATACAATCCAGGTAAAATGCTGATAAAAACTAATGCTGTTTTTGCCATCAATCACAGTCATTGTAAAAAATTGTGAGGTTACGAAACAAAACAGTTGTGTTGTGCAGTTCTGATTCCCTAACTACAATTTTGCGAATCAGAAATAATCTCCGGTTCTTTTCGTTAGTCTGTCTAATATAAAAGCAGATCCTTTTTTACAGGTTAGTTTATATTTCAAATTTCAACCAGAAAATTCAGCAAAGCTTAAATTTACATTAAAAGTATGTACTGAGTTCACCGAGCGAAAAACTTGCATTTATGTCTCCCGTGAAAAAATTTACGTGGAGACTTGCTTTTTATTTAGTCAATTTAAGATAAACGTTTACTCGCGTTTTGATTGATTGTCGACCACATCTTTTCCTGTGAAACAAAGAGAAACTGCATTGTTTCGCTGCCGAAATGTCAAAAACCGGCAAAACCGGTGTGGAAATTTTCATGTGAAGTGGAGTTGTTACATTCATAGAGGATAATTTCGCCATTGCATAATAACATATAAAATTGTCTTTTAAGTAACAAAAATTTAAATGTTTGACTAACGTTATGTGCAAACACATTACAGAGCTTTATTCAACGCATAATTATTCCTCATTTGAAATATTTTTGCGTTTCCGCATGAATTTAAACCCATGCAAAAACAATTTAACAAGTGTTGGAGTCAGAATATTTAGTAGTCTGGCTAGTGCGCGCGCCTTCGTTGCACAGGGTCATGGGGTGGAGACTTAGAGTAGGTACTAACATCTTCATTTCACGTGAAATCCATGCAAATACTGTCAAAATTTTGATGATCGTGAAAACGAATTCGCTTGGTTGTAGTTACTTTACACGAAAGTCTCCACACCGTATTTTGACATTTCGCCTGCGATAACAATGCCATTGCACTTTATTTCACAGGGAAAAGGTGTCATCCACAATCAATTAGCCCGCGAGTTCTCATTTATCTTAGAGAATAAAAGGCATGTCTCCACGGCACATTTTTCATGGTAGACATAAATGCAAGTTTTTCGCTCGGTGAGCATAGTACTTGCCTTTACCGTAAACAAATTCAGTTTATACATGGTGTTTTTCGATAATCCCACTCAGATGTTAAACGAGTTCCCATTTATGAGGATAAATAATACTGGTGAGCGTGCTGTTGATTTCAACCCGTCAACAAAAAAACAGCAAGATCTTGGAAATTGGATGTCACACATCTGCGGCGTTCGTACAGATTCGGACAGTCATGCCTGTTATTTATTTATAATAAATTTAAGAAACAGGCTCATTTTATTGCTATACATCCCGTGTAGTTTTGGGCAGCGTTGTTAAACACGATCGTGAGTTTTGAGTCAGAGTAAACCTCGATACCAAAAAACGTAACTAGTGCTGGCGTCAAATGTCTAAATATTGCTTAAATAAAAACAGCATCTATCGATTTTGGACCTTTCAAAATCATAATGCAACATCATCTAATATTATAATTTTCCATTTCAAACAGCCAGCCAGTAGTCTGGCTGGTCTAGCGGTTAGTGCGTTAGTGTCTAGCGGTTAGTGGTGAGTACCCATTTATGGGTTCCATAAATGGAATCTTATAACACAATCTGCCGATTGGTATAGACATTATAATGTGATTGTGATTAATAACCGAAATGTGTGAATATGCATCTTAAGAATAACATAAGTGCAGATTTGCAATTCCTAACCGCAATTTATTGCGTCGCAAAGAAGTGGCATCTGATGAGATGCGACGTGAAATACTCTGTTCGCCAAAACAGGCCAGGGATCATGATTGCATTGATTCGTTTCCCTGCCGAGTTTAGATGATTGCTAAAGGCACATAATCGGAACCAAGATATATTACCTCCGGTCATGCCACTCCCGGCAGTGCATGGCGCCGCAAAGCACTGGCACTTACTGATATGCGGTGTCATATGCTGTTGGTCGAAACCGGGGAGGATTTGTGTGTTTTCGCAGACACTTTTTTACTATAAAAAAACTAAGTGTATAACTTGTAGTTCATGTATTTTATTTGTTAAAAATTAGAATGAGGTGTAGTGAATTTTTGTAAATTTAAGGGATCGTGTTATAATATTTTTGATATATTTTAGGATTCTATTAGAAGTGCGGCAAAGGAGACAATGGCTAACTATTTTAAAAGGCCGAATGAAAACAAATATAACTGCGAAACAAAACAGAATATGTCACAAACACTTTAACACTTTAACCTCGAAAGTGAATTCATCAATTTTTTTGAATACAGTAATAAATAAACCCAATAAATTATTTGATTTTTCGCTGAGTAACCGTTTCAGGCTTAGTATTTATTGCTGGTTTGATCGTATGTGACATATATCTGAAACACTTCTTGCAATTGTCGCCGAATTTTCACAGCACATTTTTTGGACCTAGGTTGCAACTTAATTTTACTTTTTTGAAATAACCACCATTTCAGGTGATTTTGGAAATAAAGAAATCAATGGTTCCATTTATATAAAATATAATATAAATAAACTACGTATTTATTGAATTGAATTGAAATAAAGGAATTTATTAGACCTTCTGAACCCTTCTTTGATTACATATTTGGGTTTATTTCAAAGATGTTTGTAATTTTTTTTAAGTACGTTAACAAATAATCCGAAAACACCTATTCATCATTTTAACTACATAATTATTATAGTTCCATTATCATACACGCACATACACATACCGACATTGTAAAAACTATACAGCAACTAAAACGAGATGCTATAATTCATAAGTATAATACACCCATTTACACATATCTAAATAATAATTCTATGTATCTTTAATGCAAAAGCATTTGTATGAGTTAATTTATTCCAAGATGAAATACTCAAACTTTGCAAAATAATTTCCTCTAAATTCTAGTTAGGGTTTGAATCAACAATAATTGATAGTGCTGCTCAAACTTTTCATTTTATACTTTTTTTGCGGCGCCTATGACCATGTCACACATACATAGGCGCGGATCGCACAAAAATGCTTCAACGTTTTAAGCATATGTCCGGTCCAGTATGTAGGTCTATGTGCACTCACTGGTTTATCATATACCTACTGTATCACTGGCTGTGACACTAGCAGTTTCACCGTTGTTTTGATGGTCATTGTTCAAAGCCATCTTTATACAAAGCCCGGAAGCAGAACACGTTCATATACTTAAGCGCCAAATCATAGGCCTGTTCAGATCGAAAATTTACATTGCGGTAAAGGCAAATCGGGTTGGGTCGCGACAAACTTTACACGAAAAGTATTGGTTCCCGGTCGATTTTCGTCGCGAAAAGTGGAATGTGTCGTGAATTAAAGTGTCTAGAATGCAGTGAAAGAACAAAATACCGACAAAAAGTGAATTTTCCACATGTTTTCGCGATTTTTATCAGAGCAGACACGGTTTTTTTACATGCGCTGTGCTTGTGTTAGTGCATCGTGCAACGTATATACGACATGTTCATAGGCTCGTTTTGTGTGCATGTATTGCTGCTTCCCGGCTTCTAGTGAAGGTGGCTTTGTCATTGTTACACGATTCACACACCCACTGATCGCGCTTTGGTTTTTTACGAGAACTAATTTCGTCTTTTAAAATTGTGCACTTTAGATGGTAGAAGTTTTTACAATTTATGCACATTATTACGTCCTTGACGTTTGGAAAAGGTTGTTTACAAGTATGGCACGAATTAACCTTGATTAACGAATTAATTTGCACAAAATTCACAGAGGGACTATTATGCGTGTGTATTCGTTGAAGTTCAGCGCTATATATATATTATTGATAACACCTTTTCCCCTGGAAAGTAAATGCAGATTCAACTATTTTCGCTCGAAACATAAAGAAAACCACCGTTTCCACTTGAGAAACAATACCGCCAAAACGGGCGACATGACGACGTAGTGCGGCATAATGAACAAGGGAGAGGGAAAAAGCGAGACTTTTGTGGAAAGTGAGTACCAAACCAACATCCGAATTCGTTTTCACGATCATCACGATGTTGAGAGTATTTATATGGATTCCATATGAAAAGCCTCTGTTAGTAATTAATTAGTATCTACCTAGCTCCGTGCGTAAGGAAGAAATCTTGAATCAAAAGGACAGTTTGGGAATAGTAGATGGTCACGCCTCGAATCAAAATTAAATATATTTTTTTTCCACTTTGATTTGAGTCTGCTAAACCAATCGCTCTTTCTATTAGTTTCAACAAATATATGCTCCTAAACACAAATACTTCTATACCGCGCTTGGTCGTTTATATCTTACTGTTCATACCCGCTCTGTGGCTCACTTGGTTGAGTCGCACTCTACGATGCTAGTAATCTAGAGGTCCGGAGATCGAATCTCGGCGTGGTCCAACATTTTCCGTACATGTGCGGATAGGAAATACATATATAACGCTTGCAACATTATATACACTCCGAAATAATATGCAATGTAACGTTGACTCGGAATTGCCTATAAACGCCTGAGTTAACGCACCATGGCCCCACATGGGGCTATACGGTACTGAGAAGAAGAAGAAGTTCATACACGAACGCACAATTCTACACTCAAATTCATTTAATTCATATTTTAAATGTTCTCCGACTTCAGCTTTAAATAAGAACAAGCATTACGTATGAATGAAATTAGTTCAGAATTCAACAAACAATTTTGGAACAGGACCCCGGGGGCAAAGCTCCCCGAAACAGGAACTATGTACGAGTACGTTTAAGCCTCCAGTCATTGTGAAAAATTTTATTTCTGACACTGGGCAACGAAGTGGGATATCCCGTTGAACGTTGAAATACGGACGATGCGACGCGATAAAGGTGTAGGATGTAGGTGTTTCCTGAAAGTTTTTCCTTGTTCCCAAGATGGAATTTCATGATTCGTTTATACGTCGCCGATTATGTCTGCACACACAGATCATATTTGTTGGTTGAAAAGCAGAAATTTAACCAAACTGGCAAGATTGCCACAAGGAAAGTGGCGTATACGGTGACATGTCGCATCCCTTTTTGTCATCAACACCGTCAGTATATTCGCAGTGTTGTGGGTGGATAGATGCACAAGTTTTAATGCAAAAAGTTTTTGGGGGAGCAGTTGAAAATCTTTACCTATGTGTAGGTAATACAAATAGTGGTACAGTTAGGTAATAGGAAAACGGATGCTGAGAAGGCCCGCAAAATATTGTCGTATCTCATATATGAAGTGATAGTTTCAATCCGAACTGCACCAGTTAAAATTAGAAAACCACAAATGTATGTGGATTTGCAAAATTCCAGATTCCCGCAGAAAATTATTTTTTGATACTCTATATGCTCAATGAGATGCTCCTACCTTCCACGTTTAACGTTTTGAAGTGACAAGGTTGTAAAATTGATGACAAAAATGGAAAAGACAAAAATGGCCAAATAGCTCATATCCAAAAATTTGTTGTTAAATTACTATCATAGAGCTCGAATGCAATGAAAGTAATAGTTTCTAAAGGCGGCTTAAAATGTTTTAAAACCCAATCTAGATGACAAATTCCAAAAGAAAAGTAAGCAAAAATATGGCCATCGAACGGCAAAAATCCTACATGGCTGGATTTTTGCAGGATGGTTTATGGGGAAATTTTTTTCCACAGATTGGAGGTCCGCAACCTTAAAAAAGGGAAAAGGGGGGATTTTTTGTTTTTTTTTTGCGATTATTTTAAAAACGGCAAAAGATACAGAAAAATGGACTGAGGAAGAAAAAAACTACATAAAAGGTGTGAGTGTAGTTTTTTTTCGACCTCAGACTATTTTTCTGTATCTTTTGCTGTTTTTGAAATAATCGCAAAAAGCGGAAATAATACCCCCATTTCCTCCTTTTTTAAGGTTGCGGACCTCCAATCGGTAGGGACTTTTTTCTTTATGTACCAAACTTCATCCAACTGCGTTCATAGTAAAGGCTCGAAACACATCCAGAAATGGATGGAATCAGGCCCGGAGCTTCTATAGGAGCAGGTGGAGTAGTCGCGCCAAATCTACAAGGGCGCACAAATAAGCAAAGAAAAATCTGGAAATAAATATGAAACATAAAATTTTCTCTGTACTTCTTCCACATATTTTACAGGTTCCTAATCTACCTTACTCACAACCCTTATTATAATTTCATTAAAGAGAAATGCACAGTAGAAAAATGCAAGTATATTTATGAGTAATCATATATAATGCTAGCGAAATAGTGGAATATTGCGCCCAGCGTAATCGATCATATATTGCCAATAATATATACCATAGTATGAATCTATCGTGCATTTCTGTTTCTCATGCAGACCTTCCCCTCGCCAAGAGAATATCATCAACGCCGTCTAGATATTAAGGCCGCAATGTAGGATCTTAGACGTCAAAATATTATATTAATATATTACTTGCCAAACTTCAAGATTTTGGTGTTAGTGGATCCCTTCTTACTTGGTTTTCGTCCTACCTGTTTAACCGAGAGTGCCGGGTTGTATACAATAGCTCTTATTCTTCTGCCTTTTGTCCTTCGTCCGGAGTTCCCCAGGGTTCAATACTAGGTCCACTGCTTTTCAACATTTTTGTTAATGATCTCCCTAGTAATGTTTCTTCTTCCTGTCTACTTTACGCTGACGACTTAAAGCATTACAGGATTATCAAGTCGGTCGATGACTGCCATATCCTCCAAGGTCACCTTGTGGCCTTAGAAAATTGGTGTCCAAGAAACTCAATAAATCTGAATGTCCAAAAATGCCATTCTATGACCTTCTCGCTTAAACAATCACCTTTATCGTATGAATATTGCATAAATGCTACTCCTCTAATGAAAGTCGATCGCTTTACGGAGATGGGGGTTTTATTTGATAGTAAGTAAATTTAACCTTCATATAATTGACATATGTAATAGAGCTTCGAGAACGGCAGGTTTTGTTCTTCGCTCCTCTCAAGCATTTAGTAATATTTCAACTTATATTACTCTCTTCAATTCTCTGTCTCGAAGTATCCTAGAATACTGCTCCCCCGTTTGGTCTCCGCACTTCAACTACTTAACTGCTATCATTGAGTCGGTACAGCGGAAGTTCACTCGTATTCTCTTTTTTAAATTCCATATTCCCTATTGCCCTTATGATAATCGTCTTGAATTCCTTTGTGTGCAACCCCTGGAGAGACGAAGATTATATCTGGATGAGTGTTTCCTATTTAATATTTGCAACAGCTCCCCGTCGCTTCCTTTGCACAACGAATTTACTATTCGCGTTCCAAATAGATTAACGAGGCTATCGTCATTATTCGATATTCCTTTCGCCCGCACAGAGCTATACTATCACTCGCCCCTGCTTCGTTTACCCCGAAATCACAACATCCTACAACTTGATTCTTTTCCCACGTCTCTTGATATTTTCAAATCAGACCTAGCGTTATTTTCGGAAGGGTCTCTGGTTTATAATTTCATTTAATTTTAAAAACTTTAATAATTGATAATTGATTTTACCTTACTCAACTTTGTTTTTTTAATTCTTAGCATTATTGTTTTGTTTTGTAATTGGAGCGTATAAGCTCTGTAAAACATCCGAATTGATAAATAAACAAATAAATAAATAAAAATCAGCTGATAATTTTAGGTTATGTTCACCAATGTTGCACTGTTTTGTTTTTGCTTTTTATTACGTCACTACTTGTTTTTGTTGTTTGTTCGTGTAAATACAAAATTTAAGAGCTAAGCAATAACGTCATTGTACAGCTGAGTTGCGGCTATGATATTTCTAGATGGCGTTGATATCATTCTCTACTCTATTTTGTACCATCGTCCAAAGGGTCTTCACTGGCCTGGCGCAAGAATTAAATTTGCGCCTGCCCGTAGTACAAAATACAATAAGCCATCAGGTGTGTGTATCTTAATTGCTATGCATGGTTGGCGCAAGTGCCACATAGTGCGCCAAGAGCAATAATTCTCAATATTCTTGATGTACATTTAGGGGAAACCCATACACAAGAATTTTTTCCTCTTCAGTTTCCCCTAATAGTCTAAGAAAATTGGACCAAAATATGGCCATCGAACGGCAAAAATCCTACATCGGAAATTTTTTTTTGATTATGGTTGGGGATGATCCCGAGATGATGGCATAGAAAGTCCCAACCGATCGGGGGTCCGCAACCTTAAAAAAAGGGGGGAAAGGGGGTATTTTCGGTTTTTTGCGATTATTTCAAAAACAGTAAGAGATACAGAAAAATGGTCTGAGGACGAAAAAAACGACATAAAATTATCTTTGCAATGATATATAACACATTAGCGTTTAATTGAACATTTCGGCGTTAGCATAGAACATAAATTGGAATATTTTTATTTTGGAGCTTTTAAAAAAGGTCTAAAATAAAAATATTCTATGAGCGAAGAGTATAATAAAACTAAGCGCACTAAAAATGGATAAGTGATTTGATTTTAACAGGACTTCAAAGACAATTTTTTGTTATTTCATCAAAAACAAACTTTTGCCAGGGTAAGGTGCTTACACCCCAGCATTTCTATTGTCGTCATTATTTTGCTCCTCAGTGTAGCTTGACGATTTTTGTTACCACGTAAATAACCTCTATTCACGTGTACCTACATGATTTGCAACCCTAGGTTTGCCTCAGTATGCTATTAGAATGGAACACGGTCGTATGAAAGTGTGCTTTATGTTATATTTTTGGTCCACTATTGAGGAAATTCTACAAATTAATACCGACCCAAAAACTGTGGAACATTCTCAAAAATATCAGAGGTGTTCATATTCTCCAAGGCAAAAGAATTGTAAGACAAAAATTGTGTCTGGCTCGTGCAAAACTGCAATTTGAAATGACCATCCCATCGGCCAATGACTTGCTTCAATTCCACAATCCGCTTGAAATTTAATTTAATTTTTAATAAGCCTATTTGATTAGTATTAAACTCATTTGTGATGGAGAAAAATGTTTGGTTTACGTATTTAAACAATTTTTTTTTTACAAAAATGTCGACATTCTGTTTTTTTTCATTGAAATAATATTTTCTGTTTCTCGAACGAAATAAATTGTTTTTACTTTAAATGTCTATTTCTACTTTCTAAACTCTCCCTATAATCCTAAAAATACAAATTATTTGGGTAAATGCATATCTTTACTGATAAAATTTTGGCTGGGGTATGTCACTGCCCAGTGTGTCTTTTATGTTACAAAAATACACACTTAATTTTATTTGAGGGTTAACTCCAGGTATTTCAAACAATGATTTACGGAAACTTTCCTCTTTAAAACTATCATTTTCAAAATGTTGCTTAAGTGCATGGTATTTATATCATCACACCTAATCAAAACTGATTGAAATGCAACAGACAATAGAGACAAACATTATTATGATAAGAACTAATTGCCATCCGCCCTTTATTGCTCACGTCCTTTCATTCTTTTTCCTAACAATCTAGTTCAAATATGACATTCTTTCCAAATAATTATCAATTACAGCAGTTGGTCGTCCTACCCGTTTTCGTGTTTGGTCTGGTGTGTAACGATATGGAGCAGATATTTTTATCCTTGCTATCTCCTAAGTAAAAGTCATACACAAATCACACAAACTCCCATTTGCTTCCAATAGTCATGTTCTCACCTCCTTCTGGTTCAGTGACAATTGAATGGGGGGGGGGGGGGGGGGGGCGGATCAGAATCCTTACACATTCATGTCATGAGCCATACCATTCCAACTCTTTTACTCGACCGAATTAGGACTTGTCTTGTCTACCAACATATGCGAAAGAAAAACCGAAGCAAGTGAAATAAAGGACTATTAGGAGAAAAAAAATAATGGATCGAGATGAAAGAAAACTAACGTCAAATGATACGAAATTATATAGCGACAGGGATATGTCCCCGAAAAGTTAAAGGCTCCGACATGCATGACCAACAAACTGGGCAGCGACCCCAGCAGCAAACTATGAGATCCACAAACAAATGACAGTATCAACATTTGCATTGCCTACTTAAATATGCTGCCAGCTATTCTCGGTGACTTGTGTATGTGTAATATCTGTAATAGAAGAAGAAATGTCTGAGAGTAGGACACCACACGTCGTCGTCGGCTGGTTCAGAAAGGAGATCCTCGGCAGCACCCATGTCTCGAAGCAAAGAAGACAAAGTGGATAGGCCCCAAAGGTATGTCATATACCACGAACCACCACACATCGGTTTCCACTTCCCTCTATCAGCCCACGGGGCATTCTGATATACATAGTGCTACATCTTTTGTGGGGTTTTTTAGGCAACACCCAAACCCAAGTATATGTACATATGAATTTCGAGGTAGCTGCTTGTACTTCTTCTCAATAACGCTGACTGGTAGGGAGATGTGGAGCAAAGAATAAAAATATTCACGTCAGGATTAAAACGAAAACGTGACTTGAAAATTAATTCAATGACTTTGTCAATTTTTCGGTTATCGTAGAAAATTTCAGTCTTGGTTGAACTCCCCAGTGCCAGCGACAAGGAAAAGGACAAAATGGCAACAACAAAATGATGGAAGTTTCATTCTCAGTTGGGGCATTGAAACTTGTTGGCGACGAGAGAGGTCGGGGCCAGTTTATATAGGTAATAATAAGGAAATACAGTGTTTGAAATGTAAAATTATTCATTTGCACTACACAACACAACACACTGTTGCTAATTAGCAATGGAATTTGTTCTGGTGACCATGAGAAAATAATTACGTGAGGGTAGAAATATTTTGTAATATGCGGAAAGTTGACACGTAATTTTGTGACAATAAAGAAATATAAGATATGAGGTGATTGTGGCTAATGCTTTTTTTCGCTACAAAGATAAAACAATATGCTGAATGTTGCTACTTTGCATTTGAATATTATGACACTATATATAGGTCGATCCACAATTTTTCAGTCATCAGTCACAATCATTTGTCATACAAATTAACAGATTGTCAGTCAATATCAATTAACTGACAATCCGTCAACTTGTATGGAAAATGATTGTGACTGATATCTGAAAGGTGTGAATAGACCTTAAACGAGGCCTAATCGAATTGCCAGTGCGGTAAAAATTTGGATACCCATCACTTTTTTTCGGGCTTATTGTTTCTTGGCCGACCCTGACTTACCGTTTCAATTTAACCCTATACAGGGTATCCGCATTAGGTGGTTAATATTTTAAGGCAGTGGTTTCCAACTCGGAAACGTCTGCAGACAACTTAGCCTGAAAATATATCTCCACCGACCACCATTCCATGTTTTTGTTTGTCATTTCTTACTTAAAATAAAATGTAAAATCATACATAGATACTAGTACAGTATTTAAACTAGAGATATAACGGATGTTGTTTAGCAGATGAGGATGCGGATGCGGATGCAAAATAGTATAAGATTGAGGATGCGGTTGCGGATGCGGATATTCATGGAGACATTTTTGAGGAAGCGGATGAGGGTGCGGATGAGGATAAGATCGAATATGTAAAAAACTCCGAGAAGTTTTCCCTTAGGGGAAAAATCTTAGATCATGTATATGTCTACGACAACCATAATGCCCATTCTTAGTTTCCTTAGAGAAGTGTCCTTTTTGGTGGTACATATGTACTTAATATCCTTTGGAAACGCAAAATGAGCTTGTGGTGATTTTAAAGGGCTCAACTCACCAAATACTGTATTTTGATATGCATATCGACTATAATGCATTCCCAAAGAAAAAGGGACCTTTTTTGTCCAAGGACATCTTTCTCATAACAAGTGCCGACACCAAAATAATAAGGATCGCACCACTTAGCTTCCATCCGAGTTTCATCCAAATCGCTCCACAGGGAGAGCCAAGAGAACCAATTGAAAGATAACTTTTCATTCGCTTCAACGGCGAATTTACCGCTATTCCCGCAACTCGTCAGTGATTGTCGATTCTTTGCAATTTTAAATATTTTCAAACCGATCACATACAGTGCCTAAAATGTCACCTTTCGAACGACACCCATAATGCCCATACTCTGTTTCTTATGCTAGAAAAATGTCCTTTTTGGTGGTAATATCCTTTACCAAAACTCAAAATCAACTTGTCGTGATTTTACAAGACTTGTCGCAACGGATTCTTTATTTTGATATCCATATCCTTATACATAGCGTCTATAATGCATTCCCACAGAAAAAAGGACATTTTGTGTCCAAGGACATCTTCCTCATAAAAAGTGCTGCCACCAAAATATTAAGGATCGCAGCACTTAACTTCCATCCGAGTTTCGTCGCCATCGGTCCACGGGGAGAGCCAGGAGAACCAATTGAAGGATGAATTTTCGTTCGCTTCAATGGCGAATTTACCGCTATTCCCGCAACTTATCATAATCGTGGCTATCGATTCTGAGTCAGAGCGATCAAAGGATAATGTATACCAAATTTGGTGAAGATCGAACTACGGGAAGGTCAATTTAAAGCGCTAAACGTTTTCGTTACAGTTTTTCGTGACGCTTTTTCACGGAACGACACCCAGTATTTCTCAGGTAGCCTCCGCAAAGACATATACATGTCAAAAATATTTAGGTTTCATACTTTTCATGAAGATGGAAAAAAATTAAATTCCTCTTATTAGTGTGGTTAAAAATAAAAAAGTTGCATATGTCCTTACTTCGCTACACCTTAAAAAAATAGCACTTCCCCCCCTCAGCCAAATTCATTCAAAACAAAACCACAAAACTGCGAACTGCTGAGCTGACCAACAAATTGAAGTTCAGTTGTGTATACGATACAATTTGTCTCAATGCATGTCTTTATAGTTATGTTTGAAATACATATTACGCAGCAGCAGCAGCATCGCGAAATGTCAAGCGCAATGCATTCTTTTCTATATTGCTGACAAAAATGCTGGGGAGAAAGCATTCAGCATATTTGTCAGCTATGAAATTCTGCCCATGCTGCTGCTTCTGCGCGATATGTATTTCAAGCATTACAATGTAACGTGCACGTGAGTGGCAAATATCCGCTTATTGTCTGCACACAAAAATGAGGATTGCGGATGAGGATGCGGATGTAAATATTGGTAAGATGAGGATGAGAATGCGGATGCGGAGTTTACTTTTTATGCAAATAATCCGCGATTGCGGATGCGGACATCCTTTACATCTCTAATTTAAACACATAAAACGGCCGTTTACTTAAAAAAAATACGTAATGGCTGAAATTTGCTGGAGATGTTAGGGGACATGTCTTTTATCTAAAACTGAGTTTTCGTATTCGTGGGGGGGGGGGGGGAGTGGAGTATTTCGCCTACTTATAGGTGAATTTTGCATTTTTCGTTAATATCATTCTTACTGTTGACCCTACAGTAAAGTGATGTGGAGAAGTTTTGTTTCTAATCAAATTATCTATCGTACGGTACCTACATTAATTTCATCGGTCAAGTAGTTCCGTTATAGTGACCAGTTAAAGGTCAAAATAGTACCAATAATAGGAATATTTTGCTGAAATAAAACATGTAATGACTGAAATTCGGTGGAGTATATCTATATCTGAAGTTGCGTATATACCTATCAGGGAGTTAGTTATAGTAAATTGCCTACTTATAGGCTAAATTTACGTTTTTGCTTATAATTATTCTTATTGTTGACCCTACAGTAAAATGGCGTATAGAGGTTTCATTTCTTATCAAATAATCTATCAAAAGGTATAAATCAATGTCATACGTCAAGTAGGACAATAAGAACGGGTTTAGCATTTTTTTTTTAATACCAGAAAAGTAGGAGATTTTTTTTTTGTAAACTAACTGCATACCAAGGCCTACCAAAGTATCTTTCAAATGTTGGCCCAACTAGCCCGCTATGGTAAGAAGTTTCTAATTAATCCCACCCCAAAGTTACTCTAGCAATAAAATGCATGTCATAATTTTTTTACCATTTTCGCCTCTTTGCCACTGGTTTGAAATGTTATTTTAATTGGAAATTATGATAGTTTATACAGGGTGTCCCGCAACTGGTTAGCCATAGACAAATGGTAGACTCTACAGGATGTTTTAGGAAAATTGTCGCCAAAATTATTTCTCTAGCTTTTACCGTTGAGGAGTAATTGCCTTTTTTGTGATTCTTGTCAAAAAGCACGACTTTTTTCTAAAAACTCCTATTTTCTAGCTTCCACTTTAGGCAAATCAATATTTTTCATATTCTTCTGAAAGTACACAAAATTTCCAATAAAAGGACATATCGAACGTTTCGAACGGTTTCATATATTCCGAGATACGACGTTTTGAATTTCGCAGAAATGTCAATTTCAACTTTTAATATCAAAATTAAACCCGAATTTCGTAACGATACATTGAAGTGGCAAATCTGCAAAGTTCACAAAAGTTGGCCCAAATCCTAAGCTTTCGAACGGCATATAAGAATAAAGCACAGAATCATCCAGTTTGTGAATAATATGTGTAAAAGGGGAAAAAACATAGTCCGTAAGAGGAAGAAATCTTGCTTTTACGTGGAAATAGTTCAGTCATATAAGCATTTCCAATAGAAAAAAATACAGTAAGGCTATTTATACCCTATACCCTATACCCATAAGATGGTATAGGGTATATTGTTTTTGTTACGACGATTTATGTAACACCTCAAAGGAGCCACCGGAGGTATGGCAAAGTATATATATAAATGATCAGGGTCGGTCCCTGATTCGAATAAGCCATGTCCGTCTGTCTGTCTGTCCGTCCGTGTGTCTGTCAGTTCGCACAATAACTCCCGAAATAATGAAGCTAGCGTTTTGAAATTTAGGTCAGATGATTGTTTTGATAAAAGCTTGAATGGTATTGAAAATGGGCCAAATCGGACCAAGGGTTCCCCTACCTCTCATACAAATGACCCTTCCGTGATAGTTTAATTCGCCCATATTTTTCAACAGAATATTACTAGCGACCTGAAATTTTCATCAATGCCTAATTGTGACATATGCTTGAAGTGGGGAACGTCCGATTACCCCTACCCCTACCTCCCCTAAAAAGTTATATTCAGCCATATCTTTTGCTAGAATGTCGCGAAAAACTTCTAATTAGTATCAAATGATAGCTGTTGGATGCCTTGATATAATATTAAATATGTGCCAGGTCCGAACCATCTACCCCTCCCTCCCCTACAAAAAATATGAAATTGAATTTTTGGGTTTTGTATGCCTTCTAGGTCTGTATATGGGTATAGGGTATACACTCATCGTGCTATTCGCACGATTAGAACTCGGTCTCGTTTTTTCTTGGTCTTAAATCAGTGGGCTCCCAGGAGTCTTAAACACATTTTTCTAAAATAAATTTGATCGGAAAGGTCACAAAAAGGACAAGAAAGGACACTATTTAATCCTTGACTGGAGGTCGGCATTCGGGATATCATATCAAAGGGGACGCCGAGTACACTACATATCCGGTGTTTGATTCCTATTCCAAGGACCCTCAACGGAATAAATCGCGTTTGAATGGAAAATTTTCGTGTTTCCCGTAACTTATCATCTGTATCTTTCCAAAGCCCATAACTACGTGAATAATTCAAGTTGCCACTTCCTTTTTAATTTTTGCTAAGGAAAAATTGGATCGGAAAACTCTGAAAAAGGACATAAAAGGACACTAATTAATACCTGATAAATTAAAATGTTTATCCTTTAGACGATGAAAATGAATAATACTCTCACAATATTAATATGTACACAGCGTACAAATAATTCAAGACTTAAAACAATTTTTTTATACTTTCCGTTATAATTAGTAAAGTAGCATCTACAACAGTAGCGAAAAGTATTTTTCCATAATGCATAACAACCAAGTCTATGCATGATGTAAAAATGTTACTTCCTTTTCAAGATTGAAGTCGGTTTGATACATTTGCAGACTATGGTTTTTTTTTATTTATACGTATTATTCAGAAACTGGATGACTCTGTGCTTTATTCTTATATGCCGTTCGAAAACTAAGATACTACGCCAACTTTTGTCAACTTTGCAGATTTGCCACTACAATGTACCGTTACGAAATTCGGGTTTAATTTTGACATTAATAATTGAAATTGACATTTTTGCAAAATTCAAAACGTCGTATCTCGGAAGATACGAAACCGTTCGAAACGTTCGATATGCCTTTTTTTTTGAAATTTTCTGTACTTTCAGAAGAATATGAAAAATATTGATTTGGCTAAAGTGGAAGTTAGAAAATAGGATTTTTTACAAAAAAGTCGTGCTTTTTGACAAGAATCACAAAAAAGGCAATTACTCCTTAACGGTAAAAGCTAGAGAAATAATTTTGGCGACAATTTTCCTAAAACATCCTGTAGAGTCTACCATTCGTCTATGGCTAACCAGTTGCGGGACACCCTGTATAGTTACGATATTTTAATATGTGTTTTGAGTTGCAGCTAACTTTAAAACCCTATGCACTATTCGCATAGTAAATATTGTTAATACTGTTAAGGTACCGGTGAATAGATTATTTGATTGGAAATAAAACCTCTACCATTTTACTGTAGGGTCAACAATAAGAATGATATTATGCAAATTCGCAAATTTAACCTATAAGTATGCAATTTACTATAACAGCCCCCTCCCATAAATACGAAAACTCAGATATAGATTTAGAACGTATCTCTTAACATCTCCACCAAATTTCAGTCATTACGTGTTTTACTTAAGCCAAATATTCTCATTATTAGCCCGTAAGGGGGAGGATAAAGGTTGAAAGGCTCCGGCCGATTCCTATATCCTTTTCAGTTGTGGCATAACTGCGGACCCTTAGCTATGCAGGAGGAGCTTCATAGGGTGAGCGGCTCCGGCCAATTCCTATGTTTCTCTACGGGGCGTTACTTTCCCGCATTATCCGAGTCACCGCTGCGCCTGAGTGCTGTATTAACAACTTCAGCGTCTCAGGTTACTAAATGTAATAGGGTGACAAAAACAAATAGTCAATCACCGAAGCAGCACCTCCGAGGCCTCTCCATGATGGACCTCTTTCGTTTTAAGAATACTATCATGGTTAAGCGATGGGCCGACAACCCATCCTTGGAAAAATTCTACGTCAAGAAACCTGGAATGAAAGCCTCGGATTGGACGGATACAACCCAACGACGACATCGCAAACGAACAACTGATTACTCTTTTGGAACCTGGAATGTACGCTCCCTGAATAGGCCAGGGGCTTTATGGGCCCTCTTGGATCAGGTCGAAAAATATAAGCTGAGCATTGATGCACTCCAGGAAACAAAATGGCTTGGTAGCGAGATTGATGACCGAAATTCGTACACAATTTTCACAAGTGGAAAACCTTCGGGCCACAGGGAGTTTGGAGTGGCGTTCATTGTAAACAATCAACTTAAGCCGCATGTTATCGACTTCAAACCCATAAACGAGCGGCTGTGTGCGATTCGCATAAAAACTCGGTTCTTCAATCTCTGGCTCATAAACGCGCATGCCCCCACCGAAGTCAGTGAAGACGCGGTTAAAGACGAGTTCTATCACCGCCTAGAAAATCTCTTCGATTCACTTCAATCAAACGATGTCAAATTGCTGCTGGGGGATTTGAACTCCAAAGTCGGAAACGAGAGTTGGCATAGGGGGATTACTGGAGGGTACAGCCTCCATGAAGACTGTAACGACAATGGCCAACGACTAATAGACTTCGCGACCAGCAGAAATATGGTCATTAGCTCTACCTGTTTTCCGCATCGTCGCATTCACAGGCAGACTTGGAGATCTCCAGATCAACATACCGTCAACCAAATTGACCACGTCCTTGTCTGCAAGAGATGGGCATCGAACATAATGGATGTTCGGTCCTATCGTGGAGCAAATATTGACTCTGACCACTATATGGTGAAGGCGACTTATAGGTGCAGAATTTCTTCGGTGCATCATTCGAGGTTCAACCCGGCAAACATTTTCGCGGTTGACAAATTGTTGGATGATGCCACGGTGGTCACTTATACGACTGCCCTTGAGGAAAAGCTGACGCCCTTGCTAAATAACATCAGCAACAAAGGCGCCCTTGAGATCTGGGATACACTCAAGGAGTCGCAGAGGAGGTTGTGGGATACAAAGCCCGGCGAGCCCGAAATGATTGGTTTGATGAAGAATGTCAAAATGCGGTAGATGCGAAAAACGAGGCATATCGCCAATGGACTGAACGCGCAACTAGAGCAAAAAAAAACAAAATATGACGAGCTTCGACGATTTTCGAATAGGTTAATTAGGCGTAAGAAACGTAAGCATCTTGACGAGCAGTTGATGCAAATAAACCAAAGACTAGCTAGTAGGAACAGTAGACAAGCGTACAAGCTAATTAATTCAATAAAATGTGGATACCAACCCAGGACCAGCCTCTGTAAGGATAAGGATGGCAATATCATTACCGACACCGATAGCGTTGATAAACGCTGGGCCTCACATTTTGAAGAGCTCCTCAATGTTCAACCGAACAACCCCACACAAGAAGCTCCGGAGCTGATGGCTGAAACAGGCCCTCCCGTTCAACCCCTAACAGTAGAAGAAGTTGATCTGGCCATGCAAGCACTAAAACATAATAAAGCCCCGGGCGCTGACGAGATTCCAGCAGAACTGCTGAAGCATGGTGGGGAGAGCCTTGTTACGGCTATACACACACTTATCGTTAAAGTATGGAACGACGAAATAATCCCGAATGATTGGCGTAAAAGTATAATTTGCCCAATCCACAAAAAAGGGGATAAGTTGAAATGTGAGAACTACAGAGGCATCTCATTAGTTTGTACGACTTATAAGATTTTATCTAAGATTCTGGAAAATAGAATTAATCCGTACGCAGAAGAAATCATTGGCGAGTACCAAGGCGGCTTTAGACCTGGTCGTTCGACGACAGATCAGCTTTTTACAGTGAAGCTTTTACTCCAGAAGTGCTGGGAATACAACATCGACGTATACCAAATATTTGTTGACTTCAAGCAGGCATACGACAGTATCGATCGAAGCGTACTGTACAACATTTTGCTGCATTTTGGAATACCGGCTAAGCTAGTACGACTCATAAGGATGACGATGACTAATACCGTCTCGCAGGTCAGAGTTCAGAACAGACTCACTGACCTATTTGAAACTCGTACTGGACTCAAGCAAGGCGACGCACAGTGGGGCGAAATCGATGATTTTTTGGACATCGCATATTTGCGAAGATGTCCTGTTGCAAAATGCACCATGTAAAGGACTAGAAGTTGAATTTGTTTGTGCTGAATCGAATGGTGAACTCCATTTTTAAATATGTGCTGTCCGAAACAAAATATAGCGGTTTTAAGGATGCTTTTACCAACCCCATAGTATAGATAATATACCGTTTCTTCTGACTGATGTTACGAATGATGCTAATAGATAGTACGACTTATTTAGAGTAAAATATTCTATGACCATACGGCTTTCTTATTTACCGTTACAAAACTGCACCATTATTTATTAAATCTCTAGGAAAACTAGAGTTACCAAACAAAACCCAAAGTTATTCCGTCTTGCTTGGTGCAATTTAGTATTTGGGTTAAGGTTCTACAAAAATATACATTTGTTGTAATTTCACTGCTCCCCCGTTGAAAAACTCACTTTTATTTCGAAGATATAGTAATTCAAACATCGAGAAATTACAAAATTTATGCGACGTAGAAAATGCACACGCTAATATCATAACGGTTCTTTGAATGGATAAATCTGAGAAATTCACAAAAGTTACTCTTTTATGTAAGCTTTTCAGGAGTTTATAACAAATTATGAAAAATATGGAAATATCGAAACAAACGACTTTTCCTTTCAGGAATTATGAGCAGCTAAGACAGTTTTTCTGGGAAATTAAGATCTTTTATAGGGAAATTAAGATCGGTGGTGGAACCTTTGATTTGATCGAACCTGTATTTGGTCCTGTCGAAGGGTATTATATTGAAAACTTATTAAAGTAACTTGAGCGATTTTTTTATTTTTTTTTATTTTCTTTTTTATTTATTTATTGTAACAAACTACATTTTCACATCAATTTTTACAGCGTTTAGACAAATTTGTTAAGCTCCAATTAAGCGTTAAGCTTGTGTATGGAGCATATTTATTCAATTCATTCAAGAGTTATTACTAATTTAATATGTTTTTACATAAAATTTGTAGGGGAGGTGCGGGACCTGTTACTCCGATTTACCCTATTTTCAGAATCAGATAAGCTCATAACATTGCCAACATGTAAACACAATTTAAAGTGGAAAGCTACATCAAAGTGAAAGTTATTATGCAAAAAGTCCAACATGAAAAACAGAGGTTAGTCGATAAAAATAGCTACTGTAGCCGGGGTCGCAGATGGTCGCAGCCAAACTCTGGGTTTTTATTGACTCCATTAATTGCGGAATAATATGGTTTAATTCATTTCCCGGCCAACTACGGCTATTTTTTGCTTTTGGTGAAATAAAAAAAATATCAGGGTTTTTGGCTAGTATCTTTAAAATGTACCGTTATGTTCCTTGTTAGATACGCAAATACCATAACAAGGCCTTCCTATCCAAAGGCCTAACGTGAAAAGTATATTTATGTGCCATTGTATTAAGTAAGGTGGTTGATACGGGTATTTGAAATTTTGATGGTATGCGCTAAAAATGCATTTCTTATTGAACAAACATGTCTGTATAATCAATACCGTTACAATAAAAAAAAAATTAACAATGGTTTTCGATAGCTTATTCTTTAAAGTGTAAAACCATAGTAGTCAAATCTGCCATATTTAAATTTAGTTTATTTGCATATGTCCGAATTTTTGTTCTAGTCGCCCCACTGTGCGACGGGCTGGCGCCGACGCTCTTCAACCTGGCTCTGGAGTATGTGATTCGAGCCATGAATTTGGACCGCAGCGGATCGCTACTCATTAAATCGACTCAACTAGTAGCCTACGCCGACGACATCAACATCATGTCTCGAAGATTGGGTGATGCAGAAAGCCTTCTGCACAATCTCAATAACGCCGCCAAAGAAGTTGGGCTACATACCAACGAATCTAAAACCAAGGTCATGATGCAATCAAAAACTAGAACGCCAGTAAATTCAAGCATCACAGTGGGGGACCTCAATATAGAATATGTAGACAACTTCACTTACCTGGGTTGCAATTTGTCAAAGGACGCCAACGAAACAGATGAAATAAAGCGACGGATACAACTAGCTAATAAGTGTTACTTTGCGGTCCTCCAAATTATGAATTCGAAGCTGGTGCACAGGAGCACGAAGCCCCACGTGTATAAAACTATCATCCGACCTGTGCTATGCTATGGCTGCGAGGCATGGACCCTAACCCAAAACTCTGAACACCTGTTGGACACATTCGAGCGAAAGGTTCTCCGAAGAATCTTCGGGGCCGTTCGTGAACGAGGTGAATGGCGCATCCGGTACAACCTTGGGTTGTATCAGCTGTATGATGAGCTACAGGTGTCGAAGATCGTGAAATTGCAGCGATTGCAATGGGCGGAACATGTACAAAGGATGAACGACGATCGCATGCCCAAAAAGGTGATGAACGCGCAACGAGTGGACGGAGCCAGATTGCGTGGACGACCGAGAGCCCGATGGGAGCATTCTGTATGTGAGGACGCCCACCAGATGCTAGGCTTTCGGAACTGGAGGACAAGGTCGCGTGACCGCGACAATTGGAGGTTTTCAATCCAGGCGGCCAAGGCCCGACGTCGGGCTATCGTGCCATAAAGAAGAAGAAGTGCTATTTTGCCCTTTAACCGGTCATTATAACAGAACTATTTGGTCTACGATATTGGCTTACTGTTGAATAGACAATTTGATTAGAAACAAAGATTTTATACATCTTATCTTTCCCCTTACGGGGGACTTGATTGGCGAGTATCAAGGCGGCTTCAGACCTGGTCACTCAACGACCGATCAGCTTTTCACAGTGAAGGTACTACTCCAAAAGTACAGGGAATATAATATCGACGTAGATCTTTGTCGACTTCAGGCAGGCATACGACAGTATCAATCGAAGTGTACTGTACAACATTATGCTGAATTTTGGTATACCGGCAAAGTTATTGCGACTCACAAGGATGACGATGATTAATACCGTCTCGCAGGTCAGATTGCAGAACCGACTCACTGACCTATTTGAAACTCGTACTGGGCTCAAGAAGGGCGACGGGCTGGCGCCGACGCTCTTCAACCTTGCTTTGGAGTATGTAATTCGAGCCATTAATCTGGACAGCAGCAGAATGCTACTCATCAAGTCGACTCAATTAGTAGCGCACGCCGACGATATCAACATCATGTCTCGAAGATTGGGTGATGCAGAAAGCCTTCTGCATAACCTCAATAACGCTGCAAATGGTGAGCATCCCATCTTCGAAGTGACCCGTTTCTAACATTCGATACGGAAAGAGATAAGAGACCGAAAAATCAGCCACGATGGGCGTAGCCGGTAGAACGTCCCGTTCAGCTGAGAACTGAGGACAGTAGGTCTGAAGATTCGAAATTGTAACCGAGTTGAATTTTAAAACCTTTTCTTTCGGAATTTTTAAATATTTTTGGGATAGGTATTTTAAACTGATGAGAAAACTTGTTTTTGTTGATTTTTATAACATTAGGAGACTGGACCTATAAACAATTCTTCGCTAAGAATGAATGGAATCGGACATGGCGTCATGGGGCTACCATTGAAACTAACCCATTTTCATTTTACAAATTAAATTAATTAAATTTCGGCCGCGTCCGAAATAAGCCTCCGAATTTTTTTTCTAGCCTTTACCGTTTCTGAGATATACCGAAATAACACTAAACGTAGATCTTTAACCAACTTATTCTTTGATTGGATTAAAAACCATTGCAAGACATTCAAAACTATTGTTTAAGTACATTTATTATTTATTGAATTTAATGTGAGCGTTACCTACAATTCCCCATTCAATCTTCCTCTAAAAACAAAGCATCCTTGTTTGTGTCTGTTGTTGCAGAATTTCCGTATTTCTTCTTTTTATTTACAAAACAAGAAATTGTCCTTATTGTGCCTGAATACATGCTCCTCCTTTTTTCGCCTTTTTGTTGTCATGTAATCCTGTTGATTTCACGTTCGTCCTGAACAAAGCGAAAACGAAATAGCGTAAAATTCTTGGGGTGTCGTCGTACTAAGAAACTCTCACGGCAACTATACGAATGGAAGCGTTATTTGTAGAAAGAAAGCTAGTCAAGCGAATACGTCTCATAACCAGCAAAGTTATTCAAGCGACAGGCTGTACTAGAGCTAGAGCATACATCGGGGCAAAAAAAAACCCAACAGAGCGTGGAATAGGACAGGAACAAAGTTATCCGGTTGGATAATATGCGAATCGTTCGTGGCTAGCGCTAGACGTATCTTTTCTTTATTTGTGTCTTCACGTGTTTTACGTGAGTCCACTAATGTCGACTGTATTTAGGGGGCGCAAAACATACGATTGTGGAATTCTTATTTGACATATGTCGGGTCGGTGGATTGTCATATGAATGCAAAATGAGCATCAACGTATGATTCTTTATTTGTAAGTTCACCTACTCTCGTTAAGGCTTGGACCATTGCAGAGAAAGGTTGTCCAATTTGATAGATTATGCAGAGAAATGAATAGACTTGTCAAGAAAATTGGAAGTGACCCAAATACTGAACATGGTTATCATATAAGAAATGGTATTCTTATTGGCTTTAGTACAACCTTTTCGACCTTTAATTTAATGAGGAATACCTGGCGCAGATCTTTAGAAAAATATTGTTATTTAAATTATAGGAGTTTATTCCTTTAATTTGATTCAAATAACGTTATGTATTTAGAGAGAGAATAATGCACTAACTTTCCGTAGTCTGGTTGGTGTAGGGGTAGTAGTTTAGTGCGCACACCTTCTGTACTGAGGGTCGTGGGTTCCAGTCACACCGTGAACGAATTCAGTTTAGTCCTATTTGACGGACTGGAAATTGACATCACTAACAGGTCTGCGCCCTTAATCCATTGACAATCGCGCCTGTTATTTTTACACCCTTCGCTCATAGAGTGAAAGGGTATATAACCTTTGTCATGAAGTTTATAACGCATTGAAGGAAGCATGACCATATAAAAAGTATACCTACATTTATGATCAGCATGACTTGGGGAGTCGATTGGGCGTCAGTCTGTCCGTCTGTCTGTCTGTCCGTCTGTCTGTCTCTTGCGACGCGTTTCACTCGGCCAATTTAAAAGCTATGAAGCTGAAATGTTGCACAAATGCTTCCTTTTGCTGCAGGCAGTTTGTATGTTTGAATCGGTAAAATCGGACAATGGTGTCATGGGGCTGCCATACAAACCGAACTCCCCAAATTAGGTTCATCTAAGGATCATTTTCTTATTTGTGCACCAATTTCAACCAAATTTCATACAAATGTATTTCCATTGATGACACACAACATACGTAAGAAAGGATCAAATCGAAAGAAACATTTTTTACACCAATTTCACAAAACCTTGTATTACCGTGTCTATCAAAGCAACTAAAAAGGTAAAAACAAATGGGACCGTGCTATGGGGCCATGCTCCCCCATCCCCAATAACATTTTCTGAATAAATATTTTTATTTGCCTACTTATTCCAACCAAACCCCACACAAATATTGTTTTGTGGCCGCAACAGAACTTTTGTGAAGACAAAAGGAAAATGGGGGGGGGGGGGATTAAATACAAGTCGTAGGTACTCCCGCAAAAACTTTTAGCCCAAGGAGAGCGAAGGGTATCCAAATGTGTTAAAAAATGTGTTAGAGAAAGTGTTAAAAACTTTAAAATTATGTTGTAAGAAAGGCCTTCATATGCAATGACGAATCTATTAACTATTATAAAACCATCAAAAACTAAAACCACTTCTTTCATTGAGAAAATGTAAACACTTTCACGAATCTCCAAAAATGTTCACAGACAAGATGCTAGAACCCCGAATCTCCATAAAATTCCCACAAAACAGCAATATGCCAGATATAAGAAATGGAAAAAATTACCTTTGAAGCTCGCTAGAAACTGAGCCGCTTATCCGATTTAAGTGAGGCTAGTTTTGTTTCTTCGGAAAAATTATTGGCTACAATAATTATTTTCTTCTAGTATGTATCCTAGCTAGTCTAGTTTCAGAGATATTCAGGTTTTTGTAGTCTAAGAAAATGAAATTAAAAAAAAATTTCAAATGCTTGTTGCAGCTGAAGCTGAAGGGTTAACAATCCGGCATATGTCTCGTACTTTTTTTGCATTTATGCAGTATTCTTCGATAACCTGTATACATGCAAAATTCAAGAAAACGCACACTAATGCAAATGTGTGCTATGTTCAAATATCTTCCATCAATATCTATATAACAAAACAACTGCCAGAACATACATAGATACCATCTACGGGGTATACCTTCACTATTCGCTAAAGACTTCTCTATAGCAGGTGTGATCCTCCCTCGGCCCCCTATTGGTTAGACCTCACGTACAAATTCGGATGTGCACATCCCAGGCTCGGTGGACCTGTGACTCCTCGTCTGCGTAAAGCAGACTCATAGCGCTGCTTTTCACATCCGGGAGTCCCCTTCAGTCTACTAGTTAGCAATGCGATTCGGCCCGTGTGGTCAACAATCCACAAACTAGTTAGATATAGGCGCGTAGGCATCTTCCACCAAGGCCGTTCTCCCTAACTAGCCCCTTCGAGGCTCGGGTAACGCGAAACCGCCAGCTCCAAAGCTCACACTATTAACCGTATGGTGAAACCCCCACCAGGGAACACCGTTTATCGTGCTCGGCCTTTAATGACTTCCCTCCCGTAAGTCATGGGAGGAGGTGGGTCATGCTAAGATCATAACTAGGGTCGGGAACGTTATCGCCCGAATGGTCTTTGTAGAGATCCACGCCATGGCATGGCGTAGCAACCGTACCAGAGGCCTCCCTGCGCTGCTAGGTACCTGGTGTCGCAACTCACCAAAGATCTGTCCCACTACACAGTACACAGCCTTTTTGACTGATGGCAAAAGGACCTAGACCCCCCTGCGGGGATAACTGCCAGAATAGGGGGGCTTCAATAGCCATATAACGAAACATATGCCAGAACCGCGAATCTCCTATCTCCTTACAACGGGACAAGATATCAGAACCGCGAATCTCCAAGCAATTTGCCAGAACAACGAAAGTCCGCTGTAGCCTTTATTTTCAATGTTTGCATGAATTATACTATCTACCCACGAAAATAGATACTTTCTAATAATATTTCAGAAAAATTTTTTAGGCTAGATAGATATTTAGATTTTTCAGAACAAATTGAAACTTCAGATCGTTTTTTCCTCAAAACTATAAAAATGTTAATTTGCGGTTCTGGCAAATTGGCGACGATATTTTAATTGGGCTATGACTCGATTATCTCTTTACCTGCCAATCATTCTATGATTTTTTGCAATATAAGGGGATTACTGAATTTTATGTAGGATCACTACGCTCGCCAACCCGCGCTCAGCGCGAACGTGCTCGCGGTACTGAAACTGACTGACTGTTTTTCGTTCTCGTATTCAATGATATACTTATCGTTTATCGACAGCTTGTACGCTGATTGTTCGTGTGTATATGTACGCTGGATAATGGCGTAATGTTCGGGTACATTCGGGAATCATCATAGCCAATCAGAACATGAATAAAATGCCTTTTTCCGAAGTTAACATTTTTATATACAGGGTGTCCGGAAACTGCCGCATAAACGCACCGGATTATGATTCCTCAGTTGATTTCTAGCAAAAAAGTTGTATAGAAGCTACCCCCTCAGCTTAACCCTTTACCTACCACAGGCATTTAAAGATTTTTGAAAAAATCATTTTCTTGCACGACTTAAAGCCTAATATCTTCAAAGCTAGACCAGCTAGAATAGTGAAATAAAATGATTATCACAGCCAACAAATTTACCTATGAAATAAAACTAACCACACTAAACTCGGATAAGACGTTTGGTTTTTACAGAGCTTCAAAGTCAAATTTGCTTGATTTTACCCAAAAACAATCTTTTTTTCCATCTCAATTTTCTCCAACTTCTGCCAAGGTGAGGTGCTTGTACGATTCTTTTGAAAATTGGCGCATAGTCTTACGATCATATCTTTTTTACATCATTTTATTCTAGCTCCATTATTTCTAACAGTTTTAGTACCTTAAGTGCAGAAAACTACGGTTAATTTTGGCTCGATTTCGACATAATTTGAATAGATTTTACCAATTGCAGATCTTTAGGGGCAGTGTGAATTGAATTGTATTGAATTCGAGCTAAAATTAACCCTAGTTTTCTACACTTAACGTATAAAAACTGTTAGAAGTAATGGAGCTAGATTCAAATTATGTAAGAAAGATATGATTGTAAGACTATCGGCCAATTTTTAAAAGAATCGTACAAGCACCTCACCTTGGCAGAGGTTGGAGAAAATTGAGATGGAAAAAAAGATTGTTTTTTGGTAAAATTACGCAAATTTGACTTTGAAGCTCTGTAAAAACCAAACCACTTATCCGATTTTAGTGTGGTTAGTTGTATTTTATAGATAAATTTGTTGGCTGTAATAATCATTTTATTTCACTATTCTAGCTGGTCTTGCTTTGGAGATATTAGGCTTTAAGTCGTGCAAGAAAATGATTTTTTCAAAAATCTTTAAATGCCTGTGGCAGCTAAAGGGTTAAGCTGAGGGGGTATGTTCCGTACAACTTTTTTGCTGGAAATCACATGAGGAATCACAATCCGGTGCGTTTATGCGGCAGTTTCCGGACAACCTGTATAGAAGGATATTATTGCACCAATAAGTGAGCTGCAATTACCATCCCTTACATAGAAAAACTTTTGAAAGTATGAATAACGAGCATATTCAAATCGTAAGCTTGTAATTTTCACATTGAAAACGAAAACTTGGGATTGGAATGATTCAATGAACCGCTGGAAAAAGCCCATTGCCCAGCGAGAATGTGTCCTTCCGGCTGGCTAGACAAAAAAAAAAACTTAAGAATTTCTTGCAATACCGCAGTTGAAACCAGACTATTTATTTATATTCCTTTTTCGAACGATTCTCTCAAAAACAGTATACTCTTCACAAATTTTATTGTTCAGAGATACAAAATCCGATTGTTGCCTAGTCCCAATCCCAATACCTCACGAATGCCTCGATGATGTTCTCCTGATTGTCTGCAAGCGTTGTAACAGCTCTTCGGGTTTGATGTTGTTTTTGTTATAGTCCTGGATGCTGTCGGTTATATTGAAGGGTTTGCGCTATTGTTATAGAGCGCATATAGAGCATTGATGCATAGAAATTTGCTTGTTGGAGCTCGTATACACGTCTGGCGTCGGTGTATTGGTTTCATTGCTTCTGGAGGGAGGATTTAGCGATTTTATCAGTTGGATGATTTATAAGCGATTTCAGAGATTTCATTTCGAGTTATAGAGTCGTTGTTGGGAATACAACGGGCATAATAACTGCTATTGGTCTCATGTATTCTATTCGATCTGAACGTTGTGTTGTGTGCTTTCAACTCTAATCCGCTTTTTGGCAATATATGAAAAGGATATTGTTACCGGAGACCATTAACAGAACTTTAATTGAGTTGCTAAAATATAAATTTTATATAAATTTTGTTGGATGAAATTGAAACGTAAATTTGGTAATGTGTTTCGTATGGATATGGGTCATAATTGCGATCATGCTATACGCATAATAGCAGGATATTATTCATAATGTGTAAAATCGAGGATATATGTTGCATTGTTTTTAGGTCGTTGTTGATTTTAGTTTAAATTAAACGAAACGGAAATTATGTTGTTACGACCAATTGCAACTTTGAAGAAAATAATACAGTATTTTAAAAATAGAGTAAAATTGAAACAATTTCAAGTTATGTCATTACTTCAACTAAGGTTTTCCTTGTTGTTATGGTCTTGCAGGTATTGTTGCTGAACTCAAATACCAGATTTAAAATTGTAATTGTGTAATTGTGTCATTATTAAATTGAGTGGCTGAATTGAGTTTGCTTTTATGACTCGATTCGATAGGATAGGATTAAAATTGTCGATTTCAAGGTAAAGGGCTGAATTAAGATCGAGAGTGAAATTTTTCGCCCAGGGATTTTATCAATAAAAATGGATACTTACTGTCGTGGAATATGTCACAAACGGTGGGGAATTCCATAAGCTACAATCCGAGACCGGTTCCATAATTCTCCTCGGCCATTTTATGTATTATTTTTCGATTCCCCGGTTATTTGACATTTCACGATGAAATAATCGGGGAATCGGAAAAAATACATACAATGTCCCAGAAAAATTATGGAACTGTTTTCGGATTGCAATTATGAAATTCCCCATCATTCCCCACATATTCCACGACTGTAAGAATACATTTTCATTGAAAAAATCCCAGCGGCGAAAAATTTCACTCTCGAGGTCAGTACTAGGCTTGAGTGTGTAATCTGTGGCCCATTGATATTGTTTGCCTCGGGCCCCCAAAAACCTTAAACCGACCCGGCATAGGTAGTGGCTTTCAAGGCACGTTTTCAATTGAGTGGAGTTCGAGAAGAACCTCCAGATCGGTAGAAGGGTGTCTTATCCTGGTTGCGATATTTTTGGAGGATGCAGTCAACCATGGTTACGTTAGTGGTTATCTAAAACCCCGGGGCAGAGTTCTTTCTCTAGTATGCATTTTCCTATAGAGGTTGATAGGGAAATCGGATGATTTTCCATCGTTTTATGAAAGGACAAAATAAATATAAATCGCATCTTTCGACGGCTGTAACTTTAGAGCCTTGGTAGCTAGAGCCTTGAAATGTATGGACAGTGCACTACTCTACAATTCTGCCAAATTTCAAAATCTCACTGAAGAATTTCCAAGTTATTGGCCATTTTCGATTAACAAACACAAAAGTGCGAATTGGGCAGCTGCAACTTCCGAACGCGGATATGTAGGACCTTCAAACTTGGAGGAAATGTACGCCAAGTAGGTCTACAAGTATGCCAAATTTCAGAAATTTCGGTCGGTTTCCGAGCTATTGAAAATAAGCGATTGGCAAACATGAAAGTGTTTTTATCTCCCTGAATAATATCTATTGTCCACGGGTCAAACTTTACACCTTAAATCGCATCTTTCGACGGCTATAACTTCTGAAGCTTGACAGCTAGAGCCTTGAAATTTTCACCAAATGAAATACAGTCTTCTATACGTTTTCTAAATTTCAAAATTGTTCGCTCACGAATTTCCGAGTAATGGGCAATTTTCAATTAGAAAACTCAAAATTGTAATTTGAGCAGCCGTAACTTCCAAACACGGATATGCAGGACCATGTAATTTGGAGGGAATGGGAGCGCCAAGTAGCTTGACCGAATTCCAGAACGATCGGAAAGGGTTCCCTCTCGAAATTAACTTATTATGTAATGAATTAGGTTTCATTGTGTGGCATAAGGAATGCTGTACATTTTGCTGTACATTTCCAAATGCTGCACGACAGGTCAAAATGCTGTACTGTACAGCAGTGGCGGCTCGTGAAGTACGAGCCGGGTAGGCAGATTTACCATCAGGAAAGAATACTGTACAGGCATATCCACACTGTTTTTTAATGCGTTAAAATTGTGCTCCTTGTTAGTTAGTCCATTTTAATGTTTTAGGTGAATTGTCGTGCTCTGTGGCCGTGATCGTTCGGTCGCCACTCTGTGAAATAGACACTCATAGAGAAACGAGTTTCCAAACTCGGCACGACTCGTCGCTAGTTTATTATTCAGAAGAAGATGATAAGAAATATTCTTATCGTAGAATAATAAACTAACAATGCGACTAGGAAGTGGTATGGCTGACAACCGTATCACACTCCGAATTCAGTTGTCTTTGTAACGTTGATGACTACACACGGTAGTCATCAACGCACCATGCTCCACTAGGAGTTACGGTAATCGAGAGAGAGGTGAATCGTTTAGAGTTTTTTTTACAAATCAGTTATTAGTACGGTAATCGCGTATATTTTACTTAAAAAAATACGTAATGGCTGAAATTTGGTGGAGATGTTAAGCAACGTGCCCTAAGTCTAAATCTGAGTTTTCGTATTTGTGGGAGTGGGGGAAGTTATTGTAATTTGCCTACTTATAGGGGAATTTTGCGTTTTTCCTTAATATCATTCTTACTGTTGTTCCTACAGTAAAGTGATGTGTAGAAGTTTTGTTTCTAATTAAATTGTCTATTCAACGGTACCTAAATCAATATCGTAGGCCAAATAGTTCCGTTATAGTGACCGGTTAAAGAGCAAACTGGCACTAATAATGAGAATATTTTGCTTAAGTGAAACGCGTAATGGCTGAAATTTTCAGAACGAGGCAAGGAAGAAGAAGAAGAAGAAGAATGACTTAACAAATTCTCAATGAAGTAAGGAACTTTTGTTAAATTAAAACATCATGTTATACTGCAATCTTCTGTTTATTTCTTAAAACACGTTGAACCGCACAATTACATACATAGTGTACATATATGGAATTTTAAATTTAAATTATATATTAGTAACCTTTTTGATCCACGAACGAACAGATGTTACTCGTGCATAAACACCTGGCATTGAAGTGCATCCACAGCACGGAGGTGGCACTCCGAAAGACACAACTCCTACCAATGTTTTATTGTAGGTAAGTGGACCGCCGGAGTCATGTTCACAGGCATCCTTTCCTCCGTTCGGATACCCAGCGCAAAGCATTCGACCTGTTATTTGTAGGTTATATCGCTTCTCACACTCTTTCTGATTATATTTAGGAACTTTAACGTATCGAAGTACTTCAGACTTGACATTTTCTTCGGTTATCCCCCAACCTGAAGCGGTTAGAAGTGTATGATCTGGAATAGTTGCCCCTTCCGGTGCTAATTTAATCGATTCATATATCACCCCTGTAGAATCCCACTTCTTTAGCTTAATTAGAGCGAAATCATAGTCGTAAAGTTTCGTTTTATTAAACTCGGGATGTTGTTCGATTCGCTCAGGATGGATTATAACACCTTCTTTAGATTTCCAAATGGATCCAGCCCGAAAAGATAGCGGAAGAGTGTCATTTATACAATGAGCCGCAGTTAGTATCCAACTTTCGCTTATGAATGATCCTCCACACTCATGTCTTCCATCAAGCAACAGTGCAACTTGATAAGGAATTTCACTAATGTTCTTTACTTCAGTTCCGTTAAATATCGCTTGACATTGTAATAAGCTTAACAATATGACTGAAACTGTTTTAAAAATTAATGCGTACATTGCAAACTGGATGTCGTTCTACTACTGCTTTCACCATGAAAAATACTGGCTTTTATATGATTTTTTAAAACAGCTTTTCGTTAAATCGGTCTTAAAAAGTCTTATCTCTATACTAAGGAATTCGATAACACAGCACATTCACATTCTTTCAGTTGCGATGGAACTACATAAAAATGCCTATAATCCTCCTATAGTATTGTGTTTTGCATAAATTACTAAGGGATATTATTCGAATAATGCTTTAACTATTACAAACGGAATTTCAACTCCACAATATTGAAATAGAGTGTTATATAAATATCTGCAAATTACAATTCATATTGCCCGTATGACACTATGAGCGCTTATATACCGGCTCTTAATTTAAACTATCTTAAAGCATTTTTGGAGATAGTACCTTTTCCATAGGGTGAATATACCGTCCTAGTCTAGTTCGCGTATTAACTTTCTTCTTCTTCTTTTTATTCGAATTGGTTGTGGAATGTGCAGATGTTTAGAAATGGTTTATCTGACATTTCGATTATTTGGACAATATTATGATTGGAATTTGTTAATCTCGCGTTTTTTATAACCAGGAATTTCATATAAACTCTGTAGCGAAACGAAAATCGAAAACGATATCATTCCAGTAACAAGACGACTTCGCTCTTCCTGAAAAAATTTCGGAGACAGTCGCTTGGCTAGGCATTATGGATTGGTAAGCACCTCGCCATCTGTTGCGAGCGGGACTAAATTTAGTTTCGATTAGTTAGTGCAGCCCGTATATGCCGTCCAAAAATAATTTAAATTTGTCTAAAACTTTTTACCTTTGCTCCGGTATATAAGCGGTCTAAGTTAAAATGCGATTGCTCTAAAATTGGATAAGTGGTTTGCTTTTTACAGAGCTTACAAGTCAAATTTTTGTTTTGTTCCAAACAAGGGTATATATACTAATTTTGTCATGAAGTTTGTAACGCATTTTCCAACATATAAAATACGTGTATGTATTATGATCAGCTTGACGATATGAGTCGATTGCGACGCGTTTTACTCGGCCAGTTTAAAGAGGCATGGAGCTGAAATTTTGCACACATGCTTCTTTTGGTTGCAGGCAGTTTGTATGTTGAAATCGCTAAAATCGAACAAGAAGGTCATGGAGCTACCATACAAACCCATCCCCAAATTGAGTTCTTCTAAGAAAAACTTTTTTATTTGTGCACCAATTTCAACCAAGCCTCATACAAATGTATTTCTATTGATTCCGCAAAACATAAAGAAAAATCGATAGAATCGGACCATAGGGTTATGGGGCTGCCATACAAACCCATCCCCCCAAAGTAGGTTCTTCCTTTTGTGTGCCTAATTTCAACCAGATTTCATATAAATGTGTTTTTAATGATGGCACTGAGCATTCATGTAACGATGAATATAGAATCGGACCATAAGATCATCGTGCATCATCATCATCATCTATCTCAATTTTCCCAACTTCTACCAGGGTGAGGTGTTTGTACGATTCATATCTTTCTTTCATTTTATTCTATCTCCATTATTTCTAACAGTTTTAATGCCTTAAGTTCAGAAAACCAGGGTTAATTTTCGCTCGATTTTGGCATAGTTTGCTAACACAAATTGCAGCATATTTGGAGAAATTTCAATGAATTCGCTGCACTTAAGGCATTGAAACTGTTAGAAATAATGGAGTTAGAATACAATGATATAAGAAAGATATAATCGCGAGAATATGCGTCAATTTTTTTTAAAGAATCGTATAAGCATCTCACTTTGGTAGAAGTTGGAGAAAATTGAGATAGAAAAAGCCAAGATCTGCCGTTGTAACAACGGGGTACCTTCGGGATAATTTATATCGAAGAACAGGATACCGTAGGAGCATTTGCTTTTTGAAGAAAATACAAACATTCAGGTTGACAAATTAAATTGAAAATTTGATTGTATAACGAAGGGGCCTCCGCTTTGAGTTCGAACATAAATAATCGAGAAAAAAAATTCTCTTGAAGATCTAATTGAGGAATTTCTAAAACAAGTTGACGAGATTTCATGCCAACTTGACGAATTTCAAAATAATATGGACGAGTTTACATTCCAATTGACGAATCTCACAATGCTGTTGATAAGTTTTCGTTATAAATTTAGGTATATACAGATCAAATTGACAAATTTCCATATTAAATTGATAAAATTCCAAATAATGTTGATGACTTCGAGAGTCTGGTTTACGAATTTCCATTACAAATTAACGAACTTCAAAAGCGTGATATTGAATTTCCATTCATTTAAAATTGACGAAATTCCATGTCGAACTGACTTATTTCCAGATCAAATTGATCTATCTCCAAATCATGTCGAGGATTTTCCTTTGCAAATTGGCGATATTTAAAATCGTGTTAAAGAATTTCCAATTGTCGGATTTCCTTGTAAAATTGACTAATTTGAAAAACATGCTGACGGATTTCCATTTCGAATTGGTCTTCATTTGTCAATTTGATAAATTCAAATTTCTTAATCTCTAACGGAAATCTGTCTACCATATTTTTCAATTCGTCAATTTGATATGAAAGTTCGTCAACATGGTTTGGAAATTTGTAATTTAAATCTGGAATTTCTTCAATTTGTAATGGAAATTCACCAATTTAATATGGAATTTCGGAAATTTTTAATGGAAACTTGACAGCAAGATTTTGAAATTCTTCAATTTCTAATGGAAATTCGCGAAGAAAGTTTGGAAATTCGTCAATTTGGAACGTGTTTGTGTCTATATTTTGAACTTATGACTAGAGGTACGGAAATTTCGCAAATAAAAATCGGTAATTTCGCATAAACTAATTTTGAAAATTAGAAATTTTGCTGAAATTCGCATAAAAACGTAATTTTGAACATTTTGTTACTGTTTAAGTTTATTAAACTATAGAAATTCTAGGGAATCACAATGAAACGAATATTAAAATAGCAAAAAAAATGACTAGGAAGTAGTGTGGCTGAATCACACTACGAGTTCAGTTGTCGAGAAATGTTTTTGACAGTACATACGCCCCTCAAGAAGTCACAGTAAAAAGAGAAACGTCTGAGGCAGAACTCGCTAGTATACTGTTTCGCTTTTTTTATGTACAGTCAATTTAAATTTTGGGGCTCGTCGCACCACGAGAAGAGCTTTAGCTTCACAAATCCCGATGGAAAAAACAAAGTTCATTCATCCAACTTCCCACTAAACAACTCGGTGTTTGGCAAGCCATCTTGCTCGTCCGTTAACTCTTGCAATTTTGGAAATATCTCTATTTCTTATTAATGGGAATCTGACAAAAAATCAATCTGAGATGAAAAACTATCTTCCATAATTGATTCTTTTTTGCAGAAAAATTAACTTTTCGTGGAAAAAGTACAAGTTGGAACATTTCGCATCAATTCGCGAAAATTAGCAAATTTCGCTGAAATTCGCATCTATTTCGTGAAAACGAAATTTCCGTACCTCTACTTATGACATAAATCGGCGGTACTCGTATTAGATCGGTACTTCTTTTTCTGCGACTCGGCAACGTTTTTGTTGGCTGATGAGTGATGACCATTTATATTTGAAACAAATCTGGGCTCTCCGTCTTTCAGGCCCTTTTGGTTTGGGGGCCCGTATTCTAACGCACACATAGAACACCGTACGTTACGCGACTGGTGGTTATGATGGTTAGTGGGTGTATGTTGACGGAGGAAGTAGGCGTACTTATTTTCCATAAAAATTGACATAATAATGACATACATATGTATGTAGTTGAACTTCCCTAAACGGACACTTCTAATAACCGGACATTTCTCATAAACGGACACTTTTATTTTCACCAACGTTTTTTCCTTATATTTTACTAGAAAAATAACTTCCAATAGCCGGACACTCTCATAACCGGACACGGACAGTACTTTTATTCCCTTCCTGAACAAGCAAGTCTCTAATAAACGGACAGTTCCACAAATAAAACTCGAAATTCTTGCATTACAGAATTGTATTTCGAGCAAAGAAGTTTTGAAATTACCGGAAAATCAGTCTTTTGCGTAAAGCAAAATTCACTTTCCAGAAATCGCTGTACAAATCTGGTTTATCTCTCAGTGTAGGTGGAATTTCTTAGAGATCCAGGAGTCGCAGCATTCGCAGTTTTCTATTATTTTAAAATATGAAAATTTCAAGAAATTTTGCCTTTTGAAGAAAAAGTGCAGTAAGAAGTCAATTTAGAATTCACGAAAATAGTGTTCTCGATCTCGAAAAAAAATTGTATTGGAAAAACACGATTGAAATGAGACATCGTGGTTTTAAATGGAGTCCAAATTAGTTTTATAAAATGTTATACCTTTTTGAAATATTCTCATAAGCGGACACTTCCAATAAGCGGACAAAATCTCAATCCCCAATGGTGTCCGCTTATGGGAAGTTCGACTGTATATTAATTGACTGACTGACAATCTTTCAACTTGTATGGAAAATGGTTGTCTGTGGTTCGACCTTTAGCCAGCTTTGGGAGTTTTTAAAATCACGGATCTACGAAAATAAACCAGATACGTTGAAACCACCTGCTGCGAATATTTTTAGTATGGTTCCGAAACGTTATTTTTTTTTGTGATAAGCAAAAATGTTTAGTATGAGTTTTAGTATCTTAAACGATTTTTTTAACCCTCGGTTGGTTCAAGTAATTTTTACATACATAAATGGTTGAGTGAGTCTGTGAGACCCCAGGCCAAAATTTTTTCTAAAATTTTAATTAGGGCTTTCAGGATACTTCCTTGCTAACTTGAGCTTACTGTGGGGTCTTTGCATGAAGTTGTAATAAAAATAAGTGGAATTCGGACTCCAGTTTTGTGCTTGTGAAGAAATTAATTAGGTGATACCAAATTTGGGGGTAATTTTAACTCATCCCAAATTAATAATTGAAAAAATTTAATATTTTAAAGAATTTATGGATGTGATTGCATAAAGGTTTGGTTGCTTATGTTAATATTTTTCTTAAATCGGGACTCAAAGCTGATAAATTTTAAGAGCGTTTTTTTTAGAAGCATTTCCTTTATAATTTTATTAAATGGGCCCATTTTTGCTCGTTAGATTACAAATTTAAGTTTCTGTGTCTTTGGCATGGGAACAGAAAACATCTTTGCACAATTTTGTCCAATCTGGGGGATGGGTGGCAGTTGAGTGGAGGGGGGAGATATTCTCTGGACCCTAGGTAGAACCGGCCTTATTGTTTCTTAATAAAAACCGTTTCCCCAACATACCTACCTAAAACATTTCCTACTAAATAAAAAAATAATTTATGAATTCATGACTTCATTTAAAGCTCATAGAAACTAATGCCCTTATCATAAAATATTTTTTTTAATGAATGAAAGTCTGGTAATAAATCAGATTTGAATGTATTGAGAAAAACCCTTATTACAAACACCCTAATTGCTGCTATTCATTCTAAAAAAACTATTTTCATAAATACACTCTAATTACACAGTCCTAGTCGTATCTGACCACTATTGTAGGACTTAACCGTTTCCCAATTAAAATAACTTGCAAATTTTCGAAAATGCAAAAAAATGGTTTCGTAAAAAAGACATACGTAATGGTTGGGTGGAGTCTGACAGACCACAGAGCAACTTTAAACTGCTATAACTTATTATAGTCCTGACACACTAGGAGATAACCTCGTTTAATAAACCGCAAAAAGCTCCGAGCTTCATAAACTCGAATAGCATGACACACTAGTCGAATGTGGGTTATGAATGTCAGGATAAACTAATTAAGCTTTCGATTTGTGACACCTCAAAATATTGAAATGTTAGTCGCGTCGTTCATATTTCACACATTTTTTATAAATAACTTAAAGTCCTACGGATTTCACGTATAAGAAGTGGTAGGTACTGACTGTAAGAAGTGGCAGAAAGCCTACAAGCGAAATTAAGAAAATAATGAGTAAACTTAGTGATAAAGCAGGGGCTAGTCTGGGACAAAACCATCGCTCTTTCATACCTATCCGACCAGAACGACCAGAAAATGGACTCAAAATGTTATCATAGACACTGGATGAGAATTCAATTAAGAGATTATATAGTGAAAATAACAAAACATCATAGAGTTGGAGTGCGCTCTTTGCTTTTTATTGATGAATATAATAAAATCATTCCAATTAAACTAAAATAATAAATAAATCACAGTTCGAACTGAGCGCTTGTGGAGAGCAGTTAGGTCTACTATACAAGTGTTCCGCGTGTCGAAGGTCGATAGTGTCTTATCTCTTTTTGGAAATTTGAAAGTGAAGTGATCGGCAAAGAAAGCATTCCGTGGTTGTGAAAAGTGACTGTGAAAATGGCCTCCGACCCTGGGGGTGGGACGTCAAAGAGAAAAAATTATTATTCCCTATTGGACGATAACAGTCAGGCGCAGCCCCAAAAGCACGTTAAGAAAAGCAATCCAGCACCCGTCGTTGATTTTCTCAATTTCCCTTCTCTTTCGAGCAATGCAAAAATAACACGCGACGACTCCCCGAAATTCATAATAATAGCGAGTAAAGACGCTTCTAAACCACTAAAATCGTACAATATTTTCAAGTTGACTAAATCAATTCAGCAAGTTGTACCCAATAGCATCAACATTTCCTTCACTCGTGAAGGCCACGTGCTTATTTTAGTGAAAAACGAGCACCAGGCACGAAACTTGCTCAAGGTGAAAAAACTCCCATACATATGTGATGTTGAGATAACTCTTCACACTAAACTTAATACTGTAAAGGGTGTGGTATACGCTCCCATACTAACAAATTTGGACTGCGACAGTATTGTTGAAGGCCTAAAGGAAATCCATGTAACTAGCTGCCAGAAAGTTACAAAGTTTGTGAACGGCAAAGCTATCAACACCCCTCTTCATATACTATCCTTTAACCTTTACAATTTACCTGCAAAAATTGAAATTGGCTTCTTAAAAACCGAGGTGAAACCTTATATCGAAAGACCACTACAATGTAAAAGTTGTTTTAGATTCGGACATACAAAAAAATACTGTCAGAACGCTCCGGTTTGCGATGTGTGCAATTGCACACCACTCCATGACCCCATCCCGTGTACTTCTATCACTTGTGTAAATTGCAAACAGCCGCATTCGGCTTTGAACAAGAATTGCCCAGTCTTCTTAAAAAAACAAAAAATAATCGAGGTGAAGACACTCGACAAATGCTCTTTTAGAGAGGCAATCGAGAAAGTTAACAAATCCACTGTAAATAACAACCAAACTATCATCACCGAAGACCTTAAATTGGCAATTGAAAAGAGACAAAAAAGATTACACTTACTTAAAAATACACTAGAAGTAAACCAAAGTAGTAGTATAACCCAACACAATGAGAATAATTTTACAATAAACGAAATTAATCCAAACCCCATACACAATAGCAATTGTCAAAATAAGGCAACTGCTATCAATACTTTAGAAAGTAGCAACACAGATAAACTTCCAAATAACAACATACCCATTCAGGTAAGTAGAAATGACACTACCAATAACGAAAAAGCTAACTATACAGAAACGCAATTCAAAACAAACACCAGTAAGTACTATAATCAATCGAACACGACACTATATAACGCAACAACAAATAAGTTAAATCTAACAGATCAGAAATCATATCCTCCACAAGACAGGAGCTCTGCCTCAACTCTATCCACTCATAATACCATAGACAATTGTAGTATGAGCGATAGTGATAGTGAACGAATGTAAATCTCGTTTAATCTCTTCTCTTACTCGCGTAAGAAATGAAGATAACACTATTGAATTATAATAGATTTTATTCCCACCTGCACCAGAAAATTTGTCACCAAACTTTCATGGTGTACCTGGCAATATCGATATTTTCTGTTAATTCGCTCACCATCCCAAAATCATACAGAGGTCTTGAACGAACACCAACAAAGACCAACTTCCAGCCTAAAATATTAAAAACCACTTTGCTAATACTAATAGCTAAACTCACACCCAAATCATCCTTATCAACCACTATCTGATTATGAGAATAATTCAATGGAATATAAACGGATACTTCAATAACATGGACAACTTGACCTTACTCTCAAATAGCTATAAACCTGATATTATAGCAATCCAGGAGACCCATTGCCAACCCAGCTATCAACCATTACAATTCAAAGGTTACCGTCCCATCTTTTTCAACCTTCAGATTACCGGTCGGGCGAAAGGTGGAGTGGGAATACTTGTCAACAACAAGATTCCAATAAATGTGAAGGACATAAACACCGACCTTACGGCTATAGCAATCGAAATAACTTACCCTACTAAATTCGTATTATTAAACATATATATCCCACCTAGCCAGAACATATCCTCTCAGCAGCTTCATAATCTTACAAAAGATATTACATGCCCAGTTATGATCGTAGGAGATTTCAACGCATGGAACCCAATTTGGGGGTCAAATTCAGCCAACCCAAGAGGCAAACTAATAGAGGACTGGTTATCAGTTAATAATTTCATCTTACTAAACGATGGATCGCATACTCATCTGTCAACACACAATACATTCACATGTGTAGATTTATCAATAGCATCCCCTAATATAGCCGTTTCATGTCAATGGCAAATAATAAATGATCCTCATGGCAGCGATCACTTCCCAGTTCTAATAGACCTCAGCACGACTACACCACAAAATCACAAAAGAGCTAAGCATCTGCACAGATACCTTACCAAACAGGCAAACTGGGATCTATATAGAGCAACAGTTGACGATGCACTAGATAATTGCTCCCCTTCCCGATCAACCAACAAAGAAGCAGCCACCATCCGTAGGTGCCTGACAGCAGGCGCTAACAAGGCAATACCTATCTCATCGCCTCCAATTAGAAAAGCCATACCATGGTGGAACTCAGAACTGACCACTCTTCATGAAGAGAAAAAGAGGGCGTGGCGCAAGCTACAACAATCTCCAAATCTCCCAAATATGATCTCGTACAAGAAAGCTAACGCCGTTTTGAGAAAAGTAATCCGAGTGGCCAAGCGTGAAGCCTGGCAAACTTTCAGCGAATCTATTAACACTCAAACATCGCCATCCGAATCATGGAAAAAAATAAAATTGCTATCTGGGAAAGGAAGTTATATAACACCGTATTATCTCAACCACAATAACATTTACATAGAAGACCCCATTGAAATAGGTAATGTGTTCTCCGACACCTTCGCCGCGTACTCTACACAAGGCTTCCCCTCAGACTTTGAACACAGAAAACAGGCTTTTTTATCGACCAATCATACCTTCTCCACTTGCCAGAAAGCAAAACAAATTGAGGTGCCCATAACAATGATCGAGTTTGAATCTGCCCTAGCCTCTTTGACTGGCCTCACTCCTGGTAACGATAAACTTAATTATCCAATGATAAAGAATCTTTCGGCGTATGGGAAACAACGTGTCACCGAACTGTACAACAATATAATAAAATCAAGGGCCTACCCACAGGCCTGGAAAACAGCAATCATATTGCCGATACACAAGCCTAACAAACCAAAAGAATCAGTGGACGGCTACAGGCCAATATCTTTACTGCCATGCCTCAGTAAGGTTCTGGAGAAAATCGTAGCACGGAGACTCATGTGGTTTCTCGAAAATATAGGAGCACTTCAAAATGAAATTGTAGGTTTCCGCCCAAAGAAGAGCTGCAACGATATCCTTCTATACATAGAACATCAAATTACTCTGCAATTATCCAGTCGAAACCACTTATCCATTGTTGGCGTAGACTTTGAAAAATGCTACGACAGAATTGGTGTGCATCAAGTATTAGAGGAAGTCCTAAATCTACATCTTGGACCAAACATGTATCACTTCATCCTCAACTTTCTCGGCAACCGAAAGATTTCTGTGCGCACAAATAACGTGCGCTCCAAGATTGTTGCTATAAATAATGGCATCCCACAGGGGTCGCCACTATCGGTTGTACTCTGCCTCATAGCATTTATCTCCCTAACACGTGAAATTAGAGTAACAAGACATATAAAATATTGCTTATTCGTTGATGATCTATACATAATAGTCAAAAGTAATAACACTATATATATGCAAAACAATATAAGTAGGGTTATAAACATCATATTGGAATGGTGCAAGAGATCGGGAGCTAAAATCTCAATTGGTAAATGCAAACACCTACACGTTTGTAGAAAACAAATTTGCAACGAGTTCACCATCTCAATAGGAAACGATAGAGTAGAAAATGTATCCTCAATGAAAATACTTGGTCTCAATTTTAACCGTCGCTTTAATTGGAACGATCACGTACGTAAAGCAAAAATAGAACTCACCCCTAGGCAAAACGTAGTGAAATTCCTAAGCAGTACTAAATCTGGCGTCAAGACCAAAACTCTGATCAATGTAGTGCGATCTATGATCCTGGGTAAAATCGACTACGCCCTGCCAATCTACGGGAAATGTGCCAAATCTACCATGCAACCTCTTAAAGCAATATATCATGCTTCGATTCGGTCAGCTTTAGGTGCCTTTCGCACAACCCCCATAATAAACATGTTAGCAGAAGCAAATTTACCGTCCCTAGAATCCCGGAGAGACTATTTGTCTCTGAAATCGTATGGCAAGATCATGCTTGAGAGCAACCAACTCATACAGGAGGAGATCAAAAAACTTGGCAGGCGAAAGAAGAAACCAAGAATAAAATCCACTCTCCTAACATGCATAGAGTTAAATAAAAAATTCAAACTTCCTATCAAATCTTCCAGAAGTAAATTAGAAATTCGCCCTCCATGGACAAAGCAAATTAGTAATATTCATTCTGACCTCACGGTGTTCAAGAAGAATAACACACCACCGGAAATTTTTAGATCCCTCTTCGCAGAATTTCAAAATAAACTTGGGCGTAACTGGAAATATATATATACGGACGGATCCAAATTAAAAGAGGGTGTTGGATATGCTGCCGTCCATGATGACGGTAGTATTATCAACGCACGCCAACTGTTCCAGCTATCTTCTACCTTTACAGCGGAAGCCTTGGGAATATTAGATGCAATCAATTACGCATCTAAGCAACGCGGTAAATTTTGTATAGCCACGGACTCCCTGTCAGTGGTCTCAGCATGTGCGAATATAAACAACACCAACATCATTATCAGGGACATTCAAAACAAAATGGCAGCACACTCTTCAAAAATTAAGATTTGTTGGATTCCAGGACATTCGGGCATAGAAGGGAATGAAATCGCGGACAGAGCCGCTAATTACGCTGCCAACGCTCCTCTTATTATTGAAGATTTTGTTACTAAGGACGATGTTTTAAAAGAAATAACCCGTATCTTCAAACAGCAAAACCAATCAAACTGGCCTATACGTAATGATTGGTACTCATCCGCCATAAACACCCTAAACACAAAACCACCCTTTCCAGATCAACTTAAGCGACGAGACGAGGTTGTTATTACAAGACTGCGCTTGGGTCACACGAAAGCCACACACCTTCATATAATAACAAAAGGACCATCTCCACAGTGTAATATATGTCAATCTACGTTAACAATCCAACATCTTGTAAACGCGCATATAAGTGGAAACAACGGAACCCACCTGATTGCTGATTGTAGTCTGGACAACTGTCGGAAAATAATCTCCGAACTGAAAACTGTCAATTTATACAATAAAATTTAATTAATAAAAATAAAAAATAAATAAAAACACTTAGAAAAATTTGCTTTAAAGTAATTGCGTAAAACATAACACGAAAGTTGAAGCTTGATGGCCTTGGTAGCCAAAGCTTATCCTCGTCATCTCATGTATTAATACATGCGATGACTAAGAATTCAATTCAATAAATAAATATAAATATGGCCAGAAAATTGGAAGCAACAGTGAATTACTTAATTTCCTTCGGTGCACAGGGTCATTAATTCGAATCTCACCGTGAGCCATGGTGTTTTTCGAACTCACGAGCTTGTGACGGACTCACTCAGATGTTAAACGAGTACCCATTTATGGGAATCAATAACACTGCACAACTAGCAATAAATCGAAGCTATTTTTAATATTTTGGATAAAGAAAATATGAAAATAAGAAGATAAAGAGTGAATGTTTATTTGTATTAAACTTTTAATAAACTTTTATGAAAAAAAAAAAAACAAATTTATACACGGCTTCAATATTTTTTTAGCAGAACTTCATTTTTTAAATACGATGTTTGTGTTGAGCCAGCCGCGGAAAACCAACTCGTACATCATAATTTGCTTATAACGCTTTAGGTTGAATCTTTTCTTCGTTTTTGTGTTCGCCGTCCTCCCTAAGCACGTATAAATACTTCGATATTTCGTAAAGTTCACTCAGATTTTCCACCCGCTTCAAGAGTTGTTCCTTCAAAAAAAATATAGTTTCTAGAAAACAAGTAGATTTAAAACAATTGTAATATCTGAAACGGTATTTCACTCACTGATTCCAATTTGCCAATAGCCAAAAGAATTCTAGAAATACGTAATTATGATATGGGTGTACGTAGTACATACATATGTATATGTATGTATGTATTATTGAAAACTACACTATAACTTAAGATTATGATGACATATTCGATATTCAGTATGACAAACACTAAATTTCATTGACATTTTTAACTAAATAATAGACTAACTATGATTAAAAAAGAGCTTTTCGGTGGTTATAATGCAGGTTTAGAATAAAAAGCTCAATCCATTTGCGGGTTACAACGAGGTTATGCGAGCTTTCATAAACTCCAAACGGCATATAACCTCGTTGTAAACCGCTTATAAACTCGTTCCCAGCTCATAAACTGCATTCGTTCGTAAACTCGTTTAGGTGTGTCAGGACTATTAACTAAATAAAAATTTGAAACAAATGCATACTTAAAAAAGCTTATGCGACACATACATACTTAAATTACATACATATGCATAAAATACCATCCAATTAGTTTTTCTATAAAAATTTTGAGATTTAAATTTCTCTGTCTGTCGAACCCCGTCCAACCATCCGAGGGAATTATTCGGTTTTTATGTACCACCTTATACAATTGATATCCGATATCTAACAAACAATTATTGAGATGTTTTGTAGTTTACCCACACAAATTTCATGACTATTTCAAAAGAAATCCATTTGAATGAATCTGGCTAATAAATTTCTGCGAATGAAATATCCATATACAATGGAAAATTGTTCCGGAAAAAAATTAAAACGACATTTATATGATTTCCCATATGCCAATAATATAAATAAAAGCTCAAACAAACGTATGAATCGCTCAAAGTGTAGGTGGATACATATCAGCATAGCTAGCTACGTGTTCATATTTCCAAAAAAGCCGACTTCACCAAAACCCAACTCCTGGTCCACATAATTCGAAATCATTCTCACAGGACGAGAGGATTTGTTGTAGCCTACGCAACGCAACAACTAAAATTGAAAAAAAAAAACGAATCCACAAATGGACGAAATGAATAAAAAGCCCGCAAGCAATTGGCATTTACACGAAAACCACCATTACCTTTACCACACAAATTAAATACAGTGAGAACTCGATAACTCGAAACTCCTTAACTCGAAAAACGCTTTAAGTCGAAGAAAATCTGATTTCCCAGCACATTTAAACAAAAAACAATGAAATACAAACTCGATAACTCAAACCAAAAACTCTATTACTCGAAGAGAAATTTTTGATTTCACTGCTTGTGAAACTCTATAAGTCGAAGTGCTGATATTGGAGACTCTATAAGTCAAAATTTCAGATACTCTCCAGGTTATTTCTTATCGGTAAACAGGCGAGACTCTATAAGTCAATGCTTTGCTACGCGAAACTCTATAAGTCGAGTTTTTTTATTCCTCCAATGGCGATTTTTCTGTTTGAAATTAGAATTTTATTGCTGCATATTCCGGAAACGAGAATAACGGTACTTTTCTGCGATAAAATGTTTCAGTTTGCATTTGAATATAGCGTTCATTGTAAGGTTGTTTTGTTACTGTCAAAAGAATAATCGTTTCGTGCAGTTTGAGGAATTCTGCCAATTAAACATATCTGCGTCAAAAGAACGCTACAAACCCTGACTATTCAGCAGAAAAAAGAACTTATAAAAGCGGTTGATGCAAAAGGTCGAAAAAAAGAATATAGCCGCCGAATTCAAAATCGGAAAAGAGAGGAAAAAATGCATGTACTATTTTATAAGGGTATAATGTCGGAAAAATACCAAAAAGAAGAAAACTTTATAAGTCGAATTTTCTTACAAATAAACTCGATATCTCGAAATCTCTTTACGTCGAAATTTCAATAACTCGAAAGAAAGTTTGGTTTCCTTGGGCTTCGACTTATCGAGTTTCCACTGTACAACCACTTTACAGAGTGTTTGCCACGATGCTTTTTTTTATTGTGAGCAATGATATGAGCCTTTTTGATGCTGCCGCTGGCATGGCGGAAGTAAAATGTGTGGGTATGTACGAGTACATATAGAGCAAAGTGGGAATGTGGATGAAATCCTGCGAATGTGATACAATGTTAAGCAAATATACAAGAAAATTTTAAAGCAAAAAAAATCGGAAAAAAGACGGAGGAATGATATTTTTAAATTTTTTTATTAAGATTTTTTTTAAAGATAAATCCACTTCTTGAATGTTTGCGTTGCGAGATCTTATCAGTTTCACTTCATTGTAAAGACGAGGTTTAAGCGACTTTGTTCGATTTCCAGATCATTTCATTTTGACTTTTCTCATCAATGATGCAAGATTGCCCGAGGTCAGGCTTTGGCCGCCTGCTTCGTTGACCTCCGATTGTCGCATTCACCTGACCTTGTCCTCCGCTTTCGGAAGCCCACCAGCTGAGCTGGTGAGCATTTTTACTTACTGAGTACTCCCATCGAGCTCTCGGTCGTCGATACAATCTCGTCAACTCGTTGCACATTCATCACCTTTGCGATTATCGTTCATCCGTTTTACATGCCCTGCAATTATTGCAATTCGTTCATTCATATGTGACTCCGGCACGAGCATTTGTAAAAGGTGAATGTTTCATACGATGTAATTTTAATTTTATTTTGAAACATTTCTTATAATTTTGCAGGTGTCACTAATTTCAATGGACAACATGGATGTCAAAAATGTACAACTGTTGGAGAATACTCGTATATTTCACATACCAACATATTTCCCAGGACAGAGTGTCGTAGGAGAACTGATGAAGAATTTCGAAGCAGAAATGATGAGTCCCACCATAAATTTTACACTCCTCTGGAGGAACTCCCTGGATTGAATATGATTGATAATTTTCCAATTGCGGACTCTTTACATTTAATAGATTTAGGCATTATGAAAAGGCTATTGATTGGATGGAGGGACGGAAAATTTAATAATTATAAAACCAAATGGAGTGCAAATGAAAGTAGCTTCATTTCAGGTCGATTACTAAAAATAAAATTGCCTTCCGAAATACATCGAGCGGTAAGAGGGCTGGACTGTATTGCTCATTGGAAAGCATTAGAGTTTCGCACATTCTTATTTTATGTAGGAGTTGTCATATTGAAGGATCACATACCACACGAAGTATACAAACATTTTCTTATATTTTTTTCGGCGCATACATGTTCATCAACCGCATACAATCAATATCTTGACTTAGCTCACACATTATTTCTATAGAAAATGTATACATTTCATCGAATACTACAGAGACATATATGGCGTAGAACATATAACCAGTAACATACATAATCTGTCTCATGTAGTTGACGATGTCAGAAATTTAGGAATACTCCCAGCAATTAGTGCTTACCCCTTTGAAAGTAAATTATATCAAATAAAAAACATGATAAGAAATGGAAACAATGCTTTGGCTCAGGTAGCACGAAGACTCTCTGAATTTAATACTTCACATTTAAAACCAAATAAATTAAATTGCACTGAACTCCCGAAGCTTACAAAGCATACCGTTCACCATGTAAATGGTTTCATACTAAGCCCTAAAAGTAGGGACAAGTGGTTTTTGACAAATAAAAATGAAATTGTATGTATGAAATACGCCACATTAATTAAAGATAAAATTTATATTTTTGGCGCCAGTCTTCAGCGTAAATGTTTTTTTGAAACCCCGATTCGTTCTTTTTTCGACATATTGCAAGGAAAACAAACCATTGATGTATAGTTTGAATGAAATCAAATGCAAACTAGTATGTTTAGAATACAACAGCATTTCAACAGTATTTATCCCATTACTTCACACCATCAAATGAAAGCCACTACTTTTTGTTTGCAAATAATAAAGTATATATTGTATTCAAGAAAAAATACAGAAAAATAAATAAAAAATTATCGATACATATTCTCTTATTTCGTTTACTTAATTCATATTTCCTTTCAGTAAAAAAAATTAAATTCAGCCCATTATATCTTTGCGTAACACCATTTTTAAGCTGTAGATGGGGAAAAGTATTTGAGTTACAATATATTTAAAAAAAAAAAAGGCATTAAGTACCTTCAATATTTGAATTGTCCACAGCCTCCAGGTTCATAGTGGCATTTTTTGGTTTATTGGTAAAGCTGCCAATCTAACTATACAGTTAAACGTGTTCAGGATATTTGCATAGTTTCGCATTGACAGTTTCTTTTCATCTGTCCTGCTACCTCCGCCCCAAGAAACGTTTGTTAGGAAATCTCGTTTAATCTCGTGGCCAATTAAACGGTACGCACAGTTTATGCCATCCACGCTGCCACTTGACCCACAAATAGTTTTCATTCGTTTGATCTGCAATTAAACCAAATTTAGGAAGTAAAAAATTAAGCCAAATTGTTAACATTTGTTACCAAATCGTTTGCTTCCTCTTTGTCGGCCAACCTCGACTCCACTTCATCCATTCCACACTGGTTGAAAATCGACACCTCTAATACCTTTGAACAAAGGCTGTCGTCAGTCTTCCGTTTCTCTTCCTTATTTTTGTTGTATTCATTTTGCAACGCATTGATGCGTTCCATCAATACATCATTATAAGTCCTCTGATAGGCGAATTCTTGCATAACCTTTTTAAAATTTTCCGATATAGTTGATAAATTATCGCTTATATATTTCAACAGAGAGCTGACGTCAATCTCCTGCGATTCCACTGGCAAAGGTTGTAACGGCTAACGAAATGAAAAAAAAGAAGGTCAGTATCGTTTTTTAGCAGCGGTCTGAACAAATTGATATTAAAAGTTACTTACTTCATTTACTGGCAAATATTGGGATGATGCTGAGTTTGTTCGCACTGTGGGTTTCTCAAAGGGGCTGACGTCAATTGATTCGAAGCTATGGCTGTCACAAGTGGATGTAGACTGCAAAGGAATCATCACCAGCTGATTAAATAAAATAAATAAGGTCATTGCTGCTTTCTTAGAACTAGAATGAATAAATTATTATTTGATTACAAGTTACTTACTTCATTTGCGGGCAAATATCGCGACGATGATGGTTGTGAAATAAAGTCGTTAAAATATTGATCGATGTGACATATTCCGACTCGTGATTGCTTTTGCTGTGTGCAGTTTTCAATTTTAGCGACAACGTCGCCGTCAGTGTCGCTATTTTCTTCCATTATTTTTAATTGCATGATGGCATCTTCAAACGTTTTAATTCCGTGCCTTTTCTTTATGCAGTTTATTGGGGTCCAATCAGATTCCGGCCACGAATTTTCTCTTTTGACGAGTTGCGAAACATTTTACGAACGCGGCCAATATAATGTGCCTTCTTGTTCCCACGCAGAAGGTACTATGGAAAGCAGTGGCGTGCACAGCCTTTTCATATAGGGTAGGCAGTCCAACTATCTCGAAAATCTGGGGTCACGTAAGACTACTTCCTATATAACAACAACAGTCATTTTCTTAACTTCTCATAACTTCTCATATCTTCAACTACCTATTCAATGACATGAAAGCTGATTTTCTTCCTAACTGACTCTAAAATTTGAAGAGTTTGCCAATTTTCGGCTCCAAAACTTGAATTTTCTTACAAATTCATACGATTATAAGTAATTATCACAGGCTGAAATGAAGCCAGAAATTTAGGTTAATTAATGAATCATCCATGTTGAATGAATCTATCTTTCTCAAACGAAATTTTCTTTATACGTATCAGTATAATACAAAATCGACTTGTTAGTAAAAGCTTATCCAGCTCGTAAGCTTAAACGGATATTGCCCCTAAGTGTTGAAATTATCGCATCCGCTGTGTTTCGAGCCGCTACAAGATACAGCTATATATTATTTTTCCATCCTTGTTAAATGAATGGTAGAATACTTCCGTACAAGTGAGTTTAAGGGAAAGGTGAAATATTGTCAATATAAGCGATTTTTTTATTTCTTTTATCTATTTAAATTAAGTTTATTTTTTAGACGCTCAGTTACACAAATAAAAGTTAAAGTAAATTCAAAAGACACGACAGAAAACATTTTAAAATATGTGTCGATATTTATACCATCTACTGTAGACTTCCGAACTTTTTATTCTTTATCATTCATTAAAAAAATGGTCGATGACAACCATGATAATCGTGCGCCTGCACATGCTTCCTTCACTCTTTCGGCCTTTAAGCATTCCACCTCCACTATTGAGCCATCACGGCGGGGGAGATTGTGTGTTGTCAGAAAGTACACTCTCCTCTTATTGGCGCATCTTTCGCCTTAGAATCTTTTTTGCTAGAACAGGTTTCCCCTCTACGAAAATCAAGGCATAGCAGAATGAGAAGAATTTCGCTGCGCGTCGTTGATTGCTGTGAGCGAGCGAACAGAGCGAAAAGCATGCCTACCTTTCCCATAGTCCAGGCTACAGTCGATTGCTCTCTACATCGAAAAGGTTCGTATACGTACACACCATTTGCTTTGACTGTGTGAACGTTTTTAAGGCACAAAGTCGTTGTGCCTATTCCGGCGATTTTGTGAGACGATGACTGGGTGGAGAAACTAAATTTAATTTATGGTGCAAAAGTAAATGATTTAACTTTACAGTGCACGTAAAAATTAATGTAGCGCTTGAAGTAAAATTGAAAAAGTGAATTTATATGTTGACATTTTCAGTTTCTCCCAGGGCAGGCAGTGCTTTTATGCCTCTATGGAGTGCACGCCACTGATGGAAAGCAACGCCTCTCCACGCTCGATGGTTTGCACTATTTTGTATGGCATTTTAACACTTAAACTCACAAGAAATTAAACACGACTTTATTAGCGGAATAAAACGGTCGACACAATGAGCGCATTTAGCAAAGAAAACAAACTGGTAAAACACTAAAAATACTATAAGAATCAACCGCCACCGAACCCTTTCTCCGCTGGATGTAATGTATACTAATGCGAAATAAGAATCTAATTAGATTACAGCACTTTTCAGATACACTTTTTATCATACCGCGAAAGAAATTATCAAACGTCAAATGATATAGCTTATACTGAGACTTAAGCGCTTGTTGTATGTCTTTAAGTTCCATCAGAAGAGTTTAACTTTTATAAAAAGAATTAAATTCTGATAGAGAGACTTTAATTATTATAAAAAGAGTCACTCTCTGGCAATAAGAATTTCGTTCTAGTAAAAAGAGCCACCCTCTTGCAATAAGCATTTAAGTATAGTAAAAAGAGCCGCCCTCTTGTTATTAGAATTTTAGCTTTGTATGAAGATTTTATCAATGGATGCCATATTTTTCCTTAGCCTTAAAGCCTTCTTATAAGACATTTGTATCTCCTATAATGAGATTTCAACTCTTGCTACAAGATCAAAATAACTCTTGGAAAGTGCGTCATTTAATACTTATAAGACTTTTATAAGGATCTTATAGTACTCTTGAAGAGTTAAATTTCAAGAGTGGGTGTCTTGATGCTTGCTCTTGAAAGACTCTTGTAGAGTGTTATCAGAGCAAAATTGTTAGTTGGGATATAGAAACTACAGTTGAAATAAACTGACAACCGAAAAAATAATTTTACTACTAGGCAATTTTTTCTTGAAATATCAAGCACATCAATTACTTAAAAACTCGATAAAGATTTTATTTTTTTTGAAACTGTATCATTAGTTCACTAGCCTTCACCCTATTTCTGATAATCAAAAGGGGCAGTTTGCTCAGTTAAGTGCTAATTCAGTTAAGAACTATATGCACTAATTTCGTCCTCTTCTTTTCACCAGAATTAAAGATTTCAATTGGATCTACTTGCATGATTTCTAATGTGTGCTAAATTGAAGAGTGATTTAATTTTTAAATAAAGGATGAAATTAAAGCACGTATATTAACGCATTTATGCAATATGTCCCAATTCCCAATGTCCGGGAAATGAATTCTAACATTTTTGAAATTCATACAAGATAAGAAATAAGGAATCGCGTAAGCACAAAAACGATTAAAAAAATTTTGGGTAAATTTCAGTTCCGACGGCACCATTTTCATCACTAATTTTTTGGAGTCGATTTCGACAACTTCCATCCACATTTTAATGCAGTCGAACCTGCTAAATATCCTTTATTAACGGACCCCCTCCCAATCGGTCCATTAACCACGAATTGGTGCCTTATTTAGCTGAAATAGTAGGTACTAGACGACCAACAACTAAGCAAACCCACACAATCAAACTAAAACCAAGAGTTTAAGCAAATTGGCGAAGTCAACTATTCAAAATTCAAAATTTCGGTTGAATTGAATACAATATAATTTGCTTCCGGATTAAATTACGTGTTCGGTATATCTAGGGTGGCCAGATGCCCCGTATTTTACGGGTTACCCCGTTTTTCGGGCCCCGAAAGTCCAAAAACCCGTAATCCAAAAAATCAAATACGGGGCAAACAATAGATAATTTAAGAAAATGAGGAATTTTGTGTAACTTCGCCCTTAATTAATAAATATGTTCAGGAGATGAAGAGATGCCGATGAAGTGATAAACCCTGACACACGGACAAAATTATTTAAAGCTATCAATAATAGCAGCAAAATATGATTCGATTTTTGAAACTGGTCTTTTCTATCCTTTAGCGTATTTAGGAACCCTTGTTCAGTTTGTCCAGACGCATATGACGGTGACGATGGTGGCTAAGTACCAAAAAACCCTTATCGATTTCGTTTCCGGAAAGTGGACGAGCTCGCATAGGGTTTCCAGTACATTTTATGTCAAAAACAGGCAAAAACTTGTTCGAGCTGGAGAAGGTTTTTTTTTGCTGTTTTTGACGTAAAATGTACTCGACGTACAAAGGACGAAATCGATAAGGGTTTTGGGTAGTTTTGCCACTAGAAAGCTCATCGATTTCGTCCCCAAGCAGGTGACGAACTGAACAAGGTTTCCTATAAATACTCGTCCTGGCAATTAATTCACCGATCCAGAGAATATTCTCGCTTTGCGGTAACGCATGGACAGATAGCCGGAACCGACTAAAATAAAATGCAATTTTCAAATACCATGTAAAAATAACAGCATAAAAATATTTTTTTTTTAATTTTTGCCCCGTAAAAAAATTGAAAACCCGTATTTTATACGCGAGTGACCCGTAAATCGAAGGCGGGCAGGTGGTCACCCTAGGTATTTCGCACCGCGCAGTTGAATGTCATCCAAGTGCGATGTTTATGGTTAAGTGGTCTAAATTTGCAGTTCAGATACAGAATCATTTGTATATGATTTTCATAATTTGGTATACTTTCGTGTCACCTCTTGATAATCGGACCACCTGCTAGTCGGACCAAATTGTATAGGTCTCGTCAGTGGTCCTATTAACCAGGTTTGACTGTATTATATTGAGTTCATCCCAACTCTTCGCGTATGGATCCCTTCAATTGATTCCAATTGCATTGATTCATCTAGCATTGAAACGATAAATTTCGAACATTTCGGTTTCAGCGAGATGAGGGTTAGAACGACAGAACTTACTGCCATGGCCGCAAAAGCAGTCCTCACTAATTTGTTTCTGAACATGCTTTGGGTTTTGGCTAGGCTCCCTTGATTTAAATAGCTCTTACCTACCTACCTTATTCTCTAAAGCTAATCCATGTATTTTTTTTTAATAAATTAAAATGAATTCAAGCAAGCCTTATATAATGAACCGATCCATGAGCGGATTTGGATTTGGAATGCATGTTAAATCTATGGATTCGCCAAAGAATTCTCAAGATTATATATTTATTAACGCACGTTGAAACCAGTGAGGCAATCTCTCTCTCGGAAAGTAATTTTGGAGCTCCAAACAAACTCTCTACCAAACCTTGCTGAACTGTGGTGAATTGCTCTTCATATGGAAGATATCTACATGTATGTACACGTTACTTACAGCACACACTCAAAGGTAAACTGTTTTTCAGTAGATTTTAATGTTTTATGGAGTTCCATCTAGGGATGTCAAAAACCGGACGGTTTGTCCGAAAACCGGTACATTCAAAACGGTTAACCGGTTTATTTTCGGTTTTTTCCTCCTCCGGTTTTAACCCGGACGGTTGTTTGCTCATCCGGTCAAAACCGGAAAAAAAATTCTTTCAAATTCGTACAATTTCTCATATTTTCTTGATTTTTCAGTCAGCAATTGTATTACTTGTCCCCTATAAAAAATTGCGTTTTCAAATTTCAGCCCTTAAACATATTTTGGAACACCCTCCTTACGACTATAGCGGCGCCAGAGAAATTTACTTATTTGAGGGGTCAATAAAAACCAAAGTAGGTACTTCAGTTATTGTTTTAATTCTTTCTATTTGAGAATACAATATTCCAAGTTTTTTTTTCATACAGTCATGAAAATGACATCAGTTAAATGGCGACCCCTTTGTACATACAAGTCGATAAGTCGATTTTTGAAGTTCGTCTCCACTCGTTGCAGCATATGAATCGGTATGTTAGCAATGGCGTCGCGAATGAAAGGTTTTTAGGTGAGCTATGGTCCGTGGTCGATCGACATAAGCTAAGGATTTCATATAACCACATAAAAGAAAGCGCATGGAGCAAATTTCGAGAGCGTGCCGGCCATGGGAAATCGCCTCTCTGAGAGATGAGGTGGACGAGGAGGAGTTGTCGCAACAAATTTATTCAGCCTCGTGCAGTGTTTGCTATGGCTCCATCTGTCACTGAAACCACACGTGCCTAACGTTCGTTTAAAAAAATCCGCCATCATGCGACCGTTAGAAAAGAAACTCTCGACGACAGCAAAGGCCCGCTGCTCTCTACACCAGAGCATAATGGCGACTGACTAGATTGGGAAACAAGCTTGGGAACTTCACCCTCTCACCCATCTACCCGTCGAACTCACCGCTCAGAAGTTGTTTTTTTCAAATAAGTAGATAAGTTTCTCTGGCGAAGGCGAACCCTGTGCATGCATTTTGATTTGATTTTGCATACGATACGAACACCACCATTACGAGTGTGTTTTTACTACAGTGCTAAGCAAATCAATGAAAAGACTTGGTTAACCGAAAAACCGGACGGTCTAACCCGCTTTGCAAAAAACCGAGAAAAATCGAAAACCGGGTTATGGCCCGGTTGTTGAAGCAGTGGTTTTGCAAGCGAAACTGAGGTAAAGCAATTATCCATCGTGATGTTTCTGTTGGAGCCGTGTACACTTTTAGTAATATCGATGCCGCAGAACTCACCAAGAGGCAGCTTTGCAGTGTTGGTCCCTTTCCCCAAATAAGGCATTGCATTCACGACATAGTAAGTTTCGCTATCACAAATCATTACAATTTTAAGCCCGTATTTAGCAGGCTTGTTAGGGATATACATGATGAACAGGCATCTACCCCGAAAAGCCAATAGTTGCTCATCGATAGTGAGGTATAGTCCAGGGTTTTATTTTTTCCGACATCTCAGGGTGAACATTTCCCAGATAGAACGGTCAATCTATCATCCGCACGGTAAACTCTTTGGGATTTATTGACCTCCAATCAACGAAACGTCAAACTAGGTGACGGCTACAAAATTTGTAGCTCCGGAAAATATTTACCTAAAAATACGTAAAAACATCTTAAACCAACAATTTTTGGATCAAATTTCTTCGCTGCTAAGGAGACATAATATCTCTATCGTTTTGGGGCGCTAATTGAGTGACAAGCTGTAAACAAGCTGAATTTTCAATCGGCACTGTGACACTACCATAAACACCTGTCAACTGGTCCAGCAAAGCACCGATTATCCAACTTCCAGCTATCGCACGAAATATCCACCCCGGCACAAACTCCACGTAATTCCAACATTACCCGGATTTCGATCAATAGATCTGAGCTAATTTATCACCCACCACCGTTGAACAACGTAAGTTATAGCTCTAAGTCGGTCAACTAATTACTGTATACACCAACATGAACTGCTTCAAGTGCAAAAAAACATAACCGAGGCTGCTGATGCGATTGAATGCGTAAAATGTACAGCGTTATTTCACTATTCATGCGCGGAGTTTCAAGATCGTAAAATCTCCAGGGAAAAAAGGAAAACATGGACTTGTAATCCTTGCCGTACGGCTAATGACAGCTTGCCGAATACATCAAAAAAGTCTGTAAACTCCGAGTCTGATGATATTGCTCAACAAATCAAAGGACTACGGGCTGACTTCTCAAGCGAAATCGACTCTTTAAGAAAGTCAATAAAGAATGACCTCAAAGAGCACAGGGCATCATAATTATATATCGCACCCTAGCAACACAAGACATAGCAACTTTAGACTAATCATTCCACGCATGAAAAAAACCTTTTCCCAAAGATATCGCACTCACACGGTGTGAGTCACACCGGTCCTTATTTTTTCAACATGCTACCAATTAACATCAGAATAGATATTTATCATGTCCAAATCTTCAAGCAAAATCTTAAACTTTGGCTACTTAACCTAGAACTAATTGAATTTTACCAAGTCTTTAGATTGCACTGCACGGGGGAGTCGATATGATGCAACAAGCCCAATATGTCGTCGCTATATATTCAGAATGTCGTCTCATTGCGACTCCTGAGGGCAGTGTAATTTGGGAACTTCGTTAATATTTTCCAAAATAAGTAAAGGGTTTTCCAATAGGGACGCTTGATCTTTGAAATGAAAAAAAAAATACATGTAGGAGAGATATTTGCGAATTTTTTTTTTTTATTTGAAAGGTCCATCGACCCCATTACATATGGAATATGACATCATTCAAATGACCGCCACGGCTTCGGTTGGTGGCGCGCACACGAAAGGTCCAATTTTCGATGACTCTGGCGCACAAATCGGGCTGTATTTGATCGATGGCGTGGCGTATGTTAACTTTGAGGGCATCGGTGGTTTGCGGTTTGTTGGCATAGACCTGCGACTTAAGAAAACCCCACAAGAAAAAGTCCAGCGGGGTCAAATCGCACGATCTCGGTGGCCAGTTCACGTCGCCTCCGCGGGAGATGACCATGCCCGTAAATTGCTCGTGCAGAACATCCATCGTAGCGTGTGCTGTGTGGCACGTAGCGCCGTCCTGTTGAAACCACATGTTGTGCAGATCCATATTCTCGATTTCAGGCCAAAAGAAGTTGGTTATCATCGACCGGTATACAGCCCGATTTGTGCGCCAGAGTCATCGAAAATTGGACCTTTCGTGTGCGCGCCACCAACCGAAGCCGTGGCGGTCATTTGAATGATGTCATATTCCATATGTAATGGGGTCGATGGACCTTTCAAATAAAAAAAAAAAATTCGCAAATATCTCTCCTACATGTATTTTTTTTTTCATTTCAAAGATCAAGCGTCCCTATTGGAAAACCCTTTATATGTCTTATATTATATCCAATCTGTATAAATGTAACATTATAATCGATATATATATATAATATATATAATATATTTTTTTATTTACATGTTCGCATTATATAGCATATTATTAAACAATGGCTTCATAGTCACTTAGTTTACTAAGATAAAATAAAACGAGACCGAGGCTAATTTCGGGCGCGGCCGAAATTTGGATACCCTTTTTGGAAAAAGGGAGAATCCGATTCGATGTAAAGACAAAGCCGTATGAATTCGATACAAATTTATTATCTGCGATGCGCTTGACTATACAATTGAGAGGCAACTGATTTCAAAAGTGGCAAAAGTAACTGTTCAAGAATCAATTCAACAAATACATATGCAACAGTATAGACAATTACGTTAGTTGTAGTTAATTCAAATGACTTCAAGTTTATATATTTTTAACATCCTCCGCCCCGGGATTAGGGTTTCCACCAGTAGATATCTCCAGTGGATACAAAAGTTGAACTGGCCGGCGTAATCGACTTCCGTTACTGAACCGTACTTCACAAGCACGGATTTTTCCATCGCGTCCTGGAAAAACTGCTTCTACCATTGCTATTTTCCATAAAACACGGGGTGCTGCCTGATCATGTACAAGTACGACATCGCCTTCCTTCAGAGAATATGGGAAACCAATTGGAGTTCGGTGAGCAGAACGCAGTTGCTGAAGATATTCTTCTTTCCATCGCTTCCAAAATACCATTAATTGCTTTAGTCGGTCTTTCCATTTCCTTTGAAGATTAGAAGCAAAAACCTCGAGGCTATTCTCTCCTGGCGTATCTGGAAGAATAGAACTCAAAAAATGATTAGGTGTGAGAGGGGATAGATCTAGGGGATCTTCGCTGGCGTAGGTAAGAGGACGAGAGTTTATGACATTTTCGATTTCCGCGAGTAATGTGTGGAACTTGTCTAAATGTAGAATGTCGCGTCCTACTACTGATCGTAATGCGTCCTTTATGATTCTCATCAATCGCTCCCAAAAACCTCCCCACCAAGGGGCTCGTTCGACAATGAATTTCCAGTCTATTCGCAAGTTGCTTAAAAATCCAGTGAATCGTTCTGATTGAAATATTTTGTTGAATGCTTTGATTTCGGATACAGCCGCCTTAAAAGTTTTTGCATTGTCCGACATTATTATTTTAGGCGTTCCTCTGCGAGCAATAAATCTTCGAAGAGCTAAGAGAAAGTCTTCCGTAGTCAGATTTCTTACAACTTCCAAGTGGACAGCTCTAACGACAGCGCAAGTGAAGAGTAATACATAGACTTTGGTGGTTCCTTCATCAGCAGGTGATATTTTGACATGTATCGGTCCAGCAAAATCGAGTCCGGTATTTTCAAAAACTCTTGTAGCAGCTAACCTACACCGAGGCAGTGGAGCAAATGGAGGAGCGATCGGCTTTCCTCGTAGTCGCTTGCAGATTAAGCAGTTCCCGATAATGGACTTGATTAGTTGTCTTGCTCTGGGAACCCAATATTTGTTCCTCAATTCTGTTAAAGTAATATTGATACCACCATGGAACATCGACTTATGTATGTCTTGAATAATCAGCTTAACATAATGGCTGGATCTTGGCAAGATAATTGGAGATACGTCGTAGTGAGAGTTTAGTTCAGTGTCGCTATGCATAAAACGTAGTCTGCTGCCCAAACGAATTATTCGATGTTCATCCAAAATTGGGTTAAGTTCTTGAAGTGGAGATCCTTGTGGAACAGCTCCATTTGCGAGCATCGCAGCTATTTCCTTTCCATATGTAGTTTCTTGAATACGTTTAATCCAATAATTTTCGGCCTTTTCAAGTTCATCTTTCGTTAAGAATTCATCCCTCTTATTTTTTATATTGGCGAATCGCATTACATACGCAGTAATACGTAAAATTTTACTCAATGAGCTATAGTTTTCTATTGTTAATATAGGTTCCATTACCTCAATTTTAATGGTTTTCTTTTGGTCAATAATCGCGCTTGCGGCAAGTGTTGTTTCAGTTGCTTCGGAATCTGGCCAGTTTTCTTCCGTTTCTCTAAGCCAGGTTGGTCCGTGGAGCCAAGTTTCAGAATTTTTCAGATTGTGGCCTGATAGTCCCCGCGTGAGCAGATCGGCTGGGTTTTGTCGTCCTGGTGAATGTCTCCATTTACGGACATTGGTGAACTGTTGTATTTCACGGACACGACTCGACACATATGGGTGAAGCCGATATAAGTCTTCAGAATTTATCCACGCCAAAGCAATTTTCGAGTCCGACCAAAAATAAATATTATCCATCGGCAATTTTGTCTTGTTTCTCAAATAATTCGATACACGTGCAGCTAGTAAGCAAGCGGTGAGTTCAAGTTTCGGTAGTGTTAATTTTGGATCAGTGTCTTTTTTATCGTCAATGAACGCATTCTTCTTTTTTCGCTTCATGGGAGCAATTCGGCTTTTCGATAGAAGTAAATTGGAGTAGATATTACCTTCGTTATCTTGGCTTCTAACATAAACAGCAGCACCAAATGCCTTTGGACTGGCATCTGCGAAGAAATGAACTTGCATGTCATACCTATAGGAAATCATCGCCCATCGTGGAAATACTATTTCATTCAACTCTTTAATTTCAGCTACGTATTCCGACCAGTGTTGCAGTAAATCTTCAGGAAGCAGCTGATCCCAATCTAGTTTCAGTTCCCAAGTTTTCTGGAAAAGCAACTTCAGCTTAACGGTGTAGGGGCTTAGAAAACCAAAAGGGTCGAAAATCCTGGCAATTAACTGTAATATATGGCGCTTAGTTCCGATGCTCAACGTTTCGGTAAAGCGGATGACTGATGCAAGATCCACGGCCAATTCGTCAGTTTTCAAAAACCATAGAATTCCAAGCACCTTCCGAATAAGAGCTTTATCGTCACACGGAGGGAGAACGTTCGTCGTTTCTGCATCATTACTGGTCCACTTAGTTAAATGCATGGATGCGTTCTTGAATATTGCAATCGATTCAAAAACTATTTGGTTTGCCATCGATAAATCGTTCACACTAACAACCAGGTCGTCCATATAGAATGAATATCCAAGCACTTCGCAAGTATGTGGATAAGTATTTTTATAAAATTTCAACTGCTGTTTAATAGCTGCTCCAAGTAGGAAAGGACTGCACTTTATGCCAAAAGTTACCCGACACATGCGAAATTCTTGAAGCGGTGGCAGAAGATTAGCCTTTTCGATGGAACGGCTGAACCAATAAAATCGGTGCACATCTCTATCGCAAGGGTGAAGCACTATCTGATGAAATGCCTTCTGGATATCAGCAATGATACCGATTTCACCAAGTCGAAAATTGATTAGGACTGCTAAGACATCCGACAGCAAGTTAGGTCCGGGAGAAAGTGCGTCGTTCAATGATCCATATTCTTTTGAACGTGCAGATCCATCAAACACTATCCTCAACTTTGTAGTTATTTTATCTTCTCGGTATACCGGTCGATGTGGAAGATAAAATATACGAGACGATGGAGGAAGGAATTCCGGAACCTTTTCGGCTATATTATTTTTAAACATCTGCTGCATCGCTGCGTCGTATTCCAGTAGCAAAGCAGGCTTTTCCGATAACCGCCTTATCAAACGTTTGAATCTTAACAACGCGCTTTCTTGGTTATTATTTAATTTTACATTGGGATCATTCCATAATAGCTTACCAACATAACGTTCGCCGTCTTTCTCGATAAAGTCTTCAAATTTAATTCCTGCTGCTAGGCTCTCATTCTCCTTGTTAATTCCTATCAGCTCCAAATTCCAAAATGATGTTTCGTCAAACTCGTCAAAGGTAGCAGACGACGAGGAAGTAAATAAGCAAACATCGTTTTCAATTGAATGAACAGCCGTTGGGCCTTGGATAGTCCACCCAAAAAGTGTGTTGATCGCAGTCAGAGACTCAGTTAGTCGAATTACTTCACCCGAAACGATGCTCCAATAATTATCGGCGCCGATCAAAATATCGATTTGTTTCGGATTTTCCTTCTGAGTTCTTTCAGAACTATCAGCCATGATAAGGTTAAATACGCCTGGTAGGTTGTTCGCCGGAGGATCCAAACAGTCGGCGCAGATATTTTCGACTTCGATTGCGGAAATCATAATTTGTTTTGCATCGTGCCGAGATTGTAAGCAAAGTTTGACAACATCATACTCCCGCTTGGGAGACATTGTTTTATTTCCAAAGGTAGAAATTCTCAACGACTTTGTTCCAACCACTGGAAGTTTCAGTTGACGGGACAAACTTCGCTTGATGTAAGATCGCTGGCTACCGCCATCCAAAATGATACGACAGGTCACCTTCTCCTTTCCACTGGGACTTGACGACAAGACACACGCTGTTTGCAGATAAACAATGCCTGGCGAAATAGCGGAATGCAAATTGGTCGTAGCCTTTTCGATCGGCTTTTCGTTTTGTTTAAAGTTTGGGTCACAAAGGGATGTCGCGTGATTTCGCGAGCACTTATCACACCGCACTTTTTTGTTTGTACAATTTCGAGCACTATGTCCACGTCTCGTACATTTGAAACACCGTCCATCAGATTTCAAACGATCTTTCCGTTGTGTCACCGAAAGTTCTCCGTCACATGAGTCCGCGTAATGCCGATTACTTTTGCAAAAGAAACAAAAAGGTTGTGAGCTTGTAGAAACTAAAGTCGCGGCCGTTTTGACATTAGTTGCTTGATTAGAAGTCGACCTCTGGCCCGATTTTTCGAAACATCCCGATTTCTCTAACGCCTCTACTTCCTTTTTTAAAAATCTAAGAATGTTTTGAATGTCTTTGTCCGTAGAGCATGTCGAGCTCTCTTCCAACACCGAAACTGACTCGTCACTTTGTTCGCCGCGATCACTACTATTGCTGTCTATGTCACATGATTTGCGGTAGTAGTCCGTTTTTAGCTCGATAGGTAGACAGTTAAGCAAAACCGGCTTAAGCATGACACTATATTGACTACATGGCACTCCGAGTACAGTCAACGACCTGGTCACCGACATCACTGAACTATATAATTTCCTTAATGATGCAGCGTCTCGCTTCGATACGACATTCCTCAAAGATAGCAATTGTTGCATGTGCTGGTCTATGATCTTGTCAGCGTTCCCATACTGTTCAAGCAATAAAGCGATAGCCGCATCGTAACAACGTTGTGTTGGTGTAAATCCTGATATCGTTTCACTCGCTTTGCCATGCAGCAACGATTGCAGGTACTGGAACTTGTCTGATGGTGTAAGTTTACAGTTTTCATGTACCGCAACCTTGAACTGTTCCCAAAATGGTAACCAATCCATCAAATTTCCAGTGAAATTGTTCAACTTAAGTTTTGGTAACTTAGCATTATTACACGTCTCTGTTCCAGAAGTATGGGCGTTTGGCAATGACTGTTGCGCACTGATGCGATTTCTATGGTGATTAATTCGCTTTATGCGCTGATTTATTCTCGCTATAGTGGAAACTGCTTTGTCGCTGTACTCAGCAACTGTTTCCAATTCCCGCTCGAGATCCTCTTGTTTCGCCTTACTCCGGAACTCCTCATCAGCCTTTTTAAGATTTTCATATGCTGCCGTTATACGTTGTAGATGTACCACCAACTCCTCTTCAATGCCCTCGAGTTCCTCAACATTGTCACTAAAACTTTTCGTCGAATCCAGATAATCACATGCCGTATTGGAGATTTTTGTAATTTGTCCACGAAAGACCGATCGGTTCACTGACTCCATTTCGACAAATTACTACTAATTCCCGACTTTACTAATCGAATTCTTATCCCGCGCGATACAAATTCCCGGGTTTCGGCACCAAGTTTGGAAAAAGGGAGAATCCGATTCGATGTAAAGACAAAGCCGTATGAATTCGATACAAATTTATTATCTGCGATGCGCTTGACTATACAATTGAGAGGCAACTGATTTCAAAAGTGGCAAAAGTAACTGTTCAAGAATCAATTCAACAAATACATATGCAACAGTATAGACAATTACGTTAGTTGTAGTTAATTCAAATGACTTCAAGTTTATATATTTTTAACATCCTCGTGCTAAAAGTTTTTTGGGGCGTATCTATGACTTGTGTTTAGTCCTCCCCGCTTCCATGCTTTTCCTTGAATTTTCACATAAGTGCCGTGGCGAAGATTTAATGGGGGAAGCGGGGGATGTGAGTTTCTTAGAAGGACCAAAGGGGGAGGGGGTTGTACGGCAGCCCTATGAACGCACGGCCTTTCCATCAACTTTTACGTATGTTTGTGGCATCAATTAAAACACATTTCTATGAGATTTGGTTGAAATTGGTGGATACATAAAAAAGTTTTTCTTCGAAGAACCTAATTTTGGGGTTGGGTTTATATGCCAGCCCCACGACCCCATAGTCCGATTTCATTTATTTCCACGTTTGTTATGTGGCATCAATAGAAATACATATAATTTTCTGAGGTTTGATTGAAATTGGTGTGCAAATAAAAACGTTTTTTCTTTGAAAAATTTGATTTGGGGGGCTAGGTTTGTATGGTAGCCCCATGACCACATGGTCCGACTCCATCTATTCATACATATATTTTGTGTCATCAATAGAAACACATTTATGTGAAGTTCTGTTGAAATTGGTGTATAAATAAAAACAATTTCTTAGAAGAACTTAATTTGGGGAGCTAGGTTTGTATGATAGCCCCAGGTCCCCATGGTCCGATTTGGTCAATTTTTACATACGTTTTTTGATATAACTAGAAAACACATTTGTGCGAAATTTGATTGAAATCGATGAGAAAATAAAAAAGTTTTTCTTAGAAGAACCTAATTTGGGGGTCTAGGTTTGTATGGCAGCCCCACGACCCCATTTTCCGATTTGGTCGATTTTTACTTATATTGTGTGTCAGCAATGAAAACACATTTGTGTGAAATTTTATTGATATTGATGCATAAATAAAAAAGTTTTTCTAAGAAGAACCTAATTTTGGGGGGTAGGTTTGTATGGCAGCCCCACGACCCCCTTGTCGGATTTCAGCGATTCAAACATACAAACTGCCTGCAACAAAAAGAAGCATGTATGCAAAGTTTCAGCTCCATAGCTTTTAAACTGGCCGAGCAAAACGCATCGCAACAGACAGACAGACAGACTGACGGACAGACGGACATCGTCCAATCGACTCAGCTCGTCACGCTGATCATATATATACATATTTTATATGGTCGGAGATGCTTCCTTCAATCCGTTACAAACTTCATGACAAAGTTAATAAACCCTTTCACTCTATGAGCGAAGGGTATAAATATGAGATATTTTTCTCCTCGCACAAGCTAAGCTTTAGAGGAGGAAAGCAATATGAAACCCATATATGTTTTTAACTGAATTGTAAACGAATTTGCAATAAAATTGATCGTCAAACTGCAAGCATCCTAACAGGAAAACAAATCGCGAACGGCTCATAGTTGTAATATACAGGGTGTCCCGCATTGGGTGGTCAATACTGTAAGGGTTAATAGCGCAACTTGTTTCTGCAAGAAAATTACCAATACAATAGGATTTTTTTTACCGTTACCTTGTTATCGCTCTTTTTGTGAAAGTCATCGAAAATCGTGATTTGTCCGGCAAAATCATAATTTGCAGCCACCTTGATAACTTAATTCAAGATTTGATTTCAGTTTCAGAAACTACATAAAATTTCACAAAAACTGAAGTTCTTTCAGTTGCCAACATTGTCGCCACTTTCAAAATACAGTTACTCAAACTTAATAGAAATTTTAAAATAGATTTTTCATCGAAAGCTCAAACAGTAATTTCATAACGGTGCTTTATACGTACAATTCTGCAAAGTTGATAAAAGTTGCTTTAACATGTTGGCTTTCCAACGGTATATCACTTTTCATATTTACATTGCAGAATTTTAGAGAAACACGCATTTAATGGTAAAAATCAAGGTAATTATTTTCTTATCGGATTATTCAAACTGAAATTTTATTCATTTATTTTTCATATGTTAGTATCGCAATTTTGAAAATTCGTTAAATGAAAATGGAAATAAAGATTTAAAAATGGGAAAGAACCAATAAACTAAAAATATTAACTAATAATTAAATGGGTCTGTTTGATGAATTGGAGTAATGCTGCTGGAATTGGCTTCTCTGGCAGGCTCTGGTGGCAGATGGACGGGTCCCCGCTCATAATGCGAGACCTATCAAAGAATGTTTAGAAAACGAATTTCCCGGAAAGTGGATTGGCAGATTTGGGGCAGTTGCGTGGCCTGCGAGAAGCCCCGATCTTACTCCACTAGATTTTTATTTATGGGGCAATCTAAAAAACATTGTCTATTCCGAGCCGATTACCTCTCGGGAACACTTGCTGCAGCAAATTAACGATGCTTGTGACAACATAAGGGAAAACTCTCCTGAAATCCTTCGGACCGTTTCTTCCATGAGCCGAAGGTGTCGAGTCTGCATACAAAATGGAGGAGGCCAATTCCAGTAGCATTATTCCAATTCATCAAACAGACCCATTTAATCATTAGTTAATATTTTTAGTTTATTGGTTCTTTCCCATTTTTAAAACTTCATTTCCATATTTATTTAACAAAGTTTCAAAATCGCGATACTAACATATGAAAAATAAATGAATAAAATTTCAGTTTGAATAATCCGATAAGAAAATAATTACCTTGATTTTTACCATTAAATGCGTGTTTCTCTAAAATTCTGCAATGTAAATATAAAAAGTAATATACCGTTGGAAAGCCAACATGTTGAAGCAACTTTTATCAACTTTGCAGAATTGTACGTATAAAGCACCGTTATGAAATTACTGTTTGAACTTTCGATGAAAAATCTATTTTAAAATTTCTATTAAGTTTGAGTAACTGTATTTTGAAAGTGGCGATAATGTTGGCAACTGGAAGAACTTCAGTTTTTGTGAAATTTTATGTAGTTTCTGAAACTGAAATCAAATCTTGGATTAAGTTATCAGGGTGGCTGCAAATTATGATTTTGCAGGACAAATCACGATTTTCGATGACTTTCACAAAAAGAGCGATAACAAGGTAACGGTAAACAAAATTCCGATTGTTTGAGATTGGCGAGCTGAAACGACATAAAAAAAGGAATTCACAAAGCATCACCACCCAGGGACGTAGCCAGGGGAGGGGTCCATGGGGTCCGGACCCCTCCCGAAATGTTTTCAATGGGTTTTGAAATTTCAGTGATGATAATATAAAAACTGTTATAATGAACATGTCAAAACGTTCGGTTAGCTGGAAATACGTTTTCTAAGGGATATTGGCTATGAATCATGTTAGAAGCGATAGCTGCAAAGAAGTCAACGTGTGTTAGAAATTAGGAATGCGTTTATTTGAGTCACCGTGCAGTTAACATTGTTCCTTCGTCAGTGATAAATTTTGTTAAATTTCTATAATGTCCGGAGGGCAAAACCGAGAAAACCTACATTGAATCCGATTTTGCTGAAAGTATTGGTTTTCAAGAACAGCTTCATGTTTTATCACTCAAGGTGTTTGATCGACCGCTGTTCTTTCGAACCAACTGAAATGAAAACGTATATACGTTAATTTTTCGCTGATATAATTTTCCTCCAATTTGTTTAGTTCTCAAGTCTCCAAGGTTTTCCCCTCTGATTAATTTAAAAATGACCAAGATTCTAAAAAAATATATAAATTAATTTAACATCTTTAATGACACCAGCCCAGATGATTTTTCTCCGATTTGTTTAAAGTAATTTGAACAGAAAAAAAAATAAGGTATCCACTTTCTTTGCTTATTCAACCAATCACTCTATTCTCAACACTGGAATTAAAGCTATGTCTTGCCTTGTGCCAACACTTAAAAATGGCGACAAAGCTGAGACTGGAAATTATCTATGAACTAGCATTCCCTCGTCAATCCTTCAATTATTTGACCTGGAGGATGACCAGGGTTACATCCTTTACACCTCTAGTTCGACCAATCATAATTTTGGGTTTTCAGAGGTAAATCAACTACTACAAATCTTATATTAAAATTACACCTTAAAGTCTCTCAAAAATTGGTCCCACTTTACAAACCGATTCATAAATTTAAATCTAACCTTTTACTATAGTTATACTAAAAAACTTTCACTTCAGTGGCCCCTCATTAACAGAATAACCAAACAATACCGTTCCGTGATTGTAACTAATTCAAATCAATTTCCACCAACATCAGGCATTCCTCAGGGATCATATACGTTGATCCAGTTTTGTTTTCAATTTTTTTTTAGATATTCAGAAACTACTTAAATCCCCTATGTAATTGGAGCGGATGAAATCAATCGGTATGCATCGAATAAAAAGGCATGAATGTCAAGAAATTTTTCTTAGTGATGTATTTTTTCTCTATCATCAAAAACACAGTAAAACAGTTCATCAATAGGAACACAAAAAAAAAATGATTTAAAATTAAATTTCTGAAATCGAAATTTGGACCCCTCCCGAAACAAATTCCTGGCTACGTCCCTGTCACCACCTAATGTATGAACAAGGATACTTATCTGATCCGCACCGCCAATATCGCCACTTGCATCACATTCAAGCTCTGCTTCCTTCTGCGTCTTGCTTATCGTCCAAGCATCCTCGAACATCGTCATCCTAAAAAAAAAGAATATTTGAATTTATATTATTGTATAGATTTGATTGAAATTGAAATTTATTGATATTGTTTACTTACCTTGCTTATGACAACTATTCACATTACATACACTAAAACAGCTGATAGATACATAGAGTAAATGGTCGTTTGACCTATATTTGCAATTTGCTGAATACATATTACTTTACATAAATTTGATATAATTGAAGATTCAAACCTTTTAGAACTTCTATTTGAATTTGCTGAATATGTACTAGAATACTACTTTATCATGTATACACATTGACATTGCCAACATCAACATCGCTGTAGCTTAGTGGTAGAAGTGTGGGCTCTCAGCCCGTAGTCCGTGGTTCGATTCCTCATGTAAGCAAAATTAATTTTTTCTCTTTTTATCCTGTATCCTGATTCATTAGAGGGACTAAAGTTCTTTGAACCCGTGGTAGCTCGCTAGTTCTTTGAACTCGTGAGCCGTTCGATACGTTATGGGAACCGTATCCAAAAATTACATGTGGAATCGAATCACAGGACAACTCTCTTGATTTATCGAGCTCGAAGTGTGTACATCGTTTTTTTTTATTGAATTCGAATATATATTGTTATCCGTTAATTTGCAAGTGTTTAATTTAAAATTGGAAGGTCCGTCGAGTCTTAGAATTTTGAACATTAATTTGAATATAGTTTATCGAACATTTTTTGATGGTCCGTCGAGTATTTGTTGAAATCTTTCGAACACCGATTGTATTGGTAATTTTCTTGCTAAAATAAGTTGCGCTATTAACCCTTACAGTATTGACCACCCAATGCGGGACACCCTGTATATGCTTTCCGAATATTCCGCATTAAAGAGCTCATGGGTGGTCAAATGGTTATCTTTCATAACGGCGCTCAAGACTAAAATGCCAATAAGCGCTTCAAGTTTTTTTTTATCTACTGGTTTTTCAGTTGCGGAATTTTCTATTTCCGATTTCAATGTTGGTACATCGAATTATTTCACTTAACATTTCCTCAGTTATGAAAATCTTAAACAATTATAATGGGTCAGTTATATCTTTGGCATGCCTTATTGGACCTCTTGCCTGGTGGACGATGCTATTGGCCGAACGGTGCCGCAATCCTTTCTTTGTTGCCCACTTATATTTGTTTTTCCCTCGTAGAATATTTTGTTGCGTGAACTGTTTTCTATTTTGTTCTGTAAACGGCATAGGAACGGATCAGACTTTCCAGTTTCAAACGAGATTCAGTTGCATTTTATTTCGAGTTTAAATAGTTTAATATATAAATGAGGCCGGAGAAGCACGGTTCAACTGTCAGATGGTAAATCTCTTTCAATCAGTTAAGTGATAATCCGCAGGGTGGCGCGTAGGAAATCTGTTATAGGATTCTCAGTCCGTCCTATCTGTTGTCGGCCAAGTAAAACTCCTTGCGATATGGTAAACAAACACGTCCGACTCGGTAGACAACCAACGCGAAAGAGAACGATTGAATGTATCGTTGTGTGGACTGTGACGATTTGCTCTCTCACAATAAGGTGTCGTTTCGGTCAGTGTCGGGTTCCCACACTGTTTGTAAGCAGAGTGGGAGAATGAAAAGCAGCAATCGAAGAAAATAGGTAGTCGACTAACATTGGCCATGCAGGGTTAACAAGTCCAATAATTTGATGAATATACTATCGAGGTCCAGCCACGTATCTGTTAGGACTACTATAGAATTCAAAATTGTTGAGAAAAACACACTTCGAGGTATCCGATTGAATTCATTTAAGTTTTATTTTTTCAATGTAACTCCCCTTTACTTCAATACAACGATGAAATCGTTTAATAAGATCCTGCATCCCTTTCAAAAAGTAGTCCGCGGGTTTGTCTTGAAAATGGTCCAAAACAGAATCTTTCAGTTCCCTCTGTCCCAAATTTTCCTCCTCGGAGGTCCTTTTTTAATTTTGGGAACAGGAAGTAGTCACTTGGGACCAGGTCTGGGCTGTACGGGGGGTGTTCAATTTCTTCAAAGCCGCATTTGACCGCAGCAGCCTTGGCTACCGCGGCGGTGTGAACTGGTGCATTGTCGTGAAGAAGCAGCACCCCTTTCGCCAGTTTTCCATACCGTTTCTCCACGATGTTGGCCCTCAATTGGGTCTGCATAATATTTCCCTGTTACTGATGTGCCCTCTTCCTTGAAGTCAATCATTATGATTCCCTTGGACTCCCAGAAGATGGTGGCCATAATCTTTTTCCGGCTCTGCTGCACCTTCGCCTTCTTGGGGCGCTCCTCATAAGGCCTCCTCCTTTCCATGGACTCCCTTTTGGTCGTGGGATCATAATAAAGGACCATGGTTTCGTCTCCTGTCACAATTCTGTTGATAATTGCATCCGAGTCGGCGCGACACAGCTCCAAAAAGTCTTTCGAACATTTCATCCGCTGCTTCATTTGATCTGCTGAGAGGAGTTTCGGGATCCATCTTGCCGAGATCTTCCTCATCCCCAAATAGTCGGTAATAATTCTTTCGACGGTGGTTTTTGATAGACTTGTCCTTTCTGCAATCTCTGATAACTTTAGCCGCCGATCACTCAATACAACTTCCTCGACTAATTGGACGTTTTCTTCGGTGGTCTCAGTTATTGGGCGTCCGGTGCGGGGTTCATCAAAAACATTCGTCCTTCCTCGCTTGAATTCCAAAATCCACCGGTAAGTAGTCGCCTGGGATGGTGAAGAGTTGCCGTACACGGATATGAGTTCATCTCGAATTTGGGACGCAGTGTATCCTTTCAAAAAAGGAATTCAATGACCGCGCGGTACTTGATCTGCTCCATTTCAAATACGAAATCAGAATGCGACACAAATAATTACCTAGCCGGGCCCTTGATTGCACAATTGAACTCATGTTTAGTCCTGTTATGACCGAGAGTTGTTCTATCGAATAGCGGTAAAATTAATTCAATCGGATAACTGTAAGTGTATTTTTCTCAACAATTTTGGATTCTACTACGTACATCTAATTGTACATTAAAATCCGATATCCAAAGACAAAATTAATTAAAATTCTTACATGTGCTTTAAATGTTTAAACATAATTTAGTAATACCATTTATATTGTTAAGACAATAATAAAAGTTAATTTGACAAGTGGGGGATTGATATGGGATTGGAGGAAATCAGATGTGTGATTAAGTTAAGTATCTCATCAATTCTCATAAATATTCTTCGATCACTATTATCCGTAGCAACAATATTGAATTATCAAATCATCATCATCAATGTGGCACGATAGCCCGACGTCGGGCCTTGGCCGCCTGAATCGTTGACCTCCAATTATCGCGGTTACGTGACCTCGTCCTCCAGTTTCGGAAGCCCAGCAGCTGGTGGGCGTCTTCACCTACGGAGTTCTCCCAGCGAGCTCTCGGTCGTCCACGCAACCTCGCTCCGTCAATTCGTTGTACGTTCATCACTTTCTTTGGCATGCGATTATCGTCCATCCGTTGTACATGCCCCGCCCATTGCAAACGTTGAAGCTTCACGATTTTCGATACTTCCAGCTCATCGTACAATTGATACAACTCATGGTTGTACCGGATACGCCATTGGTCTCGCTCGCGAACGGCCCCGAAAATTCGCCGAAGGACCTTTCGTTCGAATCGGTCTAGCAAAATTTCGGAGGCTTGGGTGAGGGTCCATGTTTCGCAGCCATAACATAGCACGGGTCGGATGATCGTTTTGTACACGCGGAGCTTCGTGTTCCTGTGCGCAAGTTTCGAATTAATTATAGGGAGGACCGAGAAATATGTCTTATTGGCTAGTTGTATCCGTCGCTTAATTTCGTCGGTTTCGTTGGCGTCCTTTGATAAGTTAAAACCCAGATAGTTGAAGTTGTCTACATACTCGATATTAAGGTCCCCCACTGTGATGCTTGAATTTGCTGGCGTCCTTGTTTTCGATTGCATCATGGCCTTTGTTTTGCTTTCGTTGATATGTAGTCCAACTTCCTTTGCGGCGTTATTGAGGTTATGCAGAAGGCTTTCTGCATCACCCAACCTTCGAGACATGATGTTGATATCGTCGGCGTACGCTACTAATTGAGTCGACTTGATGAGTAGCGTTCCGCTGCTGTCCATATTCATGGCTCGAATTACATACTCCAAATCAAGGTTGAAGAGCGTCGGCGCCAGCCCGTCGCCCTGCTTGAGTCCAGTACGAGTTTCAAATAGGTCAGTGAGTCGATTCTGCACTCTGACCTGCGAGACGGTATTAGTCATCGTCATCCTTGTGAGTCGCACTAACTTTGCCGGTATACCAAAATTCAGCATAATGTTGTACAGTACACTTCGATCGATACTGTCGTATGCCTGCTTGAAGTCGACAAAGATTTGGTATACGTCGATGTTATATTCCCAGCACTTTTGGAGTAGTAGCTTCACTGTGAAAAGCTGATCGGTCGTTGATCGATCAGGCCTGAAGCCGCCTTGATACTCGCCAATGATTCGTTCTGCGTACGGATTAATTCTCTTTTCAAGAATTTTAGATAATATCTTATAGGCCGTACAAACTAATGATATGCCCCTGTAATTCTCACACTTCAGCTTGTCACCCTTTTTGTGGATTGGGCAGATTATGCTTTTGCGCCAATCTTCGGGGATTTCCTCGTCGTTCCATATTTTCAGCAGTAGCACATGTATAGCATTGGTCAGGCACGTTCCACCATGCTTCAGCAGTTCTGCTGGGATCTCGTCAGCGCCGGGCGCTTTATTATTTTGAAGCGACTGTATGGCAAGACTCACCTCCTCTACTGTTGGGGGTAGAACGGGAGGGCCTGGTTCGGCTAACTGCTCAAGAGCTGGCTCCGCGGGGGATGTTGATGGTGCATTGAGGAGCTCTTCAAAATGCGAGGCCCATCGTTTGTTGACGCTTTCGATGTCGCTGATGATGTTACCATCCTTGTCCTTACATAGGCTTGTCCTGGGTTGATATCCGTTCTTAACATTATTTATAAGTTTGTACGCCTGTCTAATGTTCTTACTGGCTAATCTCTGGTTTATTTGCTGTAACTGCTCGTCAAAATGTTTGCGTTTCTTACGTCTAATTAACTTATTAGATACTCGCCGAAGCTCGTTATATCTTTCTTTCTTGGCTCGGGATGCGCGTTGTGTGTATTGGCGATAGGCTTCATTTTTCGCCTCAATCGAGGCCCTGCATTCGTCGTCGAACCAGTCTGCTCGTCTGCGCCGGCCTTTATAGCCCACGACCTCTTCTGCGACCCCCTTGATGCTGTCTTTGAGCTCCTCCCAGAACTCATGGATGCCTAAATTGTTGATGTCATCAAGCATGGGCGACAGTTTCTCCTCTAGTGCTGTTGTATACGCAGCCGCCGTGGCATCATCAATCAAATTGTCAACCTCGAAGATCTTGGCAGGGTTGATTCTCGTTAGGTGCACCGAAGAGATTCTGCACTTGTAGGTTGTCTTCACCAAATAGTGATCGGTGTCGCAGTTGGCTCCTCGATAGGATCGAACATCTAGGACATTAGAAGCCCATCTCTTGCTGATCAGTACGTGGTCGATCTGGTTCACGGTGTATTCATCTGGAGACTTCCAGGTCTGCTTGTGGATTCGTCGATGAGGGAAGCATGTAGAGCTTATTACCAGGTTTCTGCCGCTCGCGAAGTCGATAAGTCGCTGACCTTTGTTGTTGTTTTCGTCGTGGAGGCTATGACCTCCAGTAGTTCCCCTATGCCAGCTTTCATTTCCGACTTTGGCGTTAAAGTCTCCTAGCAGCAGCTTGACGTCGTTTGATGGAAGTGAGTCGAAGAGTGTTTCTAGGTCGTTGTAGAACTCGTCCTTAATCGCGTCTTCTTTTACTTCTGTAGGGGCATGCGCATTAATGAGCCAGAGATTAGCGAAACGGGTCTTAATGCGGATCGCACATAGCCGCTCGTTGATGGGTTTGAAGCCGATAACGTGGTCCTTGAGCTGCTTATTCACGATGAAAGCTACTCCAAACTCCTTGTTGCCCTCCTCTTTACCACTCGTAAAAATAGTGTGCGAATTGAGGTCGTTAATCTCGCTTTTGAGCCATTTAGTTTCCTGGATTGCAACTATGCTCAGCTTGTATTGTTCTACCTGATCCAGGAGGGCCCTTAAGGCCCCCGGTCTATTCAGGGAGCGTACATTCCAGGATCCGAAAGAGTAATCAGTTGTTCGTTTGCGGGGTCGTCGTTGTTTTGTATCCGTCCAATCCGAGGCTTTTGTTTCAGGTTTCTTGACTTGAAGTTTTTCTTAGGATGAGTTGTCGGCACATCGCTAAACCATGATAGGGTTTAATCGTTGAGTAAAGGCCATCATGGGCATGCCTCGAAGATGCTGCTTTAGTGGTTGACTTAAATGTTTTCTGTCACCTATCACGTTAAGTAACCTGAGACGCTGCAGATGTTAATGCAGCACTCAGGGGCAGCGGTTACTCGGATAATGCGGGAAAGTAACGCCCCGTAGAGAGACATAGGAATTGGCCGAAGTCCTTTTCCTATGAAACTCCTCCTGCATAGCTAAGGGTCCGCAGTTATGCCACAACTGAAGAAGATATAGGAATTAGCCGAAACCTTTATCTTCCCCCTTACGGGGAATTATCAAATCCTGATATGTAAATCCATTTAATATTTTATGACGTTTATATGCTTTTAGGACGAGCATACTTCATTCCACCCATTCAATTTAAAATGCTTAAACAAACGCAAAGTGGTTACCGGTAAATTGCAAACAATTTAGCGAAACCACCTTGCGGATAAACATGTGCGGTACTTCCGCCACCACATGAACATTATGTAGACACTTCACCCATGACGTGTTCCTGTTCTCACCATTTGTACATTGTCACCATAGACATGGTTGAACCTCCCACAATGTTCTTTCCTTTTGTCTTTTCATTCATACGAGTATGAGTGAGGACATACGAAACACAGGTAGGTACGTGTGATTGAGGGTGGTGTGCTGCCGAAAGGCGAATACGTGAATACTGTATGCGAGTGTACCACCTGTCTGTAAAAGGAATTTCTAACGTTCCTGTTAGTAATTAATGTCTTCCTTTTCAATCTTTTTTTACAGTTGTATAACATTAATTGATATTAATTGTCCTTTGGACTATACATACCACTAGCGAGGACCAGGACAGTTCACATTTGTGGTAAACTGAAACTAAATAAGGTGTCTGTGATGTGGCTGGAGTGGAGGTAATTTTCATGTTGAACGGACGTGATAAGTTGTTGAAAGGTGCAAAATAAATTAGTCTGGAAAGGACAGGATCAAAGTTTGTCTGAAACTTTTGTGATAATTGGCAAATTAGGATTAAGGTTTTGAACGTGTTTTTTTTTTCATTTATGCTTACCAATGCAATGATAATAAAAATTGCATTGGTAAACATTATTTTCGAGGAGTAATTGTTCAATAAAATTTACTGGACGAGAGAGGTCCATTGACATCTTTTTAATTTGACGAGATTTTTCATCCAATCTTCATTGTTATGAAAAGGTGCCTTCAACTGACATTTATAATGAGGCATTTCAACTTTACCTTATTTACACTAAATAACTAAAATCATCATTTCCCGCAAGCTGTATTAGCACATCCATCCTACTTAGCATTAAATACCTGCCAATTAAAATGCCCATTCGTTCTTATTTCTCTTCAGATTTCTTTATGATGTCTTCCCTGCCAAGCTTCACAAGGGCCACTCAATTGCCCCTTTTCGTGGTCCGCAATCATTTTTCTTGCTGCATAAAAAAAGTTTCATAATTAAATAAAATGTTTTCTTTCTTTTTTTCACTCGCTTTTCTGCCTTTCAGTTATAGGACACGCGGTAGGCAACCAACTTGCCACTGAAGGAACAACATCATGACTATAAAAAGACATACTGTACTAGGACTATGGTTGTCGACGACTATACACCAGTACTACTTCCTTCTAGTTGGGGATTCAACTTGAACTATGAAAAAAGTATTCAAGTTTGCCCTGCAAAATTTGTAAGATGTCTTTAAGGGTTGATGGTATATAAGTGGGAAAGTCGAGAAAAGCGGACTGCCGAACTTAAAAGAAAGAAAACAAAACGAAAAATCAACGATTTTTTTTCCGGCATAAGACGTAATAAGAAGAGAGAGTGAAAAGTTGAAGGGCCAACAAAAAAGCTGGAGATGCAAAAAGAACTCTTGTAAAACCGAAATTTTCTTTTATTTTTGTTGTCGGTCATGTCCGTTTCTCTCGGCTTGACTATAAAGTGTTAAGGAAATTCCTGGAACATTTTGTGTTTCTACCTTGGTTGTGCTATATGGTAGCTAGGATTTAACTATAACTTTGAATTGAAGCAAAAAAGGCACAGAAGGAGGAAGCCTGCAGAAACAGAAGGTTTTTTTTTATTGTGTTTTGAGGTTCCCAAAACTAAAGCCCATTTTTGAAGAATCCGCAATATGATAAGTACATTTATAATATTTTTTAATGTACATATTAAGGTGATTATCAAGTAAATTTGCTAGGGGTTTTGAATTAGGTGCAGGTAAATGATTTTACTCTTTTCTAATATAAATATGCGTCACTACTACTACTAAACGGTCTTATCTTCTGGTCACACTGCACTCTTAGTTCGACTCGCTACTTCATGTGCTCTTTATTGAGTTTGAAAAAGCTTTAGGTAGTGTTAGTGGCAACGCTATTTGAACGGCCTTGCACAAGAGAGGAAGCTCAGATAAAATTGTTCTCAATTATAGGCCTGAATAGAGATCGGGCGGAATGAAAATGAAATTTTTGTCCGCGGCGATTTTCTCAATGAAAATGCATACTTACTGTCGTGGAATATGTGGTAAATGATGGGTAATTCCATAAACTAAAATCCGAGAATGGTTTCACAATTTGTCTCTGCCATTTTATGTGTTATTTTTCGATTCCCCGGTCATTAGATAATTTCCGCGATGAACTCGTCGTGGACAGTGAATCGGTTTGACGTTTGCAAAACTCACCACACCCGACGGAGAATATGCTACAGAGTCGACTCATTTTCACGTTGAAAATGCATTCGGACAAGGGGGAAATTATTTTTTTAGTTATTTTTAAGATGATTCAGGACGTAAAACGCCTTTGCAGCAATTTTCGAAGCTAAAATTTTAAATTCACCACGGTTTTTATGCCGGTTCATTACCGTCACCACGGTTTTTATGCCGGTTCATTACCGTTTCATTTTCATTCCGCTCGAACTCTATCCGGGGCTTATTAAGGCAATCTATGACGAGACGATGCTAAATTACCGTTTACATGAGTCGAGTAAATGGTAGAGTAGAGTACTTTCCATACTACCGACTGCTCTACCACCGTGCTAGTAGCACCAACTCGACTGTTTTCTAGTTGAACTCTACACCATTTACACGAGTAAAAGTGGAAAGATTCTTCTTTTGACACTGGAAAAATTCCACTCTACAATTTACTCGACTCATTTAAATCTCGCTTAAGTGTCGCGTTTTACACAAAGGTAGGGTGTCTGAAGACTGAAGTCCAGAGCCATCCATTCGCTCTGGATGGATGGATAGATTAGGCGCTATTATGGGTTGGGCTGGTTACGCCCAATACTGCAGCCTATTGGCTTATTGTATTTCCCATTAAAGCGAAAGGGTTTCAGGTTATTAGCTCTGTCCTTCGTGAAAGGCTTTGAAGAAACTTAACCAGGTTTACTTTGGGTGCGCCCATTCCAATGGTTTGAGCCCCCAACTAAGGTTTGTGTTCAGCTCAAAAGAGCCGGGCATTCGAAAATTACATGCCAGGTTGATTCCTCGTCTTCGTTACAGAGGTGACATAGTGGGTCTTGTGTGTAGATCCCGATTGTATGTAGATGTTTTCGCAGGGTACAGTGACCGGTTATGAGACCTGTCAGTACCCTGAGGTTCTTTTTGTTGAGGCTTAGGACTTCGGTGCAGCTGGTTTGCCAGTTGCTTCCCCGCATATACTTGCTGTGTCTGAGCCCTTCAACTAGTTTCCACCGATTTTGGAATTACCTTGGTCCACTGTTTGACAACGGTTTTAGCAGTGGATTTGCTAATTCCGATTGCCGATTCGGGACCGGTATTTCGGAACCCTCTCTTGCAAGGGTATCCGCTTTCTCATTACCTTCGAACCCCTTATGTCCTTTAACCCATTTCAGAATTACGTTGTTTCGGGTAGCTAGGTTTTTGAGGTTCTGTTGACATTCCCAAACCAATTTGGAGGTTGTTTTTGGACTTGCGATGGCTTTTATAGCAGCTTGACTGTCGCAGAGAATATAGATGGTCTTGTTTGTATATCCCTTTCGAGTCTTCTCTCCTGCTGAAAGGTTTATGGCTATAAGTTCTGCCTGAAAGACAGTTGTATAGTGACCTAGAGGTTTGGAGATACTATCGTTATTGGTTTTAGTATAAACTCCTGCCCCTGTTCCTTCGTCTGTCTTTGACGCATCTGTGTACTACACTATATGTTTCGATGGATGGTCGTCGTTCCATTTACTCCAGTCTTCCAGATTATATTAGATTTAATAAGGGCGTCGGCAGATTTGCCATAAGCACTGCGACCGGTGGACTATTATGCTCTTGCCCACGCTACAGGTTAGATAAATTTATCTAACCGACATCTGTCGATAAATCGATTAATTTGTCCCATGCTAAGGGAGGTGATGTCCTATGTAAGAGGGAAAGTTATGCCGAAGCACTCCTCTCGTCGCATCGCCAGTCTTTCGCACTCGTAGAGTATGTGAGTCGATGTTTCGTCATCGGCCTCGCAGAAGCGGCAGGTCGCATCTGCGACTAAGCACATGGTTCTTAAGTGTCCATTGAGACGGGAGTGGCCTGTAAGGAGGCCACTTATTTTTCTGACCCTTTTCTTACTGAGTTTAACTAGCTCTAGAATGTGTTTCTTTGAGTAGGTTGCTACGAAGAGCTTCGACGGCCTTAGTCCTGGAAGGGCTTCCCAGCATACGGTGGCTGTCGTCTTTTCCCACTCAGTAATTTCGTTTCTGCATTGACACAGTGGTATGCCGCAGAAGGGGCTAGCAAATGCTAACCTAGCCAGTTCATCCACAAACTCATTCCCTTCAATTACGAAGTGTCCGGAAACCCATAGGAGAGTAAGATCATTGCGGGATCTTACCGACTGAAGTATTTCCTGACATAGCCACACTAGTTTAGAAGTAAAGATATATTTTGTAAGACCTTTGATAGCCGCCTGACTGTCGATAAAGATCACAATCTTTCTGTTGACATAACCTTTGTTCTGACATTCTCTGGCACAAACTTCTATTGCATGTACTTTCGCTTGGAACACGACGCTAGTTTCCCCATAAGGAGCTTACACCTGGACCACTGATGCCCGCTCCAAAGCCTGTGTCAGTTTTGGATCCATCCGTGTAAAAGATGATAGTGTTGGGGTGAAGGGACCTGAACATATCCGTCCAACTTTCCCTTGCCCATATTGCTGCGTTGAAGCGTAATGTCCTAACTAGGTAGTCCGAAGGTAGGCAGAGGATATTGCTACCCTGTAACCGTTCTAGCTGATGCCCGCACCAGAGCCTGTGTCAGTTTTTGATCCATCCGTGTAAAAGATGATAGTGTTGGGGTGAAGGGACCTGAACATATCCGTCCAACTTTCCCATGCCCATATTGCTGCGTTGAAGCGTAATGTCCTAACTAGGTAGTCCGAAGGTAGGCAGAGGATATTGCTACCCTGTAACTATTCTAGCCATATCATGGCTAAAAGTGACTGTCGTGCTGGTGGCCTTGAGCCTGCCAACAGCCAGTCTCGCCGACGCCTCAATGTGAATGTGTAATGGAGTGAGGTCAAGTAGAACCTCCAGGGCGGCGGTGGGCGTGGGGCATGAAACCATAGCCCCAGTGATAATTAGACAGGGAAGCCTCTAGACCTTACCCAGGTCCGACTTACCGGTGTTTGTTCGAGCCCTTTTCTACCACACCACCGCACCATACTCCACTATAGGTCTAACAACTGTCTTGTAAATCCACAGAAATAAATGTGGTTTATTCCCCAGGTCTTACCTACATAACCTCTGCAGGTCCATAATGCTTTGATCGCCTTCTTCGTGACCGATTTCAGGTGGTCATTTCAGAGTAATTTGCTATCAAGAGTGACTCCCAGATATTTGACTTGGTTTGATATTTTAATTTGGGAGTTGTACATAGTAGGACAGCTCAGAGTTTTTGTTGTCCTGCTCCTACTGAAAGGAATCACCGTGGTCTTGGACCACTGTCCGTGTAGCAATCTTGAACTATCCGCAGAGCGGTCTGGAGCAAATGGGGTAGGACTTCCTCAAATTTGCCCTTAAACATGATAACCAGGTCGTCTGCGTACCCTTGGGTGGAGAACCTCTCTGAGGTTAGTTTCCACATAAGTCCATCTACAACTAAACACCACAGAAGAGGGGCAGTACCCCTCCTTGTGGGCAGCCACGAGTGGCTAAGGGAGAGAGGGTGGACCCGCCGATGCTGGTATAAATGTTCCTCGATGAAAGCATGCGTTGCACCTAGGTGATCAGTGTCGTGTCTGCCCTTTTTGTTCTAAGCGCGCCGTACCGACTGACTCGAAGGACGTATTGTCAAAGGTCCCTTCTATATCCAGGAATGCACAAAGTGCCAGCTCCTTCTTTGATATGGTCACTTCGATTTCGTCCACTAGGGTATGTAGCGCAGATTCAGTGGATCTGCCTGGTTCGTAGGCGCATTGTCTGGGGTGCAGCGGACTCGTCTTAAGAAGCTTCTGATGTGTGCGTCCAATATCTCCATTGCTTTCATGAGGAACGAAGTTAGACTAATTGGTTGGTACGATTTCGGATCGTCTGTCGACCTTTCTCCCACTTTGGGAATGAAAATCACCCTCACTGATCTCCATGTTGTTGGGATATATCCCAACGCATACTTCTATATATATTGACTAGGAATGGGATGAACTCCTCTTGCGCCTTTTGTAATAGCGCTGGAAAGGTACCATCCATGCTAGGCGATTTAAAGGGATCAAAGGTCCCAATCGCCCATCTAATCTTATCATAGGTAAATATAGCCCCTGCTGCTCTCCAATTGGAACGGCTGGACCTCCTGGAGGAATTGCAGCAGTGCGGCAAAGCAGTCCGATTAATCTGCAGCCTGGGAAATGAGTTTCCAGGAGCATTCTACCTGTCTCACTCGAGTTTTCAGTGATAGTGCCATTCGGCCTTTTGATTGTGCTGATCGCACTAGCCCCATTTTTCGCCAGCACCTTATGTATCCTAGCCGCTTTTTGGTGCTATTAACATTTTCGCAGAAGGTCATCCACCTGCGCCGCTTCGCTTCCTAACTGTAGAGGTTTGGATATTAGAGTCGAAGGTATACATAGTAGGGGTATAATCGCTGCCCATATCTAGCATTGGGGTTTGCTATGATTTCTGTAATCTTACAGTGCCCTACCCTTAGAGGTGTCCACATGTTCGATGATTGTAGTCTGTACGCTGCCAGTCTTGCCTCTTCTGTGATTGTAAGATCTAGTCGGGGCAGGTCAAGTAGTTTATCTAGAGTTAAAGTTGGTTCACTGCGCATAGCGCTGGTTATGCTTGCGCAGGCCAGTCTTTATACTGATGCCAATTTCGCTGCAGCTGTTTTTTGTTTGATTTTAGTCCACCAGCCAATCGAGCAACGGCTTTGTAAATCTAGTGAACCATCGTGGCTTAAACCCCTACGTCTTCCCTATTGCCCTTTTAGTTGCATATAGTATCTGTTTACCTTTTGTGATTGTGCTTTGCAGCTGTTTGTTCCAAGTGAGTCTGTTGTCAAGGGTAACTCCCAGATATTTGACCTCAGTGGTAAACTGCAACTGTTGATTAAATAAGGTTGGAGCATGTAGCCCTTCCAAATTGTGTTTGCGACTGAAGGTTATTAGTGTTATTTTGGAAGGAATGACCTATAGCCCTACCCACCTGCACCAATCCTCCACTTGAGTAAGGACTTGTTGCATGAGTTTTGAAAGAATCCTTGGAAATTTTCCCCTTATCAGGATGCTGATGTCATCGGCATATCCTTGTGTATTTAGCTGGACCCGTAAGCTGTCGACTACAAGGTTCCATAGGAGGAGTGATAGGATACCTCCTTGTGGGCATCCTTTGAGGACAGCTGTATACATGGTTTCACCGAATAAGTTTCATGTATACTTGTCGTCCCTGAAGCATCGATTTTATTCACCGACAGAGGATGTTTTGGACTTCATGACTTAAGGCGCCGTGTACAAGAGATTCAAAGGAAGTATTGTGAAAGGCCCCCTCTATGTCCAGGAAGGTCGCGAGTCCTATTTTTTGGGTCGCTGCAAGGGGAAAAGCGACAGGCACCTGTCCCTGATATGTTTATTGACAAGCTTTTCGAATGACTTGATAAGGAAGGAGTTTAGGCTTATTGGCCTATACGATTTTGCTAGGGTTTGGTCACGCCCCGGCTTTGCCAGGAATGCTACTATTACCTGCTTGCAAGTAATTGGAATGTATCCTAAGGATATGCTGCCTCTAAATAGTCTTAGTAAATATGGAGACAGAGTCGTAAGACCCTGCCTGAAGCCGAGCTGGATAGATACCGTCTGGCCCTGGTGATTCGTTAAGTTCAAAAGAGTTGACTGCCCATTCCACCTTATTGTATGTTACTATTTGGTTTGCATGCGACCAGTTGTTTTTATTTGCCTTTAAATGCAGGGAGCTGTCATCCAACTGATCTATGCGTCCCGTTGTAATGGCGGATCCAGGAAAGTGAGTCCCTAGAAGGATTTCCAGGGTCTCCCTACCTGTTTTTGTTTGGTTTCCGTCGGAGTTTTTAAGCGGTCTTCTGGAGTCTCGCTGCTTCATGTAGATCTTCGCAGAACTTCCTCCAGGATTCCCTCTTGGCTTTCCGAATTTCCTTGCTTTACTGGGTTAGGGTGAGGCGGTATGTGTTACAATCCCCAGGTCTTTTCGCCGCGTTGAAAAGTTTCCGTGTTTCTTACGCAGGATGTCTAGGTTTGAGTTTCACCATTAGCACTTCGCATTGGTGCGAGTATGTCGTCTCGTTAACCTAAAACTTTCTTCGAAGGAGGACTTTTTTTGCGGCTTGCAGTATATTCGCCACAGCCTCCACACAAAGTGTAGTTTTAATGTTTCCGGGAATTTCTGTCAGGTTGGTAGACAGGCGCTCCCTGTAGAGCTCCCAATCCGTTTTTCTCGGGTTCGGATACAATTCAGTTGGCTTATCAACTTTGTCGATTTCCATGCTTATGTATCTGTGATCTGATAGCGATGGTTCGTCTAAGACCCGCCAATGGCGGACATTAGGTGATATGCTGAAAGTGGCCAAAGTTATATCAATGATCTCTCTTCGTCGTGTTGTTACAAAAGTGGGTTCAGTTCCTATTCATAATTTCAAAGTTTTCTTTAATTATAAAATCAGAAAGATACTCATCCCTTTTGTTCGTATCAGAGCTCCTCTCACTGTATAGTGTGCGTTTGCATCCGCTCCGATGATGAGCTGCGGCGTATGTGTTCCGCTGCTAAGAATCAGTTCCTTCAGTTCTTGACGTGGTGGAGGCGTCTGTGAGTCATATGGGAAGAATGCGGCAGCGAGGATAAGCTCCCGATTAATACTCTTATTTTGCACAATTTTCACTGCTACTAGGTCCCTGGAAATGTAGTTATATAGTGGCAGTATTTTGACGTTTGGCTTAGTATAGATGCAGGTCCTGGCTATGCTAGAAGCTACATCGTATATTACCTTACCTCCGGTGGTTTCTAAGTCGGCTACTTTGCCTTCATTCAGCCAAGGTTTTTGGATTAACCTATATCCAAACCCTCGACTGCGATGAGACGGCTTAGTGCTGCAGTTGTGGCTTTACTATGCTGAAGGTTGATCTGAACTATTTTCAGCATCATGAGGCGGCTTTGAAATAGCCTTGAAGGTTATTTGGCTGAGACCAAAGTAACCTATATGGTCTCTTTCGTACAGCGCCTTCCAGCTCGCTTCGTCGATCCAGGTGATCAGATTTAAGCCGGTTTTGTCCTTTGTGGAAGCGACGACGTTCCATACTCTTCTGTATTTAGCCCCTGGTTCTGGGTCTTCAGGAGTGTTAAGATTTGCTTCGGATCCTCAGTGCCAACTATGTCCGTATCCGGAATCCGAACCATGAGTTTGCTGGTCTTGACCACTTCCCTCGCATCGCCCATGCGAAGGATTGCTCCCTCCCATGGGTTGACGAAAGGTATTGTGAGTGTGACCCTCAACCAGTGCTTTGCTTCTTGATTTGAGCAGGTTATGTAAAGAACGCCTTAATCCGGGTAGCTATTCGCGAAGAGAGGGGCCTTGGATGGTCCAGAGCGGAGTCCGACAAGGGTTCCTCTCTCTAATTCTGTTTCTTCTGTTTCTTATAGTGATTGGGGATGTGCTACATCTGGGCTCAATCGAGGAATCCAATGGACAATGACATCCCACTTACAACCTCTCGATTATGCTGACGTCATTTGCCTACTCTCACATAAAATTTTGGTTCCGTCGGCAATGGCGCTAGATCTTAAGAGGAAGGCAAGCAATGTTGTGCTGAAAGTCAGCTTCAATAAGACCCAAGTATTCAGCCCGCCACTGAGAAAAGAAACCCAGTTCCGATCGCTATTAATGGACAGCCCATAGAGAAGGTAGATGAATTTGTCTACCTTGGTAGCATTGTTGCCGGATGATAAATATGAAATGTTTATAGGGCGGTCCCCAAAATTTATATTTTTCCATCTAGTCTGGGCCGTATGTGACCGCATGGTCGGCTAATTCTCTTCGAATTGTGAGGGTATAGAAGCCCGGATATCACGCTCTGCGGCTCACTCGGCTGAGTCGCACCCTACGATGCTAGTAATCTAGAGGTCCGGAGATCGAATCTCGGCGTGGTCCAGGAAATATATAGTGCTTGCAACATTATATATGCTCCGAAAGTATATTCAATGCAACGTTGACTCGAAATAGCCTATAAACGGCTGAGTATGAACGCACCATGCCCGACAAGGGGTTACGGTACAGAGAAGAAGCCCGTAGTCCACCACCATTGACGCCCCTAAAGTTTACTAAGGCTAGTTAACTTTTCTAATGTTTTGCATCTTTGTTGTTGTGCGAGGCTTTTCTTATGCAGCCATTTCGGCATTTGTGCCATAATACCTGAACGGTAACCTTGGCTTCGTCCCTTATGCGTCTTGGATGTATGTCACAACAAGGACAAGTCAATGCCGTTTTTGTTGTTCTTCTGAAAACTTGTGGTTTTTGAAATACGACTTATTCGAATGACCACGACGATACGTCTCAATATCTTCCTCAAATTAATGTGTATTTTATTATGATGAATTTCATCATACTAGAGAAAACCATACACATATGTATGTATTATAGTACAAAAAAAAACATTTTTCACTGTATGCTTCAGTTCAAGGACTCTTAATCCATTTTCAAACAACAAGTGGCAGCTGTCTACCAAATCAATAAAGCAAACCGAACATATTTGAAATCCTCTCTAATCCTCTTCAATATCACCCAAACTTTTTTTCTCATTTAAATTGATGAATCAATTTTTGCCTCTATGATTTTTGCCCAAACTATATGTCTTCCTCTATGCCAATGGCTAGTTGCAATAAACGAGACGAGTGGATAATTTTACCAGCGCGTGGAATTCATATGACACAAGAACGAGCCGGGGTAAAACCATTGGGGCGCTGTTAATGTTATTGCAAATTGATGGAAGTTAAATGGACATTTGTCCAGCCGGCGGCAATTTATGGATTCCACTTAGATTCACGTCCTCATTCCCCATAGCAGTCAGTCGTGACTAGCACATAGAACGGTTAGTGTGCATATGTCCTGAACAGGATCAAATGTGCGCATCGTATTAAAAGTTCACTAATAGCGGCCACATTGTTGTATGCACACAAATATTCTACAACAAATCGTAATTTCGCGCTAACATAAATGCATGCAAGACATGCAGACTGAAGCACATACACACGTCACTAGGAAAATGTAAATTTCACTCTCCTAGGGACTATTAAAAAGGTTTTCATTTATGGTAAATATTAAGCGTATATGTTTCACCACTACGTCACACATATGTTCCTCATTTGGCTTGAAGAGCGAAATATAAATATTTCAAAGTTTAAAGCCTTTGAAATGGTAGGACGATATAGTGCTTCGTCATTTTTGTTTGCACGTTTATGGTTAATGGTATGGCTGTCGGAGATATTTTTTGTCTTTTAGAAAAAAACAAAGGACCCTATCCCGGGAAAGCCACAGCAAAATAGTTTTATAACAAAGGACGAGGGACGACCGTTGCATACAAATCGGTTAATTCTGGAAATACATATTAAAAATAAGGGAAATAATTTTTATTATGTTAAACTCGTAAGCGGATGATCAAAATGCAGCTACGTAGCAGAGGCAAAAGTTCTTGAAAAGTGTTATTAAAAAATTGATGAAAATATATTTTAATGGAATTCTTATTGCGACCAATAAGAAAGCTGTTTTTTGTTGTGCTTTCTGATTAGGGTTACTTAATCTTTTTTTTGCTCGGCGAGCTCCATTTTAACGGCTTGCATACCTATAATTCGTCGAGCTCCGGGCTTATTGCCAAAACTATGACCGCTATATCGTTAACCGTCACTCCTTTGAAGATTATCAAAGCCACAATCACACTAAAAATAACAGACGCGACAATCCAGCATTGGACTAAAGCCGCAGGATGTGTTAGTGACATCCTATTTCCAAGATCTTATCTGCTTTTTGTTGAGGTAATGGAAATCAGCATCACGCTCAGCAGTGTTATTTATCCCCATAAATGGGTACTCGTTTAACATCTGAGTGAGATCATAGTCCGTCACAAGCTCGTGAGTTCGAAAAATCACAATCACACGGATCGGGGTTAATAGAAGTGCTCAAAAGTTGTGGACAACACGAAACTCCTCGAGCCAGGAGGCGTTAAGGATCCCCTTAGGAAAGGGCTCAGCAGCGCGGGATGCAAGCGCTATCTCAAGTTCCTGGCACAGGGACATGAGCCGACAAAAGCGAGAGAACTAGCCGTGAAACCCTCACTGAACTCCAGCAATCAGCCTGCACCTCAAGCCAAGCGTCAACGCTCCACGGACGAGGTCTCACCTGCTCTTACGCTAGACAGTAAGCGGCAAAGAGTGGGCCAAGACAAAGGTAGCGCTGTCGCGATTGATGGCGGCATCACAGGAGGCGAGAGGACTGATGCGAAAACCTCGACGAGCAAGGAGACCACAACAACCGCCGACAGAAGCCGCTTTTCTGTCCCCTCTGCAGCTGGCAGTATGAAGCCATGGCCAGGAGCATCCCTCAAAGCGGTTCTGGGCAGCGATATTCCGCGCAACCAGATTGTAAACGTGTTCTTCCCGCGTACCACGGAGTGCAATGCGGAGAAGGCACTAAAGTATCTGGAGAACCAGAACGATGAGATCCACATCGCAGACTGCAGGCCAACCTGCATCACGCCATTGCAGCCTCGGATACGGTAGTGGCCCGGTTCATCAGGGAGAACCTGGGAATGGCGCTCATTCAGGAACCCTGGCAATTACGCGGAGAAATTAAAAAATTAAGAAAACTGGATCAGGAACTGGCATGTATCTGATGAAACCTCATTATCAGACCACATGCACATCAGGTTCGAAGTAACAGCGCCCATACCCAGATTCCGGGAAAGGCGAATTCCCCAGCTAACTGAGTGGGGCGACTACTGTTGCTACTGACAGCTTGGTCTCCAACGTGACCAGGGCTATAGTGGCTTCATTTGACGAAAACTGCCCCCTCAGAAGAACGAACGATAACAAAGGAGTACCCTGGTGGACTCCGGAGCTATCAGACTAAGGAGGTCAACAAATAGACTCTTTAATAGAGCCAAAAGGACAGTAGAGTGGGAAACGTACCGCTCCAAACTTCATGAGTACAACAAAAAGATCAGGTCTGCCAAAATGAACTCGTGGGTCAGGTTCTGCGAACGTGTTGAATGCACCAACACAGCTGCCAGACACCACAAAGTTTTGGCTAAAAATGACACCGATTACCTAAGTCCCATAAAGCAGCCTGATGGGTGCCACACAATTCAATTGACGCCTTAATGACGGGCGAACTACTCCTCAGCACCCACTTTCCGGGATGCCAAATACTGAGGAACGGGGTCCCCTCAAACGATAACAGTCTGCATAGAACTAACTCTTCAGACTGGAGAATAGCAAGATCAATCTTCACTCACGATAAAATAAGATGGGCAATATGCTCATTTGAGCCATTTAAATCCGCCAGTACTGACGGGATTTTTCTAGCTTTACTACAAAAAGGTCTGGAGCTCCTAACTCCATACCTCGTAAGAATCTTCAGAAGCAGCTTTGCGCTAGGCTACATTCCGCTGCCATGGAGACTGGCGCGAGTTGTAGTTATTCCTAAACTGGGAAACCGGCCTAAAGAGGATCCCAAAGCATACAGACCAATCAGTCTTACCTCACTCATGTTCAAATCAATGGAAAAAATCATTGATGAGCACATCAGAAATACCACGCTGATCAGAAACCCACTTCACAAGAGACAGTTTGCTTACCAACCAGGTAAATCAACAGAGTCGGCGCTTCACAGCCTTGCAGGAGAGATTGAAAAAGCCTTCGAGGCTAAAAATACCGTGCTCGCTGCTTTCCTGGACATCGAAGGGGCATTCGATAATACTACCTTCGATGCAATTCAAAGAGCGCTAAGAAATAGGATGGTAGAAAACACGACTGTTGGATGGACAAGTAGCATGCTCTTCTCAAGAAAAGTCGTCTGCCAAATAAACGAACAATCTCTCTTTGCTAAGGTCACAAGAGGATGCCCACAAGGGGGTGTACTCTCGCCACTCCTGTGGTGCCTGGTTGCCGACGATCTTTTGTGCAAGCTCTCATCCAATGGCTTCTCAGTACAGGGATACGCCGACGATGTGGTTATAGTGGTTAAGGGTTTGTTTGAGGAAATTCTTCCAGATTTACTCGAACTAGCACTAAATATAGTACAAGAATGGTGTGATGGAAACGGGCTCCAAGTGAACCCATCCAAAGCGATCATCACGAAACGAGCGATCTTCTCCAGAAACAGAAATCCGGCTGAGCTCAGAAGCCCGATTATGAACAACACCCCTCTACCAATTGGAAGTTAAGTCAAATATCTTGGAGTTATCCTTGACAGCAAACTCTACTGGAATAAGCATGTCGAGGCGGTGGCGGAAAAAGCCATCAGAGCCCTTTGGATATGCAAAAAATACGTAGGGAAAACCTGGGGGTTGAAACCATCCATTATGATCTGGATATACAAAGCAATAGTTCGACCAATTTTAAACTATGGTGCTGTGGTCTGGTGGAAGAGAGCCCTGACTACGGAGGGTATGTCCGTTCTAGGTAAGGTACAGAGACTAGCGTGTCTGATTACCACCGGTGCTCTCCGATCTTGCGCTAGCAGTGCTCTAGAAGTTCTACTAGATCTAAACCCAATTGAAATCCACCTCGAGACCCAGGCAAAACTAGCAATGAAACGACTCATTGCTAATGATGCCAGTCTGGAGCTCACTAAGGGGCAGCTCAGATGCCTCAAAAACAATACTATCGCGAATGTGCCTACGTAAATAAACGTATAGCCATCTTCGCAGACAGCCACGCGGCTATTAAATCCCTTACTAACTACACCGTCACGTCAAGACTTGTTCAATGCTGCCTGAAAGCGTTGAACAAACTAGGCGAAAACAACAGCCTAACACTTTTCTGGGTTCCAGGTCACATGGGCATCGCAGGTAACGAACAGGCCGATGAGCTAGCACGCACAGCTGCATCTTCCCCTTTCTGCGGACCTGAACCCTTCTGCAACATCTCTTCATGTTTAGTAAAGAGAGCTTTCAGAGACCAAGAACGCTCAGACAATCGAAAATGTTTATAGCAGGGTATTCCCACAGAAGAACGGCTGAGCTGCTGCAGTTAAGCAGAGCTAAAGTACGCATCATCTGTGGCATTCTCGCAGGTCAGATGACGAAACCTCTTTCCACGTCTTATGCGAGTGCGATGCACTGGCCCAGCGTCGCTGGTCACACCTCGGAGTTGCCTTTCCAGATACGGACGACATAGCTTCGACATCTATTAACGACCTCAACTCGTTTCTCAGCACGATCAACCTTGATCGTCAGGTGTAGTCCTGCCCATCTGCGACTAGGGCGATAGCACAATAGGCCCACTGGCTTCAGTGCTGCGAAACCCTTCGGGTTCACGCCCCTCTACAATCTGCAATCTGTGGACAACACACGCCCGGGAGGGACAGAGGCGATGGGTGAGTTTCTTTTAAATTGCTACTGGCAAAGCATTGTAATTTTATAAATTCCAGGATTAAAGCAACGAAGGAACTGACACGTTTTACAATCAGTTTGTTGTATGTTTTTCCAACATTAAAATAAACCCTAAATGTTGCACCTTTCAGATGCCTATTTAGTAACCGATTGACACAATTGATTAGATTCAGGTTAAAAGAAACTTTTATGCCGATCAATTTTTTTTTTATATTCATAAAAACCTGAGTAAACCAGATAAACTTTCAAGAACCTAAAGTCTAAACTGAGCAATCACCCAGCATGTTTCAATAAGCTGTTAGGTTTAGTTTTGCGCAGACTTGCATTTCTTAGAGACCCTAACCTAAGGTGACCAGATCCCTGTTGGACCAATTATGTACAGACGATAATTGACTAAAACATGCCCCTCCTCAGAAATGCACAACATTCGCAATGGTACATATAAGGAGCATACATACAAAAATTCTTGGCTGCCAGTTCCATCAAACCAACGTAACGTATCATAATATCGAACCACTTAATTTTCCTGGAAGCGCCTATTCACATGGGCATAGTGTGAAAAAAAATAGGGGCACTCAAATAAGCGGGAAACTATTCGAGGAATTTAGATCTTAGTAAAAGGACAACACACACGTTTTAAAAGATAAACTTGTCAAATTTCCGAAAAACTCTGTAAATCTGTTACAGAAGTTCCAAGAAGCGGGAAAAGTATCCAATAACCGTAAATTTATTTTGCATGCATGCGTGTAATTAACACTGCGGAGATCGATTTGCTCCCTTCAGAGCATCGCTTTTAAGCAAACTCAGTCATAACTTACTAATCCGATATACAAGATATTCGGTGATTATAGTTCTAAAGTACAGCACTGCACTTACAAAATGGTGTGACATTCTGGAGGAGCATGGACTGAGGGTAAGTATAACAAAGACTGAGTTCTTATGCTGCCCATTCTCAGACCCAGATGCACCGATACCAGATATGTACGATGTACGTCAAAGGAGAGCAGCTTAAGTCTTGTACCAAGTTCAAGTACCTTGGCTCGATGGTGAACAACGGAGCTACATGCGATGATGACATCGCACAAACGTTGGGTGGATGACGTGGCGAGAAAACTCTGGAGTTTTCTGCGATAAGAAAATGCCACTGCAGCTAAAGGGCAAGTTGTACAAAACGGTTGTACGTCCCGCGCTCATGTATGGATCAGAATGCTGGACCATGTATGAAGGTTACGCGAAAGAAATGACAGCGACTGAAATGAAAATGTTACGCATGTAAGTTGGAGTAACGAAAAGGGACCACATCAAGAGTAGCTACATCCGAGGCAGCTTGTCCATAGACCAACCAATCACCGAAAAACTCGAAGACCGACAAATGGATTGGTATTGCCATGTTCAACGGCGTCCGCCTAAAAACCCCGCAAAGAAAGCGATATCAATGGAAGTTCCACTTGATGGACCCAAGGCCAGAGGCAGATCGAAGAACACCTGGACGTGTCAAATGAAAAAGCAACAACAATGCATTGGTCTCGGCGATGACACGATACAAGATAGAGCTGCCTGTAGAAATATGCTGGGATATTATCGCCAAAACGGGCGATGTGCCTACACCGCGGGTCGAGCAACACGAAGCCATGGAGCGGTATAAAGAACGAGGCAAGGAAGAAGAAGAGTTCTGAAGTACAGCAGGGCTTATTGTGATCGTTGTTAACTGTACTCGCAAAGGTAACTTCTTTCTACAAATGTGAAGTGTTTTACAACCCTCAAAGTTTGTGTCTGTACTTAGGTAGGGTTGGGGAAATAACGACAATAGGTTCGTGTTTTTTGCTACATCCCGTGTAGTTTTGGGTTACGAACTCCATATAAAAAATGACACTTACCCAGGTTCACATATGGACAAAAAAATAAGCACACCCCTCAGGTACCTTTTTATGGCCAATTTGCATAGCCTTTTTAAAAATTGTAATACTCCAATTTGATGATAACAATTAGGATACAACAATATCAATGGACCCGAAATATTAAATGGCATCCCCCAATTATCTTAGTCCCTCCCGATATAAGCTTTGCAGTGGGTATTAAGCTTGGTCAAAATAATAAGTACACCATCGGTTTTTTTTTTAATTTTGTGACAATAGCTTGGTAGTTTCCGCGAGGATTTGCTATTTTATTAATAAAAACAAATAAAATACTTAAGGCGCGTAAAACACACATAAGCGAGTAGATCGAACCCTTAAGGAAGCATCAACGATATTCCCCAACATAAGTAAGCTGAAGATGCCCAACCCGTCCCTACCTAGACTTAGATGCCAACCTAAAATTCATAAGGAGGGAAATGAACTACGAGAAATAATAGCGGATTCAAACTCACCCACATACAATATCGCCAAATGGTTGGTGGACGAATTCCAGACACTAGGTAACACAAACGGGAAGCACTCGATTAAAAACACCTACTAACTAATTGAGAGACTCTCAACCACGCGCATAAACGAAGACGAAATGATGCTAGTGTCATTCGACGTTAAGGCACTGTTTCCGAATACACCCGTAGGGCAAGCTCTATACCAACTCGAAAAATGGCTAACACAGCGCGATTCAACCCCTGAATGGAAAAAGCAAGCGAGAGCGTACATCAACCTAGCTTCACTCTGTATGAACGAAAATTATTTTACATTCCGGGGAGAATTTTATAAAACTACGATAGGAGTGGCCATGGGTAACCCACTATCACCATTGCTTACCGAGTTATTTATGTCAAGCATTGGGGAGACGATCGAGGAACAAAGCCTAATGCCAACGGTATGTTTACGCTACGTGGACGACATATTTGCCATTATTAAAAAGGACCAAGTAGACATCATCCTTGCTCACATAAATAGGATCCACCCGAAAATAACATTCACGGTCAAAAGGGACGTCAACGGACAACTACCCTTCTTGGACTTATTAATTTCTAAAGCCGACGGGAAATTAGCCTACGATATATATCGGAAACCAACTACCACACAACGTACAATCCCTGCAACATCGAACCACACCTACGCCCAAAAAATGGCCGCATACCACAGTATGGTACATAGGCTCGTGAAGTACCCCCTAATACACCAGGCGTTCAAAAAAGAAAAGGCGTACATACTAGATACAGCAAGCAAAAACGGATATAGTACTGAGACAATTGAGAAGTTAATACGCAAAAAAAATCTTTAAAGAAAAACGAAACGAACACACCACCCTTTTCACAAATACCATGGACACAGAACCAGTCAGAAGAATAAGCATACCAATATCTCAAGAATTTTACGCAATAAAAACATTTATGAAACGGTTTAACATCGAAATAGTGGGATCGTCGAGAAATGCAACTTTGAAAAGGCGATTAGGAAGCGAAAAAGACCCCCTGGCGATAACCGAGAAAAGTGGGATCTACCGAATATCCTGCGGCGACTGCGATAAATCCTACATTGGGCAAACCAAGCGACTCATATTAACGAAATTCAATGAGCATATCAAGGAAGCAACGAAAAGTGATGCAAGTTTAATCCGGTCTTCACTAGCAGCCCACATAATCAACAACAAACATAAGATCGACACAGCCAACCTCGAACTTCTTGTACATGTACAGCGGCCATACACCCTAGATGCATGGGAAAGCCTCGAGATATTACGACGAGACCAAGATAAATTGCTCAACACCGACGAAGGGAATTGCCCAACTCGGTTAATCAAATTTATACCAGGTAAAACCAGGTAGCATAATTAGGATAAAAGTGTAAAAAGTAGAATTAAGTGCCGTTGTAAAACTAAAAATGTCCTCTATATAATTATGTTTCAAAAAAATCAATAGTTAGTAGCAAATGTACTGAAGAAGGGAATGTGTCGTTCCCGAAATATATATTTACAAATAAAAAAATATTGTAGTAAGGAGGCTACTGCTTTTAATAAACTATTAAAGGAACTACAATAGTCGGAAACATGGAAGACTTACGAAGAAAGACGTTTAAGTTCCAAACTTTGAAATTAGTTCAGTAATATCGTGTCGATTTAGTACCATTCCGTGAAAAAAATACAGAAGTTTTTTTCTCACTGTTTCTTTATGTATTATGGGGCGCTGATTCCGAATATGAACTTTGCACCCTAAAAAAAGTGCCGCAACCTTTAAAAAAGGGGGGAATTTTTTCGGTTTTTTGCGATTATTTCAAAAACGGTAAGAGATACAGAAAAATGGTCTGAGGACGAAAAAAACTACATAAAATTATCTTTGCAATGATATATAACACATTAGAGTTTAATTGAATATTTCGGCGTTAGAATAGAACATAAATTAGAATATTTTCATTTTAGACCTTTTTCAAAAGCTCCATAACTTTTGAAAGAATGTTAGTTCAGCCGTTAAATTTTGTATAAGTACTCATAATAAGTTCAGGATCATTTTAAGGTAAACATTGATTCGCTCCGGTCAAGGACCCCCATTATCCCCCCATTTAAATTTTTCAAAACGGCATGTCCATAACTCCCCCCCCAAAATTGGGGCAGAGTGGTAAATTTTGGTTTTCTGCGATTGGAGGTCATAGTCACCCCACCCACCAAAAATCAGCTCATTCGGATGAAAACTAACGGTACCTCCCATACAAAGTGACCCAAGACAACTTTGTTCTACAGTTTATAAAATGAGTAGTACCTACTCGTACGTAGAACAAATTCCTGATGGGTCACTTTGTATGGGAGGTACCCTTAGTTTTTATCCGAATGAGCTGATTTTTGGTGGGTGGGGTCACTATGAGCTCCAATTTCAACAAACCAAAATTTAGCACTCTGCTCCAATTTGGGGGGGAGTTATGGATATGCCGTTTTGAAAAATTTAAATGGGGGGATACTGGGGGTCCTTGACCGGAGCGACTCAATGTTTACGTTAAAATTATCTTAAACTTCACAGCAAAAAATCCGGTGTGAATTTAACTCCGAAAATTGTCGAATAGGGTCCCTCCGTTTGGATAAAATATTGTTTTATCCAAATGGATGAACACAAAAGTGTACTTCCAATTACACCAAAAAGAGTAATACTCGATATTTTTGGGATAAAAATAAAACACAAGTTTCACAGAACATTTAACTCATAAATGAGTTTTGTATAACTAGCATTTACCTCTCTATAGGTGTTGGCGTCATTTCATTTACCTCTTTACGCTCTAAAAATGCATAATAAATTACCTGCCTACAGTGGGATTCGATCCAGCGGCCCTATGATTTGAAGACTAACGCCCTACCTAGTACACCACACAGACTATACGGGATGACGTTCGTAATTTGCACCATATATTACGTGCGGAATTAACTCCATTTTAAGTAAATTTTAACACCATATAAACAAAAACTTACTTAATTTCGAATAAAAGTTATTATTTATCCAAATGAATTTTATTTTGAGTGTTTTATCCTAATAGATAAAAGGAAAATGTTATACTCGGGACGGAGTGAAATAAATGTATTTAACTCCATAGGTATAAAAAAATTAAACCTTTTTGGATAAATTTTGGTTCACACCGCCTGATTTTTTGCTGTGTTGTTGTGAATACTTCTACAAAACCTTACGACTGAACTAACATGCTTTGAAAAGTTATGGAGCTTTTAAAAAAGGTATAAAATGAAAATATTCTAATTTATGTGCTATTCTAACGCCGAAATATCCAATTAAACTCTAATGTGTTATATATCATTGCAAAGATAATTTTATGTAGTTTTTTCCGTTCTCAGACCATTTTTCTGTATCTTTTACCGTTTTGGAAATAATCGCAAAAAACCGAAAAAATGCCCCCCTTTCCCCCCTTTTTTAAAGGTTGCGGCACGTTTTTTAGGGTGCAAAGTTGATATTCGGAATCAGCGCCCCAAAATACATATAACAAAATTGAGAAATAAACTTCTGTATTTTTTTCCTGACGAAAATACGATATTATTGGACTAAATGGCGTAAAGAAGTATTGGCTCAATAACGGAATAGTCCAGCTAAACATTGCATTCACTGTGTAATCTATTGCAAACTTAATAAAATCATTTTCAAATGCCTTTAAGTCCATATCAGGACCTAAAGGATAACTGTCGATCTCATTATCACTATGGCAAAATAAAGTTCCCTTGGCATAATTGATGATGATCCGCGGCAAATATTGAAAAATTGGAATCCCTTTAAAAAGTTATTCGCAGAATACAAGAAGTAGAGCTCTTTTGGCAAAAATTTTAGAACTTTCCATTATTGACGGTACAACAAAATTTTGGAGCGATAGTTCTTCTTGTTCCAGACCGAACAATGAAAACTCACAGAATATTCTGTTTTATTTATGAGATCGTAATAAATTTGATTGGAAAGGACTCTTATCGTAATGTTCTTCATTCAATAAAATAATAATATGATATACGCTACATCAATTGGATATTTCCCATGGAGGTTAAAAAACATGGACTATGTTTTTTGTTCATAGTTTGGTTTCGTTCAAATACACCTAATAGCCCTTACTATATGAGACAATTATAGGATAAGAAATATTTGTTAAGAGTCCTAGATTATTACGCTGATGAACCCATACCCTTTAAGTAGGGATTTCAGCAGGATATTAACCATAACCATACTCTACAAACTAATCAAGGATCCGCTTCAACCAAGTCGTGTGTCTTTTCACGTTATTACTAGAGTTAAATTAAATCGGGAATATTTGGTGAGAGTTGAATCAACGAGTTTAAAATAAAAAATGACACAAAACGATTCGTACTTTTTTAAGGTAAATGAAAGCTGTTATTTATTTTAATTGGGTTATTTACATATTATTTAGTTCCACACCAATTATGATTTAATTTACTGAAATAAATACTTGGCTACAGGGCGATAAGAAAAAATTGTATGTGTGTACTTATTCTTTGGCCATATGTGTATGTTTCACGCGGGCCACTAACCTGCACGGAATAACGTTCAGGGGAATCAATAATGCATGCAATGCTAATGCTTGGGAAGAATACGGGAATTTAAATTTTCTATGTTGGCGTACGTGTAAAAAATAATAATTTAAACCAAATGTGAGAATTTTCTCATGGTGGTTTTAGATTTTGCAAATAAATAATCGTCTTGATGAAATCCACCAAATCTAAAAAATAAGCCTACGAGAATGAATCAAAGATATGCAAAACAATATTTGTTTGCGCGAGCAGCTGACCTTAACCGGGAAGTTAAACGCGATCGTTTTTTTTTTGAGTCACATTTAACCGCGATAGCAATAAAACGCAACTAAAATTTACTTTTGAAGATATTTAAGTTATTAAGTATTTTACGTTGGAACTATATATTTAACAGAAAGGATATTGTTTCACAAATTGTTGTTTAGTCAGTGACAGTGCTTGGGCTTAGGTACAGATCTGATGGAGATGGTTTTTTTTTGAATCGAAGCAGAGGTAGATTAAATGGCTCAACTTCAAGATCTTAGCCAAGAATTTTTTTTAGGTCCAACCCCTAATGTTATCAAAATCGTCAACAACAATTACGGTTTCCCATCAGTTTATATTGCCAATTTCAAAAATATTGAAAAATATCAACAGAAAAGGTGCTAAAAATGTTAAAGCCAAATTTTGAAAAAGGACAATCGAGATTGACCGATGTCAACTTCAACGATAAATAACCTGAGCATGTTTTACCTTTACTCCTGATTACACTAAACTCGGTAACACTTTCTACTTTTCAGAACTTATATTCTCAGTACTAATTTAGTCACATACCAAAAATTCCATAATGCAAATGAATTGCGGCTTAGGATATTTGTTGGCAGTCTTGAACAGCTTGGAATAAGTTGGTAATAAATTGATTCATTCCCATATTTTTTTAATAACGGTGTATACAATAGACAAGTTGAAAACGTTTGCTTCAATTTGAATACCACCTAAAATGAACAAACACGCCTCAGCCTTCCTATTCATCTTTTAATTATTATCTCAAGTTTCTAGTCAAGTTTCTGCACGAAGAACAAACTTCATATATTTTAAAATACATCACAATAATTTACCGTAATATTAAACCAGAAATTTTCAATATCCCTTCATTCCGGCTGCCACTAACCTGATTGCCGACAGAGTACGAAGAAGAAGTTCTTTCACTATAGACTCCTAGATGATAGGTACTAGGCTACTGCATTATCCTTTAGCCAAACTAAAGATTTCATCTTCTTCGCATACCTGTCCGTATGCCATCGTTGCTGTATCCCATAACCTGCTGTGCGAAATCTTAAGAATTGTCTAGGCCAGAATATAGCGCGATAACAAAACACTATCTATGCAATGCTTCTTGGAGATTTCCCATTTTCCTTCGTCCATTCTGGCGGAAATTTAAAGTTAAGCAGGTGCAGCGTTGTGGCAGATGGAACCATTGAAACTGTAGTAGACCCAACCTCCAGAACTACTTATGAGTAGATGAATCTGTGCATTCTTTCAACAAAACTTTAACTGTAGTATGGGGATTGGTTGTAGGTTGTAGTACCCTCCGCGCCCATACTCTCCTGTTGTCGTCGTCGACACTTTCGATGATGTCGTTATTTAACTTAAGTTAAGAACACTAGTCGGGACTAATTAAATCTTTTGAGAGCGAGGAGAGATTCTTACGTAATTAGTTTGAAGGTATGAAGTAGTCAAGTACAGTGCGTACTCGATAATCCGGTCTATTGAAAACCAGGGTCGATCCGGACTACAGAGGTAATCGGACTAGTGGAAGCCTTTAATTTGCTCTAAATTTCGAGGAAATGGACGAATTTAATCAAATTGTTCCAAGAATCTGTTTTCTATTTTCGAAGAATTTCACTCTGTTATTCTAGATTTTGTTTTTTCCAAGAACAAAGAAAACTGTTGTTTTTATTTCGGACAATAATATCACTGTTATTATGAGAAAAAAGTCAGATTCGGATTAGAGAAGCTCTTGAAATTCGGACTACAGAGTGTACAATGTAATCTTTGATGTGATCCGGATTACTGGAAATTCGAGGTTTCGAGGCTTCGGATTATCGAGTACGCACTGTATTCTTCAAACTGTTTATCAGTGTGCGAGGAGAGTGCAAGTTGGGATTAAGTTTAAGAAAATAACTATCCAACGAATATGTTCATTTTTCTTAATAGTAGCAGTCTCTGGTTATCTAGGTTATCTGGACAACGACATGATTGCGGTAATTAAAAAACTATATTTCTCCCGATTTTCATATATACAAGGATATCTTTGATTTGATTATTTTCAAATTGTGAATAAGTGGCGTCCATTTTTGCTGACTGACGTTTTTAGCGGGAGTGGGATGACAACTGTCGACGAAGATAGAGAGAAACCTACTTAGGTGTGTTTTTTTTTGTTGTAATGTTTCTTGCAGAATATGAAGAGCCCTCTTTTCAAAATAAAAGCTTTGATTATAACACCAGAGGCCGTTTTTGGCCTAGTGCTGTAATCGGTGCTAAATGCATATACATATATGTAAATTCTGTAGGGTCCAGAAGCTACAATTTAGTAGTTTTACGTCCCGGAAGTATTGCGTTGTCCGCTGATGCAAAATCCGCAAAAACAATAAAAAAATTAAATTTGCTATATGCCAATATGCTGTTTTAAAATTGTGCGGCCAATATTAACATTTGTCAAGAAATGTTATGGTTTTTCTACTTCTGGGTTGACGACGGAGTGTGCCCTTCAACTTACAATATTGGCGGCGCTGACTAATTTTTTTTTTTTTTTTTGTTTTTTTTGCCTCACAGAAACTTTTGTCCCGGGACTAGGCTTCTCGGCATCACTTTACTTACTATCCGTACGTAAGTGACTAATCAATCAATCGAGTGTAAACTCTAGCAGATCGTAAAAAAAAAACTGAAAACAAAATATATTAATAAGGAAATTTATCAAAATAACTTCTTTTAAACATTAGTTTATTAGTACAATTAAAATTAACTAAGTCCTTCAAACTATTATAAAGAATAATTGACCTTGTAATTGGTTCATTAAGCCCATAGTTTACTCTATGATAAGGCTGAACAAGAAGGTTGTTCCGCCGCAAATTGTGAGGAATATTTCTGACTTGAAAGTTATTTAATATATCTTCACAAACAATATGAGAGCAAAACAGGTCTCTTATAAACATAGCGTTTAAAAATGTTCTTCTATAATCTAAGGCTTGTAAATCCAATAAGGAACAGCGAGTTTTATAATCTGGCTTGAAACGCCAGCCAATTTGATAAATGGCAAACCGTGTAAAATTGTGTTGAATTCTTTCTATACGCTCGATATGCACCTTATAGAACGGATTCCACACAATAGAAAAATACTCCAGGTGCGAACGAACGAAAGCTGCATACAATATTTTTAAAGTAAAAGCATCATTAAATTCGCGCGCATTACGTTTAACAAATCCTAACATACTATTCGCTTTTGAAATAATGTAATCAATGTGTTGTCGAAATGAAAGCTCATGGTCGAAAATTACACCAAGATCTCAAGAACACTACCTGTTAAGGAGTACTCAAAGAAGACCGGAGTTTTCAATTTATATATGCTAAGTACTTTACATTTACTAACATTTAAATTTAAATTATTATCGCGGCACCAAAATTGCAGCTTTTCTAAATCGGATTGCAACTTAAGGCAATCATCAATGTTGCGTATTTTCATAGCGATTTTCATATCATCGGCATACTGCCATACACGCACGAATTTAAAATTTTGGATGATATCGTTTATGAAAACTAAAAAGAAAAGTGGTCCTAAATGGCTTCCTTGCGGAACCCCTGATGAACACTTTATAACAGAGCGAGATGTACAGCCATTTAACTTCACCAACTGAGTCCTATCCGTTAAATAGGATCTCACCCAGCTTAGAAAAATTGACTGTATTCCTAAATGTTCTAGTTTTTTAAGTAAAATATTATGATCTACTCTATCAAAAGCCTTCGAAAAATCGGTATATACCACATCAACCTGCATTCCCTGCTCAATACCATCAGCAACAAATTTAGTAAATGATACCAAATTTGTTGAAGTTGATTTTCCTTTCAGGAATCCATGTTGACATGGCGATATCAAACGGCTAATTAAAACATCTATTTTATTTTTAACAAGCATTTCAAACAACTTTGGTATTGCAGATATTTTAGCTATGGGTCTATAGTTATCAATAAGATGCTTCGGACCCTTTTTGTGAACAGGCGTTATGTATGAAACTTTCCATTCATCAAGAAAAACACCTGAAGTCAAGGACAAATTAAAAATAAAGGCTAAAGGACGACATAACGATTGCATGCAATTCTTCAAAAATATATTAGGAATGCCATCAGGTCCGGCCTGAATACTAACATCAAGATCACGCATAGTATTCAATAGGTCATCCTCAGAAATCTCAAGAGCACTCGTAAGGTCCTCCTGAGCTATCCGAGGGACCAATGCACTCTGACTTCCATTGATGTTAGCATTCATTTCTGATGAAACGGAGTCTGGCACTTTGTAAACTGAACTGAAAAATCTAGCAAATCCGTCACAAACCGATTGAACATCTTTGTAAAAATTGCCATTGAATTCTAAATTTTTTGGGATTCCCGTATTCTTACGCTTGCTGTTTATAAAATTCCAAAATGTCTTACTGTCATTCTTTATATTATTTTCAGCTCTCGCAATATACTGTTTGTAAAGATTTTTATTCATTAATTCATACTCTCTTCTCAATCTAAAGAAATTTTCTTTATTGGCAAGAGAGGATGACTTCTTGTATAATTTATGGGCCTTATTTTTTGCTCTCTTAAGTTTGAACAATTCTTTGGTAGCCCAAGGATTTTTTGCTTTTATTTTGTTCTTTTTTAAAGGAACGTACTTGCGAATAGATTTATTTAAAATTGAATTAAAAATTGTATAACTTTCAATAAGATTACTATTCGATATAACTGGAGCCCAATCCATATTAAAAAATGTTGAATTTAGTTTTTCAAATTGGGCTTTTTGAAAATTTCTAGTAGGAATAACTTCGGGCTCTTCTTCAATGTAATCATAAAAAACAAACTCAAGAAGAAGAGCACTGTGATGGATTGAATTGGGCAAAATTGGTTTATCTACTTTAATTACAGAAGCATTCAAGCAAGTACTAACAAATATTAGATCTAAAATTCTACCAATCGAATTTTCCGGACAGAATTGGCGTCCCACCTAACCGTATAATTACACATTTTCTATTCAGTTTTTTTTTAACTGATAACGGTACGATCAGCTCCCATCTGCGTTATTTTTTTAACGTCGCTTGTTTCACGAACACCGAAAGCATCTCCTCGACATGGACAAATTGCATGGGGATCGTATGTGTCGACCGAGGTGGATGTCCAGCTGACGGAAATTTGGGTAGATCACCTGGGGAGGCACGGCTGACATAAGTCTAAGGACCCTATTCGTTCTAAAGGCCTGGCTACACCTCGGGCGAAAATAACGTCTGTGATGCTGGAATTACCACTTTCAAAAATCAAAGTGGGACATGTAACGTGAACATGAAAATAAACCAGTCTGTATTAGTACATACACGATACGAGATAGTCGTTTCAATCTCACATGGTGTCAGAAGTTCAGGTGTGGTCTTACTGTAAAGTGTACCCAGTGCTCGATCGTCATAACTGATAAGCAATAGTGAAGAATACAGACTCAGACATTTTAAATAATATTAATTAATAATTAACTATATTACTACCATGTCACTTAAACCACCAAAGCCCCTACTAGTGAGCAGTGATATTGATATGTCTACAGAGTGGACGAAGTGGCTGGAAATATACCAAAATTATTTTATCGCAGCGAAAATCGCGGGTGAAGACTCTACTGTGCAAGTGGCAAATTTTTTATCAGTTGTGGGTCGCGAGACCCTTAAAATAATCAATAACTTAGGACTGAGTGAAACGGAAAGAAAAGAGGTGAAAGTGATTCAGCAAAAGTTAACGGCGTATTTTTCCCCTGCCCGAAACAAGACGTACGAACGATGCCAATTCCATCGCATTAAGCAAAGTCAGAATGAGCCGTTTGAAGACTTTTTACAAAAACTACAAACACAAATTAAAAAATGTTCGTATGGAAATAACGAGAACGAGTTTCTAATGGACCAGATAGTAGTCGGAATTTACGCAGATGCAACGCGAGAAAAGCTGTGGACGGAAGAAATTCTAACCTTGACGAAAACCAATCGAATTTGTAGGGCAGCTGAAAGGGCCACGAAGCAGATTCACGAATTACAAGGCAACCTAGCAACAGCGAGTGCAACGATAAATGCCGTTGCGAAGAGTGACACATTCGATTGCTATCGGTGTAACACGACACATGGTCGACGTAGTTGTCCTGCTTTCAACAAGATTTGCAACGCGTGTGGTGTAAGAGGGCATTTCAAAGTCGCCTGCAGATCCAGAGTCAAGAAAGGCAATTCGAAAAGAGGAGACAAATCTGCAAGTGAGAATAGGCTTAAATCGGGATCGAAAAAGGTATATTACGTTGAATCAGACTCTGAAGCAGATACTGATAGCGTAGACGATGATCCAAAACAATTTAAAGTGAGTTCGATTGAATTTAAAAAGTCCAATAGAATGAAAGTAAATATGTTGAGCGAAAAGTGGTCGGCCGAAGTAAACATCGGTAACAGGGTGCTGCGACTTAAACTTGATACGGGAGCTGAGTGTAACGTGCTGTCAAAGCGTGTAGCAAATAAATTGAACGCGAACATAAAAAAATCAACGACTAAAAGAATTATTGCATACAACAACAAACCAATTAAGGTAATAGGTGAAATCAAGGTGAACTGCAAAGTCAAAAATAAAGTAGAGCCGGTAGTTTTCAAAATTGTCGAGAAAAATGTATCATCTATTCTGGGCGGCGAAATGAGCGAGAAGCTTGGATTTATTACTCGAGTTAATCAAATCGAACTGTTTGCCGATCAAAAGTTGGGTTGCTGCAAAAACTTTGAGTACGACATCGAATTTATAGATGATCCGAAATTCAAAATATTTCCCGCGCGTCGTATTCCGCACTCATTAGAAAAAAATGTAAAGCAAGAACTAGACAATATGGTTAAATTAAAAGTTATCGAGCCAATCACCGAGCCAACACAATCAGTTAGCCCTATGGTAGTTGTTAATAAAGGTGACAAAATCAGAATTTGTATGGATCCGACAGAATTGAACAAAAATATAAAGCGTCAACACTATCCTATTAAAACCGTCGAAGAAATAGCAGCAAAAGTGCGTAATGCTAAATATTTCACTAAACTGGATTGCAAAAAAGGGTTTTGGCAACTTAAAGTTACGAAAAGAACGTCGAAGTACCTTACATTCTCACCACCGTGGGGACGATATCGCTACCTTCGATTGCCATTTGGTATCTCATCAGCTCCGGAAGTATTCTGCGAAGTTATGAATCGTACGCTGAACGGAATTGAAAATTGTGAGGTAGCAATGGATGACATATTTATTTATGCTGAAAGTAAAGAAAAGCTCGAAGCAATAACCAAAGCTGTCATAGATCGTCTCGCCAAATCGGGATTCACACTTAATAAAGGAAAATGTGAATACAGTAAAACTCGAATCAAGTTTCTCGGCCATATCCTCACACAAAAAGGATACGAAGCAGATGACGATAAAATTATGGCCATTGAACAATTGAAAACACCATCCAATGTGAAAGAACTTCAACGATTACTAGGAATGGTGAATTACTTGGGAAAATTCATTCCAAATTTATTCGAATTAACCCAACCGTTACGACAACTCTTACACAAAGATGTGAATTGGATCTGGGAAATTGATCAGCAGCAAGCGTTCGAGAATATAAAGCGAGCGCTTACGTCTACGCCCGTTCTGCAATATTACGACGTCAACAAAAAGGTAAAGCTATCAGTAGACGCCAGTTCAAAGGCAATGGGCGCATGTTTGATGCAAGATGACAAGCCAGTAGCTTATGCGACGAGAGCATTTACACCAGCGCAACAAAATTATCCACAAATAGAAAAGGAGGCAATGGCTATCAAGTTCGCATGCACAAAGTTTCATGAATACGTGTACGGCAAGGAACTCCAAATTGAAACAGATCATAAGCCATTGGAAACAATCTTCAAAAAACCGCTCCAAAATGCCCCACTTCGGCTACAGAAAATTCTATGGGACGTCCTGCAATATTCACCATCCGTAAACTACAAAAAAGGCATGCACATTCCAATTGCCGACGCACTTAGCAGGGACTGCCATCAGACTGAATTCGAGGATGAAGAACAATATAGAGTCAACATTGTACTAGCTTTGACAAAGGAAGCCGAACATAGATTCATTGAGGCTACGAAGAAAGATTTCGAACTGCGACTACTAAAAGAAATTGTTCAACGAGGATGGCCTGATGATGCGAATCTCATACCAAAGCCAATTCGAAAATTTGCTACCTTTAAAGAAGAAATCACATACGAACACGGATTGCTATTTAACCTTCGGGCGGGCGCAATGCATCTGACAGATTAAGTGGGCAGTTTTTGTTGCGCCAATCAGCGATATGAAAAGGGAGAGATCTGAAACCCACAGTAGCTTAATCTTTATCGATCAACTACCCAAAGCAGTTTTCAGTTTCTACCTACCATCTGTCTGAGGGGTGGGAGGGGATGAAATAATCTCTCAGATGTATTGCGCCCGATTGTGTTATTTTCTTCTTTTCTATGAAAATTTCCACATGTTATACTCTTCACATTGCGTAATAACGTTGTGTTGACTGTTGGGTTCACCAAATCGTTCAATACTGTGTTTTCAGTAAAATAAGCTGACATTTTTTAAGCGGTCGAGTTGTTGGAAGTGTTTTGTATATCGAAGCTATTGAAAGCGGAATATTCTTAGAAAATTGAAAATGTGAAGGATATCAAACTTTGTAAGGCAGTTTTTGTTTCTAAAAATTCGTAGAACTGTTTCAAAAAGACAATGCAACAATAAATAAGAGTCTGAAATATACAAAAGCTTAGTTTCATCCCTTTTTCTGCACTTAATCTGTCAGATGCATTGCGCCCGATCGTGTTAGGATTAGTATTGCGCCCGCCGGAAGGTTAAAGCGCATAAAGTAATAGTACCAGAAGCGGAAATCCCTAATGTCATTCAACAAGTACATACTGGACATGCCGGTATCAACAAAACATTAGCTACAGCCAGGCTCTCACTCTTTTGGCACGGTCAAACTAAAGATATTAAAGATTTTGTCGAGAAGTGCACAGTCTGTCAGCGAACACAAAGAAGCAATATACACGAGCCATTATTGATGAAAACTATTCCCGACTACCCATTTCAATTCGTATCGAGCGACATCTTTCATTTCAAGGGAGACGACTATCTGCTAATGGCGGACCATTATTCGGGATTCATAGATTTTCAGAAGCTACGAGCATCAACGTCGATTGAACTAATTCAACATTTTAAGCGATGGTTTTCTGTACATGGAATTCCTGAGATTCTTGAATCAGATGGAGGACCGCAATATTCCTCCCGAAACTTCAGCGAATTTGAAATCGCCCTGTCAACGTTTATTTAGTCGCACCACTCGAATGTTTATCCCGATGTCCCGAGAACAGCTCAAACCAAAAATTGTCGAAAATGTCACGAATGAGCTGCGGAATCTTCGACTTGTTCAAAAACGATATGCCGACAAGGTATCAAGCCCATTTAAGGCGCTACAAGTTGGCGATAAAGTGAGAATGCAACTTGCGCATCGTGAATGGACTGGAGCGGAAGTAGTAGAAGAAACTGAGAATCCTCGGTCAGTCATTGTACAAACTCGTGATGGGAAGCGCTATCGTCGAAATCAGCACCACTTGCATGCAACGAAGGCCGATATACCAACAACAACAACAATCAACTGGTCAACATCTCAGCAGCCGGATAATTTAAATACAACAAATATCAGTGTTAATGGTGACGTAGACAGGGATGACAACGCTAATCGATCCCCCGTACAAATAAATCCGATGGCAACATCATTGAACAACCATCCTAATCCTATTGTTACAACGCGGAGTGGACGCGTAAGCAAGCCAAGTCACAAAGTACGATGGCTCCAACTGACTCGGTAATTTCAATAATTCTGCAAATCTGAAAGGTATAATTTCTTGAAATCTATTTGAAATACAATTACAAATTATTAATTACTTTTATTTTTTATTCATCATAACTATTTTTTGAATTGAATATTAGGTAAGATAAAAAAAAAAACTGCTAAATTTTCCCAATTAATTTTTTAAATTGAACATTCTGAATTTTGAATTGTAAATTAATTGAATTACATAGTTAAACACTCATGAAGTTTTGAATAAGTAACACTTTTATATTACTATACTATGGTATATTTAATTTTATAAAAAAGGGAGATGTAACGTGAACATGAAAATAAACCAGTCTGTATTAGTACACGATACGAGATAGTCGTTTCAATCTCACGGGACATATCCCATAATTATGTGCTAATTATGTGCTAATTTCGTTCAACTTTAAAAAATTTTGTGCTCGTCCCACTCCCTAGAATTAAGGTTTATAATTGGTTGTGCTAGCATCACGTGATGCTAGCACAACCATTAAGTAAATATAACCCAATCGTAACGAAACCCATTGCATAATTATGTGCTAATTATGTGCTCTCCACTTTTCCAATAATAAAATTTTGTACTCATCCCCCTCCCCCAGAATCAAGGACACTCCTCTATGGTTATGCTAACAACACACCATGGAAAGCCAAAATCTGTAAATTTCATCCGATCGGAATCAAACCAATCGCATAATTATGTGCTAATTGTGTGCTCTCCACTTATCTAATAAAATAATTTTGTGCTCCTCCCCTTTCCCCAGAATCAAGGACATTCTTTGGTTGTGCTAGCATCACACCATGGCAAAGCTAAAATCTGTAAATTTCACCCGATTGGAATGAAACCAATTGCATAATTATGTGCTAAATATGTGCTCTCCACTTTTCCAAAAAAAAAAAATCAAGGACATTCCATGGTTGTGCTAGCATCACACCATGGAAAAGCCAAAATCCGTAAATTTCACCCGATCGGAAAGAACCCAATTGCATAATTATGTGCTAATTATGTGCTCTCCACTTTTCCAATAAACAAATTTTGTGCTCCTCCCCCTTCCTCAGAATCAAGGACATTCCTTGGTTGTGCTAGCATCACACCATGTGCATCATTCTGAACGTAATTACCAGAACGTCATTACGACTCAATGAAGTTCGCCTTTAACCGCTCTCTGCGCCACACGGTGTGGGCGGAGCGGTTTTTGGCAGGCTGGAGCGGAGCGATTTTTGCTTTGAAAATCGCTCCGCTCCGAAGTAAAAAATCAAAAAAATTTCGACGAAATTTTTAATTTTATGGCACGATTTGACGATTTTGGACGATTTAAAGGCGAAGAATTCGTTGAGAGACTTGCAAAAGTTCATGAATTTATGTGAAATTCATTGTGATAAAAGAGGTTTTGCATTCAGTCATAATCATCACTCTTCAATTATAACAAATTCAAGATCATCCATGACAGAAAAGTCTTGTCCTGCACTCGATGAATGAAACGCCCTTTTTAATTAAAATTGTTATTAGGTGCAGGAGTACAGGACAGCGCAGCTTCCATAACAATTTTACAGATTTCACTCCATACGGGATGTCCGGAAGCTATCGCATAAAGGCACCCAAATATGATTCCTCCTGATATTTCCAGCAAAAAGGAGTATAAAAAGCCCAATTATTAACTCTTCACCTACCACAGAAATTTTTAAGATTTTTCAAAAATGTAATATTCATACTACCTACATATTTTCTTTCGGTCGTGGCCAACAATTTTTTCTAAGAATAAAGATAAACCCATTAAAAATCGGATAAGCAGTTTAAGCTGTGTAAAAAAGGTTTAAAGACAACATTTTGTCATCTTACTTCATATAAATTTTTTTCCGACGGAGGTTTTAGTGGTAGCATTTTTGTAAAATCTTTAAATGCTTTTGGTAGCTAAGGAGTTAAGAATTCGGGATATTCCCGGTACACATATTTTGCTGGAAATGACATTAATAATCACATTTCGGTAAGCTTATGCGATAATTCAGTTTCCGGACACCCTATCCAGAACAACTTAATTTAATGTTCAAATTAGTACGAAATTCCAATCGGGTGAAATTTACAGATCTTAGCTTTTCCATGGTGTGATGCTAGCACAACCATGGAATGTCCTTGATTCTGGGGAAGTGGGAGGAGCACAAAATTTTTTTATTGGAAAAGTGGAGAGCACATAATTAGCACATAATTATGCAATTGGTTTCATTCCGATCGGGTGAAATTTACAGATTTTGGCTTTTCCATGGTGTGATGCTCGCACAACCAAAGAATGTCCTTGATTCCGGGGAAAGGGGAGGAGCACAAAATTATTTTATTAGATAAGTGGAGAGCACATCACGTGATGCTAGCACAACCAATTATAAACCTTAATTCTAGGGAGGGGGACGAGCACAAATTTGTTTAAAGTTGGACGAAATTAGCACATAATTAGCACATAATTATGGGATATGTCCCACTTTGATTTTTGAAAGTGGTAATTCCAGCATCACAAACGTTATTTTCGCCCGAGGTGTAGCCAGGCCTTTAGAACGAATAGGGTCCTTAGACTTATGTCAGCCGCGCCTCTCCAGGTGATCTACCCAAACTCCCGTCAGCTGGACATCCACCTCGGTCGACACATACGATCCCCATGCAATTTGTCCATGTCGAGGAGATGCTTTTGGTGTTCGTGAAACAAGCGACGTAAAAAAAATCTGACCAAAAACAACAAAGTTGTAAAAGTTACCCCGCCAAAGAAAAATTCATCTGCCGCAAAAAGAATACATATCACTCCAATCCGCCGCTCATATGTAATTTTGTTTTAGGTGTAAATGCTGGATGTAATTTTGTTTTAGGTGTAAATGCTGAAAAAGTTTAAATGTACAGGACTACTTCCTAAAAAAATGTGGTGGGAGCCGTCAAAGTGGCACTGAATAAAATGTTAATGCTCCCACCAAATTACTTAAAGAAGTAGTCCTGTACATTTAAACGTCTCCAGCATTTACACCTAAAACAAAATTACATCCAGCATTTACACCTAAAACAAAATTACATATGAGTGGCGGATTGGAGTGATATGTATTCTTTTTGCGGCAGATGAATTTTTCTTTGGCGGGGTAACTTTTACAACTTTGTTGTTTTTGGTCAGATATCATATATTTTTGCATACTTAAATGGCCAACTAATATCTTTGTATTAAGATCCTGATGTCCCAGTGTCCTAATGCCCCAATGTCCCAATGTGCAAATATCAAAGTGTCCCAATAGCCTAATATCCGACTGTTCCACTGCCCTAGTGTCCCAATGGCCCAGTATCGCAATATCCCAATGTCACAGTCTCTCTGTGTCCCAGTGTCCCAGTCTCCCACCTAATGTCCTAATACTCCAATGTCCAATTGTCCTACTGTCCCAAGGTCCTAATGTCTCAATTTTCTAATATCCCAGTTCCCCAATGTCCCAGTATCCTAATGTGATATTATTCCAATAGCCCAATGTCCTAATGTACCAGTGTCCCAATGTACAAATGCCCCATTATCCCAACATCCCAATGTCCCAATATCCCAATATCCCAATATCCCGATGTCCCAATTTCGCAGTGTCCCAGTGGCCAGTGTCCCAAAATCGCAGTATACCAAGTGCCCTAAGGTCCCAATAGCCTAATATCCGAATGTACCACTGTCCCAATTTCCCCAATGTACCTAATGTCCCAGTAGCCAAATGTCCCATCGTCACAATGTCCTAATGTCCTGATGCCCCAATGTCCCAATATCCTAATGTCCCAATTTCCCAATGTCCCTATGTCCCAATATTCCAATATCCCAATATCCCAATGTTCCAATGTCCTAATATCGCAGTGCAATGTCCAAATGACCCAATATTCCGATGTCCCAATATCCCGATATATCAGTGTCCCTTATTGTCCCAACGTTCTAGTATCCCAATGCCCCAACGTGCCAGTCTCCCAGTGTCCTAATGTCCCAATATCCATGTCTCAATATCCTAATGTTCCAATGTCCCAATTTCCTAATATCCTGATGTCCCAATATCCCGATGTCTCAGTGGCCCAATGTCTCCACGTCCCAGTTTTCTCAGTATGCCTAATATCCTAATGTCCAAATGTAAAAATGTCCCATTGTCCCAATTTCTCAATGTTCCAATGTCCCGGTGTCCCAATATCCCGATGTCTCAGTAGCCCAATATCCCTATGTGCTAGTGTCCCAATGTCCCAATATTCCGATGTCTCAGTAGCCCAATATCCCTATGTGCCAGTGTCCCAATGTCCGATTGTCCTATTATCCCAAGGTCATAATGTCCCAATGTTCTAATATCCCGATGTCCTAGTGGCTCAATGTTCCCACGTCCCAGTTTTCCCAGTGTACCCAATGCCCCAATGTCCTAATCTGTTAATGTCCTAATATTCCAATGTCCTAATGACCCAAGAAATGTCTCAGGGGCCTAATGCAACTCTGTACCAGTGTCCCAATGTCCGATTGTCCTATTGTCCCAAAGTCCTAATATACCAGTGCCCCCATGTCCCATCGCCTAGTGTCCCAATGTTCCAATGTCACAATGTTCCAATATCCCAATGTTCCAATGTCCCAATGTCCTAATATCCCGATGTCCCAGTGTCCCAATATTCCGATGTTCCAGTGGCCCAATGTCCCCACGTCGCAGTTTCCCCAATGTGTCTAATGTCCCAATATCTGAAAGTCCTAATGTGGTAATGTCTCAATGTCCTAATGACTCAAGATCCTAATGTCCCAATGGCCTAATATCCCAGTGCCCCAATGTCCCAATATCATTATGTCCCAATGTCACAATATCCCGATGTCTCAGTGACCCAATGTTCCTATGTACCAGTTTTCTAATGTCCGATTGTCCTATTGTCCAAGGTCATAATAATGTCCCAATATCCTAATATCCCAGTGCACCGATGTCCCAATATCCCAATGTCCCATTGTCCCAATATTCCAATATCCCGATGTCCCAATGCCCCACGTCCCTGTTTCCCCAGTGTACCTAATGCCCCAATGTCTTAATGTCCTAATGTCCCAAGACCCTAATGTCCCAATTTCCTAATATCCCACTGCCCCAAGATCCCAGTGTCCCAATATTCGAATGTCCCAGTGTCCCAATGTCCCAGTGTCCCAATGTCGCAGTGTGTTTTAAAAATTGTCAATGCGATGAGCCGAAAGACACAATTGTTGGAAATCTTTTATTAACTTTACCTATAAATTGACCGTTATTTCATCCACTTACCTAAATGGAAGACATTGATTATTTAGAAGGACCACCAGAGGATCATTCATTCCAAATTTCATAAAAATCCCATAACGGAGAGAGACAGTAGAAGCACGTCTTTCTGCAACTGTGGACTCCAGTCTGAAATTGGGTTACTCGCTTAAGTCTGTCAGGGTGAAAATTTCACAGTTTATTGCATATATCTTACCCGTTATTGTGCCGATCGAAGATTTTTTTTGGAAAGGCACTAGAACAGAATATGTGGAATATTCTGATAAAAAAAATTTTTTGCGGAAAGTTGCCTGGAAGGCTGTAGCCCTGTCAAACAAAAAAGCAAGTTGTCTCCGGTAATCATAGACTTGTTCGCTTTCGTTTTTTTCCTTTGGCGGGCGAGACGCTCTCGCGTCTCTTGATAACGCAGATGGGAGCTGATCGTACCGTTATCAGTTAAAAAAAAAAACTGAATAGAAAATGTGCAATTTGACGGTTAGGTCCGGAAAACTAGTCAGCGCCGCCAATATTGTAATTACAACAAAACCTTTGTGCAATACTGTTCCAAAGAATTTTTTAAAAATTTCTTTTTGTTACATCTAAGTTTATGAAGACTGTAATAACCCTGAAGATGGGCCCACCGGCCTGAAATATATCGGTTACTGCACAAAACATGGTTTTAACTATCGCGAACCATTCACCTTTGGAGGCAACACAAAACATCACCACATAGTTGAAAAATGTGTTTTAGATATTCTGTACTAAAATGTGTTGCTGTTTCTTCTAAAATTACGTACACCAGCAAACCCAATTACATATTGATAAATGAAACTCATACACATGGTTCAGCAAGAAACATGTAAAATCTCTGCAGACCTTCCGCAGTCGCTATAATAATAAAAACTTCTGAAAAGTAATAATCTAATCAGGAAAACATTGGTTCTTCATCATAACAACGAAAATAATATTCTCTTATAATGAAAAATTTTCGATTCTTTTCATTTGCCACTCTTATAATCGAAAATTATTCAAATTCAAATCCGTGGTGTATTGTGTTGTTACTTTCGATACGAAGCCGACACAGCCAAAAATAATGTAGCCAGTTTTAGGAATAAATTCTGTGCTGAAAGGAAGTCGTCCATGACGGTTGTAGAGGAGAAGATTAAAAGTCTGCGTCCACGTCTCGTACCGGCATCATAGACTAGGCAATATCCTGCCTGCAGTATGTTCTTATATAGGTACGTACCTACATATTTTCGTCCGTTACTAGCTATACATTCTTGTGTTCAGATTCAAAAGAAAAGCCCGGAAGTTGAGGGTTTCTTTTTTTTCTTTCTTTCTCGTTACAGAAATGAAAACGAAGAAATAATAAATTCAATTTACTCACGCCTTATATCAGAAATGTATAACATGTAGAGTGGAGCATCCTCGAACAGCCAGGTTCCATTATCTTTTCAGCGCGTTCAAGACTGCGGGGAGATCCATGCATATAACGTACGTGCCTTGTACGAGTTTCTCATTTCGGTTTCGGATGTAACATTACATCGACGATGGTGGCTGACTTGACTATGTCAAAATATTTCCTAATCAATTTCAAGGTTTGGCAGCTGTGCTGACATTTCATTTCGTCATATTCGATTTCATCTCCCCTCGAAATCACAGCGACAATTCGACTGTATATTTTGGGACGGATGCCTCAACCGATATTATGTGGGAAATATACAGCACAGAAATCTGCAAAAGAGCGACACTCGTTCGAATCAATATTATCCCATAAGCATGTGTTTCGAAGGTCGAAGCAACCGTAGGTTGATATTTCAGGATCGGAATAATGTAAAAGTAATGATTTTTATTCCATATACACTTAGAGAAAACATGCGTTAGTCCAGAGTGGGCATCAGAAAATAAAAATGGCACCGTTCTCACACTATTGCAGTTCATAGTATGCGTGAAAATATTATTCAAACGTCAATTTTTTGTTAACAATTGAGAATATAAAATCCGCGTAATATTCATTACTCTCTTAAAATGCCGACGTGATATTTAACCCTACTGTTGGCGTATAGATCCAGACAGACCATTGGTACTATATCTTGATGAAAAATATCGTTCAATAATATTTTCCACCCCTTTCCATATAAATTTCAAAGGAACCGACGGCCACAAATGCGATCAAACGTTAGGCGAAATGTAAACTCTATCTAAAATAAATAACAGGCGCGACAATCCAGCATTGGACTAAGGCCGCAGGATGTGTTAGTGACATCCTATTTCCAAGATCTTATCTGCTTTTTGTTGAGGTAATGAGATCAGCATCACGCTCAGCAGTGTTATTTATCCCCATAAATGGGTACTCGTTTAACATCTGAGTGAGATCATAGTCCGTCACAAGCTCGTGAGTTCGAAAAACACCATGGAACACGGTGAGATTCGAACTCATGAGCCTGTGCACCGAAGGTGCGCGCACTAACCGCTAGACCAGCCAGACTACTACTCTATCTAAAGAATCGAAAAAACGGCGCATCATCGTAAGACACAGTATGTAAACTGTTTCTAGAACCAAAATTAGACCTCTTCAAAAAATAAGATTGATTTCACAGAAGATTCAGCTACACCTTAGGCATAATAGCTCTTAGGCGGCGTGAGAAGGGTTAATAATTGCATCGACAATATTTTGACAATTGAATTATTTCGTGGAGTGTAGTGTAATAAATTTGGAGTCAAACACATATGGGTTGTGTGATCACATAGCCACTCTGGACTAACGCATGGCATGAGTTGCTATGTTTTCTCTAAGAGCCCAATAAGCCCATGCCTTAGAAAAAGCATAGTAATCCATGCCATGCGTTAGTCCAGAATGGCCATCAGAAAATAAAAATGGCACCGTTTTCACACTATTGCAGTTCATAGTATGCGTGAAAATTTTATTCAAACGTCAATTTTTTGTTTACAATTGCGAATATAAAATCCGCGTAATATTTATTACTCTCTTAAAGTGCCAACGTGATATTCAACCCTTCTGTTGACGTATAGATCCAGACAGACCATTGGTACTATATCTTGATGAAAAATATCGTTCAACAATATTTTCCACCCCTTTCCATATATATTTCAAAGGAACCGACGGCCACAAATGCAATCAAACGTTCGGCGAAATGTAAACTATGTCTAAAGAAACGAAAAAACGGCGCATTATCGTAAGACATAGTATGTAAACTGTTTCAATATCCAAAATTAGACCTATTCAAAAATTAAGTTTGATTTCACAGAAAATTCGACGACAGAGGGGTTAATAATTGCATCGACAATATTTTGACGTTTCAATTATTTCGTGGAGTGTAGTGTAATAAATTTGGAGTCAAACACATATGGGTTGTGTGATCACATAGCCATTCTGGACTAACGCATGGCATGGGTTACTATGCTTTTTCTAAGCATATGCATAATACGAATGGGAGGCAAAGTCGGGCTTCTGTACTGTAAAATGTATGTACTTTGATATATCGTACTTTTGAGTTTTGGTTTGTTTTCATAATCTCCTCTAATAGCCGAAGAAAGTTTCGATATTTGGTCGGCAAAAATCCTGCATCGCTGAATTTTTGCATGATGGTTGGAAATGGCCCCCAGATTACGGAAAAAAACCCCTACCGATTGGAAGTCCGCAACCTTGAAAAAGGGGAGAAAGGGGGTGTTTTTTCCGGTTTTAGGGTTTTTAGAACTTTAAAAAAAACTGTTATGAAATCGATTCTGTCCGTCCGTCCGTCTGTTCACTAAATAACTCGCGAACGGCTCAACCGATTGATGAAACGATGAACATGAAATTTGGTGGAAATGCATAGAATGGTAATAGTGTTTGCCACAAATATTTTTGAAGTTTTTAGGACCCAGTGAACAGGGTGTCCCTGAATAGCTGCAAAAGTATACTTGTTTAATACTCATGCGTGGGCTGTTATCTAAAAAACCCTCGTATTGCGGGCGCAGCGAAAGATACGGAAAAATTGTCTGAGGACGAAAAAACTGAAATCCGAAATCCGAAATTTCCTTTGTAATGATATAAACCACATTCGAATTTTATTGGAAAACAAGAATATCTTGTGCTCGCTCCGCTCGCTTTGACACCCCCGTACGCCAGAAGGCTTCACCTTACGATTACGATTACTTTTTATCCATTTGTCATAGATACCATCTAATCGAAATGTCTTCGATCACATATCGATGACTTTCATCTAAATGTCTCTGAATTAAATTGAAATTGTCAAAAACTAAAACAACTAATTTATTCTCGTAATTAGTAATCCTAGATAGCTTAGGTGTAGGACGTAGGACTACGAAACTATAGGTGCCCGGTTCAATTCCCAGTAGAAGCAAAATGTAAAAAGGTTAAAGTTTAAATAATAGTATAGTGACTTTAGCTCTAGACCCAAACATCCAAAAAAAGAGCTGACTTTTGATGCCAAATTGTTCTATGGCCTGACCGCATTACGCAGTAAAAAGTTAGACTTTTTTGCGCGTCACATTTGAGGGGGAGGGGGTGGCAAAGGGGTGAAATTATGATTTTTCGCCAATATTTTGTTAACTGTAATATTTACAGCAAAATGTTCTGAGGACGATTTAAACTACACAAAATTTCCTTTCTAATGATATATTATATCATATACCTTCTCTTGGCAGATTATATACTAGACCTTAAAACATTTGGTGTAATTTAGATTTTTTGATAGTTACATTTGGCGCTGTAGCTCCTGAAGTAATTAAATTGGAGCCATGGTAATTGGGTTAACTATTCCTAACAATATATAGCTGTCCCACACGGAGACTCAGGCTGCCCCGACAAAGCATTCCCATATACTCCCTATTAACATTTAAAAAAAAGACATGCCTGTAACTTTTCGCCGAATCACAGCAGGCGGGAAAAATTTTGGTAAACGTTAAGGCTAAGTCCCATTAGACCCTCCACCAAATATTACTTCGATCGGATTAAAACAAAGGGTACCTCCCATACAAAATGACCGGAAAATTGCCTACGAGCAAAACTTTAATTTTGGTTGACTTGTTCCCTTATTTCTTAATAAACTAGTGGCATTGAATTTGAATAATTTGTATGGGAGGTACCCTTTGTTTTAATCCGATCGAAGTAATATTTGGTGGAGGGTCTAATGGGACTTAGCCTTAACGTTTACCAAAAAATTTTTCCCGCCTGCTGTGATTCGGCGAAAAGTTACAGGCATGTCTTTTTTTTTAATGTTAATAGGGAGTATAGGGGAATGCTTTGTCGGGGCAGCCTGAGTCTCCGTGTGGGACAGCTATATATTGTTAGGAATAGTTAACCCAATTACCATGGCTCCAATTTAATTAATTCAGGAGCTAGAGCGCCAAATGTAACTATCAAAAAATCTAAATTACACCAAATGTTTTAAGGTATAGTATATAATCTGCCAAGAGAAGGTATATGATATAATATATCATTAGAAAGGAAATTTTGTGTAGTTTAAATCGTCCTCAGAACATTTTGCTGTAAATATTACAGTTAACAAAATATTGGCGAAAAATCATAATTTCACCCCTTTGCCACCCCCTCCCCCTCAAATGTGACGCGCAAAAAAGTCTAACTTTTTACTGCGTAATGCGGTCAGGCCATAGAACAATTTGGCATCAAAAGTCAGCTCTTTTTTTGGATGTTTGGGTTTCATCATTTTTTCAGCTAAAATCACTATACTATAAGGTAAAAAAATAAGTAGAAAATAGGTAAAAAAATAAAAAAACAAAGGAAAAAAATAAAAAATAATATTTTTTTTCTCCATAAATTCTTCATAGTCCGTAGTGTTCGATTCTACATCAACGACAGTCTTCGGAATAAGATCGATTCCAGTTCTCACTTCAGTGGCGGATTTACACATTTACCGGTAGTAGGCTGTTGACATTTTGCCGCCCCCACCCCCTACCAAGCTCTACGAGAATATTGCTGTAGGGAGGTAACCGGAATCAACGCGTTTAGCTCTTACATTGTTTCCCACCAAGTTGTGCAAAAATGTGAATTTTGAGTCGAAAATGAATATGTACAGGATGAATTTCTTTGATCGACCTTCATTGATTCTCTACTTTCCCCCTTGCACTCTAATAGGTGAGTGCTTTCAACTTAGTGAGTCCTGAGCATTCTTCAATTTTTATCTGACTAATATAAAACAAAAAGCGATACGATAATTTCTTGGTTTGAGCGTCGGTTTGAAGGGTATGTTCTTTTTCTTCATAATTTATGCATTTAATGCACAATTGAGCAATACCATTCGAATGGTACAATTTGCTTGAGCAAAAATGCCATCAATGAAATTTGTATACGTAACTTAACAATTTCAAATTAGATTTTAAAACTATGTACTTAAAATTTAGCATAAACAGTTTTTTTCGGTATTAAATACTTTTCTATAACCAACACTTCTAAGATACAGTTTTTATGTCTTTAGATAAATTTCAAATTTGACTCTGAATTAAATATTTGTAAAAGAATTTTATAACGGTAACTAATGAATCTGCAAAAGTTGCTTTAGTTTGATTGCTTTTCAACGGCATGGTCTTATTTTTGACGTTGGTAGATTGAACAATTTTGGGAGAACAATCTTTTAAATTAAATTAACTTGCTGCAAACTTTAACTTGAGTAAAAATTGTAATTATCAGCATCATGCTCTGTGGCCGTGATCGTTCGGTCGCCACTCTGTGAAATAGACACTCATAGAGAAACGAGTATCCAAACTCGGCACGACTCATCCGCAAGTTTATTATTCAGAAGAAGATGATAAGAAATATTCTTATCGTAGAATAATAAACTAACAATGCGACTAGGAAGTGGTATGGCTGACAACCGTATCGCACTCCGAATTCAGTTGTCTTTGTAACGTTGATAACTATTGACTACACACGGTAGTCATTAACGCACCATGCTCCACTAGGAGTTACGGTAATGAAGAGAGAGAGAGATATAGTGGTATATAGTATATCTTCAAATCAACCGTTGCTGAAGGATCAAAATACAAAAAAAAATCTCTCTTCCCTGCTAGGGTTGCCAGAATCATTCCTGCTAATTTTCCAGATGCCCCGTATTTTACGGGTTGCCCCATTTTTTATGGTAAATAAAATTTTATGACCCGTAATTTAAAAAATAAAATACGGGGCAAACAAAGGCGTGAAACGTTTTAAATGAAGATGTCATTCGGTACTGCTATTGTTGATACCCTATGCTTCTTTTTCTTTCCGCGTATTCCCAGGCAAAATTCAACAGAACAGGTGCAATCGAACGGACAAGCTGGTCGATTAAATCCCAAGCCCTGGAACATGGACAAAATTCTTTAGAGCTTTCAATAAAAGCACAAAAAAAAGATCACTCTTTAAGTTGTATTCAATCCTGCTTGGGCATAAAAATGGATGTTCTAGTTTCTGCCTCGTAAAAATCGCAAACCCACATTTTATACGCTGGTGGCCCATAAACCAAAACCAGGCAGGTTTACACTTCCCTCTAATATTCTGTTGAAGTGTTACAATTTTCATACTTGAAACTCTTTTGAAATTCGGCATCTGAATTATAGTATGAAGTGAATAATTTTTTAGATTAAAAGTTATCAATTTATGATATTTATTTTCTTAAGCGTTTTATTATAAAACGTGTCAGACGAAGATACAACAAAAAATGTGATGGGTTTCGAATTTTAGCCTGCAAACAAAATACAGGATTTTTCGCAGATTCGTCTTCGACATAAATCGACCTCAGTGTTTGAATCTCTGAGATATATCTGGCATTGAAACTAAAACTCGTATTCGGCACTCGATTTTCCCACGGTATTAAATGTGTATGTTATGTGCTTGAATTGAAAAAAAAATATTTACACCAAATTTGCCGCCTCCGTAAAATTCGCCGCCCTAGGCTCCAGCCTACTCAGCCTACTGGTAAATCCGCCACTGTCTCACTTTCGGTATCGAAAAAACGGCCAAGCCCATACAAATGTCTCCATAGTTTGATCGAGAAAGTCATCGATTCCTTAATAGAAGGCGTTCGATTCTTTATCGATGAATTGTCGATTCTGTTCTAACTGGGATAGTCCCTTAATCGCTTCGAGTCATATTCCTACTACTAATGATGATAGTCGTCAAGGATATTTTACTACTTACTACGTGCGGTCTATACTTCACATAATTCGGGCAAATAATATCAAAATCCCTATAAATGAGTATCACAATGCAATGCATGTACGCAAAAACGTAGTCACCTTGAATACAATTTATCGGAGTTACACTGGCTCCGACGACTCTTTAGACAATTTTGTGGCGAGCCCGGCGACACTCCGATCGATCGCTCCGCCGAAAGGATTGCGGAGATATCGACGGATTCCCGAAGTAGTACGAAGTTGATTGTGAAATTGCAGTGGCCAACATCCAGGTTGACGGTTATCTCTGACCACTCTGTGCACCAACGACCCTTTAGGCAATTTTGTGGTGAGTCCGGCGACACCTCAATCGTGTTGCTACGCCAAAGCATTGCGGAGATATCGACGGATTCCCGAAGTAGTACGAAGTTGATTGTGAAATTGGTGTTGTCAACATCCAAGTCTATAGGCTTCCTGATAACCGGGCATGGCTCTCTGAATCTGACCAGTTCAACCTGGTAAGCGATCCCTCATGTTCATGGTGTGGCGCGGTTTCTGAGGTTTCTGAGGCTTCTTATCCTGATTATCTGCCCGAGGTACTCGGATGTACGAAATCTAGAACTGTTTGGGGTTCTCCTAAATAATGGAGACGCAGATGACACTGGGTGTCTGGCCACAAAGGAACGTATGAAGGCCCTGAATGTATTTGGCATTGAAGCATTCAGACGACGAACGATGCATCTACGAAATTGAGTGGCAAAATTAGCATAGCTTTACTGTTGTCTAGCCTTAACGGTCGTGACCTGTTCACTGTTTGAGTGTAGGTTCTAGTTTGTAAGAGTAGGTGAGCTTCTATTGTTAGGCTGCACGGGTGTCGCAAAATCCCCGGAGCAGGAACGGCCCTTACTTGGGAGTATCGTTCTGGCTGTGGTTTCGCGAATAGCGTGGAGTTGCGCTTCTTCAACCGAGCGCCGGAACCTTTGAACGGAAGACACAGACCTCGCATCCAGCAGTATGCTAACTGTTACCTCTACACTGTATCTTTTGCGATTTTTGAAATAATCGCAAAAAACAAAAATACCCCCCCCCCCCCCAATTCCCTCTTTTTTTTAAGATTAAGGACTTCTAATCCCCAACCATCACACAAAAATCCAGCTATGTATAATTTTTACCGTTCGGTGGCCATATTTTGGCTTAATTTTCTTCGACTATAATATTAGAAGTAATTTTTGGTTTGAAATAAATCATGCTTGAAACAGATTAGACGCGTTGAATTCTGCCGGACAAAGCAGCACAATGCACATGTCAGCCATTTAAATGCATTTTGATGATTTCTTCGGCAGCATTCAACGTAAGCTATTTCCAGCATAATAGTGCTTCTCAAACTGTTGATTTTATAAAAAACGAGACCGAGGCTAATTTAGGGTACGGCCAAAATTTGGATACCCTTCACTCCCCTTGGGCTAAACGTTTTTTCGGGCGTACCTACGAATTGTATTAAATCCCCCCCCCCCCCGTTCTTTTCCTTCTGTCTTCTCAAAAGTTCCGTTGCGTCGACAAACAATATTTGTGTGGGGTTTGGTAAGTGAGTAAATAAAAATATTTACTCAGAAAATTTTATTGGGGAATGCGGGAGCATGGCCCATAGTACGATTCCATTTGTTTTGACCTTTTTAGTTGCTTTGATAAAGACACATTAATTGAAGGTTTTGTCAAATTGGTGTAAAAAATTTATGTTAGAAGAACTCAAATAGGGGGGGGGGGGGGTTTGTATGGCAGCCCCATGACAACATGGTCCGATTTGATCCATTCTTCCATAATGTTTTGTGTTATCAACAGAAACACATTTGTATGAAATTTGGTTGAAATTGTTATACAAACAAGCTTCTTTTGCATTAAAAATTTCTACCGCAGCCCTATGACGTGTTCCGATTCCATCTGTTCCTGGCTGCGTTGAGGCTAATCCAGGACAACACTTGGATGAATTTTGGTTAAGATTCAAAAAGATAAAAGTTTTTCTTAAAACAACCTAATATTTGTGGGTTGGTTTGTATGGCAGCCCTATGAGGTAATGTTCCGATTCCATCCGTTCCTAGATATGTGTTGAGGCTTTATTAGGAACACACTTGGGTGGAGTTTGGTTAAGATTGGTACATAAAAAAAAAGTTTTTCTTAGAATAACCTAATTTCCAGGGGCAGCCCCAAGTTTTTCTTAGAAGAACCTAATTTAGGGAGTTGGGTTTGTATGGCAGACCCATGACCCCATTTTACCGATTCAAACATACAAACTGCCTGCAGCAAAAAGAGGCATTTGTGCAAAATTTCAGATTCATAGCTTTTAATTGTAAAACGCGTCGCAACAGACAGACAGACAGACGGACATCGCCCAATCGACTCCCCAAGTCATGCTGATCATATATGTATACTTTTTATATGGTCGGAGATGCTTCCTTCAATGCGTTACAAACTTCATGACAAAGTTAATATACCCTTTCACTCTATGAGCGAAGGGTATACATGGGTATACGTACGCCCGTAGCCATGTCACATATACAAATTAGTGGGTCGCAGAAAAATGCTTCAACGTTGTGATCTTATATGTCGGAAACGAATTGTGTTTTCGAATCATTTGCAATTTTTTTTTTGTAAATTGTCGACGAAAATGATATTTCGAAATTCCATTTTTTAAACTAAAGGCATAAAAAAATTTTCAGCGAAAATTTTGATAAAATAACTTTACTAATATGCAAATATTAAACTATCTGCGCATAATCTGTTTTTGTTTTCTCTACATAGTGTAATGTGTCCAGGATACGTCAACCACAAAACATATTTCCTTAGTTTACACCAGAGGGCGCTAGTGTTGCTAACAATAAATACTACTTTCCGGAAGTTCCCGGAACAGTGGAAACGAGTATTTAATAAATAGTATTACAGCAACGCGAATGTGATTTATTATTGTGTACGCGAAAATCAGTCGAACCTACTGGAACGGCCAGAGAAATATAACAATATGTTATGTGTGGATCTGACATCCAGGATGTCGAAAGGGGACGAAGCCAGAGTACCGTGAAGGTTAGAGGACAAAAGTCAAAATGGGTTCTATGCAGGGCGTCAAGCATGCCAAAAACTTTTGCAGTCTTAGTCGCAATAAAGAAGAATCGAGCATTTTTTGCCTATAGCATGAAGTCTGTTGCCAGTCTAAAACAAAACCAATTTTTTTTTTTTAAACCAGTAATCAATTGATTGCCATTTCCTTACTATTTCATTCTATACATTAATCGAATAATAAATATTGTCACCTAAAAGTATTTTGTTTGAAAAATTTTTATGTTGCTTCCCAGGGGAGGAATCCAAGTGTTTCATGACCCTCCCAAAATTGTTTTAGGAATGTTTAAAACTCGAATGAGAACATAGAAAACTGTACAATTCTTATTACATTCACTTTTCACTTTCTTAAGAAATGCGTTCATGTTTTCTAATTTTTTTCTTTGTCCATCGTTTCGGAAATAGTTTGCGAATTACCACCAACAAAAAAAATTTCATATATTAGCATCATATTTAACCAGAAAACGTCATATCCAATAAACCCAAAAATAAGAAGGCTTACGGTAAATTTTGAACACACCTTGACCTATTTTGTTTTCGGTGATAAAGATAACGAAAACGAATTGGGAAAGCACTTACTGATGTTATTCAGCTAAAATCATTCGGTGCCTAAAAAGTTCCAGATTTTACTGTCCATTTTCGTAAAAGACTGCAACGACCTTAACGCACTGCTCAATTGTGTATTTCTCCATGGTTGAATTTGCCAAACACTGAAGCAAAGAAATGTCTAATAAAGTTGGGCGAGAAACTTACCGTTAAGGTGTGACACTCAATTAACATCGGGCATTCTAGTTGGACCACCATTTATTTTAAATTATTTTTTATTTTTCGAATTTTCCGTTTTTTTCTGAACAAAAAATTTCAAATTCGAAAATTTAAGCGTAAAGATTCTTGAAACTTTGTTTAAACCTATTCACCCAATAGAAACTCAAAAATTTGATAGCCAATTCGACATTTCTAATATCGAGACTTGGACCTTTTCCGAAACCAGATCCTTGCTTCCCAGCGAATTTGAGGTGAGAGATTTAAGAAGTTATTGAACACGCAAACATGTGTTGTTAGATGAGTTACTTGTTTGGGGGCGTTTCTAACTTTCCAAAGGATCGCTAACACCAAAAATATTTTTTGTTTTTTTTTCCAAGTCTGGGGCAATTTTAGTGGCTTGAAAGCAGGAGCTGGCAGCCAAGTACTCGCGTATTTAAATCATTTAATGTGGCTTCAAAGATGATTTATACTCCTACTCTAATTAAACTAAAGGCCGCCAAGCAACATTTTGCGAAGTCCCAATTTTTGAAGGCGGAATCAAATTAAAATTTGAGTTTAGGTTGGGATTAGGCGCTTTGGATTAAGACGAATATATACATCTAACTAGAATAAATTAAGAAAGCAAATTATTTTCTACAATTATATTTGAGTTTTCAAAATCCATCTTTCCCATAATATTAGACCAATGAAAAAATTTAAGAATTTTCCGCCCCTCAAATTCTGCCACCCCGGGCAGTAGCCCAGGTTGCCCATATGGGAAATCCGGCCCTGAGTATACATATTTCTTGGACTTACCGGCTATAGCGTTTCCCGGTTATAGCGCTTTATTGGCTTAGACCGCAGAAGAGCGTTATAACGAAGTTTTACTGTATACCGATCTGAATTCAGTCCTTCGTTCCATTCTAAAAATTGAATTTTTATTAAACATACATAGCCTTTTTAGTTTCATTATCTGGTAATTCTAAGGCATAAACACTCCGTAAAAAGTAATACATATGTGTGTACATATCTCACACTTGCTTAAAATTCAACTGGTCCAAAATCATGTCTAACGACAAGAATCTACTTATTTCAGCATTCCTATCGTCCTCACTTACATTCACCATAAGGCGGCACACGTCAATTCTCCTGAAAGCTGTCACAGGATGGGTTCTGGAATATTAAGAATTTCCTAAAGCTGAGAAATATTTGCTACGCAATCCTTAAGACTACAACACTTGTATCCGGGTATGTATACAATGTATTGTGGGTGTCGACTGCCGAGATTCGTTGAAATTCTCGTGCAGACAGCTGTTGAAAAGACCCTTTTTCGGAGAATGGAAAATGGTACAGCTGTTTGGTGGGTTAACTTTAATATCATCAGGAAAATGTTAGCTTGGTCGATTATTTTAGCATTTATTTTGATACATGAAAATCAATGGATAATAAAAGCATACTTGTTCAAATATTTAGATTAGAGTTTGAAATATGCATTTAGATGTTTATTAAGATGATGTTTAGGAAGTCATGAATTAATTAGTAGATTATTAGCTGTTGGCACGAGATTATCTCAAATAATTCAATATCAAAGACAAATGCCCAATATAATGTATTCTCTAAAAGCGTTTATAAATTCAATGTATGTAACTTTAATTTGAAAATAATATTTTCAAAGAAAAACATTTAGTAGAAGAAGAAAACCAAATTCTGTGTCCTCCGCATAATTTCGTTGAATTACCCTATGCAAATATTAATGAAAATGCGCTTTTCTTTCAGTTTGCTATCTTAAATTCGAATGCATTTGCCCAATGAATTTTCAATGTTGACTCAAATAATATTAATAATTCAACAAAAATGTAACCAGGGATGACGACGACTTCCTCTCCTCAAAGAAGTGAGACTGTCATTTTGTTGCTGTTACAGCAAATTTCATTGCATCTGGCCAGACAAGCAGTCAGTCAGTGCTGCCAGAGTGCAGCTGTATATAGCTGAAAACTGAATTACCCGTGAACCATTTCTCTACGCTGCACACACAAAGAACCCTTGCTTTGGAAGATTCCGTCCGATTCAGATCTCATCATCGCTGCTGGCTTTCTTCTGCGACTGGGAAATAAGCAGTACCGTTGAACGTCGTCGTCAGCCTGCCGTAACGTTGAAATACGTATCTACGATTGAATATCTTAAATTTTGCCACAGCAACTGTAATATATGTATATTGTATGTATGTCTTGAATAACTTATATCATCATCGTACCGTTGGATAACGTTTCGTTGCAGCATCGTCCTTTCTAGCTAGTTTACATGCTAAGCAAAATCCCTAGAGGCGTGCAACCAAAAGAGCAGTAATACGTACACCCGTATGCAGTATGATCAATCCTTTGGATACGTTGCTTTTATAAACTACCATATAGGAGTTAACTTTCGGCACAATGATATTAGAGGCAAGTGAATACGAAAGCGCACCGCAAACAGTGGTTAACGAAGGAGATTCCTTGCTTACAAAGAATACGTCTCGCGTCGTCGTGTTTTCTTTGCATCCTGGCTTACTCTTCCTCAGTAAACTTCATTGGTAATGGTGAAAACAATAGCCCGTCTCTAAGATTCCATAGTAAGTATTGTTGCTCTTGTTGTCGGTAGATAATACTTTTTTCATCACTTAGCATAATTTACGGTTACCATTTCTCACACCATCTAACGCGAATAACGGTGGCTATTCCTGGAATTCATACGGAAATTCGGCGATGAAGTACATACCATAATTTGGAGGAAAACTTTTTCGGGAATGAAGACAAAGATATACAAACACTGAGAATAAACTTTTTAAGGGATGATTTCGGTCGATATATGGGACTACGATTGTAAGGACTCCTTTTGGATAAAGTCACTTTTGTAGGTTTGTTGGGCGGTCAAATCTTTAAAGACTTAGTTTCGTATTTAATAAGCTGCTAGGTTAGGTTAGGTTAGGTGAAGGGGCTGCTGAGTTTATCCCCAGCGCACTTAGACCAGACTTGGTCCGTTGTGATACCTCTGTAGAATTCGAATCTAATAACCTATTAAGCTGAGAACCACCCCGTGCTAACAATGAATTTGTTGGGCAGTATTGGGCTCACATCACGAAGATCGTCCGTATCATAAAAATACCTGGAACCAAGATAACGGTTTCGTTTCTCGGCCAAAGCAGGACATTGACAGAGTAAGTGATGTACGCTCTCTTCCTCCTCCTCGTCATCACAGCTTCTACAGAAGTCATTGTGGGGAATTCGGAGCCTTCTAGCAAGATTTCCAATAGGACAATGTCCCGTTATAACCCCCACTACATTCCGAATATGCTTTCTGTCCAAAGACAGTAATATGGTTGATCGAACAAAATCTAGCTTTGGCCATATCAACCTCGTCGTATTGCAAGTACAACCATAGGTCCATCTTGCATTGACCCTGCGTTCAACAGCGGTTTTTATTACCATTGCACAAGCAGCAGATAGCGTTTTTATGTTGTACCGATCGCCGTCAGCGGCACTAGCTGAGGCAAGTCGCGCCAAGTCGTCTGCGCGTCGATTCCCTTCGAAGCCACTATGACCCGGTATCCAGCATAGCGTAATATCGAAGAAACGACCCATCTCTTTCAGTACTAACCGGCACTTCTCGATGATTTTTGATGTGGTTAGCACTGATTCAAGTGATCTAATAGCAGGCTGACTATCGGTGAAGAGTATAACGTTCCTTCCTGTGACGACGTACCTACCCAACCAATTTAGGGCCTCCAAAATCGCTGAGACCTCTGCTTGTAGAACACTACAGAAGTTAGGGAGACTGAGAGACAAGTTAATGTTCAGTTCCTCAGAGTATATTCGGATACCCACTCCTGCGTCCGTCTTCGAACCATCAGTATAAATTGCAATGGATGCACTAGGGAGCGATATGCTATTATCCCACGCTTCCCTTGACGGGATCAGGCTACAATGGTTTCTTCCAAATAGGTATTTGGGAACAGTGTAGTCAGTTGCTGGGGGCAGGTTGAAGTTGCGAAGAATCGTTGAGTGCCCATAGTCCAGCGCTCGCCACAGGTCAGTTTCACGAAGACGCAACGCCGTGCATGCCGCCATCCGTTGACCGAAGACGTCCAGTGGCAGTAGTCCCAGGAATATCTCTAGTCCCAATGAAGGTGTTGTATGAAAAGCTCCAGTTATGAGGAGAGAAGCCAGCCTTTGAACTTTGACGAGCAAGTTATAATAGGTGGCGGTACTTAGTGCTGTCCACCACACGCTAACTCCATAAAGTAGAATAGGCCGCACAATAGCTGTATACAACCAATACACAACTTTTGGTTGCAGGCCCCACGTTTTCCCGATTGCTTTCTTGCATGAGTAAAGTGCCACAGTAGCTTTGTTCACCCTTTCTTCAATGTTGGGTTTCCATTTTAATTTCTTGTCTAAAATTAGACCAAGAAATTTGGCCGTGTCGGACAACTCTAGTTGTGTGCCCCCTAGTCTAGGCAAGGTAATAGTAGGAATCGTGCGCCTCCTAGTAAAGAGGACTAAGTCCGTTTTTGCTGGGTTAATTCCCACGCCACTGAGGTTAGCCCAGTCCGTTAAGATAGTCAGGGCGTTCTCTATTAACCCGCTAAGAGTGTCAGGAAACTTGCCCCTAACAGCTATAGCAACGTCATCAGCATAAGCTGTGACTTTGCATCCGATACTTTCCAGGTTAAGAAGCAATTGGTTAATCGCTCAATTCCAGAGTAAAGGAGATAGGATGCCTCCTTGTGGGGTGCCCCTACAAACATATCTGTAGACAGAGGAGGCACCCAGACTACTCTGAATGCGTCTCGTGGTAAGTAGCATATTCACGAGGGTACATATAGAATCGTCAACATGTAGATTCCGAAGAGCATCCGTAATCGCCGTGGGCTTGATATTGTTAAAAGCACCCTCAATATCCAAGAAGACCACCATCGTGTATTCTTTGTGATGAATAGATGTTTCTATAAAACTGACTATCGAATGTAGAGCTGTATCGACAGATCTCCCTTTGCAATATGCATGTTGTGACATGGATAATAGGTTTTGTGGGATCGTCGCTCTAACATGAATGTCGATTAGCCGTTCTAGTGATTTCAACATGGTGGATGAAAGGCTAATAGGCCGGAGATCCTTTGGCCTTGCATGCGAACTTCTACCCGTTTTGGGAATAAATGTGACTTTCACTTCTCTCCACAAGCGAGGTATGTATACTAAGTTCAGGCATGCAGTAAATATGCGTACTATCCAAGGGTACGTGATGTCTATACACTTTTGCAAATCAGCAGGGATAATACCATCAGGCCCGGCTGATTTAAAGGGATCAAAGCTTGTGATCGCCCAAATTATCTTCTCACGGGTGAGAATAGAAGCCGTATCGCAAGACCCTCTATGAGTTAAGGGAAGATCAGGAAGAGCGACGGCTGAGTTTCCAGGGAAGTGTGTGTCGATTAAACACTCGACAGTTTCGATACAAGAAGACGTCCATGATCCGTCTTCTTTCTGTAGAAAGCTTGGCATAGATGGGTGGGATGCTAAGACTTTCCTTAATCTGGATGTCTCCGAGGCCCCCTCGATGCTTTCGCAGAAGCCTCTCCAAGCGCTACGCTTAGCACTTCTTAGTTCTTTTTTGAAAGAATTTAGATGTTTCTTGTATGAATGCCAGTCCGATTCGAGTTTAGAGGCCTTAGCCTTATTAAAGCTTCTCCTACTCGTAACTCTTAAATCAGAAATCGTAGAATTCCACCAATTAGGTTTTTTCTTTCCGGCCCGTAAACTGACAGGGCAGGATGCTGCAGTCGCAGTCTTCATCGCTTCGGTGAAGACGTTTACCATATCATCCAATTCTCGCTCAGTGCTTGAAATATTAGGAATCAACGGAAGCTCCTCTAAAAGGGACTCTCGATATCTAGTCCAGTTTGTCTTCCTACGATTCACATTGCGTTGAGCCACTTCAGAATGCGCAGCAAGACTAAATTGTAGATACCTGTGATCAGAGAAGGAGTGCTCCGCCGACACTCTCCAGCCTGTTATTAAATGCAAGATATCCTCCGATGCCAGAGTAATGTCCAGTACCTCTTGCCTGTTTTTGGTAACGAAAGTAGGCTCGGAACCCACATTGCAAATAAGGAGATTTGTTCCTAGGAGATATTCCAGAAGCAGTTCACCTCGTTCGTTCGTGTCCGTGCTACCCCAGACAACATGATGTGCATTTGAGTCGCACCCGAGGATTATACTAGTACCTGAAGACGTTGCTACTGCAACGGCTTCTCTCAACTTAGGAGAAGGTAGGAGGTCGTCATACGGCATGTATGCCGAAGCAACCCACAAAACCTTACCCTGTAGCTCAATACAGACCAAGACAAAGTCCTTATCACTGAAATTGGGCACAAGAAAAGCCTTAAAGGTTTTTCTGACTAGAATACAGGACCGCGGGATACCCTGTCCAGTAACATAAAACGTATCAAAATCAGAGCACTTGAGGCCCCTGACAAAATCATCCACCACCCAAGGTTCTTGAATTAACACGATATCGTCTACACCCTGCGATAGACGACAAGTAATAGCAGCCGTAGCTGCCTTTGCATGGTGAAGGTTAATTTGCAAGAACTTCACCATTAGACCTTCTCAACCACCGTAACATTCTCTTCTTCATCCGTGTCGAATGAGAAAGAGTCAATTACTGGAGACGGCTGAGATGCAGTCTCCAAGGCAGCTAGTTCCGAACACAAAGAGACGTAGTCGTCATCCACAACCTCTTCAGCAGGTTTAGAATCTGCCACAGTAACGTTAGTGGAAGCGGCCACATCAACAGCATGCCCACTGGGGTCAGAAACCGGCCTATCGGCTTTTTTGAGATCGCCCTTGTAGACCCTTAGCTTCAGTTTAACAAAACCAAAACTCACGGCCCCGCCTGACTTTATAAGTGGAGTCAGTGATGTACTCTATAATATAATCTATGAGTTTGTACCTATATGTTCGCAAATGCGTAAACAATGTCCAGTTTGGTTTACACGTTCTATCCGTAGTCTACTTCGAAAGAAAAACGATATCCGTGTTCGGTACAAACGGTTTAAACGCCCTGCAGATCTTTTACGTTTTAAGTCACTTCGGAACAAGGCTAAATCTTTAATTCGTGCTTCTAGATCTGCGTACATTGCTAGTATTGAGAATAGTGTCGCTAACCACGAAAGTAAGTTATTTTGGTCTTATGTGAAGAAAATTAGATCTTCCTCTGCATTTCCAGCTAAGCTTTTTTGGGATGATAAAGTTGCTAACACCCCAACAGAAATGAGCGAGCTTTTCGCATCTTATTTTGCTAGCACCTTTAATAAATCTGACTCTACTGTTTCTTTCCGTACACTGTCTGCAGATTCTGACTCTGTTCCATCGATTAGTTCTTCATATATCGAACTTTTAATTTCTTCGCTTAAAGCTACTACTTCTCGGGGTCCGGATGGAATACCGAATTTGTTTCTAAAAAGAACCTCTAACTCTATTGGTCTTCCGCTTTCCATTATCTTTAATAAAAGCATCGTAGAAGGCATATTTCCTTCTCAGTGGAAATGCTCTCACGTTGTTCCGATCCCTAAGAAGGGAGTCACTACCTGTGTGTCTAACTATCGTCCTGTGTCTCTATTGTCATCCTGTTCTAAAGTTTTTGAAAAGATAGTATCCAGCTACATTCAAGTGAACTTTGGTCACCTAATATGTCCCAATCAACACGGTTTTCAAAACAAGAAATCTACTGTAACTAACCTCGTGGAAATCGTCAATTTTATAACAAAATCATTAAATAAACATCTTGATGTACACGTCATCTACACTGACTTCTCTAAGGCCTTTGACTCTGTTGACCACGGCATTCTTTTGAACAAATTGTTATCTCTTAATTTCCCTGAAAGACTTCTATCTTGGATTTCATCCTACTTGTCTGACAGATCGTCGAGTGTAATTTATAACAAAATCGTCTCTTCGTCCTTTTGTCCTACGTCCGGTGTGCCTCAGGGCTCAATTCTAGGACCTATATTATTCTCATTTTTTATAAACGAGCTTCCCTCGCTACTAAATAATGGGTCCTTATTGTATGCTGATGATTGTAAGATCTTCAAGCCAGTATCATCTGTAGTAGATTGTGTGTCCTTACAAAAGGATTTGGATGTCGTAGCATCGTGGTGTTCTTCTAATAGGTTACTGTTGAATGTGGCCAAATGTTCCGTGATCATCTATTCCCTAAAATCAGATCCCGTTTGCTTTACATATAGCGTACATTCGCTACCGCTTAAGTGTGTGAACTCTGGCAAAGATCTTGGAGTTACATTTGATTCGAAGCTTAAGTTTACAGAGCACTATTCTGATGTAATAAGCAGGGCATCTAAGCTCGCTGGCTTTATCATTAGGTGCTCAAGTGATTTTCGCTCGACGTCAACCCTTGTAAATTTGTTCATCAAATTGGTTCGTAGTATTTTAGAATATGCTTCGGTAGTGTGGTCGCCGTGTGGCCGCCATGGTTACACTGATGCGATAGAGCGTGTTCAAAGGAGATTTACCAAGTCCCTACTTTTTAAATTTAATTTGCCATATGTCTCATATAATGATCGCCTAAACTTGTTTAATATGCAGTCCTTACAGGAGCGAAGAATAATTCTTGATGAATGCTTTCTTTATAAAGTTTGTTGTGGTCTACTCTGTACTTCGTTAGTGTCTGACATTCAATGGAGAAATCCCATATATAACACCAGATCAAACTCTATATTTGTCCCTCCAACAGCTGACCTATCATTGTACTTCAATTCCCCGCTGCTTAGGTTAATGAGAAATTATGACTTGTTGGAGATTGGTCCTCTACCCTCTTCGTTATCAACATTTAAAAGAATTTTGCTTTCTAAAATCTCAAACTCTGCATTATTGTATGAATTTTAGCTATACTCATTGGATGATAATCGTTTGTTTATTTAAATTTTATATTGTTATTTATACTTTGAATATTTTTTGTTATTATTTGCCTCTACCTTCTTAAATCAATGTGATTATGTTATTTTCTCTCTGCTTATTTCTAATACCTTTTTATATATTATTACTGTATTATTGGGACGATATCCTGTTCAGTACTATTAATAAATAAATAAATAAATAAATAAATAAATTACACATCCGAATGATGTGTAAAATTTGATCCTTGTCGGACACTAAAGGTGGTAGTAGCAGGCGGGCCCTCGGACGCATAGGAATGTCCTCTTTCGCCACAACCTCAAGTTTGGCACCCGGCCAAAGCTCCCCAGCTTTGCTTATGGCAAATTTAAACATGGAGACTGATCTCTGGTCCGCAAACTTCATTAGTTTGACGTGCCCTTGAGCCCAGCCTCCGTCCTCACAAGCTGGAGGAGGTCCAGGAAAGGCCTCCATTGCAGCTTGAAGATTAATGATGAGAGTACCTTCGACTCTAATCTACTTGTCTACCGGAATTTTGCCGTCCGCATCACTCCGGTCAACAATGGCAAGCTCGATCCAACTTTTTGCTGCTTCTGCATACGAAAAAGCTGGTTCGATATGCGTGGCGACTTTTTGTCGTTTCATACCCACCGCCTGATCGTCGGACGACCTCTGACGCTTAACGACCTGCTTGTCCTTCGGAAGATTGGCGATGATATCAAGTGCCCACGCGAGTGAGTCCTTCTGCTTCTGGGTCCTTTCCGAAACATCAACTTTGGTGATGTAATCGCGAACCCGAAAAGCACTAGTTACCGCTCGTGCTCGAGCTTTAGACGAAACATTCAAAGTATCTCCTTTTCCGGGGCCTGGCTTAACCACAGCCCCAGATGGAGTACCACGCGAGGAATCTCTTGGCGAGGCTTCCAGAGTGTGCCGGTCAGCCGATGTATGAGTGCTCTTGCTGCACTAATAAGCTGCTAAGGATTTGTCCATGCAACAAGCCTACATTTACTTTAATGGAAAGGAATTGTTAGCAATCACAGTCCTCAATTTAATCCCTATAAATTCTTGTTTTAGAATTCCAACCACAATTTGACATCACTTATAAAAGCTATTCAGCTTCTGGTAAAAAATATTGCATTTATCAAATATGTACTCAAAATACTGGGTGTAGCAGAGGAAACGTATGTTTTTTTTTTAACTGGCAGTACGCGGCGACGAGAGGGGGTGTTGACCTTAAAACCTAAAATCCTATAAAAATTCTCGAAGAGCATTAAAACTAGCGATCAGAAGAAGCAAAAAAATGTGTTTCAGGCAACTCTGTGACGATGCAGACATAAATCCGTGGGGAATGGCGTATAGGGTGGTGATGAAGAAAATAGGGCCAAAAGCACCACAAATAAAGTGTCCAGCGCTGCTCCCAAACATTGTATCGGTTCTGTTTCCTCAGCACGAGCTACAACCGATAGGTTCACGTTTTTCAGAGCAGGCGGTTAACATCACTGCTACAACAGAGGATAAACTTTGGCAAGCGGTCTCAAGACTGGAGGAGAATATGGCTCCAGGGCCGGATGGAGTCCCAAATGGGGTGCTGAAAATAGCAATCCGTGCGATTCCTCAAAACTTTATTGAAGTATTCGATTCCTGCTTAGCTGAAGGCTCCTTGCCAAGGATATGGAAGCGGCAAAAGTTGGTGCTCCTTCCAAAGTCAAATAAGCCGGCTGGAGAGCCAAGCTCATATAGGCAAATTTGCTAACTCGACTCGCTAGGAAAATTATTTGAAGAAATCGTTTTCAACAGTAGTCGAAGAGAAAGGGGGCTTTTCGGACAGACAATATGGTTTCAGACGGACGCGTTCCACGGTAGACGCAATCGGGATGGTTACAATTGGGATGGTTACCAATATGCTAAAGGAAACGCTTCAAAGTGGTACTTGTTGCTTGGTGGTGACATTAGATGGTAAGAACGCTTTTAACTCCGCAAACTGGGCTTCCATTCACGCGGCCTTGCAAAGAATAGATATACCGGACTATCTCGCATCTATAATTAGGAGTTACCTGTCAAGTCGCGTCCTCCAATACGATACGGGTAATGGGGTAAAAGGTTACTGCAGGAGTTCCACAGGGGTCAGTCCTCGGCCCGTTGCTTTGAATCATTATGTACAATGGCATCCTGGAACAACCCGGACTGAAGTGGGGTTTGCAGACGACATCGCAGTAGTTTTTGTAATAAAGAAGCCAGAGTTTGTTGAGGTTTATGCGAGCGAAGCGATTACGACCATAAAGATGTGGTTTACTTAGGCTTCATGCACACGACCCGAAAACGGCTCGCAAGCTCGACACATCGAAATGCATTTGCTCTTATGGGAAGCTCATGACGAGCGACAGCAAGCGAGAGCCGTGCACAGTCAAAACCCGGCTCGCGAGCCGTGAATTTGCGGATTGTGGTGCACGATATGTGAAAACACGTCTCGCTAGTTGTGATTTGACAGCGGCACGGCTCTCGCTGTCGTGAGCTTCCCATAAGAGCCAATGCATTTCGATGTGTCGAGCTTGCGAGCCGTTTTCGCGTCGTGTGCATGAAGCCTAACGGTCGGCCTAGAGCTTGCTGATAAAAAAGCAGAGGCCGTTTTGATCAGCAAGTTCAGAAAAAGCTACTCGCTGAACATTCGTGTTGGTAGCAATATATTATGATCGACTCGAAGCTAAATTTTGCAGAGCATATTAAGTACGTTACGGAAAAGGCAGCAGTAGCCACCGTAGCTTTAGCAAGGATTATGCTCAAAATAGCAGGCCCAAGGTCTAGCAAAAGACAGCTGCTGGCTCGGGTCGTTACATCCATACTGCTATACGCTTCACCCGTCTGGGCTAACTCAGTCGACACCTTTGAGGACGCTCATCGGTTTATAGTGCAGTCATATTAGCATTTCAAATTGAAAAAATAGAGTAAGGGTAATTCTTGTGGTTTTTGAATCAGTGGGCTCCCAGGAATCTAAAACTCATTTTGCTAAAAAAAATTTTATCAAAAAGGTCCCAAAAAGGACAAAAAAGAATACTCTTTAATCATTGCCCGGAGGTCGGCATGTGGGGTATCAAATAAAAGTGGACGTCAAGTACATGCACTATAAACCGATATATAAACATATCCGGTGTTTGTTCCATGTTTCAAGGACCCTCAACGGAATAAATCGAGATTAAATGGGAAATTATTGTGTTTCCCGTGTATCTTTCCAAAGCCATAATTACGAGATTAATTCAAATTGTCACTACGTTTCTCACATTTCCGAATCTATAATAGCTAAAGATTCTACCATTAGATTTGCTAAGAAAAAAAAATATCGAAAAGCTCTCAAAAAGGACATAAAAGGACACTAATTACAAACCTTGATCGAAAGCGGGCATGCGGGGTGTCATATCAAAGAGGACGTCAAGTACATTCCATATCCGACGTTTAATACTTGTTTCAAAGGACCCTCACAGCAGAAAATTGGGATCCAATGGAAAATTTTCGTGTTTCTCGTATATGTATCTTTCCAAAGCCGTAATTTTTCGTTTAAGCCCGAATTATACCATTTAGTGTCCTTGAAACAGGAAACAAACACTGGATATGCAATGCACTCGACGTCCCCTTTGATTTGATACCCCACATGCTGACCTCCTGTCAAGGATTAAAGAGTATCCTTTTTTGTCCTTTTTGGGACCTTTCCGATCAACATTTTTTTTTAGCAAAATGAGTTTTAGATTCCTGGGAGCTCGTTGATTCAAAAACCACAAAAAATATCCTTACTCTATTTTTTTTCTATTTGGAGGCCTGAAATGGGATATTTTGACTGCACCATTGGCGTAGCGACCGCCCCTCCCTGCCCCCCCCCCCCTGGTCGATGAAGATGGTGAAAAAATCCTTATCGATGTAGTAAAAAAAATCGCTGCACTATACAACATTTTCAAAAATTCCAAGTGCTGCCGGAGAAGTCATGATCGGGACAGTTTGCAGTCAGGAGGCGCATACAAATAGATGACAGCGAGTGGCCTCTCGTAACTGACGGAGGCTGCGTACCAGCACACACATTTCACTTGTGAGTGTGCTACTGTGGCTGCTTGGATCCCATATTTCCTGTTTCATTTCATGGCTTCTGAGCTTGAGTACACAATTTCAACCGTTAGGTCCCTTCGAGAAGTTAGTGGAATTCAACTTATTTCCGTCTGAAAGGGTGATAAATGGTATACGTATAGCTTTGCTAGCCCCGGAAGGTCATGCTTCGTCGAATCGACTACGCATCATCAAATTTATCCCATTTTTCGTGACAATTCTCATTATTTGGAGCTGAGTTTTCGTACAGCACTTGCCGTGCCGATGTACTTGCCGGGTACATTGCGGCTAGACGAAGTAAGCAGGGTAAGTTGGATTTTTGGAAATTGGTGTCGTCGAAACGACGAAGGATGAACTTTGTGTAACTTTTAGAACTCCAGTATTTCTTATGGCCGGTTGTCGATTCGACGATAAGTCTGTGTCCATACAACTAGCTCATAAAAAATATGTTTATTTTTGAAATGTGGGACCTATTTTTTCAAAAATGATTTTAGGAAGATTGAATTTCGAACTCATAAAAATCGGCTCCCTCCATGGCACTCAATGTCAAAATTAGATATCGTACATAGAATTAGAGTTAATCAAGGGAACTCGAGGAGAAGATATTCCAAAATTCACTGTAAATAATTCTACAATCCACTGCAAAAACCGCAATAGGTGAAGTGAAAGAAAACCCGTGTTGGGACCCCAAAATGGATCGCTGTGCCTTTTGTATATACATGAGCTTTTCATTCATTAAACCCAATTTCCTAGTGCGTTTAGAATATGTATTTTATGATTCGAGCACATATTTTGAATTATATCAACGTTAAGTTTTTATTTATCTCATTTTTAAATTTAGTGCTTAATATTTCGGGCGAAATAACATTGAATTAAGAAAATTTAATTTGTAAATCAATTTCCGTACAAAATTACTCATCGATGTCTTTCCATTCTAAATAAACTGACGATTGAAAATTTGTCAAATTTTATAAATATTTTGAGAAAGAGTGATTTGTATGAAGCGTCAAAGTTGAGGGTCGTCAAATCGACGAAGCATGACCTTTCCGTACTAAAAATAAGCATGACCTTCCAGGGTTAAGGACCTCATATTTCAGTGTCTTTCAAGCTCTTCTTTTTCTTCTCAGTACCGTATAGCCCCTTGTGGGGCCATGGTGCGTTAACTCAGCCGTTTATAGGCAATTTCGAATCAACATTACGTTTCATATCATTTCGGAGTGTATAAATATAATGTTGTAAGCACTATATATTTCCATTCACATGTACGGAAATTTTGGACCACGCCGAGATTCGATCTCCAGACCTCTAGATTACTAGCATCGTAAAGTGCGACTCAACCAAGTGAGCCACAGAGCGGGTCTTTCAAGTTATTAAATCAAAATCATACCAGCAATAAAATTTAGCTGTTAGCTGTTAATACTTTGATAAATTTAGAGGAAATCTTATTAAAACCGTTAACCATATTTTAATCAATAAAGGATTTATAAATATTCTGACGATGCTACTTTGCTAAGATGAAAGTGACAGACGAAACAAACTGATTTCGCAAGTGGAATATGCAGTCCGAGATACAAAAATGCACTGAAAATAGACAAACTTTGCTCTAAAAGGCAGATATTGGAGGCCAGTTGAATGTAATCAGAATGCAGAAGAAAATCATTCTCATCTCCATTTTAAAAATTTTACTTTAAAATTAGCAAACAAAAAGAAATAACATGCGTGGCAGTCCACCAGTAAACTAGGGCCGCAGATGTGTGAGTGAAATCCAATTTCCAAGAACTGCTGTTTTGTTGAGGTGTTGAGATCAACAGCACGCCCAGCATTGTTATTTATCCCCATAAATGGATACTTGTTTACAATTTGAGCGACATCATAGTCCGTCACGTAGGTCGTGAGATCGAAAAACACCATAAAATGAATTCGTTCACGGTGAGTCTGGAATCCATGACCCTCTGCATCAATCCAACCACAAGCCAGGCTACTCTAAAATTTGCTAACAATATTTCTGCGACCGGAAATTTCAGCTTCTAAGAAAATCATGATGTTAAAAAATGTTGGGCTTGCCCCCCCCCCCCTGACCGAAATCCTGGCTACGCCCATGGACTGCACTATTACCATAAGTGCGCATTAAGAGTGTGCTCTGCATACAGAACAACCTCGCACTAAGCGACATACGTCGTTTCTGGAATGATGCTAATAGGAGTTCTGGTCGAGGGAACAAGCAGACTCTACCGTGGTCGTCGTAAAGAAAGCTCTTCAGAGTTAGAAGTTCGGAAAAGTATGGAAACAGAGCCTGAAACAGTGGTAACAGCGATGGGATGAAGTCTCAACTGGCAGGTGGACACACTATCTGTGAGTTTGTGTGCAACATCCACAAAGACCTGCAGAGGGAAGAAGCCAGACGGAAGTCAGCAAATCGGTTTCAAGGCTAATTAGCCATATCCTACCCCCGCGAAGTAATTCTGAAAGGTGGTCCCACGGGGTTTGTTGCGAGAGAGGTGGTCTGGTTTTAGCTGGTAGGAATCCAGCATAACTGTAGTCTGGCTGGTCTAGCGGTTAGTGCGCGCACCTTCGGTGTACAGGCTCATGAGTTCGAATCTCACCGTGTTCCATGGTGTTTTTCGAACTCACGAGCTTGTGACGGACTATGATCTCACTCAGACGTTAAACGAGTACCCATTTATGGGGATAAATAACACTGCTGAGCGTGATGCTGATCTCATTACCTCAACAAAAAGCAGATAAGATCTTGGAAATAGGATGTCACTAACACATCCTGCGGCCTTAGTCCAATGCTGGATTGTCGCGCCTGTTATTTATTTTATTTTTAATCCAGCATAACTGCAATTGCAGTATCTATGTAAGATTTCCCCACTTCTTAAAAAAAAAGGTTGTAGCGCTGGGTATGTCACGTCATTCGCTTCATCGCATCTTACAGGGTGGCCCAATTGAACTGTAACTTTTGGCTAGCTAATTTTTTTATTTATTTAATACATAATTTTATTGAACATAAGCAAAAACGTTGAATTACAATTATATTTTTAAAATTTTATTCAAATTTTCGATGTGACCACCATCAGCGCGAACTATGGCTTTGAGTCGGTTGACAAATGAATCGCACGCTGCACGAATGTGAGCCTCTGGTATTTGTGCCCATTTACGGCGAAGAGCTGCCTTGAGCGCATCAATACTCTGGTATCTTTTAGTGTTGACATGGGCCTGCAAAATCCCCTATATGGAGTAGTCCAGCGGATTCGCATCCAGTGAATGAGGAGGCCACTGTTCGGTCGAAATGAATTTTGGAACATTGTTTCTTAACCAGTCTTGGTTTGCGCGTGCTTTGTGTGACGGTGCAGAGTCTTGCTGAAATGTCCATTCTCTTTCAGTAAAATGTCTGCGTGCCCACGGCTTCAAAGCACGTTCCAAAACAATTTCTCGGTAAACATTCGCATTCATCTTAATGCCACGACCCAAAAACACTAGTGGAGATCGGCCATTCGCCGTCACGGCTGCCCAAACCATCACAAACGGTGGGGATTGAGTTTTGGTGGCCATCCGGATATCTAAATTCTTGGACGACCTTTCTGATAGGTAGAAACGATCGTTTTGTTTACATATTTATAAATTGCTCAATAGGGAAATTTTGCTCATCGGAGAAAACGATATTTGGTAATTTACCACGTTCGTGCAATCGCAATAGCTCTTTCGCCCTATCGAATCTAACTTTTTTTTGGGCTTCGGTTAGATGTTGTCTTTTTTGTATTTTGTAAGACTTAACTTTGAGCTCCTTTTCCAATATTCGCTGAATTGTTGATTTCGAAATGAGCAACTCAGCAGCCTTTTTTTTTGCTACTCCGTTGAAAATTTCTGTGAATTCGAGCCTTGATATTCCGTACGATTTCCGGCGTTGATGCAGTCTTTTTCCGGCCACCACCATATCGTTTAGCAACACTACCAGTTTCATTGTAACGAGCTATGGTTCGAGGCACGAAAGATTTGTTGATATTTAGGTGCTGAAGAGTACCAACAATTTCCACTTGCGGCTTTCCAGCCAAATATAGCCCAATCACACTGTTACGTTTTACTTCCATCACGGATAAAATGTTTTTCACAACACTCAGGCGCAAACGCTTCCGGAGGCTTAAACACAACAAGGTGAACTGTCGTGGAAAAAAATATGAGGGCGCTATCATTAGCGGTCATATATTTACAGTTACCTACATTTGGTTGCAGTTCAATTGGGCCACCCTTTACTTAAGTTTCACCCGTACAAGATAATGATCGTCCAGCAGCTTAGTGAATCGCAGAGAGTTTTGTCGCGTAATAGTCGAAATTTTTACGGAAGATGCAGATGCTACATCTCCAAGACATTATTTTTCGAACTTAATAAAAGTATGTATATTTGAAAATTGCATTAATAAATCTATTACTTAATGTTTGCTTTTATTAATTTTATCGAACCGTTTCCCAGTCATTCAATAAAGAAAAACATGATTTTCCTCTGCTCCACCCTGTGTATGCACTATTTTAGCATCCATTATTATTTTCGCTTTATTTGCTATAAGTTATACAACCACAAATTTTTCCCTTTGGCATTCAATTTGCCCGCGTGAATTTATTGAAATTTAAACTAAATTTTATCGATTTCAAATTAAAATTTAATATAGTGGCGCCTTTTAACCTGAAGCCTGATTTAACGCAATTATGTTAATTGAACAAGGACACTCCTATCCAAATATATATGTAGGTACCACTCAGCCATTAATTTTACACCCATAATGGGGAAAATATCATTAGCTGAGTGGTTCGGTCTTGTATGAATTTATATAAACGCATATTTACAAAATATCAAATGTACGCTTGGTTTCGTGCACAAATCCAGTATAATGAAATGACAGGTAATTTTATCAAATTGGACCGCACATCCTTTCTGATATCATCGTGCCACTAATAATAAATTTTTCGGTTATTTCAAATAATGTGTCAATCCGGAATAATGGATGTAACCGTTTAAAAATTAAATTATGACCAACGCTTTTTGTGTATGCTGACACAATTTGGTTAACACAATAGTTGAGGGTTGTGGTTTGTTTGGTAACATGGAAAATTGGAGTTATTGTTTCAACATCAATCTATAGGATAAAGTTGAACTAAAACAACAACTCGTGTGTTGTATTGCAGGGATCGAATTAAACGATGACATCCGTTTGAAATGAAACAATATCTTTTTCTTCAAATCTACAGGACAGACAGACAGAACTTCCATAAAAATTTGAGTTTTGTTTTAGACAACTTGTTTGAATTTGTGCTGTTTACAGACAGGGGTTTTCGTCTTGCTAGGGATGTGTAAAGTTAAGTAGGTTATGATTGGATCATAAAAAAGTTGTTCATTAAAAAATTATCGTATTTACTTTTGGGGATGTGGTTTCTTTGTTTCAAGTTGGAATCTTGGAAACTAATCAAGTTAAGGTATGTCCCGACAGATGGCCCTATATCGCTCAATCGACTTTAGTTGTAATGTTGATCAAAAAACATATACATTGTTTAGCCTCATATGATTTTTTGTACGCATTGATTTTTTTTATCATCATCATTATCAATGTGGCACGATAGCCCGACGTCGGGCTTTGGCCGCCTGAATTGTAGCCCTCCAATTGTCGCGGTTATATGACCTTGTCCTCCAGTTTCGGAAGCCCAGCAGATGGTGGGGTCTTCACCTACGGAGTTCTCCCAGCGAGCTCTCGGTCGTCCACGCAACCTCGCTCCGTCAATTCGTTGTGCGTTCATTACTTATGATCGTCCATCTTTTGTACATGCCCCGCCCATTGCAAACGTTGAAGCTTAACGATTTTCGTTACTTCTAGCTCATCGTACAATTGATAGAACTCATGGTTGTACCGGATACACCATTGATCTCGCTCGCGAACGCCACCAAAAAATTCGCCGTAAGACCTTTCGTTCGAATCGGTCTAGCAAAGTTTCGGAGGCTTGGCTGGATTTCGAATTAATTATAGGGAGTACCGAGAAATATGTCTTATTGGCTAGTTGTATCCGTCGCTTATTTTCGTCGGTTTCGTTATGGCGTCCATTGATAAATTACAATCCAGATAGTTGAAGTTGTCTACATACTCATACATCTACATACTGTTATGCTTGAATTTGCTGGCGTCCTTGTTTTCGATTGAATCATGGCCTTTGTTTTGCTTTCGTTGATATGTAGTCTAACTTCCTTTGCTGCGTTATTGAGATTATGCAGAAGGCTTTCTGCATCACCCAATCTTCGAGACATGATGTTGATGTCGTCGGCGTACGCTACTAATTGAGTCGACTTGATAAGTAGCGTTCCGCTGCTGTCCATATTCATGGCTCGAATTACATACTCCAGAGCCAGGTTGAAGAGCGTCGGCGCCAGCCCATCACCCTGCTTGAGTCCAGTACGAGTTTCAAATAGGTCAGTGAGTCGGTTCTGCACTCTGACCTGCGAGACGGTATTAGTCATCGTCATCCTTGTGAGTCGCCCTAACTTTGCCGGTATACCAAAATGCAACAAAATGTTGTACAGTTCACTTCGATCGATACTGTCGTATGCCCGCTTGAAGTCGACAAAGATTTGGTATACGTCGATGTTATATTTCCAGCACTTTTAGAGTAGTAGCTTCACTGTGTAAAGCTGATCGATCGTTGAACGACCAGGTAAGAAGCCGCCTTGATACTCGCCAATGATTCGTTCTGCGTTCGGATTGATTCTCTTTTCCAGAATTTTTGATAAAATCTTATAGGTCGTACAAACCAATGATATGCTCCTGTAACTCTCAAACGCCTGTGGCAGCTAAAGGGTTAAGCTAACGTGGTATGTTCTGTACAACTTTTTTGCTGGAAATCATATGATGAATCGCAATCCGGTGCGTTTATGCGGCAGTTTCCGGGCACCCTGTATATTCAATGCATCAATGAATAATTAAAAAAAAACACGTGCGACGGAGAGTCTCGAACTCATAACCCTATGCACCGAAGGTGCGCGCCCTAACCACTACTCCAGACTATACTAATGATCATATTTTATTCGTGATTCTGGGAACATTTGTACGGATTTTACGTGAAAGGCAGATATACTAGTACCTACTCTAACTCTTGGCGCTCTGACTTTTTCAGTGTGTTCAACGTACACCACGCACAAACCCACTGAAAAAAGGAATGTGTTATCTTGAAAAACCTTAGGGAATGAAAAAAGAGCTAAGCTTAAATTGTACGTGCATCGCGATAGCGAAACAACTTTTGAAAATCGACCCGGCGACTTTACAGTAATTTGCCGCTAATTTGTTATGAATTAGTTGTTGAAAAATTAATTTTGTCGCTCTTCATTTTCACTGAGAAAGTGGGTGTTTCGCTAAGTTGACGTCAACTTAGCGATTTTGTCGGTCCTCGCCAGGGACGTAGCCAGGATTTTGTTTCGGGAGGGGTCCAAATATTGCCCCCCGTACTATTTTTTTGTTTTCTATAAATTTGATCAAAACGATTTTAACCTTTAAATTTAAATTATGGTTTGTGTTATTAGGTCAATTTTAACAGGGCAGTACACCAAGAATTACTACAAGATTCCATGTGTCCCGAAAGAAAATAAGGGGAAGTGCTTTTCGAAATGAACAGTGTGATTTTGTAAAATATGTGTTACTAGAGTTCTTTTGCTAGAACGGTACAGTATTTAATAGCAAAGATTCTAAATTAAAAAGAAGGGAGGATTTGTTAGGAGCACCGAACGGAAGATTTATATTTATGGTTATTTCACTATGGTCCATCGTTAGAAAAAAAAATATATTAGAGCTCCAACCAGTGGTGCAACTTGGATCTTATCCTGGAAATGGCTAAGGCCACCCATGTTACTGGACATTTGAAGCTGCTGTCGCAAGTTGATGATGGTGCTATGTTCCAGTAATGATGCTATACGGTGGTGTTTCTATATGTGTAGTTCCCGTTGCATTCACAAAAATTTTCGATGCAAACTTTTGCGTATTTTAGCGTCGTCAGAACACGAGTGAAATGTTATACTCGAAATCCGCATTGGGACTTTCTTTTGTTTTCATGGGAACCCAATTTTGAATCACTCTTTTCAGCATTGTGGTTGACGAGGGAGTGTTTAAATGTATGTCACAACGGTCTACAAATTAGATCAAGGCGCGCATCCGGATTTTAGAAAAAAGGCATGAAAAATGCAAAAAAAGGAATTTATGCACAAACAAAACCTGGACTGATGTTGCGCTAATATCTTCCCAGGCAAAGAAACATTGGGATCACCGGCAGGCACAACTCAAACTTGTGTAGTTCTTATTTTCATATTTTCCTTTCACAATTTCTCGGTCTACCCCTCCCGTTGTTGCGCCACTGTCTCCAACTAATAATGTGAATGTGGCGAGGCTACAATGTATGTGTTTCTATCTGCGGTTGTTTTTTTTATTAAGGAATCGTAGGAATAAATCTGGGATTCGAACTTAAGTTCGTGGCATTTGGGCTGGAATGGGAAGCACAGGGAGTAAAAGCAGGTCATGTCCGCCTAAAGAGAGATGTCTGGCCACCCTATCTCATGCACATATTCAAATGACTAATATATTAATTTAGCCATAGGTGTAAGCTGAAAATCTCGACTATGTTGCATTCTGGATTTTCAGCAATGCTCAGGCTAAACTATTGTTCATCGCGTTCTGAAATTATTTCTTAGCAACATTTAGGACCTCAGCAGCGGAAAGTTCAAAACACCACTCTTAGGCAAATTAGGATAAATAATAACGATAATTCTGTACCGAATGCGAATAGTAATATTCTACACATAATTAGTAGTGTTCAGCCGCATCACTGCTAGCGGCACTTTCAACTAAGCTAACAGTTTGAAAATATTGATTAAGTTCTGAAATCGACTGCTATTTAAGTGAGTAATGATGTCTGAAAAAATAGCGGAGCTAAGAAGACGTCAATCTTATTCAAACGCTGACTCCGATTATTTCTGCAAACATTTCGGGGGTGGGGGGGGGGTCCGGACCCCCTGGACCCCTCCCCTGGCTACGTGCCTGGTCCTCGCTATAAACGGGAAAATGCACTTTTCCATATAATGGTGACGTCACTATCTCAAACAACCTACTTTTTGATCGCATCGTGTCGGGGAGTATGCCAAAATTTGTAGCTGGGCTAATAAGAATTAGTTGTGAAAAGAATGATTTTGGCGCTCTTCGCTATCCGCGGGAAAACGCGGTTTTCCATATTATGGCGTCACTATGGGAGTAAGGTAATGAAGAAGAAGAAGAAGATGGGAGTAAACCCACTTTTCCTGTTCGGAGCAAGTTGGGTAGTATGTCATAATTTGCCGCTCTGCTGATACGAATCCAACCAACAAAAGTGGGTTTTCTTCCATAGTGACGTCATAATATGGAAAACTGTTTTTTCCTGCGGATAGCGAAGAGCGACAAAATCATTCTTTTCACAACTAATTCATACTAGCCAAGCGGCAAATTATGACGTACAATCCAACTTGATCCAACCAACAAAAGTGGGGTTTCTCCCACAGTGGCGTCATAATATGGAAGCGGATAGCGAAGAGCGATAAAATTATTCTTTTCACAACTACAAAGCGACAAATTTTGACATACTTCCCGACACGATGCGATCAGGAAAAGTAGGTTGTTTGAGATAGTGACGTCACCATTATATGGAAAACTGCATTTTCCCATTAATAGCGAGGAGCGACAAAATCGTTATTTTAGCCTCTCATTCGTATTATCCTTACCGCAAATTATGACATACACCGCGAATCGATTCGATCGGGAAAAGTGGGGTTGTGCCATAGTAACGTCCCAAACAGGAAACCGCAATTTCCCGCTGATGTTGAAGAGCGACAAATTTTTTTCTTTCACAACTAATTTACAACAAAATAGCGGATGGGAACGGTATAAGTTCCGATGTAATCCTTGAAAGTTGTTTTGCTAAGTTGACGTCAACTTAGCGAAACACAAATTTTTTCAGTGAAAATGAAAAGCGACCAAAATTTTTCTTTTCACAACTAATTCACAAAAGATTAGCGGCAAATTACTGCAAAGTCACCGGGTCGATTTTCAAAAGTTATTTCGCTAACTTGATGCACGTTTAAATCGTGGGAGCCAAGCCAAATCCCTATATTAGAATGCCCGAAAACAATTTAGAGCAGTCCTCCCTATATGGAAATTGTATCGCACGGTGCATAATATCAAATGCAATTTCGAATTTAGAATATCGCGTTGGGGACTGATGACACAATAGTCAGCTGTTTCAGAAAGGGGAAATTATGATCCGTTTGCATTATTTTTTGGACAGGATCATTGTCCGTGTAAGTCAAAATGCACGATTGCAGACAATCCTGGGCGGTAGGACAGCGCACAGTGGGGCGAAAAACCCGAATTTTGGAAACAATTATAAAAACAGGTCAATCTTAATGTATTTGGCCATTCTAAATCGAATGGAATTGGTTTCACGCAGATAGGATCAGCCGTTTTGAAGTTATTTCGATTTTAAGGGGGGAGAGGGAATTATTTTTCAGTTTTTCCTAATTATTCTAAAAACTATAAAAGTTACAGCAAAATGGTTCGAAAACACATGAAATTACTCAAAATTACCTTTGCAATGACATATAATACGACTGAGTTATTTTGATAAATTATACCCTAAACCAAAAAATAAAATTGGATATTATCATTTATTGACATTTACATTTTTTACTGTAACTCTGCAAGAAATGCTAGTTGAGCCAGCATAATTTAGGGAAATATTCTTAATAAAATGTAGTTGATGTTTGCCAAAAATTGAGCTGCTCCGACCAAGGACACGCCTGAGTCGCTTACTAGAACTTGTTCAAGTCAAAACGTCCATAGCTCTTCTCCAGGGGGAAGGGAGGTGGTTAATTTTGGCTGAACGTCAAAACAGAGTCCCTTTATACTCTCCACCAAAAACTAGTTCAATAGGATGAAAACTACGGTTATCTCCGGTTCAAAGGACCCAGCATATTTTACAGTAGATATTCAAAAATCGTGTCTAAAACAGCCAACATGACATAACACAATGGGTGATAAAAGTAGCCTGGGGTTCTATGGGGTTATGAGTCTTACATATTAGTTATCTTGAGACTTTCGGGAATAATGTAGCATACACAGACCCTTGGAGGCACGTGGAGGTAGCTGTTAAAACTCAATGTGAAAAGTCCAGTTTGGGTCAATTTGACCTTCAATAATTAAAATTAAATTTTATTTTTTTTCCGAATTTTTTTTTACTTTTTTTTATGCTAACATATTTATTATAACCTAAAAATTGAATATAAAATCATAAAGCAAAGTTTTATGAGAATTTATCGTCAGCGTTTTCATTGAAACTTGATTATGGAAAAATGTGCAAAAACTGCAAAATCAATTCTCTACACTTTGAGAGCCGCTGATTTCTTACTGTGACAGATATCGGTCCAAAAATTTTTGTAGAAAGAAACTTCAAAATGTTCACTATGCGATGAATCATTCACAAAAGCTCTCCAATAGTATACATTTTTTGAATTTCTGCCTCTACCGCCCCACTGTGCGGCGGCGTGGCGACTCCCGATGAACGGTGACGTGATATTCGAGTGATTTCAGATAACTACGCTCGTACTATTTTCGAAGGATGGATTGTTTGTGCTTTCTTTTGTATCTTTTCAGGTCCAAACAGGGTAGAGATTCGATTCTTTGAATTACTAAAGAGTTGGTTCGAATCCCACTTTGAATTTGTGTGTTGTCTTTACTTACTTTCTTTAACACCAAAAGGAGTGATTCTCGATATTTTTGGAACAAAAAAAAACACAATTTTCACAGGGAAGGAACATGTAACTCTTAAATGAGATTTGTATACCTAACCTCTCTATAGGTGATCATTTACCTTTTTAAGGGCCCCATAGACTCAGCGATTTATCGGCCGATCAAAGCTCATTTCTGTGGAGAAAGCATATTTTTTAGGTTCCACTACCAAATTTGCAAGAGAAAATTAGCTTTCCACAGAAAATGTGCCTTCTCCACAGAAATGAGCTTTGATCGGCCGATAAATCGCTGAGTCTATTTAGCCCTTTACGCTCTAAATTGCATAATAAATTTACCTGCCTACAGTGGGACTCGATTCTGGGATCCTATGATTTGTAGACGAACGCCCTACCTTAACCGGCTTATGGTTAAAAAAACCGTCGGTACTGAAAAAAACATCTGAGTCAGGGAAACCGCTTGTGGTACCGGGTATTGAAAAAAACCGGAAGCCGGTACTGAAATCTCGGTACCGAACAGGCCTAGCCCTACCTACTAAGCCAACCAGACTAACTGATGGAGTTTGAAATTTATACAACATGTGACGTCGCTCTACCGCCAAATTCACTCCGATCGGGGAATATAAAATACTAAAATCGGCTGAAATTAGTCCAATCACAATAACTTGTTTGAACATGTTACGGAATTGATCCGATAGGTGTAATACTCAATACCAAATGGGATATTATTTGCAATGTGTCCGAAAAAGGTTTAAATTTAGGAGTTTCGTCCGTTTTGGATTCTTTTCTAATAAAACCCCTGATGGCGGTGTTATTTTGAGCATGTTTACTCCGAAATAATTTTGCTTTTTTATCCTATCGGATTTTCTCGCTCGAATACCTTGCATTTTTTTGCTGTGTAGGAAATATATAGTGCTTGCAACATTATTACAATCCGAAATTATGCAATGTAACGTTGACTCGAAATTGCCTATAAACGGCTGAGTTTATTTCGATGGACCGCGGACCATAGTTCACACATCAATAAGGAGAGTGTTAAAAAATATGTTTAAGGGCTGCCTCTGATCGCCCTGACAAAGAATCGAAGACCACAATTGCGAATAGCAGTAAATCCATCTTTGAAGTTAACGAAGTCATATCAAAAACCATTACGGAATAGTTTTGATCGGCTGCAAATAATAAGCTTGTATTTTCTCGGCACTAAAAAAGGTTTGAGCTTTCCTAATTATTTAATTGTAGTAAGTTGAACATTCGGAGTATCAAGTTGGCTAAGCATGTTCAAAAAAGATCGGATAGGTATAAATGTGGTATCAATTGGAAGGGAATAAGGATTGCTATATTCATTCTTTCGAATTGAGCTAACGAAAAACGCGACAAATCATTAGTAATTAACGGTTAACTATTCGGTTCTAGTCCTGACTATGACCACCAGATGGCCAAGCGGACGTTTTCGTAGACTCAAATCAGATCAAGCTTTAATTGAATCACACTCTGATGTTAAATGATCAAAAAGTGTGTCTAATGAAAGGGTTTGTTGAGAACAGCACATTTGACAAGTTTCGGGCAAATTTCATCCATCGGAAGCCGTATGATAAATATTATTCCTATTATTTTCAAATTTTTACAAAATTTAACGTAATAGTTTTATGAGCGAAGCAAGACACAGCCGGATTTATTTTGTATATAATTCAGGGCGTAATGTCCTTTTTACCTTAAAAGTGCGAAAAAATATAATTTCTTTGCCAAAACAACAAATTTTAAATTGACATCAAACGTGTCCTTAGTAGTTAGTTAGGAGTGATAATATATTGATATGATAACCGACTGGAGTAAAACTCAATTACCCTATTCAACAAAGGCAAATATTATCATACTTTACCAATGCCAATATTATTTCTATTCTAATGTAATTTCCTTCATTTCGTCCAACTATTGCATATTATGATAATCGAAAGTCAACAGGACATTCTACCAAAAACATAGTTCTTGCCGAATACAATTACTACGGGAAGGATGCATGAATAAAGCGGTTCACTAGCACTGAATGCAATGCATGCAAATCTTCTCTTGTGTCCTTTAGATTTAGTTTGAAAATTAGATGCATACATGTACCTACATTTATATGCATGTATGAAGGCATACATATTGCATTGCAAGCATACGATAAGGTCAAACTGTGTCCACTACTATGTAGTTCCGTCATGATATAATCACTTTAGCTATATTTACTTTGACCGAGGCTATCACATTCAACGGAAAATCCCCCTCGAGAGAGTTTCAGTAGTTGCTTGTCACAGACAGGATATATCCTAAAATCATAATAATATCTTGTTTTGGTAATAATTGTCTAATGTTTTCGTTTGATTATTACAAGAATCGATTAAATGACATTCATTGGTTTAGGTTTTGCCAGTATTAATTTGGTAGTATCCTGATTCCTAATTCGTATTTATATTTTATATTTTTTAAAACGTAGTAGTTTTTCTTATTTTATTAAAAAAAAACACACTGAAAAACTCTCATAAATGTATAAGATATATTTCAAATACCAGTTACAGATTTAATCCACGGACGGACAGATGATACACGTGCATAAACGCCTGGAAATCCGACTTGGGCGCATCCATTTCCGAACGACACAACGCCCACTAACGTTTTTTCATAGGTAAGCGGTCCACCTGAATCTCCTTGACATGCATCCTTACCTCCCTCTGAATATCCAGCACAAATCATTCGATCGGTTATTCCACCGAATTTTTTATATATTCGATTGCATTGATTCTGATTGTATTTGGGCACTTGCACCACTCGAAGCGATGCTGACGATTCGGATGCAGTTTGCGTGTTTCCCCATCCGGATGTTGTAAGAAGCGCCCCGTCTGGAACAGAAGATCCTTGCGCTGGTAATCTCACGGCTCCGAACACTAATCCTGTAGACTGCCAGGCATCTAGTTGGATTAATGAGAAATCGTAGTCTGCATTTTTCGCATTATACCGAGGATGTAGCACAATTCGCCGGACACGTATTAAGACACCACCCTTAGCTTTGAGCAAGGATCCAGCTCGAATAGAGAGCGTCGAAGCGGATAAGCCTACTGTACAGTGGGCTGCAGTTAGGACCCAACCAGTGCTTATCAGTGATCCTCCACAAAAATGATATCCACTTCTTTGTAACGACACTTGATATGGAATTTCACTAATGTTTGATACACTTATTCCGCCAACTATTCTTCCATCGGGTCTTGGTCTGGTCATATAACCGTTTACTTGACATTTCGATAAGTTAAACAATAACGCTAAAATCGTCTGACAAAGGTAGATACGCATTGCAAACTGGATGACGATCTACTAACTACTAGTGAGTAGTTCAAGTAGTATGTTTATTTATATAATGAATACTGAAACAAGTGTTTTAAATTGATCTGAAAAGTTCTTATCAATAATGGTGGGTTAGATAAAAGAGTCATTTGTAGTAAATGCAACAATTATGCACAAAATTGAGATACTTACTATCCGTATTAACTGGCACTTCATTTGTCCAATATGCCACAAAATAACGTCACAAAAATTTCTCATTTTACTCGTTAGCACACGAGACACGGGTTACCCTAGTGGTAGTAATGAGCTGATAAGGAAAAACTTCTTTTATGCAATGAATTAAAGATTTGCGACTCATAACTGCAATTGTCTAGTCTAGTCGATAATTGTTTACCCATGTGTAACTATAAATGGGACCATGGATTGTCATGAACCACCAAAACCAAATTAAAATTCTATAAAGTTTGCCATTATACTATTATATAATTTTGATGATGACTAAGGGCTCATATTATCAGATTTCTATTATCTATCATTAGAATGGAAATTTCGCAAATAAAAAACAGGAAATTCGCATAAACTGAATATTGAAATTATGAATATTAGAAATCCGCATAAAAAATAATTTTGTACACTTTTTTTTTGTTGTTAGACTCTTTATTACTCTGGAAATTCACAGTAACGAGAGTTGAAAACTCGGTACTGCAAAAAGACTTCATGTCTTTAATTTTCGCAACTATTTATTAATACACAGTTCAAAATTTTGGATTTTTTTAATCCATATGTTGTATTACTCTTAATTTTAATCCAAAAATAACTAAAAAGTAATACTTTCATTAGATTATTAACTTTTCAATATAATTTTTACTTAAAATGTAGTTTAAAATGGACTAAAAGCTAAATTGTATCATTAAATACAGAGATAACATTAACTTGTAGTATTCTTGTATTGAAAATTAAGTCATATGTATTTAGAATTAATACTGTTCTTCTCATTTTCATCGGCACTAAAAATTAAACCAACCGATATTAATATTTAAACACACTTGGTTTTACTTTTTAAACCATATTGTATTAAATCAAGAATTTTTTTCCCAATTATAACGGCGTCTGGAAAATATCAGTTTGATAACAATGGAACAAGAGGAAAGTGTCGTTTGTGTCTCCAGTAATTTTTACTTGTGAATTAAAAGTGATAGTTCAAAAAAATACTTTAAAATGGTCAAATATCAGCAAAATAGTTTGGTAACATGGGCGTAGCCAGGGGGGGGGCAGGGAGGGGCGGTCGACCCCCCCCCCCTGGTCGATGAAGATGGTGAAAAAATCCTTATCGATGTAGTAAAAAAAAATCGCTGCACTATACAACATTTTCAAAAAATATGCCTTTTTCGACACTCCAAGTGCTGCCGGAGATGTCATGATCGGGACAGTTTGCAGTCAGGAGGCGCATAGAAATAGATGACAGCGAGTGGCCTCTCGTAACTGACGGAGGCTGCGTACCAGCACACACATTTCACTTGTGAGTGTGCTACTGTGGCTGCGTGGATCCCATATTTCCTGTTTCATTTCATGGTTTCTGAGCTGGAGTACACAATTTCAACCGTTAGATCCCTTCGGGAAGTTAGTGGAATTCAACTTATTTCCATCTGAAAGGGTGATAAATGGTATACAGCTTTGCTAGCCCCGTCGAATCGACTACGCATCATCAAATTTATCCCATTTTTCGTGACAATTCTCATTATTTGGAGCTGAGTTTTCGTACAGCACTTACCGTGCCGATGTACTTGCCGGGTACATTGCGGCTAGACGAAGTAAGCAGGGTAAGATGGATATTTGGAAATTGGTGTCGTCGAAACGACGAAGGATGAACTTTGTGTAACTTTTAGAACTCCAGTATTTCTTACGTATGGTTGTCGATTCGACGATAAGTCTGTGTCCATACAACTAGCTCATAACAAATATGTATATTTTTTCAAAAATTATGGAAAAAATATTTACTAGGACAAAAATAGGACAAATCAGGAAAATGGCTCAAAATTCTTCCTCATTTTAGGAAGATTGCATTTCGAACTCATAAAAATCGGCTCCCTCCATGGCACTCAATGTCAAAATTAGACATCGTACATAGAATTAGAATTAATCAAGGGAACTCGGGGAGAAGATATTCCAAAATTTACTGTAAATAATTCTACAATCCACTGTAAAAACCGCAATAGGTGAAGTGAAAGAAAACCCGTGTTGGGACCCCAAAATGAATCACTGTGCCTTTTGTATATACATGAGCTTTTCATTCATTAAAACCAATTTCCTAGTACGTTTAGAATATATGTATTTTATGATTCGAGCACATTTTTTGAATTATATCAACGTTAAGTTTTTATTTATCTCATTTTTAAATTTAGTGTTTTATATTTCGGGCCAAATAACATTGAATTAAGAAAATTTAATTTGTAAATCAATTTCCGTACAAAATTACTCAAAATCGTCTTTCCATTCTAAATAAACTGATTGAAAACTGATTGAAAATTTGTCAAATTTTATAAATATTTTGAGAAAGGGTGATTTGTATGAAGCGTGAAAGTTGAGGGTCGTCAAATCGACGAAGCCTGACCTTTCCGTACTAAAAATAAGCATGACCTTCCAGGGTTAAGGACCTCATATTTCAGTGTCTTTCAAGTTCTTATTTTTCTTCTCAGTACCGTATAGCCCCTTGTGGGGCCATGGTGCGTTAACTCAGCCGTTTATAGGCAATTTCGAATCAACACTACGTTGCATATCATTTCGGAGTGTATAAATATAATGTTGTAAGCACTATATATTTCCATTCACATGTACGGAAATTTTGGACCACGCCGAGATTCGATCTCCGGACCTCTAGATTACTAGCATCGTAAAGTGCGACTCAAGTTATTAAATCAAAGTCATACCAGCAATAAAATTTAGCCACTGTTAATACTTTGACAAATTTAGAGAAAATCTTATTAAAACCGTTAACCATATTTCAATCAATAAAGGATTTATAAATATTCTGACGATGCTACTTTGCTAAGATGAAAGAGACAGACGAAACAAACTGATTTCGCAAGTGGATGATGCAGTCGGAGATACAAAAATGCACTGAAAATAGACAAACTTCGCTCTAAAAGGCAGATATTGGAGGCCAGTTGAATGTAATCAGAATGCAGAAGAAAATCATTCTCATCTCCATTTTAAAAATTTTACTTTAAAATTAGCAAACAAAAAGAAATAACATGCGTGGCAGTCCACCAGTAAACTAGTTCGAAAACACCATAAAATGAATTCGTTCACGGTGAGTCTGGAATCCATGACCCTCTGCATCAATCCAACCACAAGCCTGGCTACTCTAAAATTTGCTAACAATATTTCTGCGACCTGAAATTTCAGCTTCTAAGAAAATCATGATGTTAAAAAATTTTGGGCTTGCCCCCCCCCCCCCCCCCCCGACCGAAATCCTGGCTACGCCCATGTTTGGTAATTACTTCCAGTGATATAGTGGTATCAAGTGAGTTTTATAGTTTCCTTCATGAGAGTTACAGTGAATTTATAGTGTATTTTTTAAATTAATTTGCAGTTCTCGATAACTGTGAACTTCCTCCAGACGCAACGCACGACCATCAGGAAGTTTAAGTTCCTTTTGAAGATTGACAGGGTTAGGTGAAGGAAAAAATATCAACGCTTGAAGTCGCCCATTCATCGCAGGCAGCAAAATTAATTAATATGTAAAGATATGTCTAACGAATTTAAAAAGTATTCATCATACAGTAAAAGACAAAAGATTTTAGAAACTTGTGGCTCATTTGTCCAACCCAAATCTGCGGGTATTGGTGAAAGATGGGATAAAATTTAATTCAAAGTCCAATTCATATGAAACATGCTATGCAGTGTATTTTAAATTTTACAAGAGCGTAAGTTTTTCTGAAATCTTCAACTCATACCAAATAAAATATATATTGAAAAACAAGCCTTGAAATAATTTAATGGTCTACAATTTATTAAGCCTTTCCATTAGAAAATTATTAACACAAATATATTCATTATAGTGCCATCTCTATTAATTCAGAACTAATATAAGCGTAAATAGTTAACTAAGCCTTTACTCAATTATCTTCTATGAATTTTACAACGTTTGTCAATGTTTTAAAATTAATGGAGTAAATTAAAAGATATATCGTTTTGTTTTTAATCGATTAACTTAATTATTGAATAAATCTTTTTTCTTAAACACTTGGATTTTCATTATTGGAGCAGATAATATCGACGGATTTTAATGTAGTAAGTATAACTGTCAATACATTATGTATTTAAGTTTAAAGTTCTGTATATTATTTTTTAATCTAACATTATATTATAACCTATAATACAAAGGTATTATATTTCAATCGACTATTGGTTTTAAATTTTCAATATATGTAACTGCACTTAAAATCAATATAACCATATATTTTATTTTAACTGACATAATATTAAAATATAATATTTTTACCTATTATATTATAATAATATCTTATATTGAAAATTAATATAGTCTGTATTAGCCATTACAAACTAATACAAGCCTAATATTAAAAAGTAATAAATTTTTGGTGTAGACCTATATACAATATCTCTAAGGTTACTTTTTAAACCAAAATTGTTAACTGTGTAATAATAACCAAAAATTACTCGGTACTCGGTGTATTCGGTCTTTATTTCTTTATTTCCCTCCTTGGGGAAACTAAAAGTATGTAAAATATTTGATTGTGTGCGTTTTCTCAGACAAAGCTTTGAATGTGGTTGTAGTTTCGGTTAGCGATTTCTTGCAGGGATCCTAATACGTAGACCGAATGAAATCGAGTAGGTTTAATTAATTTAAATTAATTTAATTAGTTAAATGTTTTTGTAGCCTGGCTGGTCTAGCGGTTAGTGCGCTAATGATATAAAATAGTTTTAAGTGAAACGCTCAGTTTGACGTCTAAAATTCGACTGCTTTATTCCGTGAACATCACTCTTGATATTTTTATTTAACCGTTATCTAGGGACACGGGAGCGTCCCGCCCGCCAAAGAAAGATGAAAAAATTTAAACAAATGCTAGGTGAGAAGCGACCAAGACTATGTTTACACGACGGAACAAGTACGGGTTTTCGCACCTCTGTAGCTCGGACTCTGGTTGGCCCTGAGTGTTCAAATTTGGTAGGCGTTGTCACTCGCGCCGTCTAGCAAATTTCATGAAGATACAATGAAAAATACCGGAGTTATAAGAGTTTGAAAATCGCATTTTTTCGAAAATCTTGTTCTCGTTGTTCTTTTTGTTCATTGACAGGGCTACAGCCTTGGAGAGAGCATCTCGGGATCCGCTCTCTTTTTCCATAGATAGAGTATGTCGCGAGTGTGTGCATAGGCTATCATTTGCTCCGATCCGTGCAGTAGAAAAAAAGATACAGTAAAAAATGTGAAACTGGATAGAGTTTCCGGCTTGTCTTTTATATGTTTCAAGGGAAATATTTTGCAAAAGAAAAAAAAGAATAGAATCGTATAGTATTGTGATTTGGTAGAATCGTTTAGAACAATCTCTTGTATATGTGCTCCAAAGTTTTCAAGGGTAGAGCGTCTGGAAGAGTAGGCGCAAGAGGTAAAAGTTCATGTTTTGGTTCGTTTTATATACGAGCACGTATACATTCGATATTAATATAATATTGCATGAGCATATGGTGCGGTGCATACGTTGCGTTCTTTCTTGTAAGTACCACTCGGTTTGATCCTGCTGTGGTGGTGCAACCTGGATGTAAGGACATTCTTGCGTTTGCAGTAACGGGAATCGTGTCTTAACCCTTTGGTAGTCCCAATTTGAAACTTAGGAAGTATGGATGTAATTAAGATAACAATAGGGTAACAGATAGGGTTAAGGTTATTGTTAGGTCGCAGTTAGTGTTATGATTATGGTTAAATTTAAGGACAAGTCCTGCGTTAAGGTTGAGTTTAAGGTTTAGACCAAGGTTAAGGTAAGGTTAAAGTTGGGGTTATCATTAAGTTTAATGTGATATTTAAGATATTAAGGCTACCAAGGTTACTAAGGGCTTCCAAGGTCACCAAAGTTATCAAGTGTACTATGGTCACTAGGGTTACCAAGGCGACTAAGGTTATCAAGGGATCTAAGGTTACTAAGAGGGTCATTATTATTATTATTATTCTCAATCAAATTCGTGATCAAATGGCAGTGAATATCGTCTTAACTTCAATAAATTGAACGCATTCAATATCATTTATTGATATGTTGTCTACTTTGTAAATTAAAAACTGCAAAAAAATATGATATCTCACAAAAACAACTCTGTTGTAAAAGGCTTCCGCCAAAGAAAAAGTCGCAGCCGATTGATATAAATACAATCCCGCCAAAATACTCGCATCTTGTCTCAAGGATATGCATATCCAAAAGTGATTGAATTAGTTAATAGCGCTCACCAAACCTACGCGGTGCGGTACCCGTCAGAATCTATGAAATAATTTTCGCCGTGGTAGACCACGCTGATTTTGCCAATTCGCTATATCTCCGAAACCGCGAACTCTACACTGAGAAAAAAAATCCCATTAGACCAATAGGAATTGGCCATTTTATCCCATTAGATTTAGTCAATGGGAAAATCCCATCATTGGGTTAATAGGATACCATTAATTCAATGGGATGGAACATCATTAAAATAATTAGATCGAACTATTAAATCAATGTGATATTATACTATTAATGTTATACGATATCCTATTAATGCAATCATGTTATCCTATTGCCTCAATAAAAGGACATCCCATTAAATTAATATGATTTTCCCATTGAAATTATAGTTTATCCTATCTTATGGATAATGGGGCATCCTATTAAAAAAATATTTTTTTCTTATTGTGACAATAGTTATTTCCTATAGATTTTATAGGATGTCCCTTTGAAAATACCGTTACCTCAATAACAGGACATCCCATTAAATTAATACGCGGTCTTTTGAAATAAAATTTAGGTGAGCAATATTTTTTTCCATCACTGTACATATAAAATGGTAAATAAATACACGGGAGTATGAATATGAAAATCATAATTAAGTCCCGAATTCGCATCTATTTCAAATTTACGAAATAGATGCGAATTTCAGCGAAAATTGCTGTTTTATAAAATAAATGCGAAATCCACCCATTTGTACTTTTTCCACGAAAAAGTTAATTTTCCTTAAAAAAATCAGTCAAGACTGATAAGAGACAATATTTTTCCATCTCAGATTGATTTTTGCATTTAAATTGAATATTTTGCAAAATTTCCAATATTCAGAATTTTTTTATTCGAAATTTAATTTTTTTGCGAATTATCCGTACCTCTAATCATAATGCATAAGCATACGTTTTAAAATATTGGCAACTAACAATGTAAATCTGAATCAATCTTATTAGATAATCCCATTAGTCTAAAATGTACGTCCTATTAGAAATTCAATGGTTTATAATCTCATTAAACCAATAGGATAAAACTATTAACTTGTTTAAAATAGCCGAGGCGAAAAGTTAATAGGAGTCCCATTAACAGGTTATGGGATGTTTTTCTCTGGGTGTACAGAAAAAATGTCTGAGCAGGAATGAAAGGTTCAACTATTTCATCTGACCTGCATAGGTCGAATTCCTAACAGTTATCCAGATATAGCTAATTTAAAAATCAGAAATTTCACATAGAAAACATCCACACAACATAATTGGTATACGTGTATCTATATATGTATTGGCTATATTATCGACACCTTAAAGCACAATAGTGCTAAGTAAATTTTTTTCGATTTTGAGATTTTTGCATCATATTATTCCTTGTCAAGTTCTCCATCTAGTAGTTAATCTTGAAACAACATTTACCCAGCTAAATCCAAGGAAATTAACATTTACAAGAAACGCTATGTCCTAGGTTGATCGAAAAAAATTTGGACAAAAGTGCTAAGTCCAGTCATAGCGCTATTTTGTGCTAAGTCCATACTTGGAACAATTAGAAAGTTAAATTTGTGGTAGTAACTTCCATAAAACGAATGTTTACCATTATGAAACACAAAAAGGATTAGCCAGGGTCGCTGTAGTTTAAAGTAGTTTTCTAATTAACGATCCAATTAGCGGGATTAGTACAGTCATATTAGCATTTCAAATAGAAAAAAATAGGGTAAGGCTAATTCTTGTGTTTTTTGAATCAGTGGGCTCCCAGGAATCTAAAACTCCTTTTGCTAAAAAAAAATTTGATCGGAAAGGTCCCAAAAAGGACAAAAAAGGATACTCTTTAATCCTTGACCGGAGGTCAGCATGTGGGGTATCAGATCAAAGCGGACGTCGAGTACATTACATATCCGGTGTTTGTTTCCTGTTTCAAGGACCCTCAACGGAATAAATCGAGATTAAATGTAAAATTATTGTGTTTTCCGTGTATCTTTCCAAAGCCATAACTACGAAAATAATTCAAGTTGTCACTACGTTTCTCCCTTTTTCGAATTTATAATAGCTAAAGATTCTATCATTAAATTTGCTAAGAAAAAAAATTATCGGAAATCAAAAACAGCAAAAAGGACGAAAAAAGGACACTAATTACAAACCTTGATCGAACGTGGGCATGCGGGGTGTCATATCAAGGAAGACGTCGAGCACATTCCATATCCGGTATTTATTACTTGTTTCAAGGACCCTCACAGGATAAAATTGGGACGTAATGGAAAATTTTCGTGTTTCTCGTATATGTATCTTTCCAAAGCCGTAATTTTTCGTTTGAGCCCGAATTATTCCATTTAGTGTCCTTGAAATAGGAAACAAATACCGGATATGCAATGCACTCGACGTCCTCTTTGATATGACACCCCGCATCCTCACGTTCGATCAAGGTTTGTAATTAGTGTCCTTTAATGTCCTTTTTCAGAGCTTTCCGATAATTCTTTTCTTAGCAAATTGATGTAATTCTATTTGGAGGCCTGAAATGGGATATTTTGACTGCATTAGGATATGGTCTCATTAAGATGTTAAACAAGTGCCCAATTATGGGGATAAAAACCTCTACAGAGCGAGCTGTTGATCTAAGCAGTTTAAATCTTAGAAATTAGATGCGAATAGCAGCTATTTATTTGTTTACGATTTGACGGAATCGACATATCTCGAGATTAAATTGAAGCTGACTGAAATCAAAATCGCGATCCAGGAAAAAAGGACTAATTTGGAAAAGATCTGCCAAATTAAAAAAGTAATGTATAACTACTGATATACGTGCTTAATCCTAATGAGTGTCTTGCGTTTGCATTTCACCAGCACATGCATGCAGAGAGTTGACAATATTCGAGTCTAAGCTAAACTGCATTCAAAAGAAAGGGGATGTCGTTTGTGATTGATTTATGGGATATATGTATGCATTTCTAGTTCATATACCTATTATTATCACTACCACCTGATGAAATTAAAGAATTTGAATCTTTCTCCTAGTTTTCATATCACAATATCATACGATTGCCAGAGAAGCTTAAAGTCCGCCGAGGTTACTCCCAGCCCAAATAGAAATAGGTCCGAATGTACATTTATTAATCAGTTGTTTGAAACGATTTGATTTTGGCAATCTTATTGAATTCACATCTCTAGTCGCAATTCCACTGCAGGAACTTTTGGGCCACACCTAAACATGCACTTGTCCAACGGGCAATGGTTCTGGGCAACACACGTGCGTTTAACTAAAAAATTATATCTTATATCGAAGAATCAAATCAAATTTTGTCGCCGTTGACAAAGAAGCAACGTTTCTTGTGGCATTGGCTTCACCCAATTGAATTACGACTTAAGATGATCCGTGTCATAAAAGTGTGCCTAGTGCCGAGCAATGACAGAACAGTTACATCTCTTTAACCTCACAACTTCTGTAGTAGTAATTGTGATAGCGAGCTTCATAATAGGGCCATGTCCTGTTATGACCCCCAATTAGCTTCCTGTTAAATGACAGTAGTAAGATAGAAAGGAAAACGTCTAATCTTGACCAGATCATCCTTTGGTCATCACGTGATCATTACCACTTTCGGAAAGCATAAGCTGATGAGACACATTTTTTCATGGATACGAACTGGAATACAATAAATTGCTTGCATCTCATGGTATGTACGAATTAAAAATATTCTCACTTCATCCACATTTTACAATATTGTAACGACAATACGAACATTCTTCCGTCGAGTCCATGGTTGGTATAAAATGAAGTGCTCAATAGTGCTAAGTCCGTACTTTCCTCTTTTTTTTCTAGATTTTCCTTCGAAATTATAACGATTGATTGCCAGATTTTAATATAATTATCTTTTTGACAGTGTAACCTGCTTAAAAAGCTAAAAATATTTGCAAAAATTAAGTTATCTAAGATGGGAACAAGGTTTGAAACTTTATTTTCGCGTTTTCTCCAAATGTTGAAAAATAGACTTAGCACTATTGTGCTCTAAGGTATCGTATGCATGTACGCTGTGTCTTATATCTAAAAGAAAATGATTTTTCACAATAAAAATAAAAATTGAAATAAATTAACACATATACCTTATAGCAGTGGTTCCCAATCTTTTTCAGTCCGCGCCCCCCCTTGCCAAATCTGGTGGGACTGACGCCACTCGAGAAAATGTGGCCGAAAACCGAAAACAGATGTGGACAATTTGGACAGAATTCAAGATTAATTTTGTTGTAATATAAATTATGACTAACTCCAATGCACAGATTTGCCTCATTAATAAATCCAGATATGTACCTACTTCAAGCTACCCACAAAATTGTCCAGCCATATCTCAATCCTGCATAGAAAAGCACAATTGTTGGTTAGTGGAGCCCAAGTTTGGAACTTTTGGACTTTTTTGAAAAGTACGCAACGTGAGTTTCGTTGGAAGTTAGGCTATCTCCACGATAGTAACTAGACTTATTTTTAGTGTGGATTTGGACAGCGAAACGCAAGACGCAAATGTTAACTGTAAATTGACTTTTGCCGAAATAATTTATCCTAACACAAGAGATATATTTTTGGCCTAGCGATAAGTAAAGAACTGTTATTACTAGAGCTACCACAATCGGAAGGTGTTCTAATAAATAAATAAAAAGAAAAGAAAATTATTTCCACACGAGTCTAGACGTCAATATCATCAAGTGATTTCGGCCTAAAATATTTCCAGCGTTCTTTTGGGTAGAGGCTCTTAGCTAGAATAAAAATAAATTTATTGTTACAGCGATATATAAGCTGTACTCACGCCCCCCCTTCCCAAACCGTCACGCCTCCCTAGGGGGGCGCGCCCCCCAGTTTGGGAATTCCTGCCTTATAGTAATGAACAAAGACAATATCAAACTAGGGGGCTTCGCCCCCTGCTCGCTACGCTCGCCAACCCCCGGGGGCCGAGGCTAATTTCGGGCGCGGCCGAAATTTGGATACCCTTCGCTCTCCTTGGGCTAAAAGTTTTTTCGGGCGTACCTATGACTTGTATTTAATCCCCCTCCTCATTCTTTTTCTTCCGTCTTGACAAACGTTTTGGGCTTGGTTGAAGTAAGTGGGCAAATAAAAATATTTACTAGGAAAATTTTATTGCAGTTGCGATAGCATGACTCCACAGAACGATTCCATTCGTTTTTAACTTTTTTGTTGCTTTGGTAAAGACAAATTAATTCAAGGTTTTGTGAAATTGGTGTAAAAAATTTCTCTTAGAAGAACCAAAATGGGGGTTGGGTTTGTTTGGCCACCCCAGGACCCCATGGTCAGATTTGATCAATTCTTAGATATGTTTTGTGTCATCAAGAGAAACACGTTTGTGTGAAATTTTGTTGAAATTGGTGCACAAATAAAAAAGTTTTTCTTAGAAGAACCTAATTTGGGGGTTTAGGTTTGTATGGTAGCCCCATGACCCCATTACCCGATTTGATCCATTCTTAGATATGTTATGTGTCATCAAGAGTAACACATTTGTGTGAAATTTGGTTGAAATTTGTGCACAAATAAAAAAGTTTTTCTTATAAGAACCTAATTTGGGGGGTTAGGTTTGTATGGCAGCCCCATGACCCCATTATCCAATTTGATCAGTTCTCAGATATGTTTTGTGTCATCGAAAGAAAAACGTTTGTGTGAAATTTGGTTGAAATCGATGCACAAACAAAAAAGTTTTTCTCAGAAGAACCTAATTTGGGGGGTTGGGTTTGTATGGCAGCCCCATGACCCCATGACCCCATGGTCCGATTTGATCGATTCTCACATATGTTGTGTTTCATCAATATAAATACATTTGTGTGGAATTTGGTTGAAATCGGTGCACAAATAAAAAAGTTTTTCGTAGAAGAATCTAATTTGGGGGGGTTAGGTTTGTATGGCAGCCCCATGAACCCATGGTCCGATTTTACCGATTCAAACATACAAACTAAATAAAATAAATAACAGGCGCGACAAACCGCAGGATGTGTTAGTGACATTCTATTTCCAAGATCTTATCTGCTTTTTTTGTTGAGGTAATGAGATCAGCATTTCGCTCAGCAGTGGTATTTATCCCCATAAATGGGTACGCGTTTAACATCTGAGTGAGATCATAGTCCGTCACAAGCTCGTGAGTTCGAAAAACACCATGATCCACGGTGAGATTCGAACTCATGACCCTGTGCACCGAAGGTGTGCGCACTAACCGCTAGACCAGCAAGACTACGAAAACATACAAACTGCCTGCAGCAAAAAGAAGCATTTGGGCAAAATTTCAGCTTCATAGCTTTTAAATTGGCCGAGTAAAACGCGTAGCAACAGACGGACAGACGGACAGACAGACAGACGGACATCACCCAATCGACTCCCCATGTTATGCTAATCATATATGTATACTTATTATATGGTCGGAGATGCTTCCTTCAATGCGTTACAAACTTCATGACAAAGTTAATATACCCTTCGATGACTCTACGAGCGAAGGGTATAAAAAAGTAGTGCGGATCACAGGCTACGTCTGATAGAGGTATATGGTTTGCGAAACACAGTTACTCACACCAGGAGGTAATTCTTTAAGGTAAGTTTTCCTCGGCACGGCCCCAGCGGCTCGCCAATTGCATATAAAAACTCGTTTTTAGTTGATAATCGCTTGGCATAGCTCCACAATGAAAATTATCGTCGAATGAACCGCGTATATAATGTATATAATGCCCGAATGAGTGGTGAACGTGGTGAACTCGCTTGTTTGTAGGCTTCGGGCGACGGCTGCTTGGGGTAGGGTAGATGTTTCGCACAACGATCGTATTTGTTCGGCCGATATACGAATAGCATTTATGTATATAGAAAGTAGTCGCGCGGCTCTTGTTGTACATAATGGATGCACGAATGGTGAACGTGGTGCACTTGCTTATTGTTGGGCTTCGGGCGACGGCTGCTTGGGGTAGGGAATTTGCTCTGTAGCCGCTGGAGTCGCTAGAGTCGCCGCGGTCGCGTCAAGGACATCGTACCTTTACCCCATTACCAGTAACAAATCGGTGAACGAATAGAAGAAAACCAGACAGTCAGGGTGGATACGGCTGCTGAGTTACTTATAACGTTTTATTTGCGATTATACGTCCACTGGAAGTACCTGTGACCCAACGGGTTAAAATCGCCCATCGAAAAAAGTTTCTAGGTATTTGTAGAATTCATCCTTAACCGCGTCTTTTCTAACTTCAGTATGGTGGCATGTGCATTGATGCGCCAACTTTTGACTGATGCTACTTCTTTACTTGAACCAAACAGAAGCCAACGAATTTCCAAACAATTACATAATGTGGTGTGTGTGTGGTTTTCCGCATAAGCTCTATGGAAATCACAGCTTAACGTAACGAGGGCGAAGCTTCTCATGCGAAAAAACTGCTCTAATTGCCTAAGGGTGCAATAGGAGGTAAATTCGGCCCTGAATGGTTTCACCCTTTTTCGGGCTCTTACTCCATTAGGTTTTTTTGCTATACTAAGGACGCTTTTATGTTTGGCAATGGCTATGACTGTTCTCCAATAACTTAATACCCACTCTATAAAATTATAAAAAAATAACACCAATAAAACACATTTCATTATATTTTATGAATTGTATCTGTTTTTATTTATTTTGTTCTGTTTCCATTAATAACTTAAATATTACGTAGATATATATGTACGTCATCATGTAGTAAAGCATCTTCTTTTATAGTTTCATGTATATATAACATTTTATTTTTTTGTATATATGTGTCTATACAATAATATAATAATATGTATTTATGTAGTATAATTTTGTTATGAGCAATTTGGTTTTTAAATTTAATTTGCGTCGATATTATGAGCGCTAGCAACATTTATAACTATAGTTTCAATTTATTGATTGATTTTATTTTTATTGGTAAATAATTTCATATTAAATCATTGTTATGTAGTACATAGTATGTATTTAGAATATTGATCCTACTATTTGTTTAATATTTCAGTTTTTAGCTATGGAAATATGTGTTTAATGAAAATTAAGCTTTACGCATTGTAGTATTTTCAAACAACAAAATTACAGTTTAAATTGCTGACTATAATGCTTCCATATCTGTCAAGCTAATAGATTGTTTACAGAACACAGTTAGGTAAAACATTTAATGTTCATACTAATGATTTACACAAAACAAACTATTAATTTGTTGGTTTAATTATTTTTTTTTCATTTTATGACTTTTAATTTTTAGTATGCGCAAATGTCAAAATTATCTAAAAATGGATGACACAAATTCAAAAGTCAAATGTCAGATAAAAGGTAATTATTTCATTATGATAAAAGCATTTCTGTGGGTTTCGATTTTATGAGTTTAAATTAAATTTTGCGTAGTTTTCTCAAAAAGTCTTTTGGATCAAGATAATTATTCCCTAAAAGTAAAATTTTTATGATTTTCATGTTAAGCAATTTTTTATCTCTTTTGTTATTTGGATATTTCTTAAATATTTTTTATCTTTTAGTTAAAACCCTGCATGTTTTCCTTTGATTTAAATGTTATTGGTTAGGTTAGCAAATTTTACATACCATTAGCTGTTCATCTTTGCAAAACAAATTCCATATCTAGTACAATATGTAGATCAACATTTTCCATTTATTGAACATAATAAAAGAAAGGTAAAAAAAAGATAAAATCGATAATTTCAAATAAAGTCGACTGTGTGTCGCCAGGGAGCATAAAATCGGTATAACGCTTCAGGCACGAAAAACACAAACGGCAATAAGAAGCCATTGCATTAACACGGGATAAGAAAATGTCAAGAATGGGATTAAACGAACTGATTGATTTGCAAGATTTGTAGCATCATGTCCTTGGCGAATGGCTGGCCAGTTGTATCCTTGGCCATTGCCAATATTACCTGTGCCACCAACACTGCTCGTGACACTTCCACCGTTTACGGACTTATCAAGGGATGATTTGTGCTCTGATAATCCAACGTCGTTTAAGTTGGATTGATATCGAGAATCTATAAATATTAGATAGGAGATAAATGTAAGTGAGTGAGAGAGAGAAGTGTCTGGAGATGTCAGTGGGGCAGATTTTGTTTTAGACTGTTGTCGCCGTGTAAAGGCCTGAATAGAGATCGGGCGGAATGAAAATGAAATTTTTGTCCGCGGCGATTTTCTCAATGAAAATGCATACTTACTGTCGTGGAATATGTGGTAAATGATGGGTAATTCCATAAACTAAAATCCGAGAATGGTTTCACAATTTGTCTCTGCCATTTTATGTGTTATTTTTCGATTCCCCGGTCATTAGATAATTTCCGCGATGAACTCGTCGTGGACAGTGAATCGGTTTGACGTTTGCAAAACTCACCACGCCCGACGGAGAATATGCTACAGAGTCGACTCATTTTCACGTTGAAAATGCATTCGGACAATGGGGAAATTATTTTTTTTAGTTATTTTTAAGATTATGTAGGACGTAAAACGCCTTTGTATCAATTTTCGAAGATAAAATTTTAAATTCACCACGGTTTTTATGCCGGTTCATTACCGTTTCATTTTCATTCCGCTCGAACTCTATCCGGGGCTTAAGACGGAAATTGGATCAAAGTGGATTATAGACGTGTTTGTTGGCTACTTACTTTTGTCGTTAATATTGTTGTGCATTGACTTCGTATGTCCGAAGTTGTCCCAGAGATTGTCGGATGTTTGCGGACCGGACGATGTTGTTGGAGGATTTGATACTGTAAGAAATAGGTAAATAAATATAAATTATTGGTAAGACAGTGTTTAACAAATATTGTTGTTGGGTAATTCTTTTGCGATAAAAATTTTAAAAGTAGAGACCAGAGGGGTTTCAACGTGGTTTCAACAATTCTAGGCTGCGTGAAATCAATAGAGATTTTTTGATATTATCTTTAACGGTAACCTTTACGAGAGAGTTGTCTGTGGGGAATTTGTACATCTTGTAATTTTAAACAAACCACAAAGTCGCCGTGAATATATGAGCCTCTGAGAAAGACACATGAGCTCACATGATGAATTGAATTTTCATGAATATTTCTATGCCTGGGCACCTCTATGGAATTAAAATTTCTTGGCACTTCCACCTAAAATTAAAGACTTTCCACATCAAGTGTGCATTATATCAAATCGTACTATCGATTTTCGTTTCAATTTCAGAGTCTTACAACCAATTTATCGATAAAGAAGAAGAAAGAAAAAAGAAGCTGATGTCTAGACAAGTCCACGCCCCATCACAGTATGCAATAAGCTTGGGGAATGCTATTCGCACTGTACATGGATGATGGGTACATATTACAACGTCAATGATTCTTTTTAAAATTTAGTAGTAGGTGTTTTTTCGGACTAAAATTTCTTAAGTTATTGTTTGGATTTTATTAGTTTGGAGGACAAACCACTGAAAAAGTTACAGAATCGAAAATTGTAGATTCTGTAATTTGTTTTGATGTTTGTGCTCGAAACTAATAAAAATTAATTTGGAGAATGAAAGAACAACTCCGCAAGAAGCAACAACGTTACAACCTTGTAGGTTAGGTTAGGTACAGGGGCCGCCAGGTCTACACCCAGCGCACTTAGACTAAGGTGACCAGCATTCCGAAGACCCAATGCTGTACATACTTGCGAATTTCGGTTTCCAGGCAAATTATTATCAGCCATACCACCCTTCCTCTCTCCCCTTTACGCCAATTTGGAGAAAGAATAATATCTCGCGAAGTGATATCTTTCGTGAAGAGAACTGAGAAAGAATCTTAGCCTATAGTCTGGGAAATATGTGGTGAGCCTTGGGACAGCAAGGTTATGTTGATATTAAACAGGCACCCTAGAGCTCTCAATGTTCTCCTCAGTGGCGTACATAAGGAGGGGGGGGGGGGGGGCGTGGGCCAAGGGGATTGATCCCCGTGGTCACACATATTTTTATACTAAATTATACAGGGTGTCCGGAAACTGCCGCATAAACGCACCGGATTTTGATTCCTCAGTTGATTTCCAGCAAAAAAGTTGTACGGAACATACCCCCTCAGCTTAACCCTTTAGCTGCCACAGGCATTTAAAGATTTTTGAAAAAATCATTTTCTTGCACGACTTAAAGCCTAATTTCTCCAAAGCTAGACCAGCTAGAATACTGAAATAAAATTATTATTACAGCCAACAAATTTACCTGTAAAATAAAACTAACCGCACTAAAATCGGATAAGAGGTTTGGTTTTTACAGAGCTTCAAAGTCAAATTAGCGTGATTTGACCCAAAAACAATCTTTTTTTCCATCTCAATTTTCTCCAACTTTTGCCAAGGTGAGGTGCTTGTACGATTCTTTTAAAAATTGGCGCATAGTCTTACGATCATATCTTTCTTACACCATTTTATTCTAGCTCCATTATTTCTAACAGTTTTAGTACCTTAAGTGCAGAAAACTAGTGTTAATTTTGGCTCGATTTCGACATACTTTGAATAGATTTTACCAATTGCAGATCTTTAGGGGCAGTATGAATTGAATTGTATTGAATAATATTTAAGTGTATTTCACTTTTCTAGCTGGTCTAGCTTTGGAGATATTAGGCTTTAAGTCGTGGAAGAAAATGATTTTTTCAAAAATGTTCAAATGCTTGTGGCAGCTAAAGGGTTAAGCTGAGGGCGTATGTTCCGTACAACTTTTTTGCTGGAAATCAACTGAGGAATCATAATCCGGTGCGTTTATGCGGCAGTTTCCGGACACCCTGTATAAATTTGGTTCATTGCTATTACAATTCGTAATAATATTTACCGAAATGCCATCCATAGGGGGATATCGGAATTAAACCTTTTTATACCCTTCGCTCATAGAGTAAAAGGGTATATTAAATTTGTCATGAAGTTTGTAACGCATTGAAGAAAGCATCTCCGACCATATATATGACGAGATGAGTCCATTGGACGATGTCCGTCTGTCTGTCTGTCCGTCTGTCCGTCTGTTGCGCGTTTTTCTCGGCCACTATAAAAGCTACGGAGCTGAAATTTTGCACACGAGCTTATTATTGTTGCAGGCTATTTGTATGTTTGAATCAACGAAATTGGATCACTGGGTCATAGGGCTGCCATACAAACCTAACCCCCAAATTAGGTTCTACTAAGAAACACTTTTTTATTTGTACATCTATTTCAACCAAATTACACACAAATGTGTTTCTATTGATGACACAAAACATATCTAAGAATTGATCAAATCTGATCATGGGGTCATGGAGTAGCCATACAAACCCAACCCCCCATTTTGGTTCTTCTAAGAAAATTTTTTTGCACCAATTTCACAAAACCTTGAATTAATGTGTCTTTATCAAAGCAACAAAAAAGTTAAAAACGAATGGAATCGTACTGTGGGGTCATGCTCCCGCAACCCCAATAAAATTTTCTGGGTAAATATTTTTATTTGCCCACTTATTTCAACCAAGCCCAAAACGTTTGTCAGGACGGAAGAAAAAGAATGTGGAGGGGGATTAACTACAAGTCATAGGTACGCCCGAAAAAAACTTTTGGCCCAAGGAGAGCGAAGGGTATCCAAATTTCGGCCGCGCCCGAAATTAGTTTCGGCCTCCGGGGTTGGCGAGAGTAGCGAGCAGGGGGCGAAGCCCCCTAGTTATAGTTTTTTTTTTAATTTCATAATAATTGTTACTGCCTTGGCTAGAATTTGGACAATTCCGAGCGTATACTGGCATACATGAGTTTTGGATTTCTTCAAGCGTTGTCTTTCAGATTGTGTGACCGCCACAGAAACAGATTAGGTGGAATTCACTAGGGAAATTTGGCATTTTAGCGAAAATCAGTATTGTGGAATATCTAGTGATACTCGTACAATAGGCTTTGATTGGCATTACGGCACATACAGGACTAATTTGCTTGAACAATGTTCACAACAAATCGCAACCATCTCATTTGCTCATATGCCGGACCATCGTTCGGTATTACTTCACAGAGGCGGCCTCAACGTATATTCACGTCCTGTTTCCTCGCTCTGCCGAATGTTATTGTAAGCTGCAGACAGATTTGTAACATATGCGCTCCAAACCATCAATTTTAAGTTCACCCCATAACCTTCGATCATCGATCTTTCAAGGTGTAGAGCGTATTCTACGCACTCATAATCTTTAGGCGATTCTATATAATCTTCTCAGTTATTCCTTACTATGTATCGTCGCCTGATGGAATTAAACCCCCGCGTATTATTCGGGAGTCGCTAGTCCAACCTCGATTAAGTAGGTACACCAACATTAAGGTGGTGTTAATGAAAACTCTAGTGGGGGGGGGGGGGGGGTCTAGTGCCACGTTGTTCGACGTGCAATATTTGCTTCGCTGCTTTAAACCTATTCCTCAGGAATCTCAGCCTTAAAACGACAACCCATTTTGGATTTCTTTTGTTCTGAAAAAAAAAACCCTGACCACCGATCTCATTCCCCTCCGAAAAGCTATCTCCGCCACTGGTTCTCCTTGACGAAAAACCATCAGCAGGTGAAACACAAACGTGTGTTTTAACACGAAAAGCTATAACAAGAAAGAGTACTGGAAATAAGAATAAACGTATACAAAACAAAAGATATATTTCAGAAATTTAAGATTTCTGTAAGTTGGACAGTCGTATTGTGGCTTTTTTAATGCCCGCAAAGTAACTACTGATTTAAACGCTTAGAAAACACAAATGTGCGATTTTGGCAACTGTAACTTCCGAACGCGGATAGGAAGGACCTTGAAACTTGGATGAAATTTTCGTCAAGTATCTCTAAAAGAGTCCAGTTCAGTAAAGAAATTTCGGTCGGTTTCGAATTATAGAAAAGTAATGATTAAAAACATAGTGCGATTATATCGCTTTACAGCTAGAGCCTTGACATTTTTTATCAAATATGAACAGTACGGTGCTCTACCAGTTATCTAAATTTCAAAGTTTTTCGCTTACGAATCTCTGAGTTATATACAATTTTCGATTAGAAAACTCAAAATTGCGATTTGGGCAGTCGGTAACTTCCGAACGAATATTGGTAGGACCGTGTAATTTGGAGAAAATAAGAGCGCCAACTAGCTCTGCAAGTGTACCAAATTTCAGAGAGATCAGGAAGGGTTCCCGAGTTATCGAAAATGAAGGATTGCCAAAGATAAAAGTGCGTCGTTATCACAACTTCTGCAAAAGTCGTTGTGAGCATTTCGGAGTCTTCTTGCGTGATCCCCAATAGGACAATGTCCCGTTATTGCAAATTGCTTTCTGTCCAAGGAGCATGTTAGAACGGACATTGAACGGGCTTCCAAAATCGCTAAGACCGCTTGGAGAACGCTTCAGAAATTAAGGAGGCGGACAGACAAATTAATATTCAATTATTCCGAGTGAATTCCCATACCAACTCCCGCATCCGTCTTGGAGCCATTAGTGTAGATTGCAATGGATCCACTGACCAGGTGTCTGTACTATCCCAAGATTCCCTTGACGGGATTCAGCGCTCGCCATAGGCCAGTTTCACGTAGGCATAAGACCGTGGATGTAGTCATCCGTTGACCAAAAACGTGCAATGGGAGCAGTCCCAGCACCATATCTAATCCGAATGAAGGTGTAGTGCGAAAAGCTCCTGTTATGAGAAGGGAACTTTGGCCAGCCAATTATAATAGGTAGTGCTGCTGAGTGCCATCCACCCCACACTAACTTCGTAAAGCAAAATAGGCCGCACAATAGAGATCCAATATACAAATTTTGGCTGCAAGCCCCTGGTCTTCCCGATAGCTCTCCTGCACGAGTACAGTGTTACAGTAGCTGTATTCGCCCTTTCTTCGATGTTGAGCTTCCATTTTAATTTCTTATCTAAAATCAGACCAAAAAAACTCAAGTTGAACGCCTCCCAGTCTATGGAGGTTAATAGTAGGAACAGTGTGCCTTCTTGTAAAGAGGACTAATCCCGTTTTAGATGGATTAATTCCGACGCCACTGAGATTTGCCCAATCCATTAGGATAGTTCGGGCCCGCTAAGAGTGTCAGAACACTTGCCTTTAACAGCAATAGTAGTGACTTTGCATCCGATTCCTTCCAACTTCAAAAGCAATTGATTTATCGCTATATTCCAAAGTAGAGGAGAGAGAACCCCTCCGTGTGGGGTACCTCTAGAAACATATCAACAAACAGACGAAGTACCCAAATTACTGTGAATTCGTCTAGAGATAAGTAACATATTCACGAAGATACAGATTGGATCCTCAATCAGTAGATTAAGAAAAGCATCTGTAATCGCTCTGGGTTTAATATTGTTAAAAGTCCCCTCAATATCTAGGAACACCACCATCGTGTATTATTTATGATGAAGGGATGCTTCAATATAACTGACCAGCGAGTGTAAAGTTGTGTCAACCGACCTCCTTTGCCAATATGCATGATGTGACATGGATAATAATAGGTTTGGTGGAATGGTCATCCGTAGATGAATATCAATTAGTCTCTCTAGCTGTTTCAGCATAGTCGATGAAAGGCTGATGGGCCGGAGGTCCTTCGGAACGCAAGCAAACTTCTACCCGTTTAAGAGATAACAGTAACTCCCTCTTCTCTCCAGATAAGAGGAATGTGTACTAAATTCAAGCATGATGTAAGTATGCGCTCAATCCAAGGATACGTAATATCAGGACACTGTCGCACAAGTCCGCAGGTATAATAACATTAGGACCAGCTGATTTAAAGGGATCAAAGCTTGATATCGACATTATCTTCTTCTCTTATCTTCTCACGATTAAGAATGGATGCTGTGTCGCAAGACTCTGGACTTTCCTGAAAATTGATGTCTCGGAAGACCTCTCTATTTGATCACAGAAAGTTCTCCAAGCGCTGCACTTAGCTCCTCTCCGCTCTTTTTTAAAAGAATTGAGATGTCTCTTATAAGATGGCCAATCCTTCTCCTACAAATGACTCTTAGTTGGGAACTCTTCGAACTCCACCGAGTTGGTTTTTTCTTACCTGCATGTGAGATGCCAGAACACGATGCAGTAGTCGCAGCCTTCATAGCATCAGTGACGTGGTTCACCATTTCGTCCAGTTGTTGTCCTTTGCATGGAGTTGGTTGGTTGGTAAAAGTGGTGGCCATGGGCGAGACTTGCCCGGAGCCCAATTAGCACGATAAGCGCCGTTGTGAGACCACAGACATCCGTTAACTGCTTATAGGATGAGGGTTACAGGAAGTATAAATTTGGGCGTAGATGCACCAAAGCGTCCTTTACATGAGTCGAGTAAACGGTAGAGTAGATCGGGACTGTTTTCCAATGTCAAACTTCAAATTCATACAATTTTTCGTTTGGCATTGGAAAAATTCCACTCCACTCCACCATGCACTCGACTCATGTAAACAGGGCTTTAGAGCCATTTAGAGAGGTTAAGGAAGTGAAGCAGCTCGCCGATTTTTGCCTCCGACGCCTCCTCTAGGCTGCCAAAAAACGGACAACCCAGCGCACGGTAACGAGATCTGGCGAAACCTGGGCATTCACATAGGAAATGAAAAAGAGTTTCTCTTTCATTTGTATTATCGCAGCTGCGACAGTGCGAGTTGTGGGGTATACGCAGCCTTGCTGCATGGTCTCCTATTGGCCAATGTCCAGTAATTACCGCTGTAACTCTAGCAATATCTTTTCGCGGTCTGGTCAAGATCTCGGATGTTTTTTTCCGGTCATACGATGGCCATAGTTTCCTTGATATTACGCAAGTTTTACGGCTCCGACAATTAAGATTAGCAACTGCGAGATAATAAAAGGGAGATTTTACTTTTGACTGCTGCCAACGGAATGTTCACGTGCTCCGCATGAGAGCTTTGTAGAGTTGCCCCTATTCTGGCCAATTCATCTGCAGTATGCATGGAGTATATTGAAGCGAAGCCAGGTCTAGGAGAAGAAAAATTCCGAAACCTAGGCAAGTTTGTCTTCCTGCGATTTAAAGTGAGCGGGCCCACATCAGAGCTCGCATCAAGACTGAACTGCAGATACTGATGATCAGAGAAAGAGGGCTCAGCCGACATTCTCACGAATCACGTAGCAGATAAGAATATTTAGTTCTCAGAAGATATTCGAGAAGTAATTCACCTCGGTCGTTTGTGTCCGAGCTGCCCCAGACCACATGATCGGGGTTCTCGAATCAAGACAATATCGTCCATGTCTTGCGATAGACAATAGGTCAAGGCAGCTGACGCTGCCTTTGCATGGTTGAGATTGATCTGCAAAGACCTTACCATTATTATGCTCTCTGAACTCTCTCTGGAAGAGAAAGACGGGTCTCTTCCTCATCCGTATCAGATTGGTGAGATTCCGTTATTGGAAACGGCTGGGACGCAGTATCCAAGGCAGCTAAATCAGAGCATAGGGAGACGCTGTCATCTTCCACAACCTCATCAGCAGACATGGAATCTGCCACAGGAGAACAATCAGTGGCGGAAGGGGCGACATTTATAAGCTGTTCAGTGGGGGTTGATACTGCCCTGTAGTCTTTTTGATATCGCCCTTGTAGACCTTGAGCATATTTTAATGAAACCTAAGCTCACGTGCTCTAAGCTCTAGTGCTACATGGGTGCTTATCACTGCCGTGAGGGCACTAGTGAAAGTCTAGAGACGTCACTATGAGGTTTAATAACAAATGTAACTTAGACCAAGTAGTTTGGTGTACCGCGTAAGAAATACGCAAATTCAACTCACCGCGGCGAAATTACTACCCGAATAAATTCAATAAAACCTTGTACGTCCTTCACGCAGGGGATCCATGAGGCATCTTTTTCACGATGGCAGTTACGCTTTTTTTTATCGTGTGGCGAAAGCTTTGTGAGCAGACTAAAGCGAAGCAGGAGAACATATACTAGCAAACTAGCGTAGTTACATGATCTCTAAACTGGACGGAAGGGAAACAAGGAGCAAATAACTTGGCTACTGACAGTAGAGTCAAGAAACAAAAGAAGAACCGAGTACAGTTCTCTTCAAAAAACCGTGCAGAAAAGCGTAAGACGTGATAAACGCAACAACATTAACGCGTAAGCCGTGCACGCAGAAGAGATGGACTTACCGTGGTGACATCAATCTCAAAAGAGTAGGTATAGAAAAAATATTTGACATAAAATTCTTGTTTATACAGCCATTGTTAACAACTGATATAAATTTCAAAGTCCTGCACATCCTAGTTTGTCCTTAATCAAATATTGCCTATAGGCAAAATTAAAGGTAAATTTATAGAACTTGGCGCAAGCATCTGTTGCCCTACGGTTTTGCATACAAAAATGACAAGACTTAAGTCACTCTACTTTGATGTACATATCTGGTATCGGTGCATCTGGGTCTGAGAACGTGCAGTATAGGAAATCAGTCTTTGTTATACTAACCCTTAGTCCATGCTCCTCCAGAATGGCACACCATCTTGTACAGTTTGCAAGATAACGCTGTTTGGTCTACTGAGGACTATATCATCATCAAACAGAATAAATATTTCTAGGCCGTCATTAATTTCATTCTACTTGTAATTGATGTCTTCTCTAGTCGGTGTAAAAACTGTATATTTAAATCTAAGATGATAAGGTTCCCTGAAGTCATTGGAATGACATGACTTCGACCCAAATTTTGTTTGTACCTAAGTTAATATTTGTGAGTACCGATTATTCAAAAATTCTACTCTAATTAACTAACCCTGCTGCACTCAACTCCCAAAAAGTTGTGAGATAACCCTTTTTATTTTCAACTTCGAACGACAACAATCCTGAGACAAAATCAAATAATGGGCCCTTGTCGGAGTCGCTCTTTCTGTAGAGTCGAAATAGTTAGAAAATGAAAATGGCCAGCCGAAATCTAAGCCGAAATTATAGAAAGTCATTCGGCCTAACGGTACTCTACGGTGCAATGACTATGAAGTCGCCATAGTCCGAATAAGGGACAATACTAAGAGAAAAGACATATTTTATCAAATGGCGCTAAACTACGAAAAAATTATTTAAAAAGCATTGATGCAATGGCAGCTTAAAATGCCACTTTCATTACTGGAAAATGTAACCATCACCCAACTTCCGAAGGCAAACTCAAATGTCCAGTAGGCTGCCTTAGTCCCTTGCAGAACCAGAAACTGGTTGCTCCACTGAATTTGCGGATGACAGTAGTAAATAGAAAAAAATTTACCGTGATCATTTTACCCTTCGCGACGCACGCCCATGGCTTGCGGATTGAGGTCCTATTAATTCCTTTTTGCAGCTAGTGAATTTTTCTTTGGCGTTTTTCAGGGGCGGCGCAGAGATTTAGGGGCCCAAAGCCACATGAAGAGTTTTTCGAACCATACAACGTTTGCGAAAAAAAAAACAATTATTCGATGTAGCAGTGGCGTAACGTCTCCCAATTTTCTTATGTTCGAGATCGAAATGGGGGCCCCTGACGCTCAATTTATTTTCGCCAAAAAAAATTGATAGAACATAACCCACATTTAACCCTTTTGTCGGCACAAAGGTCTGGCCAGACCTTTGGCACTATATTTTGGTCAAAAAAGTATAGAAGATGAAATTGCAGCGACTTCATACTTCATGATATCCTAAAATAATATGTTTAGAAGCATTTTGCAAAAATTTGAAGAAATCGTTTGAAGTTTTGAGCATGTTTTTGATGAAATTCAATTTATAGTGCTTTTTGATACCCAATAGGTCTGGCCAGACCTATAGTTTTTCACCCCATTTTTTTCTGCAGGTTAAACGAGCAAATATGAAATTCTTTTTAAATTCTCCAATTTATGATGTAATAATGTCATTAAAATTCAGTTCACACTACTTAGAAACGACAAAAACTTCTGAGATTTTTCTTCAGGAAGCCGGAAAGTTCGGAAAATAGGTATGCCTAATTTTATTATGTTTTGCAAAATCACCTATTCAACTCAGATTTGATTCTAGGATATTCAAACCAGTTTTATTTCCTTTTTAATAGTAAGGACTTAGTATGAGTGACTTGAGAACGACCGTGTAAATAGAATTGATCAAAAAATTTATAAAAAAGTGAGAATGAAATTATTTTTGCGGTTGAAAATTCCCTATTTCGTTCCACCTGTTTCCCTAAATATGCAGACTAATATCGGGGTAAAATCTACTAACCAAGCACCACATATTTCCCCATAGATATTTGAATTGGAAAATGCGACCAAACTTTATACTAGATATACGCCATGAAAATAAAAAAGCAAAATAGAAGAAAATAAGGGAAAAACATGTTTGTGCAATACCACCTTAAAATATGTCTACTTAAAAACGTTTCCAGTGTATCTGCAAAAATGATGTAAATGCTATTACAGAACCGGTAGAATGATTCTACGGATAAAAATTTCACTTTTTCTAAAAAATACAAATTTTTTCTCAGTAGGTCCAGCCAGACCTATTGGGTATAGAATATGCATATTGAAGTAGGTGCCGACAGAAGGGTTAAAGAAGTCTACATTATAAGCAAAAGCAGTGAACATTATTTAAAAAAAAAAATGTTTTTTTTTTCATTTTTTTTTAGACAAAATTGAATTCAGAATAATAATTAAATAGGATCATCTATTTATCACAAAATCCAAGTGTCGCGGCGAAAGACAACCTGTAGGAGTGTCCATCTACCTCGTAAGAGTCGTTGATCCTAGACTAAAACTGATTACTATAGATCTGTGGATCACATCCACAACCAAGGAAAACTAGATCGACTGAAATAAAATTCATGGTAGAGATGCTCCAAAAGGCAAATAATTTACGTATCTACTAGTTTGTCGACAGACATCTGTTGCTTGATTTCTTGAGTCCCGGTTAAAAAAGGAAAGGTTTTCTCACTTAAACCTTTTTGAATGCTCTTAGTAACTGTGGTTACCCATTCCAATCAATAGGAGATCCATCCTATATCCTTTTTTCGACATTGTGAACATATTTTCCTTCGCTGAGCAATCAATTCGATATTTAAATAATCTCCAATAACTGGATTATGGGCAGCGCCCGCTCTAGCACTTACGCTGTCCCGGGCACAACGGCAAACTGCCGCACCTAAGATTTTTTTTTGAAAATGTTCATGGGATGTGTCGACTTCATTTTACCAGGAAGGATGCAGCAGAGAAACCGGAAAAGAAGAGTCGTATCCAATCCAACTCAACATTTATGCTCATCGAGTGCTGAATGTAGCCTTTTTTATCATTATGAACTTGAGAACGTCAATGTAGACTGTAATTTCCCGAGGAAGACGTATTGTTGATGTAGTATTCGTTAAGAAATGCGCCTAAAAAGATTTAACAAAAAAAAAAAAAAGATGCGCAAACATCGCTCTGTCGTTTTTGTCAGGTAGCCACACATATTACTTTACTAGACGAAACACGTTATTTAAATGTTAGATCAGATCATATAGGACTCCACAACCCAGACGGTTGTGGTACCCAGGTTGTGGTTAGTGGAAAAGTACTCTGCCGATAAAACACTATATTACTGACAAATCCAAAAGGTAATCTAAGGACATCTTACGTCTCTAAGGTTTCAGTAATCCCAATTTGATCCCCCTTTAGTGCCTCAATATCGGCAATCTCACGGAATACTACTGAGTGAAATGAACTGAGACGAGAAACCAGGGTATGTCAAGAAGCAGACTCTAAGTCAACCAATCTTGTTGATAAATCCTGGACAATTGCTCACTTCAGACTCTAGCTTCTTGAAATTTTATCTGTTTCCTAAGGTTCTTAACGACTAGTTGAGGTTACGATACAATAACACAGTTACTTAGAGATCCAAGATCCAAGGTTGAACATACCCAACATTGAATGTTTGCTACTATCCTAGATTCTATAGGTCACTTACGCATTTTTCTGGCATATTAGTAAAAATGCATGTCTTTTGAAAAAACAGTTAACCAAGGATCTATCTAACTATCTGTTATGATTTCGGATTTGGTATTTGATTCATTCGGATTTGGGGGCCCCTTTGGCTTGGGGGCCCGTGTTCCACTGCACACATGGAACACCGTACGTTACGCCACTGCGACGTAGATATTTTTTGGTAGACAAGAAGGAATATACACTTTTCGAAGTCAAAACAAATGCTAAATTTATTTTTCCTCTTTCATCAGGATCCTTAGATAAACAAATTTGATATTGTCCTAAAATCTTTGAAAGTTCATGCTTGTAAAATGTTCTTTGCATGGCTGCGCTATTTGCTGGATTGTAGCCGCGGTTTGTAATCCGACCCACCCTTTTCCTTGCGAAGCACGATATGCGCAAAAAGATTCTTTAGGTTGCTCTGCAAATAAACTATCTTAAAACATTTTTGGTGATAGTACCTTTTCTACACTTTCGGACTAAATTCCAATCCACTTTGTCATGAACTGTTAAACACGAGCAAAATAGTTTGAGAGTGGTACTAAACTAAACTAGTTAGTACGGCCTGTATATGTCGTTGATGACTAAAATATTTTATCTTGCTTGCGGTATATACACGGTCATTAGGGCTGTGATGCGGAGGCCACATTTGGTTTGAAAGGAGTCTTGCCAAGATTCTGTATTGAATTTAATAAGAATTAAAATAGAGCACACTTAAATTTAAAGCTGAAGCAAGTAATAGAGTAAATCAATTTTTTTGGATTCTTCGTTGTGTCAAATTCATATATTTTGACAGAACGAAAAAAATGGATTCGGATTGAACGTGTGTGTGCAGCATTAGGGTAGAGGGCGTTCGTCTTCAAATCATAGGTTCGCGGGATCGAATCCCATTGTAGGCGCAGGTAATTTACTAGGCTTACCAACATCTATAGAGGTTCTTAGCAAAACTATTCTAAGTACGACGTTCTTAATTTTAGTAGAAAGACTGTAACGTCAAAATCATGTTTCAAAAGAGTTAGTTTAAGGTCGATTCACACTTTTTAGTCATCAGTCACAGTCATATCTTACTGAGATATTACCGCCAAAACGGGCGATGTGCCTACACCGCAGGCCAAGCAGCGCGAAGCCATGGAGCGGTATAAAGAACGAGGCAAATAAGAAGAAGAAATTCTCAGTAATTTCCCATACAAATTGACCAGATAGTAAGTCAATCAATTCACTGACAATCTGTCAACTTGTATGGAAAGTAACTGTGCCTGATGACTGATAAGTGTAGATCGACCTTCCAGAGTGCTTTCGATTGATTTTTCTGTTTTTTTTTTCCCACTCAAACAGTTGGCGGGAGGGCCCCGAGTGAAGTTGTTCCGCCACTGGGTCTTTTCTTGTTGCTATCATATTCATATATGTAACACATTAGCCATGTTCGAAAATCACATCATCAATAAAGATAAACTCCCCGTGGCATTAGCACGATTTCATCGTGTCCAAAATTCTAAATTTTGATTCCAGCTCCTGTAATTTCATGTCACAGAATCATAATAAATCATTCCGAATGCTAAAATCTCATTTCCATTCAACATAGGTATTGTATTGGTCACATACCATTCATGTCTGAGTATAATTATTTGCTTCAAACAACACTGAACAATAATGTCGAATCCAACGGTATGCGTGGGAGAAAATGCACATCCGTCCGTCAGTCCATTTTGGTATTCCAGCTTGTTTTGATGGTTCATTTGCCCGCAGCTAATTATTTATTGATTAATATGTTGATTGGGATTGATTTACAGGCCCTGCATATTGAATTTATAATCGCTCTATCAATTTTCCAGCCGTGTCGGTCGCGTCGGGGTTGTTTCTGATTTTCGCATTCATATTCGAAATTTTATGTTCCTCCCTACCTACATGTAGTATGCTGGTCTAGTAAAGCAACAACAGAATAATCTCACAGCAAGCAAGCATTTCCGACACGAATTCGTATGTTCTCGGATGAGGAATGTCTGTCAACCTAACATGCTCATCCATGGACGGATCGAACGTATAGGCCCAGAGAACGTGCATACAGAGTTCAAATTGGATAGGTATCATGTACACCGGGAAATGCCAACCACCCTATTCACCCATTTCCTCTTCCGCATATACAGATACTGACGGGCACGTGTATTTCCGAGCTGCTATACTACCCAGCAAATCGGCGCCCCATTCGCTTTGGCCCCGGTACCGGTACTACCATTACCACCCTTATGCTATTGGAATTGCGGAATTTACTTTGTGTGGCTGTGAATCTGATGAATGGCGAATCAATGACTTAATTGCTGTTTTGGTCTCTGATTCATGACTGTCACGTGCTCGGATTTACTAATCTTTCTAATTGTTCGACATAATTTTGCTCTGACTTTTGAGGTACACATTTAATCCGGCGCAGACTATGAATATGAGAGGGAATAACGTTTCAGTCGAGTGGACGCATCCGGGAGTGTGTGGTTTATCCACAGACCGGGGAGACAGGTGATTGCGAATGGAATTAGCAAAACGGAAGGATGTGATTATCACTGTTGTCGACAATATGACCGTCGTCGGTCGTATGTGTGGACAAAGTTTGGTGTGAATTCGAACGAAACATTTTTTTTTGTATGGGATCTGAATGATAATTAGGATAAGTTTGTTAGATAAAACTTGATGAAATCATATATTTATTTATTCATTGGATAATTATGTAAGAGGATGCATTCTGACGATAATTTTTTGAGAATACAAAAGAGAATAAATCCGTAGGGTCATCCATTTATAAGGCCCCCCCCCCCCATTTTTATTCTTAACTAGGGGGCTTCGCCCCCTGCTCGTCAACCCCCGAGGGCGAGGCTAATTTCCGGCGCGGCCGAAATTTGGATACCCTTCGCTCTCCTTGGGCTCCTTTTGAACTTTTTTGTTGCTTTCGTAAAGACACATTAATTAAAGGTTTTGTGAAATTGGTGCAAAAATGTTTCTTAGAAGAACCAAAATGGGGGTTGAGTTTGTATGGCCACATCATGACCCCATGGTCAAATTTGATCAATTCTTAGATATATTTTGTGTCATCAAGAGAAACACGTTTGTGTGTAAATTTGGTTGAACTTGTGCACAAATAAAAAAAGTTTTTCTTAGAAGAGCCTAATTTTGGGGGGTTAGGTTTGTATGGCAGCCCCATAACCCCGTTATCCGCTTTGATCCATTCTTAGATATGTTTTGTGTCCTCAAGAGAAACACGTTGGTGTGAAATTTGGTTGAAATTGGTGCACAAATAAAAAAGTTTTTCTTAGAAGAACCTAATTTGGGGGGTTAGGTTTGTATGGCAGCCCCATGACCCCATTATCGGATTTGATTCATTCTTAGATATGTTTTGTGTCATCAAGAGAAACACATTTGTGCGAAATTTGGTTGAAATTGGTGCACAAATAAAAAAGTTTTTCCTAGAAGAACTTATATTGGAGGCTCGGTTTGTATGGCAGCCCCATGACCCAGTGATCCAATTTCGGTGATTCAAACATACAAACAGCCTGCAACAATAATAAGCACGTCTGCAAAATTTCAGCTCCGTAGCTTTTACAGTGGCTGAGAAAAACGCGCTGCAACAGACGGACGGACAGACAGACATCGTCCAATCGACTCATCTCGTCATGCTGATCATATATGTATACTTTTCATATGGTCGGAGATGCTTCCTTCAATGCGTTACAAACTTCATGACAAAGTTAATGTACCCTTTCACTCTATGAGCGAAGGGTATAATAAATCAAACACTGTTTAAGATATGTTCTTGCGCTTTTTTATGTTTTGAAACTATACTTCTCTACTTCGGTATTTTACTTCAGTCGAAATAAGACGTAAAATAAAAATTTGCGTTACGGGAGGTACCCTAAGTTTACATCCGATTGAACTAATTTTTGGTGGAGAGTGTCATGGAGCTGTGTCTTGACGCTCAAGGCTCAATCAAATTTCATAGAATCACAACTCTATGTCATAGAGCCGACATTGGACTTCTTCAGGAGCCCTGGGTTCGCGATGAATCCATCAGGGGCTTGTGGAAGTTAGCTTCCACAATAGTAACAACCTGGACCAAGGTAATCCAACGACTTGTATATTAGTGAAGAAAATTGCATTAATGCCTTCATGTGCCCGAAATTTAGTTCGTTCGGTCTAACAGTTGTTAGAATGGAGGTTCCAGGGATGGGCGAGCTGTTTATCCTCTCTGCCTACCTTGTACATCGTCCATGGAAGGTGGGCGCGCCTACAGAATAGCAGGAGCTCCTGGTAACATTCAATACTTCGACAAATTCAACCCTCCTGATAGGGTGCTATGGCTACGCACGACATACTTTGTCGGGAAGCACCGAAATTAATAAGAGCGGTGAGGACCTGTTTCATTTTATACTAAATACTAACCTTATAGTGTGTATTCGGACCATTACGCTATCAGCTCTCAGAAGAAGAATTTTCTTTGTCTTCTTATCGAAACAAGCGACACTTACTGTACCTTCTGCCATATAACGGAAAATATCGAAAACGGACAAGTTCTCCCTATTAGACCGGACAGCAGAACAAGCCGTGTAATACGCGAGACTTTGTTTTTCCAAGCTCGTAAAACAGCGTAGGTTGGGAGGAGGTCTTAGACGTTACACTTCTGTCGGATAACGAAAAATTGAAGGAGGAACAGTGGGTAGTATTCGATCTGAAATCTTTCTCAGACCAAAAGTGGATACTTTTTAATATCAACGTCTCTAGGGAGACTTCGAAGCCTCACAGGAATCCTAAAACGATTACTGGAAAAATTTTAGACAGATTTTTAAGGACAAACTCCCAGGTACTCCATATAGCTGACAGGATCCGGGAAGGAGTTAGACAAGGGAGTTTTGGGGCCTTATAAAAGGCCTTCAATTGTTCACGCCCGCAGTAAGAAAACCCTTCCTCCATGGCGGAACAGGGACCTATCCAAGCTTAGGCAGCTTACTCGCAACATTTTCATTATCTGTAACAAATACCTGGCAGCCATATAAAGACTGTTTGGAAATCTACAAGAAAGCCATCAGGACTGCAAAAACCCAAGCTTGGGACGAGTTTATCCAACTGTTGGATCATTGGTTTTGTTGAGTTAGAGTCGTTTTCATACCAAAGGCAGGTAAATCAGGGCATGAAACCGCGAAGGATTTCAGGCCAATCAGTTTATCTTCTTTTGTCTTCAAAAACATGGGAGCGCATCGTCGACCTCCATATCCGGCAACAGCTTTTGCCGGAAATGGAGGTCGACCAAAAAAATTAGTACTTTTTAGTTTGCAGCTCGCTTACATCAGGGGTAATTCCAAAGAAATGGCCCTCCACAAGGTGGTGCGTAGCATCGAGTGCAGTCTTCTTCTTCCTTGCCTCGTTCTCTATACCGCTCCATGGAGTCGCGTCGCTCGGCCTGTAGTGTAGGCACATCGCCCGTTCGGGCGGTGGATGGATGGATGGATAGGGCGCTATGACGAGTTGGGCTGGTTGCGCCCAATACTGCAGCCTACTGGCTTATTGTATTTCCCATCTAAGCGAGAAAGTTTCAGATTATGAGCTCTGTCCTACGTATGAGGCTAAGAAGAAAGTTAACCAGGTTTACTTTGGGTGCACCCATTCTGGTAGCTTGAGCCACAAAGAAATTTTGTCTCCAGCTCATAAGAGCGGGGCATTCGAAAATAACGTGCGAGGCTGATTCCTCATCTTCGTTACAGAGGCGGCATAGTATGGGTCTTGTGTGTAGATCCCTATTGTATGCAGATGTTTCCGTAGGGTACAATGACCGGTTATAAGGCCTGTCACTGCCCTGCGGTTCGTTTTACTAAGACTGAGGGCTTCGTTGCAGCTGGTATGCCAGTTAGATTGCAGCATACGCTTGCTGTGCCTGAGCCCTTCATCGAGTCTCCGTCGATCTTGGAATTTATCCTCGGTCCATCGTCTAGCAACGGTTCTGGCAGTAGATTTACTGATTCCGATTGCATGTTCAGAACCAGTTAAGGGTATTTCGGAAACCTCTCTTGCAATGGCATCCGCTTTCTCATTTCCTTCGATCCCCTTATGTCACCTTTCACCCATTTGACAGTTTCTTTGTTTCAGGTAGCTAGGTTTTTGAGATTTTATTGGCATTCCCAAACTAATTTAGAGGTTGTTTTGGGACTTGCAATGGCTTTTATAGCAGCATGACTGTCGGAGAGAATATATAGGTCTTATTGGTATATCCCTTTCGAGTACTCTCCCCTGCTGCAAGGTTTATGGCTATAAGTTCTGCCTGGAAGACAGTTGTGTATTGACCTAGGGGTTTGGAGATACTATAGTTGTTGGTCTTAGTATCAACTCCTGCCCCTGTTCCTTCGTCTGTCCTCGACCCATCCGTGTACCACACGATGTGATTTGATAGATGGCTGTCGTTCCATTTACTCCAGTCTTCCCTAACCGTTGAGGTTTGGATGTTGGAGCCGAAGGTGTACATGGCCGGGGTATAGTCGCTGCCAATATCTAGGATTGGGTTTGCAATGATTTCTGTAATCGTACAGTGTCCCACCCTTTGTGGTGTCCACATGTTCGATGATTAGAGTCTGTACGCTGCGAGTCTTGCCTCTTCTGTGATTGTGAGTTTCAGTGGTGGCAGGTCTAGTAGTTTCTCTAGAGTTAAAGTTTGTGCACTGCGCATGGCGTCGGTTATGCTTGCGCAGGCCAGTCTCTGTACAGATCCCAACTTCGCTGCTGCTGTTTTTTGCTTGATTTTAGTCCACCAGACTATCGAGTCATAGGTCAGACGGGGTTTGACCACAGCTTCGTATATCCAGTGTATCATTCGTGGTTTTAACCCCCACGTGTTCCTATTGCTCTTTTAGTTGCATATAGGGTATGTTTGCCTTTTGCAATTGTGTTTTGCAGCTGCTTGTTCCACGTGACTCCCAGATATTTTACCTCCGTGGTAAACTGCAGTTATTGGTTGAATAATGTTGAAGCGTTGAGCCCTTCCAAGTTGTATTTGCGACTGAAGGCTATTAGTGTTGTTTTGGCGGGATTGACCGATAGGCCTACCCTCCTACACCAATCCTCCACTTGGGTTAGAGCTTGTTGCATGAGTTCAGAAAGAACTCCTGGAAATGTTCCCCTTATCAGGATGCTGATGTCATCGGCATATCCGAGTGTATAGAAGCCAGTGTTATTTAGCTGGACCAGTAGGCTGTCCACTATAAAGTTCCACAGGAGCGGTGAAAGTATACTCCCCTGTGGGCAACCTTTGAGGACAGCTGTATACATGGTTTCACCGAATAATTTTGCATGTACTTGTCGTCCTTGAAGCATTGATTTTATCCATCGATATAGGGTGTTTTGAACTCCATGACTCGGGGCGCCGTGTACAAGAGATTCAAAGGAAGTGTTGTGTGTTGTATATCTAGGAAGGCGTTCTGGCGGTACTATCTCAGCCTATTTCTACAGGCAGCTCTATCCTGGATCGTGTCACGGCCGAGAGCAACGCATTGTTATTGCTTTTTCATTTGACAAATCCAGGTGTTCTTCGATCTGGCCTTGGGTGCGAGTACAGTCTTCAATACAAACAATCCGCGTTAACCACTTTCCTCGACATAAAGGGAGCTTTCAACAAGGTCCGTATAGAGTCTATTCACAGTGCCCCAACGGAGTCAGAAATGGAAAGGGAGCTCGGCAAATGGATAGTGACTCTACTGAGTAGGGATGTCAAAAACCGGACGGTTAGTCCGAAAACCGGTACTTTCAAAACGGTCAACCGGTTTTTTTTCGGTTTTTTTCGGTTTTTTCCTCCTCCCGGTTTTAATCCGGACAGTTGTTGGTCCACCCGGTTAAAACCGGAAAAAAATTCTTTCAAAATTCATACAATTTTTTATGTATTCTTGATTTTTCAGTCTGCAATTCTATTACTTATCCCCTATGGAGAATTTAGTTTTCAAATTTCAGCCCTTTAATAATTGTCGAACACTCTTCTTTTTGCTATTATTCGTAGAACAATCGCTTGGTCAAGGCAGATATTGTTTATGTTTTTGCTGCGTTTCACATGTATCTTGGTTGTACAACGTGAATGTGTATATTAATATTCGTGTATAGTATATCAACGCATTTCGCGTATCATCGTGTCGCTAAAAGATTTCGTATTCTGCAATAGAAATTAGAATGGCCCCTTTTGCAAATGTTTGGATTTTTTTTTTCAAAAACTAGAAAAATTATGAAATTACATCTGACAATTTTATTTGATTGTCTTTTTTTGTTCAACATGTTTCTATTTTAACCCTAGAGTGGGCGCGTCTTTCCGAGAAACGTCAGTGGGCGCGTGGGGAGCATTTTGCCGCTCCTTTTCAGTGACCATTTTAAGTAGGAATAAGGCAACTGAATTAATTTATTTTCTTCAGATTTAAGTAAAACACAAATAAGCAATGACAAATTAACATATTTTATTGAAATCTATTTTGAGAACTTCGGTTTATAAAAGGTTTTCGAAAACGCAACGCATTTTAATAGACTTTTAATATATTCTACATTATCGTATGTGATTTTCATAAAAAAGGAAATTAACAGCGTTATTATAGTTAGTACAATAAATGCACCATAAAACATACTCAAAATTCCAACTTTGCCAAAAATATGTTTTTTTTATATGAGATATTTTTACCTACGTGAGAAGGCGCGCGATGAGCAAATTGCCGCCTGATGGTAACAACCTCCTTCTCCAGCCCCACTCCGCCCACTGACGACGTACAGACTTTAGGCACGAGTTTTGGATGAAAATAGGGGCAGCTACTGAAAAGCGCAAACTTAACGAATAATTATTTTACGAATTATTAAGGTTTTTTTGGTGAGGGCGGCAAAATGCTCATAGCGCGCCCACTCTAGGGTTAAATTAGCTGTCTTACTACATCATGTACGTGCATTTTAAGTTGATTTTGCATACGATACGAACACCAGCAATACGAGTGTGTAAGCATTTTTTTAGTTAAATTCTAGGCTAATCAATGAAAAGACCCGGTTAACCGCAAAACGGGTACTTGGAGCCTGGGTTAAAATCGGACGGTCTAACCGGCTGTGCAAAAGACCGACAACCGGGTTATGGACCGGTTTTTGACATCCCTACCACTGAGGACTGGAGTAATCCATGCGAATTTGGAAAACAGCCAGCTAACTAAATTCGTTTCCAGAGGTACTCCTCAGGGTGGTATCATCTCTCCATTAATAATCAACAAAATCTAAACTAAACTGGATGAGCAGGGTATAAAGCTTGTTGCGTATGCGAATGATGTAGCGATATTAGAATCAGGAATATGCCTCTCCGTTATCAGTCAGATCATGGGAAGAGTCCTCGGGTTGGTCTGCCACTATGTTAGAAGCTGTGGCCTCGGCATGAACCCAGCGCCCGCTCTAGCACTTACGGCGCCCCGGGCAAGAGCTAAATTTGGCGCCCCTTAGGTACTATATCGGGCAAATTGATAGTAGAGATAGTATGAACCTACTTGTATAGTTGTTGTTGTAGACCTGAATCCAGATTTATTTCTCGACTGATCTGTGATTTTTGCAGCTTTTGGTCGCCTATGACAGCGAGTAGCTCCGAAACGATTCACATTTTGGAACCGGCTCCCGTAGGCACATTTTTATAAAAACAACACAAAATTCATGGTCACAATGGGATTCAAACCAACGCATCAGTACTTCACATAATAGAATCTCTACCCACACTGAGTTCAGTAGCCGAGTAAGCATATATGTATAGTAGAAACAAAAATTCACCACAGTTCAGGTGGCTTTGTGAAGAGTTTGTTCGGAGTTCCAATATAAAAGCTTACCAATATTCCACTAAAACATTTTAGAAAAATCCGCTCTGGAAAATGTTGTGCCAAAGATTGATGTTCATTTGCATTACACTAACCTTTAATACTACTACATTCGATAACTTCTTTACACCCTGCGCAAATAAACAGAACAGATAAAGTTAAATTAGCCGGATCTCTTCTCGAAAGGATTTCTTTAGCGATTTTAACCGACGTCAGAAATGCCTCATCTTCAAAATTATTATTAGAGAATAAAATCACAGCTTGTTAAATCGGGGAACCTATCCCAATCGCGATATTAGCATGTCAGGAAACATATTAGAGAGGAATACTATCGGTGGCTCCATCGTACCTACTTATATTACTCAAACCCAATCCCAATGTCGAACATGTCAAATTCGATGAGCAAGGATGGGAAATTGCAACCCATTGAAATCGAGTTTTCTGAGTCTTCCCTTTCAACATTTTTCTAAATTGCTTTGTGGGAGGATTGTGAATTACAATTTTTCGGTGTTTATCTTCCAACGACTTGAAAAAAGCATGTTTTAATTTCTGAGCGACTGAATAAGTTGTAAAATGTTTTTTGGCATTTAAGTTTGAAAATTGAATAATTAACACTAGTATTGCCTAATCTTCTTCTGCAAGAAGCTATAATTTATGCGTTTTGACACAAGTCGCAACAAATACCTAACGACGAATGATGAAAAAATGTGGGCAAATTGAGGAATTCATGTCTTATGTTCACTTCATGCTATCAATCACAAGTTAAATGTTGAAAGAGGAAACGGAACTTGAAGACAATAGGGAATAGCCAAATCAATGCTATTGAAACTGAAGGAAATCATCCACGCAAAGATCAGGTGAAATGAAGTTGAATTATTGTAATCGAAAATGCTTTTATGTCTCGAGTGTTTATACGATTCCTTATTTCTCAATATGCTATAATGTCGTCTTTTAAATATTTAAAAATTTGGTTGCCCTTCCCTTTAATAGGAATTATGGATAAGTAGGTCTAATTAGAATCCTTTGAAGAAAAGGAACTAACTTTTCAATAGGAACACCAATTTATCACATCATTCTGCAATGAAAAATATTTTTTTTTTGGGGGAGGAATTTTATTATTATATGTATAACTTAGCGAATTGTGCCATTTTGCTTTTCGAAAGCGGAATAGGTGCTAGCATCATAAGCGGAACATTTAGGAAACTTTCTCTAAGCACCTCGTATCGATTGTTGACTTTTTTGATAAATTAAAAAAATGTTCAACAGGTTTTTATAGTTACCTAAAAAAAACCTTAATCTGCCGTCTCGAAAAAAATGCGTATATCGATTGTAAAATGCTTCGGTGCCAGTTTGTTTCCTACCTTGCGGCATTTTGTTTTAACTCATTTTATTTTTATGTAGTTTCTACGTTTTGCTTTCTACTAAATTGATGTTGATGTTAAATTTTTGTCACTCGTTTTTTTTTGTTTTTATTCGAGTGATTGCCAAAAAGCCGCCCCTAGAATTTGGCGCCCCGGGCGACCGCCCGGCTCGCCTCCCCCCCCCCCTAGAGCGGGCGCTGCATGAACCCAGGTAACACAAAACTGAGGCAGTTTACTACAAAAACCAAGCTACTACCTTTGTCTTTTCCAAAACTAAATGGAAAACAACTTACACTATCATCCAGCTCAAAGTATGTGGGAATCGTCTGCCTATCTACTTTTTGTCAAAGAACTAGCGGCATGTAGTGCGGTTGGCTCAAGGAGTGGGGTCGCTGGATTGCCAAACCATATTCTGAAATTCTCATTTAACTGCCACTACATACGATCAGAGCTACAACGGACTATGCCGTGACTACACTAAGCTTCGGAAATATTTTTAATGTCAGATATCCGACTAAATGCGAAAGGAGGAAGAGTTGGGCGACAAGGGATAGCTCCCTTTTCACAGATGTGTCCGAAAGGAACTGTGATGTGGGTGCATTAGTCTTTTGTGGCACACTCAATATCTGTGAATCTTACCTCCCTGATCATGCCAGAACTTTCCAAGCTGAATTGTTTGCAATCATGTCAAGCACTTGGGAACATAGCCATCTGCTCGGATAGTCTGTCGCGAACCACGTAGTAGCATACATACATGTTGTAACCGATTCCACAATGCTGTGGATCCCTCAAAACAGCATATCAAACGAATCGTCACATCGTTTTCATTATAGCGGGTGCAATACTGAAAATTCTGTATGCTTACACACAACCGTTGCACTAAATCCCATTACTTGCATATTACTTGCTGTCCAGAATATGCTAACGCGATTTAATGCAATGCTGTTGCGCTTGCTATAATGAAGACCGGTTCATGGTTCGTTTGAGTTGCTGTTTTGAGTGAGTAGCTGGTTGATTCCAGGAGTGCAATGAACTTTATAATCAACCAGCTGGACGACTCGATGCCGGGATGAGTGTCATCGGTCTATACTGGCGGTTGATTAGAGAGTCACGTTGAAGCCGTGGCACAGTGGGGCGATAGAGGCAAAAATTAAAAAAATGCATACTATTGGAGAGCTTTTGTGAATGATTCATCGCATAGTGAACATTTTGAAGTTTCTTTCTACAAAAAATTTCCGACCGATATCTGTCACAGTAAGAAATCAGCGGCTCTCAAAGTGTAGATAATTGACTTTGCAGTTTTTGCAAATTTTTCCATAATCAAGTTTCAATGAAAACCCTGACTATAAATTCGCATAAAACTTTGTTTTATGATTTTATTTTCAATATTTAGGTTATAATTAATATGTTATGCTAACATATTATGTTAGCATAACAAAAGTAAAAAAAAAAATTGGAAATTTTTTTTATTTAATTTTAATTATTGAAGGTCAAATTGACCCTAACTGGATTTTTCACATTGAGTTTTAACAACTACCACGTGCCTCCAAGCGTCTGTTTATGCTTCATTATTCCAGAAACTCTGAAGATTACTAATATGTAAGAATCATAACCCCATAGAACTCCAGGCTACTTTTATAACCCATTGTGTTATGTCATGTTGGCTGTTTTAGACACGATTTTTGAATATCTACTGTAAAATATGTTGGGTCCTTTGAACCGGAGATAACCGTAATTTTCATCCTATTGAACTAGTTTTTGGTGGAGAGTATAAAGGGACTCTTTCTTGACGTTCAGCCAAAATTTACCACCTCCCTTCCCCCTTGGAGAGGAGCTATGGACGTTTTGACTTGAACAAGTTCCAGCAGGCGAATCAGGCGTGTCCTTGGTCGGAGCAACTCAATTTTTGGCAAATATCAACTTCATTTTATTAAGAATATTTCCCTAAATTATGCTGGCTGAACTAGCATTTCTTGCAGAGTTACAGTAAAAAATGTAAATGTCAAAAAATGCTAATATCCAATTTTATTTTTTGGTTTAGGGTATAATTTATCAAATTAAGTCAATTGTATTATATGTCATTGCAAAGGTAATTTTGAGTAGTTTCATGTGTCCTCGAACCATTTTGCTGTAACTTTTATAGTTTTTCAAATAATTAGGAAAAACTGAAAAACGACCCCCTCTCCCCCTTAAAATCAAAATAACTTCAAAACGGCTGATCCTATCTGCGTGAAACCAATTCCATTCGATTTAGAATGGCTAAATACATTAAGATTGACCTGTTTTTATAATTGTTTCCAAAATTCGGTTTTTTCGCCCCACTGTGCGTGGGTCCGTGAGGACACGCCACGCCGCCGTTGGGGCGTTGGCACCATGGGCGTAGCCAGGGGGGGGGCAGGGAGGGGCGGTCGCCCCCCCCCCTGGTCGATGAAGATGGTAAAAAAATTCTTATCAATGTATTAAAAATATCGCTGCACTATACAACATTTTCAAAAATTTTCTGCTGCGCAGCAACAGATGCTTTTTCTACCACTCAAAGTGCTGCCGGAGAAGCCATGATAGGGACAGTTTGCAGTCAGCAGGCGCATACAAATAGATGACAGCGAGTGGCCTCTCGTAACTGACGGAGACTGCGAACCAGCACACACATTTCACTTGTGAGTGTGCTACTGTTGCTGCGTGGATCCCATATTCCCTGCTTCATTTCATGGCTTCTGAGCTGGAGTACACAATTTAAACCATTAGGTCCCTTCGGGAAGTTAGTGAAATTCAACTTATTTTCATCTGAAAAGGTGATTAGGGACCTTGTATTTCAGTGCCTTTCAAGTTATTTAATCAAAATTTATTTTCTAGCTGAAACATACCACCAATAAAATTTAGCCACTATTAACACTTTGGTAAATTTAGGGGAAATCTTATTAAAACCGTTAACCATATTTCAATCAGTAAAGGATTTATAAATATTCTGACGATACTACTGACGAAACAAACTGATTTCGCAAGTGGAATATACAGTCCGAGATACACAAATTGCACTGAAAATATACAAAATAGAAGGCAGATATTGGAGGCCAGTTCAATGTAATCAGAATGCAGAAGAAAATCATTCTCATCTCCATTTTTTAAATTTGACTCTAAAATTAGCAAAAAAACTAGACCGAGGCTAATTTCGGGCGCGGCCAAAATTTGGATACCCTTCGCTCCTCTCGGGCTATAGGTTTTTTTCGGGCGTACCTACGACTTGTATATACCCCCTCCCCCCTATTATTTTCCTTCTGTCTTCACAAAATTCCGGTTGCGTCGACAAAACAATATATTTGTGTGGGGTTTGGTTGGAATAAGCCGGCAAATAAAAATATTTACTCAGAAAATTTTATTGGGGGATGCGGGAGCATGGTCCCATAGTACGATTCCATTTTTTCGACTGTTTTTGTTGCTTCGATAAAGACACATTAATTCAAGGTTTTGTGAAATTGGTGTAAAAAATGTTTCTTAGAAGAACCAAAATGGGGGGTTGGGTTTGTATGGCCGCCCTATGACCCTATGTTTTTCTTAGAAGAACCTAATTTGGGGAGTTGGGTTTGTGTGGCAGTCCCATGACCCCATTGTCCGATTTTACCGATTCAAACATACAAACTGACTGCAGCAAAAAGAAGAATTTGTACAAAATTTGAGCTTCACAGCTTTTAACCCTTCGTTAGGCGCGCTCCTATTTGTCACGTGGTTAGGCGCACGGGCTACAATTGTAGCCCAAATTAAAAATTATATAATAAATATTGTTCAATTTTAATTTTTTTTCCTGCTCGGTCTGTGGTCTCTTGATTACTATACAGAATAAAAAATATAAAATAAAATCCTTAATTTTCCATTAAAATATATATAATAAAAGAGGGGAAAAATGCCGATTAGTCCTATTTTTAGTCTTTTTTTTCACATTAACTTACTTAGCTGGACAAAATAGTTACTTTTCAAAATGAAAACCACAAAAAAGTTTATATTCTCAGAAATCAACAAAAAATCTTCGAAATGGAACATTGTGGGAGAGAATGCAGTTAAAAATGCAGTTTGTAGAATTCCAAACTTAGCCCATTTTTGGGTACCCAATATTCACAATTTTTTACACAGGGAGTACAGTTTCTTGCTAGAAAGCTAAATATAAAGTGAGCCAAACTGATTGAATTTTTACTCAAAATATTCAGATTAACTGTTCTACGTTAGAATTGATAAAAATTTCATCCTGAAACTAAGTTATGTTAGCAAAGTAACATATTTACGCTGTAAGAACTGACTTTGACTTCGACTTCAGCTTTTCGTTATAATAGTAATCTTATTTTTGTACATTTATCTTGAAACCTTTTTTTTTTTTTTGACAAACATTTGACTGTTGCTATTTTCTACAATGTTTTATAATAATATTTTTATTTTAATGGATATCTATGAGTACCAAAAAAGTAACATGATTGGGCGCGCGGGCTACACTTGTAGCCCAGTGGACTTTGGTCGCAAAAAATATTAAAAATATTCTTATTCGATTAAGAAGCAACATTTTAGCAGCTACTGAGCAGTTCGAATGAATTCGGTTCATATCCTGAAAATTATCGCCATTAAAAAAGTGTGGGCTACAATCGTAGCCCGCGCGCCTAACGAAGGGTTAAATTGGCCGAGTAAAACGCGCCGCAACAGACAGACAGACGAACAGACAGACAGACTGACATGGCCCAATCGACTCCCCAAGTCATGCTGATCATATATGTATATTTTATATGGTCGGAGATGCTTTCTTCTGCTGCGTTACAAACTTCATGACAAAGTTAATATACCCTTTCACTCTATGAGCGGAGGGTATAAAAAAATAACCTGCGTCAATCAGTAAACTAGGGCCACAGATGTGTGAGTGACATCCAACTTCCAAGATCTAAACTGCTGTTTTGTTTAGGTGTTGAGATCAACAGCACGCCCAGCTATGTTGTTTATCCCTATAAATGTTTACAGTCTGAGCGACATCATAGTCCGTCACGTAGATCGAAAAACACCATAAAATGAATTCGTTCACGGTGAGTCTAGAATCCATTATCCTGTGCACCAATCCAACCACTAGCTAGGCTACTCTAAATTTTGCTAACAATATTTCTGCAACCGGAAATTACAACTCCTAAGAAAATCATGATGTTGAAAAAAAAATTTGGGCTTGCCCCCCCCTGACCGAAATCCTGGCTACGCCCATGGTTGGCACCCTGTCGGGTGATTTTTTTTATTGGGCAGACAGTGACATAAGGTGGTGACAATTTTCGAATATTTAGCAGTTATCGTATCGATGGTGGCAATTTTGATTCAGATTGGTGACGCTAACACGTTTGTTTAACTGATAAAGTGAATTATGATAACAAGTGCATAATTGTGTCACTCTATATTGTGAATGCCAGTAATTCGCTATTGGATCAATAGAAATTTAAAATTGTGCGTGTCGAAGAACTGTCGATAATAAATGAACGAAAACAAAAAAAAAACAAAATTAAAGTTATTACATAAAAAACAAAAACCTAAGATAGTGCAACTCGGGCGTAAGAGAGACTTTTTTGTTGCTTCTGAGCCGAAATTATGCAATTTCTTTATGGCGCAGAACATGGCCTGTTTTTACTGTGTGTTATCATTATGGTTACTGGATTGCAGCGACAGTTATATAAAAAAAAACGGGACTACACTCACGAGCAAAAGTTTTGTTCCAAACATCGTTCTGGCAACATTTTTCTTTTCTTTATAATTTGGATGGCGATTATGAATTTTCCACGGAACTATGCATTGCGGAATGAAAGTTGTTTTTTTTTTCTTTTTTCTTAAAAATGGGGAATTTGTTTTGCTCGTTAATTTCTTTATGATCGATTCCTTTTTAGTTTGTTCGATGCACACGATCGATCGTCGGCAACACGGACATGTAAGTATTTTTTTTTTAATTATATATTTTTTATTGTTTTCTCTTAATTATATAATTTAGTTATTGAATTATTGCTATTATTTTTTTAATCATTTGTTTTTCATTACTTTGCGGTATTTCTTTTCTTTTTAATATTTCCTTCGGTTTTAAATTTTTATTTCCCCTACGTTCAATTTGTACATTTTACTTTTATCTGAATTGAATACAAGTATTGTTATATTAACCCATTAATGCCTGATGTTACATATATGTAACAGTAAGACATCCTTCATTTCAAACGGCTGCTAAAGGAATAGGATATCAATTCGGCACTAAAAAGTGTTTTATCCTGTACTAGACAATATTAGCAATACGTAGAAATCAAATTAGCTCAATTTGATTCACTATTGTGGAAGTTATAGAGGTTTCTTTCTGATGGTTTTTTCGATGTTGACGAAAATCGTCACGATGGCAAAAGTAGTAGAGGAATTTTATTTTTATATTTAATTGTATGAAAAAAATTGGGAAAAAAATAATGGTATCTTATTCCATGGTCTTTTTGAGACAATACAAAAAATAAATGAAAAAAATATTGTCCGTAGTTTACGTTTTAAGTACTTTTATAACACTGTTACATATATGTAACATCCGTCCTGATATGGGGAAAATGCACTCCTCGTATAAGAGGTATATGAGTATGTACTTTTTCAGTGTTTTTTTTATTTTATGGATTTTTTCCACTCTTGACGCGGTAGTCCGGATTAATTATAAAAAAAAAAGAATTCCAGATTCCCTAAAAAATCCGGATTAACGAAAATTTCCGGATTTTAACAAGACATTTTTATCTAGGAAAATAGCATAAATAGTCTTCATAAATGTTAAAATTTAATAAAAAAAATTCTATTATTTAGGGTTTTCCTTAAAATTAGTCATGTCACATGATTTTCTAGACCATTGTGTCTTCTTGACTGGCAAATTGAGCGGCCATATTTGGCAAAACATACCAAAAATATTGAGAGTGGGAATTAGAATTGTTCCAGAAATCCGGAATATGGATACAATAGTTGTCCTATGTGGATTAAAATGATAGCCGGATTCAAGGGTATCCGAAGCAAGGAGTCTAGGCTTTATTTTCATGAGGCCAAGGATTAGTTATTCTATTTAATTCTGCTAATATAATATTTTAAAGGATATATTTTGAGCTACGAAAGAAGAAATGGTTTCTAGTGTAGACCAAATTATAGACAAGGAGGAATTATAGGCTCTATATTTAGTCCTTTTTAGACAAATTGGGCGGATGGACAAATTGACAAAAAAATTGAAACAATAATTTTATAATTTACTGGCAAATCTTCCATAATCCTCAAAATCTGTATTGTTAACTACTGTACTTCTATAAACTTTTTTCCTATTCACAAACTATAAAATCTATTAGTTCTGTGGGTGCTCAAGAAACTTCTCAATAAAACAACAACAACTCCACATGCAAAAACAAATATATATTAAAATAAAATAATACAATATTTGACGTAATATTTTTGTAAGGCTGTTCATTTTTCGCACACATTTCGTATTATTTCTACGTTATTGTTGCCTTATCTACATTTCAAACTTCATGTAAAATATCGGCTTTCATAAATTATTCGCTTTATTAAAAAAAATTTACTAAAATGTTTTCTTTTTGAAAAAAAATTTAAAAATATACCTTGAACACACTTTCCCCGTATCATGCCTGATGTTACATATATGTAACACCCTCGAGTACCTCGAGTGCCTGATGTTACATATATGTAACAGTACCGGGAGCCTAAACCCGGCATCCGGGGGAAAAATTTTTTTCTACAAAATGTGTTTTTAGCCATTTTTAGCCGACGTGGAAAATTTCAGCTCAATCGGTAAGATTTTAGGGTCTCGTCGTTAATGGGTTAATTAATTTAATTAATTTTATTTTTCTCTGAATGTGTCCTGAAGGATGGGCACTATCCTTTCCCCACGTTCCCTCCTTTTAATTTTCCCCTAAATTTATGGTGGCTTAGCAAGGACTGTTGCACTCTGGCCCAAAAACCCACGACCATCGCTGGCCTCGCCGGGTCATATGCCACCGGGTCAGTAGTGCTCCAGTTATTTTGTTTTGTTGCAGTGACGGCAGCTCGACATTGAGCCGTGGTCCGCGACAAGTCAAGCTGCTATTATGGCACCGAAATGTGTAGGGATATCTTCCAAGTTTGTGAAGTGCTATAAAGAAACACTGAACAGCCTTCGAGGAAGGCACACAGTATCCCTACGCTGGGTGGTGCCAATGCTAGACGCCGTGTTGGACGACCAAGAAACACGTGGAGAAGATCGGTTAATAGCGAGGCTGCTTCATTAAACAAACAGTGGTCAGACCTAAAGACGATGGCACAGAACAGAACGAGGTGGAAAGTAGGCGTAGTTGATGCCCTATGCCCCACAAGGGGTTAACAGGAACCAGAGAGAGAGAAACATAAAATGCACAGATGAGAAAGCTAAGAGCTCTCTTATCGAAATTTTTCGAAATTTTCAAGACATTTTCTATCTAGAAGATGAACCACTCAGTACAAACAACTTCAATACCCAGAATCTAACAGTAACTGATTCAAACCACACCTACGTTAAAAACTACAGGTTACCTCAAACACAGCAAGAGGAAATTAACCGACAGGTACAAAAACTCCTTGAAGATGACATAATAGAAAATTCAAACAGCCCATATAATTCACCACTACTATTAGTTCCGAAAAAGGGAACTGATAACTCAAAAAAATGGCGTCTAGTAGTAGATTTTAGAAAACTTAATACAAAAATAGTAAATGATAAATTTCCTTTGACGCGACTAGAAGATGTTTTAGATAAAATAGGTAGAGCAAAGTATTTTTCTACCATAGACATGACCAGTTCGTTTCACCAAATCGGTTTAAACAAAAAATCAAGACCCCTGACAGCTTTTTCTACTTCGAACGGGCATTACCATTCAAACGATTGCCATTTGGTTTAAAAATATCATCGAATAGTTTTCAACGTATGTTGACCATTGCACTAACTGGTTTAGATAGTAATGCATTTCTATATGTTGACGATATAATAGTTTTTGGTTGTAGTCTAAATAATCACAATGAAAACCTAATTAAGGTATTCACTAGATTACAAAAATCTAACCTAAAACTCAACCCGGCAAAATGTTGTTTTCTACAACCAGAAGTTGTATATTTGGGACACTTAATCACAAGTAATGGCATAAAAACGGATCCATCAAAATTTGAGGTGATAAGAAAATACCCTACACCTCAAAATGCCGACGAAGTAAGAAGATTTATTGCGTTTTGCAACTACTACCGCAGATTTATTAACAACTTTGCACAAACTGCGAAATGTCTGAATAATCTTCTAAAGAAAAACCAACCTTTCATCTGGTCGGAAGAATGTGAGAAATCATTTACAGAACTTAAGAAAAAAATAATGAGCCCACCTGTCTTACAATAGCCTGATTTTACCAGAACTTTTATTTTAACAACAGATGCATCAGACCTTGCCTTAGGAGCAATTTTATCACAAGGTGAGATAGGAACAGATTTACCAATCTCTTACGCTAGTAAATCTTTGAACAAACATGAGATCAATAAGCCTGTAATTGAAAAAGAACTTTTAGCAATTCACTGGGCCATAAATTTTTATAGACCTTATCTATACGGTCGCAAATTTATTGTTGTAACTGATCATCGACCGTTAGTATCATTATTTTCTCATAAAAATCCATCTTCAAAATTAACAAGGATCAGATTAGATCTTTCGGATTATGATTTTGAAATAGTCTATAAACAGGGAAAAATTAATACGAACGCTGACTTATAAGTGAGGGGGGCGTCAATGGTTGGAGCACTTTAATTTTTACTTCAAATCAAATAAATCTTGTTAGCAATATATGGACAAGATCTTATGATCCTAAGTCTATTTTAGCAAAAGTTACAGGGCGAAATGTAAAACTCAAAAAATGAAAATTTACTATAAAACTTTTGGGTCTAGGGTATAATTTTCTGAAAAATATCAAGAGTGTTTTATATCATCACAAAGGTAATTTTGTGTAGTTTGTTTCGCCTTTTCGAACTTTTTAAGGTCAGACTCATAGTTTTCGAGATATTAGCAAAAAACTCAATTTTCTCCCCTTTGCCACCCCCTCCCCCTTAACCCATGGCGCAAATTAGTGTAACTTTCTTCTGCATATATTGGGCATCGTTTTCAACAATTTGGCATCAACAATTTCTTTTTTTTTGTGTTTGGGTTTTGAGCTATCTGTACTAGACTAATATGAGTTTTTATTATTTTTATTCACTGAACAATTTCGTGCGCTCCTTTTGATTAGAGATACAGACTTTATCCTCTTCTCCAGTATATACGCAAACATACTAAAGCTCGGTCCTTCCACATTAAATTTCCCAATTCACGATAGCATAAATTTCCGTTGTTCGAATCAGCCATAAATTCATTTAACACATCGGGACTTGTTTATTTATGATAATACGAAAGCAGAGAGCACATAAGAGAAAAAGTATTGCCTTACCGTAAATCTATTCAAGCTATTGAAGAAAAAAAGTTCCTGTTGAAAAAGCAAGTTGAATATCGCGAAATAAAATCATTCATGGCTAAACGATCGATTTAAATGCGAATTTCCTTTAATCGATTAGTTTAGCTTCGTCCAATATTTTAAAAGAGCAGCAGGTTAACCGCAAAGTCAGACGAAAACTTAAAACTGAAATGTTAGAAAATTGTAAAATCTCACGTCTTTAATATTCTTAAATGTAGAAAAGCAAAAAACTTAAGGGGTCTGGCATGCACATATTCAAAACATTCATACTCTACAAGGAATTATCACGTGCTTTGTATTTATTTCTATGTGAATGAAACAGTATGGTTTATGGTAATTCATCTCTACTTCAGACAGTCAGAACTTTTGCCGCAATTTTTCTTCGAACTGCTTCCGTGGTTCGTTTTCAACTTTTCAAGAGCCCCAAACCGTTTTTCTACTGTTGTAGCGCAGTTCATGTTTTGTATTGAAACGTATTTTTATTGCCCTTTGGCGTGAGCATGTATGTATTATCGTCTACTTTTTTCGAAGCTTCGACGAGGCTGGAGGCTGCCTAGATAATCCCCAGTTTGCGTGTGAGGATAAAGGGAAATCAGGTGACAGTTTTCGGCATTTAAAATTAAATTGGCAGGATAAGCAACGCGTCGTACACGTGATATTAAGGTGAAACATTGATTTATAGGCAATTATTCTCGATAAAAATAAAAAAATGGGGAGACGTTTAAAATGGAAAATGTTTAAGATATGTTGGAGATAATGACAATTCAGTGCAAAATATCACATTGAGCTTTTTTCAGTAGGACATGATGTGAATGGAAAATAACGTGACTATGGTATCCATGGATTCGGGGCAGATAATGGCCCATTCTCTCAAAACTCTTATCGAATGGTTAGTCTTATCATAGAGAAGATACACACAATTTTCAGAAAGCTTTTCCAGTATATTGAATGGAATTTTTGTTTAATTCGCAAAGTTATGTTATCTTTTGCTCATTTACGCTGTTGTATGAAACTGCGCAATGATTTTTCCAATCTAAGATGATGGCGTAACCAAGCAACATATGGCGTAACAATGCAAAATAAACATTCTCTATGTGATAAGACTAACCAGCCGATAGGTACCATAAGAATAAGAATTTTCTTACCCGACTTAAGCTAGAATAGCGAAACGAGACCGAGGCTAATTTTGGGCGCGGCCGAAATTTGGATACCCTTCGCTCCCCTCGGGCTAAAAGTTTTTTTTTTGGCGTACCTACGACTTGCATTTAATCCGTCCCCCATTATTTTTCTTCTGTCTTCACAAAAGTTCCCTTGCGTCGGCAAAACAATATTTGTGTGGGGTTTGTTCGGAATAAGTGGGCAAATAAAAATATTTACTCAGAAAATTTTATTGTGGAATGCGGGAGCATGACCCCATAGTACGATTCCATTTGTTTTGAACTTTTTAGTTGCTTTGATAAAGATACATTAATCCAAGGTTTTGTGAAATTGGTGTAAAAAATGTTTCTTAGAAGAACCAAAATGAGGGGTTGGGTTTGTATGACAGCCCCGTGATCCCATGGTCTCACTTGATCCACTCTTACATATGTTTTGTGTCATCAATAGAAATACATTTGTGTGAAATTTGGTTAAAATTAGTGCACAAATACAAAAGTTTTTCTAAGAAGAACCTAATTTGGGGGGTTAGGTTTGTATGGCAGCCCAACGACCCCATGGTCCGATTTGGTCCATTCCTACATATATTTTGTGTCAACAGTAGAAATACATTATTGTGTTGGTTGAAATTGATACACAAATAAAAAAGTTTTTCTTTGAAGAACCTAATTTCGGGAGTTGGGTTTGTATGGCAGCCCCATGACCCCATTGCCCAATTTTACCGATTCAAACATACAAACTGCCTGCAGCGAAAATAAGCATTTGTCCAAAATTTCAGCTTCATAGCTTTTAAATTGGCCGAGTAAAACGCGTCGCAACAGACAGACAGACGGACAGACAGACAGACGGACATCGCCCAATCGACTCCCCAAGTCATGCTGATCATATATGTAGACTTTTTATATGGGCAGAGATGCTTCCTTCAATGCGTTACAAACTTCATGACGAAGTTTATATATCGTTTCATTCTATGAGCGAACGGTATAATAAAATTATTATCACAATTAAATGTTGTGATTTGTCTAAAAAAAACACATTATTTTTCCATCTCAATTTTCTCCAATTTATGCCCAGCTGAGCTGTGCATAGTCTTACGATCATATCTTTCTTAAGTCCTTTTCTTCCAGCTCCATTATTTCTAACCGTTCGAATCAGGGCCGGATTTACCATATGGGCAACCTGGGCTACTGCCCGGGGCCGCAGAATTTGAGGGGCGGCAAATTCTTAAATTTTTTCATTGGTCTAAGATTATGGGAAAGATGGATTTTGAAAACTCAAACATAATTGTAGAAAATAATTTGCTTTCTTAATTTATTCTAGTTAGATGTACCTATATATTCGTCTTAGTCCAAAGCGCCTAATCCTAAACCTAAACTCCCCCGCGGACTTGCAGCAATGCTTGGAGATTACTTATCCTTGGATAGTGAACATACTAACAGCCTGCCTTGGTCTAGTGTATATCCCTCGCACATGGAGAGAGGTGCGGGTTACGTTTATCCCGAAGACAGGCAGAAGCTCGCACGCACGACCTAACGATCTTAGGCCAATTAGTCTTACTTCAACTATGCTTAAGTTACTGGAGCGTCTCGTTGATATTCATGTACGAGCTAGCATCCCACCGCATCTTCTTTCAACGGCTCAGCATGCTTATTGCAAAGGAAAGTCAGTGGATACAGCTCTGCACTCATTAGTCAGTTATATCGAAAAGTCGCTTTAGCAAAAGGAATACACAATGGCTGTTTTCTTAGACATTGAAGGCGCTTTTAATAACATCAAACCTAGTACCATTACCGACGCACTTCGAACTCTTCACGTCGAAGGGTCACACTACTAAATACGCTATTAACATCTCGACGAATTCACACCACGCTGGGCTCGTCATCTGCAAGTAGGTATGTGTGCAGGGGTACACAACAAGGAGGTATTTTATCTCCCCTACTCTGGAATATAGCTATTAATCAACTGCTTGTAAATCTCGAGGATATTGGTTGCAAGGTTACGGCATATGCTGATGATGTTGTAATCGCTGTGACAGGTAAGTTTCCGGAAGTACTTAGCGGACTATTGGAGAACGCCTTGTCTATTTTGGAAAACTGGGTAAACCTCAGCGGGGTTGGACTTAATCCAGCTAAAACTGAGTTGATGCTCTTCACTAGAAGACGCACCATTCCTTCTGTTAGCCCTCCCATGCTACGGGATAGGCAACTTACTTTCGCTGAAAAGGCTAAATTTCTTGGATTATTGCTCGATAGAAAGCTTAGCTGGAAACCCAACATTCAAGAGAGGGTGAATAAAGCAACTATAGCACTCTATTCGTGCAGGAAAGCAGTAGGAAAGAACTGGGGCCTGCAACCAAAGGCACTGTATTGGATCTACACTGCTATCGTACGACCGATTCTACTGTACGGCGTTTGCGTATGGTGGTCGGCACTCAGTAAAACTACTTATTATAATTTGCTGGCGAAAGTGCAAAGAATGGCTTCCATTGTTATAACTGGAGCCTTGCGTTCTACACCTTCGGCTGGACTTGACACTGTGCTCAATCTGCTGCCGCTGGATCTACTCGGCCAAAAAATGGCTGCCAACACGGCACTACGCTTACGTGAAACTAGTCAGTGGCAAACACTAGAGTACGGCCACTCAACGATACTTCGAAACTTTAACCTCCCCCTGGAGACTGATTATATTAGTCCCAAGTATGCTTTTGGCAAAAACCACGATTGTTTGATTCCGCCAAAGGATCACTGGGATAACAATGCTCCCCTATCTACAGGGTATTTGGTATTTTATACAGATGGCTCTAAGAGAGATGAAGGAGTTGGTATTGGAGTCCACTCGGATGGACTAGACATTAACTTGGCCCACTGTCTACCCGGCCACTGTAGTGTTCTTCAAGCAGAAATTTCTGCAATAATGAAAACCATAACCTGGTTGGGAAATCATGTAGTCACGATGCGGGATGTCATCATATACACTGACAGTCAGGCTGCAATTCGATCTCTCGAATCTGTGCTGATTACATCGAAAACTGTTGATAGCTGTCGCTCAGCGCTTAGAGTGATGGGTCAATATTTTAACATCGTTCTCTGCTGGATACCAAGTCATAGTGGATTTGAAGGAAACAACTATGCGGACCGTCTCGCTCGTAACACGGTCACTATGACCTTTGAGGCCGACCGCAATAATATAAAATTGCCAATCGCTTCCTGTAAACAGACAATAGAAATAACTGTAATGCACAGGGCTAGTTCAAGGTGGTGTAACGGTACTACATGTGCTACAACAAGATTAATTTGGCCACGACTTGACGTGGCCAGATCAACTAATTTACTGTCAGTAGACAGGAAACATATCGGCAAGGTGGTCGGGATCATAACGGGACACTGTCCTATCGGGGAGCACGCCAGGAGGCTCAGAATTCCCTATAACGACTTCTATCGCAGTTGCGACGACGAAGAAGAGGAAGAAAGTGTTCATCATTTTCTCTGCCAATGCCCGGCCCTGGCCGAGAAACGTAAACGTTTTCTTGGCTCAATGTATTTTCACGATACAGATGATCTGCGTGATGTGAGCCCGCTATTGCTCAACAAATTTATTGCCAGCACGGGCTGGTTTTCAGCTTAGGTGTTAACTGCAAGGTACACTCTGTGGTATCACAATGGACCTACTTTTGGTCTAAGTGCGCTAAGTGTTTTATCACTTGGCGGCCACTATACCTAACCTAACCTAACCTAAACCTAAACTCAAATTTTAATATGATTCCGCCTTCAAAAATTGGGACTTCGCAAAATGTTGCTTTAGTTTAATTAGAATAGGAGTATAAATCATCTTTGAAGCCACATTAATTGATCTAAATACGCGAGTACTTCGCTGCTAGCTCCTGCTTTCCTCTCTCGACCTCTCGATTACCGTAACTCCTAGTGGAGCATGGTGCGTTGATGACTACCGTGTGTAGTCATCAACGTTACAAAGACAACTGAATTGGGAGTGTGATACGGTTGTCAGCCATACCACTTCCTAGTCGCATTGTTAGTAATTCTACGATAAGAATATTTCTTATCGTCTTCTTCTGAATAATAAACTTGCGACGAGTCGTGCCGAGTTTGGAAACTCGTTTCTCTATGAGTGTCTATTTCACAGAGTGGCGACCGAACGATCACGGCCACAGAGCACGACACGAAAGCTCCTGCTTTCAAGCCACTAAAATTGCCCCAGACTTGGAGAAAAAAAAAAAACAAAAATAGTTTTGGTGATAGCGATCCTTTGGAAAGTTAGAAACGCCCCCAAACAAGTAACTCATCTAACAACACATTTTTGCGTGTTCAATTACTTCTTAGATTTGTCCCCACATCAAATTCGCTGGGAAGCAAGGATCAGGTTTCGGAAAAGGTCCAAGTCTCGATATTAGAAATGTGGAATTGGCTATCAACTTTTTGAGTTTCTATTGGGTGAATAGGTTTAAACAAAGTTTGAAGAATTTTTACGGTTAAATTTTCGAATTTGAAATTTTTTGTTCAGAGAAAAACGGAAAATTCCATCGAAAATAAAAAATAATTTAAAATAAAGGGTGGTCCAACTAGAATGTCCGATGTTAATTGAGTGTCACACCTTAACGATAAGTTTCTCGCGCAACTTTTTTAGACATTTCTTTGCTTCAGTGTTTGGCAAATTCAACCATGGAGAAATACACAATTGAGCAGTGCGTTAAGGTCGTTGCAGCCTTTTACGAAAATGGACGTTCAAATCAAAATGCTTATCGTGCACTTTGTGACTTTTTTGGTCAACATAGACCAATTATTTTGTTTCACACATAATTGCCATAGATCCTTTTATCATAATAAAAAAATAGATAATTCTCTAAAAACGTTTTGTTTTATTAACAATTAACTTCGTACATTCACGTTGGACCACCCTCTAGTTGAAATCAGGAAAATCTGGAAGTTTTTAGGCACCGAATGATTTTTGCTGAATAACATCAGTAAGTGCTTTCCCAATACGTTTTCGTTATCTTTATCACCGAAAACAAAATAGGTCAAGGTGTGTTCAAAATTTACCGTAAGCTTTCTTATTTTTGGGTTTATTGGATATGACGTTTTCTGGTTAAATATGATGCTAATATATGAAATTTTATTTGTTGGTGGTAATTCGCAAACTATTTCCGAAACGATCGACAAAGAAAAAAAAATTAGAAAACATGAACGCATTTCTAAAGAAAGTGAAAAGCCGAATGTAATAAGAATTGTACAGTTTTCTATGTTCTCATTCGAGTTTTAATCATTCCTAAAACAATTTTGGGAGGGTCATGAAACACTTAGATTCGTCCCCTGGGAAGCAACATAAAAATTTTTCAAACAAAATACGCTTACTAGTAAAAAAATATGAAAGTTGCAATTTTTACGCCCGCTAACGTTTTGCCTACATTTCCTTTGTGAGGTGACAACTGCTACCTTCAAACTTATCTAGTGGCGGAGGGCGGCAAATTCGTTACTGCCCAGGGGCGCAATAGAGGCTAAATCCGGCCCTGGTTCGAATGTCTTCAGTGCAGAAAACCAGGATTACTTTTGATTCAATTTTGGAATGATTTGCATAAATTGTACCAAATTGCAGAATATTGGGAGCAGTTTGAATGAATTGGACTTAAAATTAACCCTAGTTTTATGCACCTATGGCATTATAAAAAATAATGGAGCTAGAATAAAATGATAAAAAAGATATGATCGTAAGACTATGCGCACATTTGTAAAAGAATCGTACAAGCAGCTCAGCTTGGCAGAAGTTGTCAGAAATTGAGATGGAAAAATAATTTGTGTTGGATACAAATCACAAAAATTTTACTTTGAAACTCTGTAGAGACCTCACCACATATTCGATTCGATTAGTGCAATTAGTTTCATTTTTTAGGTAAATCTGTAGGCAGTGATAATAATTTTATTTCGCTATTCTAGCTTCTCTAATTTGGGAGATATTTAATTCGTACTAGAAAATGATTTTTTTCAAAAATCATCAAATGACTATAGCTGAATATCACACGAGGAATGATTTTCCGGTGCGTTTATGCGGCAGTTTCAGACACCCTGTATATATACGTTGTATAGGTATAATGCAGATATACTTTTAAAAGTTGTCAAAGAAAATTGGATGGCATTGATTTTTGATGAGAATAGAATGGGAACTTAGAAAAAGCATAGTAACCCATGCCATGCGTTAGTCCAGAATGGCTATGTGTTCACACAACCCATATGTGTTTGACTCCAAATTTATTACACTACACCCCACGAAATAATTCAAACGTCAAAATATTGTCGATGCAATTATTAACCCTTCTTCCGTCGCCTACGAGCTATTATGCCTAAGGTGTAGCTGAATTTTCTGTAAAATCAATCTTAATTTTTGAAGAGGTTTAATTTTGGATTTTGAAACAGTTGACATGCTATGTCTTACGATGATGCACCGTTTTTTCGTTTCTTTAGACATAGTTTACATTTCGCCAAACGTTTGATCGCATTTGTAGCCGTCGGTTCCATTGAAATATATGTATATGGAAAGGGTGGAAAATATTGTTGAACGATATTTTTCATCAAGATATAGTACCAATGGTCTGTCTGGATCTATACCCCAACAGAAAGGTTAAATATCACGTTGGCATTTTAAGAAAGTAATAAATATTACGCGGATTTTTATTGTCAATTGTAAACAAAAAATTGACGTTTGAATAAAATGTTCACGCATACTATGAACTGCAATAGTGTGAAAACGGTGCCATTTTTATTTTCTGATGGCCACTCTGGACTAACGCATGGCATGGGTTACTATGCTTTCTCTAAGAATGGGAACAATTAAAACTAAACATACATTCATACATACTTACATATATCGTTCTCTATAATGCCAGAACCGCGAAACTAGAGAAATAGCAATTTTGAGATAACATGAGTTCTAACTATTAAAGCTATGTATGTATAAAGCCAGCGGAATGGCTTTTCATATAAATGTTTATTATACCAGGATCTATTTTGAACTGACGGTATAATATTTTGACATAAATTTATTTGATATAAGAATTCAATGAATACTATAGTTTAAATATTAAACTCTAAAACTTCCCCTCAATGTCTAGTTGTTTCTTCTAATTCACATTTTTCATTTGAAGTAAGTATAGACATTGATTGTGTTTAGGTGAAGGGAGTCTTTTGGTTAAAATAACCGTAGTCATATTGTCTGTACTAACATTAGTAATTCATTTTATACCGTCTTCCAGTGCATTTCTCTACAAAATCATGACGTATGTCTATGTTCGAGAATGAAATATGAAATATATTGAGCAAGCTTTTATGCTCCCAAAGGGCCATATACATATTCAGCTTCTGTCGGAGATAACGCTACAGTTTGTTGCTTTTTTAATTCCCAGGATATAGGATCACAACTTAACGTAGCATATCCTGTAAAAGAACGTCTCTCCATGGCACAGCTTCCCCTAGTACGGGAGCCAGGTACCCAACCACCTTCCTCATAAGGTAACCGGCTGAAAATGTGTACAGACGGTAGTTCATCACCGCTTCTGTTCAAAACTGCTGGTCAGCCCAAAATTTAGCGGTTCCTTGTCTGGGAAATTGCGCAATGTTTGTGCTAATTTTAAGGTTCAATCTTCCTCATAAGGTTTTACCGGTTTTAACCGGTTCAAAGTATTGAAAATACCTTCGTGAAAATGTTTTTTTGATCATACCTGATTAGGTAACCAGGCTGGATTTGTATCCAAATGGCATATCTCAATTCGCCCGTGTCGGGAGTACTGGTCAGCCCAGCCCGAACCGGTCCCTTGATATTAAAAGTAAATTTAAGTTAAAATTGTAAAGCAACAAACACATGAAGCACACTTGAAAAAAAAAAAAAAAAACAAATTTGTTTCTTCGTTATCAGTTACTTTCGCTATTTTCCAAATATGTAATTAAAGCCCAGGAAATTTGAACAAAAATTTGGACAAACTTCGGAAAAATTAGGGGAAACCTGGATTTTTACATGAAAAGAAGGCCCTAAACAAGACTCCAAAAGTTCCCGTTTGTACGAGTGCCGCTAGCGGCGCTACAGAGAAAACCCTCGAAAACACTCTTTTTTCAGAATATCTCGATAACGGTAACGCGTACTGAAAAGTGCTATATGACAAGTTTGTAAATCTTGTGATTTCTGAATAAACTGTCAAAAGTCAGTATTGATTCGCGCACTCCTAACGGTGCCAGAAGGTCAAACGGTATTTTTAACAAGGTTCCATGAAAATCTCTATAACGGTAACTCTGGCAAAAAAATTCACGGTTCTAGAGAAAGTGGTCAAATTTCTTATCTCAACGTGCACCATTAAGACGGGAAAAATGGGATTTTGGGGTTTTTTTTCGTGGATATTGTAATGATTCGAAAAAAATGTACACCTCACCGTTCACCGGGAGGCGGAAAGAAACGTCCCGAGCGAATTCCGAGTGTGTGCGAAAAACGTCCACACACGCGCACCCCCTAACCGGACCGGATAGCCCAACAAGCTAACCATCTACAGGTTGTTTTCGTGTTGTGACTCTTGCTTAAAGCCTAACGCCGCGATATTTATTAAAGTGCACGGTTTTTCCACCCTCATAAACTTGAAAAATTGAAATATCTGTTTTGGGACGTCGCCATTCGATATTGACATTAGACATTCCTTTGTTCCCACTACCACAGTGCTCGTATACGCTTTTTGTTTGATCAAAGTGCAGATTTCTGTCAAAACATCCGAACATTCAATCATAGTGCATTCTTGTCATGAGTTCGTGTAAAGCGCTGACTTGTCTCGACAAGATCAACAAAACACCCGTCATAGCTTGTGCCGTTTGTGACAATCTTTATCACTGCAAGTGTGTTGGCTTTAAAGGCCCTATTGGCGATCTAATACGCGATAAAAAGACCGGCCTTTACTGGTTTTGTGAAAAGTGCAGATCTGTATCGATGGTAACATATGTTACAAAACTGAAAAAAGTTCAATACTTGCTAAAGACGCTAGTATGTGATTTTAAGGTCATTAACACCAAAGTGCTTTCGACTCTGGAGGACGTTAACTCTTTTACTGATGTTTCCACCCTGGACAAGCTGTCCCAGAGTTCATTAAATGTTGTGCAGCACATGTCAGTTACTAATACGTCATCGACTTTGACTGACTATGACCAGGAACTTAATGCACTTCAAGCCAAATACTCGGGCTTCGCCGTTAACGACAACGTCGATGTTTCTATGGAAGCGGATTCGATTGGAATCGTAACTCGCTCCCGGTCACGAGCAGGATCTCACTCCGATGCGCTGGAAGATCGAGCTGTTTCAACGGAATCGATAGCTGTTCGTCTTTGCCCAAAATCAGTAGCAGTTATAGTTGACAATGGTGCAGAAAATAGTGTCGAAAGCACACCTCGCAGTCCGCTTCAACAACAAGTGCCATCCCCCGGACTTTCTGTACCTCTCTTGCCCTCTGTGTCTACGCGTCATCAACATCAGCCCCAACATTTATCGCAATCTTCTGGACCTTCTCAGCCGTCTCCGTCGCATCAGCAACGTTGCTCAACTCAACATCATGAAACTAACACGCAACCACGACAACTTTTGCTATCTGCCTGCCAGCAACAGCTATCGAGATCTCCTGGACTATCTCAACCTGCCCGGTCTTCTGCAGCGTATCAACATCTATCCGCACCTCAACAACAACTTAATGTAGAGCAGCCTGGCTCACAACACCAATCCGCACCTCAACAACAACTTAATGTAGAGCAGCCTGGCTCACAACACCAATGGCAGCATTTGGTATCTTCTGGACCACCTCCGTCGCTGCAGCAACAACAACAACCTGGTTCGCTACAACAACATTCACCTGTAATGAGTCAGCAACAAGAAACACTGATGGTATGTCAATCTCAGCCACAAAATTCGTTTCAGCAACTAGAAACATTGCGAATATGTATTCCACCGAAGGTCTTGTTTCTATCAAGGCTGGCGTACAACACCACAGAGAGTGAAATCAAGCACTACATAATTAATAAATTAGGTTTTGAGCCGGCTATACTTACGTGTAAAAAACTGACCAAGGATAATATCCCGAATATAGTTGTCGCGTCTTTCAAGGTTACAGTTCCTCACGACCTGTTATTACCGTTCGAAGAATCTTTTTGGCCGCATGGAATCCTTCTGAAAGAATTTACACGGAAAAAGGATTTTCCTCGACAACGCCGCAACAACCGTGTGACCTAAAATACAACCTAACTTTGTACTATCAGAATGTTCGTGGTTTAAGGACCAAGCTCTCAGTCTTAAAACTTAATGCTTTAGCATGTTTCCACGACATTGTTTGCCTTTCAGAGACATGGTTGAACTCTTCTTTTCACAGTGGAGAGATCTTGGAGAGCTATAACGTATATCGTTGCGATAGAAATCTAGACCTTCTTAGGAAATCTACAGGGGGTGGTGTCCTTATAGCAGTAAGGAATCACATGGAATGCTCACTGGTATCCTCAACTGTTAACCAGATTTATGATTGTGTAACGGTAAAAATTGCTTTTTCCTCTACCTGCTCCTTGTTAATTACTTGTTTATATGTTCCATGTGGTTCTGCTCTGTCTATTTATGAATCTCTATTTGGTCATTTATCCGACATATGTAATATCATGAGTCCGAACTCTCCTATAATTATTTGTGGTGATTTTAATATTCCTGGGTTAATCTGGCCAAACACCCCCGGCTTTCCTGTGGATGCCGTATCGTCGTCAATTTGCTTGCCATTGACCTCATTTATGAACTTCTGTAATTTATTGCAATTCAACGTGGTTCATAATTTTATGGGCAGAGTTCTCGATCTGGTCTTTAGTAACCTTCCCATATCTTCTCTTTCATCCTCATATGCTACTTCGGGGTATGTTCCGTGCGATGCATATCACCCGGCGTTACTACATGATATTAACATCAGCACACGGCAGCCTCAGCAAATTTCAAAACCCAGTCGGTTGAATTTTCATAAAGCGAATTACGAAGGCATAAATCAGCAATTGTCAATGATTGACTGGAGTCTAACTTTTGATGGCCTTAGTTGTGAATCTTCTGTAGATAGGTTTTATACTATTCTATACAAAATTATTCACGAATTTGTGCCTTTTTCTACTTCAAAACAACGAAGAGGTCCTATATGGTTTACCCCATTAATCTACAAATTAATTCGCCGAAAGAATCGAGCACGATCTCGATATAAGCGCTTTCGGCGGCTATATGATCTCGCATCGTTCCAGAAACTTAGAAAGCAGACTAAGCGCTTGATCAAATCTGCACGTTCTACATACCTCTTAAGTATTGAGAATAGTATAAATCAAAACGAATCGAAGCAATTCTGGTCATATGTTAATAACCTGCGTTCTTCTTCGTCCCGGCCATCATCGATTGTTTATGAAGGAAGCACTGCAAATACGCCATCAGCAAAATCTGAGCTCTTTGCACTATTCTTTTCTAAATCCTTTAGACAGCCATACACATATAACTTCTCTTGATCACCCACAACTAGATGATTCTCCCCTTCCTATGATATCTTCATCGAATGTTTATCATTTGATCTCTGGCCTCAATGTTAGCTCTTCTCCCGGACCTGATGGTATTCCCAACTCCTTTTTGAAAAACACAAACAACTTCATATCTTTTCCTCTTGCTATAATTTTTAACAAAAGTATACAAGAAGGAATCTTTCCTTTTCAATGGAAAACATCCTTTACTGTTCCCATTCCTAAGACCGATGATCTAAAACTCGTCTCAAACTACAGACCTATATCCCTTCTTTCCACTTTCTCAAAACTCTTAGAACGTTTTGTACATAACTATGTGTATGATCATTTTGGACATATCATCTGCTCCAATCAACACGGCTTTTGCAAAAAAAAATCCACTGTCACCAACCTAATTGAATTAGTCAATTTCATCGCCAGATCCTTTGAAACTCACCTTGATGTCCATGTCATTTACACTGACTTTTCGAAAGCCTTTGATTCCGTTAACCACAAAATTTTGCTCGAAAAGCTAATCGCTCTCAACTTTCCTCGGCATCTGATCTCCTGGTTCTCGTCTTATATTCTCCATCGCTCATCCAATGTTGTATTCCAAAACTGTGTTTCGTCTGTTTATCATTCCAGCTCAGGCGTTCCACAAGGATCTTTTCTCGGACCCTTACTATTCTGTTTCTACATAAATGATCTACCCTCTTTACTCAATTGCCGTTGCCTTTTATATGCCGATGACTGTAAACTTATATCTTCTATTTCAGATCCTTTAGATTGCCTAGCCCTTCAATCGGATGTGAATATATTGTATTCGTGGTGCTGTTCAAATGATCTTCCGTTAAATATATCTAAGTGTTCCGTTATGACTTATTCACTTAAAACTGATCCTATTCCTTTTCCATACAAGATCAATTCCACTCCTCTCAATAGAGTTACATCTACCATGGATCTAGGTGTTAAATTTGATGAAAAATTAAAATTCACTGAACATTACACTTATCTCTGTAACAAGGCCTCTAAACTAACAGGTTTTGTCCTGCGTTGCTCTGAGGAATTCCGAACTATTAGAACAGCAGTGAATCTGTATATTTCTTTGGTTCGAAGTACCCTAGAGTATGCGTCTGTGGTATGGTCCCCGCGTACTTATAACTCTCGTACCGACTTAGAGAAAGTTCAACGTAAATTTACACGCTTATTATTATATAAATTTAAAATTCCATATGATTCGTACCCCGAGCGTCTCTCTCTATTAAACTTAATATCTCTTGAAAAAAGGCGTATCTTTCTTGATGAATGTTTTCTGTACAAATTATGCAATGGTCTACTACGATCAGCCGTTTCAAGGGATATTGTGTTTAGATCTAACGCATATAATACTCGTAATTCCTCCGTTTTTGATCCTCCAACTGCCCAATTGTGTGTGTATAAGGATTCACCACTTCTCAGAATGATGAGTAATTACGACAAACTCGAGCTTGGTCCTTTACCATTTTCTCTAGAAATTTTTAAGAAAACCTTACTGCAAAAATTATCTACAACAGAATCCTCCATACTTTTAAATTTGATTGTTTAGATGTATTTTTTTTCTCTTTTGTTTTGTATTAACTGTATATTACTGTAATTTGGGTCTAAGACCTGTTCAGTGTTCTGTAATAAATAAATAAATAAATACCGTCAGGGGAGCACCTAGCCTTTCGGCCTTTATCTCCCGGTCCCTCGAAGTGTTTGAACCTTCGGATTTTTACTTACACGATTTTGTTGCCAGACGGGGATTTCTCCATCCGGCGAATGCACTCACCTTCAGGAACCCAACTCCGGGGTTGCATCACTAGCTGGATGACTTGGGTAAAAGCCTCCAGCCACTACGAAACCAACTCCTTGATGGGAAAGGACCATGGTCCCCTGGGCACACCCATCCCCGTAGTTCACTATTCGCTATATACTTCTCTAGTTCTTGGTTTATGCAACAAGCGTTAATTTAAAAACAAACAAAAATACTTACGAGGCGAAAGACGCATGCTAGGTACGAAAAAAGACGTTTAAGTTCGAAACTTTGAAATGGCGGAAAAATTATTCTCTCAATAACGAAATAAACCAGCTAAACATTGTATTTATGTAGTGTGTAATTCATTGAAAACTAAAGAAAAGCAGTCTCAATTGCGGTTAAGTCCATGTACGGGCCTCAAGGATAACTGGTGATCTCATTATTACTATGGCAGGAAAAGTTCCCTTGGCATGACTGATGATTTTCTTGGCAAATATTGAAAATATAGAATCCCTTTGAAAAGTTAATCGGAGAATACAAGAAGTAAAGCAGTTTTGGCAAAAAGTTTAGAACTTTCCATGGCGATGTCAAAAAGTGTTGACGGTACAAGAAAATTTTTGAGAGATAGTTCTTCTTGTTCCAGACCAAACAATGAAAACTCACTGAATATTCTGTTTTATTTATGAGATCGTAATAAATTTGATTGGAAACTACTCTTATCGTAATATTCTTCATTCAGGAAAAAAAATATATGATATACGCTGCCTTAACTGGCTATTTCCCATGGAGGCGAAAAAATATGGTCTATGGTTTGATTTTCATAGTCTGGTTTCGTTCAAATATACCTCATAACCGTTACAATGAGGCAATTTCCATATAAGAAATGTTAGTTGCGAGTCCTAGAATATTTTGCTGATGAACCCATACACTTTAACCCATATTGTCCGGGGGTAAGAAGGAGTTGTGCTAGTGTTACGAAAATTCGCACAGTAGTTTGGCGTAGGAAGAATATGCAGATTTCGAAGAAATGTATTTTTATTTTTTGTATTTTGGGCTGTGGAGCACGTTGCGAAAACGCAATACTAGGACTTAACGTGTACTTTTTTTGGTCAAAAAAAAGTCTCTTGTATACACTGAAAACGTCTTATTTTTATAAAAAATAGCCTAACATTTAGAAACAAAAGCTATTATTAGCATTATTATGGATTGTTACCATCAATTTAGTCTTCGAAAATAATCGCCAAGTATTCTGATGGAGTCCGCATGGGGATGGATAACCCCCCTCATTCTCTGTGCACCTTCAATTTCCCAGGTTTTTTAGAGTCACCAACCTGTACTACATAGATGCAATGTCCAAACCGGATCGCTCATATCAGATATGTGGAACTCCACCTTAGAATGTTGTTTGGATATAAGGCTGGAGATCCTCCCTCCAGGAGTACTGCCCCTTGCCCTCCCATTTGTAGCAGGTGGTACTATGATAAACCTAACTTCCCAAGGATATATCTAGATTATATTTTACACAAAGTGCAAACTTCACACGCTTTTTGAGGAATATTGCCGTTGAATAGGGTGAAACTTAGAAATGATCATACCGGTGATAATAGGTAGTGGCCGCGTCATAAAACCAAATAAATTAAATGTTGTAAATAAACATTTTCATTCGCGAAGCCAGTTTTTACTAATATTTCTTTAATTTGTCGAAAGCTTAAGTACAAACAATGTTCGCCCCGCTTTATCTCAAGAAGTTAAAAACAGTCAAACAACAAAAGCGAAAATTAAATAGAATACTAAAACTGAATTAGTATTAAAAATAATGGAAATTTTCTGTCCATAGGATAGGGAAAAGAGGATATCGTTATAGTCCAGCGTTGCGTTTTCGCAACCTTAAATTTTGAGCGTATGTTATGCGCTCATAATATAACTTTTACATGAACTATGTATATTTTCGCATCTCTTGTAGTCTTTCTTATGTTATTTCCGAAGATTTCAGGAAAATATTTGATCTAAGTATTTTTATACACAAATTAGCATCCGTACCTAAAAATATGGAATTTTCACAATTTTCAAACCCTAAAAAATCATAGATAATGTCAAAATACATTTTTGAGCAAAAACAGGTCGATTAGATAATTCTAAAATGAACCTTTCTTCCTTAGTGATAAAGTTTATATTTTTTACCAGAAAAGCGTGAAACATGAAAATGTAAAGCGTTGCGAAAACGCAACCGTAGGACAAAATGGGTTAAATGGGGATTTCAGCAGGATATTAACCCTAACTATACCTCACAAACTGGTCAAGGATCCGCTTAAACCAAATCGAGTGGCCTTTCACGTTGTTAATAGAAGTAAATGGAATCCGGAATGTTTAGGGAGAGTTGAATCAATGAACTAGAAACAAAGTTTTCACAAAACGGAAAAATTACGGAATTTCCTGGAAGTAACTGGATATATGGATGTATGGGAACATGCCATAAGAATTATCTCCAGAGGGCCAACAAAAACCTTTTTGTTTTTCAAAATAAAGAACCATTTATTTTTAAATAATAAAATAAATCAAATTCTTGTCGAACCAGAACATAATATTTTAATTAAAACCAGTTTTTATCAAATTAACCGACATGTTCTTATTATTTTGTCCAGCCTATTTTAGGCAGTTCGTACTATTTCAAGGTAAATCAAAGCTGTTATTTTTTATAATATGCTCATTTACATATTATTTGATTCCTCACCAATTAGGTATTTAAATCTTTCCATACGATTTTATTTGCTCAAATAACTACTTGGCTACAGGGTGATAAGAAAAATTCGTATGGGTGTACTTATTTTTTTGGCCATATGTGTATATAAAAAGATTGCAGACGATAAACAAAAAGTATACATATGAGTACTTACATCGAAAAAAAAGAAAAGAAAAATCGCACTGTGAAGAAAATTATCTGGAATGTACTTTCATGAGGGAGTTGTCTTCTTCTTTTGTTTTTTTTTTTTAATAGTAGGGTCATAATAATAGTGCGATTCATTCTTGACTACAAATAGAAGGAAGGTAAAAATGGGAAGTAAGAAAGTGAGCACAGTTTTCAACGGCTATTATACTTCAATGGCTATTAGATAATACCACCAATATGATATAGCAAAGTAGTGTATGAATATTTTGGCAAACCAGGGAGATATTCTTCCTTTTTTTATATAATGAAATTTATCAAAAAATAAACATTCTGCATTACGAAGATCAATAATTTATAATGATCTTTTTTGTACTTTATTATACATATTTAGTATTCTGTTCAGTGGCGGATTTACCAGTAGGCTGAGTAAGCTGGAGCCTAGGGCGGCAGATTGTACGGGGGCGGCAAATTTGGAGCAAATAATAAATTTCAACGCCATGCCATATACCACTTATTCATCTCGTGAAGTGTGTTTGTACCTCAGTGAGACACATAAGTGAAGAATTATTTGTCACCGTTATCTCAGAGCTTCAAACAACGAAACGATTTATTATTAAAGACGAAAAGCGAAAAGGCCTCTTATAATTTGCTTGCAGGTTAAAATTGGCAACAAAGCTCTTTTGTAGGGTTTTTTAGATTTTTTTTTTTGAAAACCCTTATGAAATCAATTTAGTCCGTCCGTCTGTCCATACGCCAGTTCACTTAAAATTTAGTAGGAATGTGAAGAATGGTAACAGTCTTCGGCACGAATACCTTAGAAGTTGGTAGGGCAAAGATAACAGGGTGTTCCGAAGAGGTGACTTTTTTATTTCTTATCGGAGATGGACGTATGAATAATTAAATCAAAGGACTCGCACTCATCGAGTTTCTTTGATTTGATTTATATCTGTTACTTTTTTCCAGTTTGAAGTATCGGTAACGAAGTTATGGGCGTTTGAAGTTGAAAAGCTGATACACGTTAATACTATATTTGCTAAGAAAAAGTAAATAACAGTAAATTTTTTAAATTGTGCGTGTGTAACCCCTCTTAGGTTTGCAAATATGAAAATTTTGATGAGGGTTCTTCAAAAATGACATGAGGAATACGTCTGCAAATTTTCATTCGAATAACTTTATCAAAACCGGAAAAATAGCGAATCTAATATTTGGTAAGGGCGTTTCATAATACAGGGCATTGCCTTAAGCATTTGTTCCCTGCATTATCTTGTGACTGGATCAAACAATGGACATGAACTTTAAAACTGTATTTTAGAAGTGACGTTGATAGAAAAGTAGTTTCAAAATCGGATTTGAAGTTTTGTCATTGCAGTTGGAGTTGTTCTTGTCAATATGTTTGTAAAATTTGTATGGAAGGTGAGCTGTTCTGTCCTGTACTCGACCCAATGAAAAAACTCAAAATCATCAGCAAAAATGAAAGAAATGTTGAACTCAGTTTACAAAAACTTGTAAAATAGGTGGCAAATAATACGTTCAGAGTGCACGAAAACATGTGATTTGGGCCAACATTCAAAAATTGATTTTTTCCCAATGAAAATGTTAAAAATCCAGGTCTCAAATTTGATTCTCCTATTCAGCACATTTCGGCTCACCCATATTTAAACTGACACCCGAAAAAAATGTTCAGTTTGGTGTGTTGCCACTTTTCTTGATTTTCCCAAAATCTTATCTGGAGGGTCAGTTTGAAGTTACCAGGGCATTTTTTTAACTTAGAACGATTTATAGGCAAAATAATAATGTTGGTTATCATATGAAAACACTGTGGCCAATTTTTGGTGATTTCTGAAAACGAACGGCGAAATCAATCGGTTTGCAACCACTGTGAACATATTATTATGCAAGATTAAAATATATATTTTACAAATATATAATTTGTATATTTGTTTAGGGCAGCCATTTTGTGCAGGCAAAATATCTCCTTGGTGAAGTGGTTTTGTCCCGAGATTCGGTTCAGAAAAATGGTATTGGCTCTGCCGGAACCGAAAGTCATTTGCTACCTTTGCAACATAATTCGTTCGCAACCTTTCAGATTATGGGACCAGAGTATCTTGGACAAATATTTATTTTAAAAAAATACCCCGATTCTATATTTGGTGAGAAAATAGTAAATTTCGTATACATTGTAATTTCATCCCAAGTACCCGATTTTTTTGACAAGTTTTACTGGTGCATGCGTTTGTTTCACACCACATCACAAACTAATTTTTGCTTATTTAAAACGACCCTTCTGTCCGAAGTTTACTTATGTTTTCTGCCTATCAATTTTCACTGCCAAGGTTATTTGGGGCGACCTGGATAACCGGATGAATATTAGGTGTTTAAAATTTGACGGAAATTAATTCGAAAAAAAGTTGTTACTGACAGATCAAACAAATTTTGGCATTTTAATTTCTTGTTTAACATTTTTTAATTCGATTGAAGTACTTTGTCGAAAAATTTGGAACATTACGCTATCAGCTTCGCAAGAAGAATTTTCTTGTTCTTGTTATCGACACTAGCGACACATATCTTACCGTCCGCCATATAGCGGACATATAGCGGAAAATATCGGAAGCACAAAAGTTCCCCCTATGAGAGCGGATAGCAGAACATGCCAAAAATTTCATTTTGCAAGGATCCCGAGGTCGTTAGTGACTCAGATTTATAGCAATATTTAAAAAAAAAAATATTTGCGGAATCAAATTTGTTAAATACTCGTAAATTTGTGTAGACGTTTCCGTATTTTTGATCCTGCGCCCCGCTCAAACTGAAAGACAGTGATATTTTTGGCCCAGACCTGGTAGAGTTTGGTAGGGGCGGCAAAATGTCAACAGCCTACTAGCGGCAAATGTGTAAATCCACCGCTGATTCTGTTAGTAATAATGAAAAAATTTAAACTGTTTCTGATAGCCAGCCGAGTGAATTTAAAATGATAGCCTAGGCAGTAGGGCATTCTTCTTCCTCCTCCTTATCTCTTGTGTTGAATTCTTATTGGGTGATCCAAATTGAATTAGCAGTAGGATCCCAAGGATGGGAGGGTAAAGAACCGCGGGCCCACACCATCTGGTGCCATTATAGAGCCATTTAATACCGAAAGGCTCAAGAGACCTGCAGGGAGCAAGGATATGTCCCGATTGGACGGTTCCCCATTTCTTTTATATTCTACTGTCTTTGTGCCGCTTTTTGCTTATTTTGTCTGGCTGATGCAGCCCAAGTCCCATCACGGGACTTTTGCTTTTTTGTTGAATCTTCGGGAGTTCGACGCGTAGATATTTGATATTTCTTTTTTTCTTTATTTTGTAATTTGAGTAGTTCTTTTTACGTTATGGGCAGATGCGTGAGATTTATATTACTAATGGTGATGCAAGCGGGAAACTCGTACAAAACCCACCCCGTTACTCCCAGTAGCGGAGCTGGTCTGCGAGCACGCATCGCCGCGGGTTTCCTAAGAGGGTTTTTTTCAATTTAGATTCACTAGGCCTACTCGGCCACACCAATCCCTCGTTTTCCAGAGGGTCAGCATTACAATATCTATGAAACGGGGGAGTATCGTGTAAGTCTATTACAAATTTGTAGCTTCTGTGGCTGCAAAAAAAAATGCCAAAGTTTCCATCAATGGGCGGGCACTTAAGGAAGTTATGAGGGACCAAACATTAAAAAGAACCATTTTTGTGGAATATCTTTATAACGGTAATGTTCACTAAAAGGTTTGGTATGACGAATTTGTAACTTGTACAACGCTAAAATAAATGTTAAGAATTTCAGACAGATACGTGTAGTCCTATGAGAGTTATTAGTATTTTTGTGAATATCTGTATAATGGTAACGCATACGGAAAGGTGGTCTTTAATAAATTCGTGTGTTCTACAGATCCAAACACAAAGCCAAAACACCTGATCTGTACCTACCCCCATTGGGAACATGCAACCACACTACATACTTACACAAATCAAAACAAAAACAGATGCTAATTTCGGGAGCGGAATCACTAAATCCTGCATTTGATTACTGTCATATTGTACTGAGATTTGTGTAAAGAAAATACAATCTAGGGTGCATTCTGAATTTAGTGACAGACGATTCGATCTAGGCGGTGGGTTTTGACTGGATTAATTTATCTAGATTGGTTTATAGTCTGTATTGGCTATAATGCAAATATAGAGGGTGTACAACGATTTTATATCAAAGCTGTCCTCTTTTTTTAAAATTTGGGTTTGATGCTTTTTCGGCTTCATTTCACTTTAATAATGCTGTAGCATTACTTTTAGCTAAATCAAACTGAACAACTATAATTTTGGACCAAGTGATCGAGTACAAACATATGTGGGAATAGCCCTTTGACATAGCATTGCTTTTATAATAAATACAGCACATGCATTAGCTGTGGAGCGTTTATAATTTAATATTCCACACTCCATTAAATCCTTGTAATTACATGTAATATCCATTAATTGTTTGTCAGTCGTAAACGTTTGGACGTTATGAAACACAACATTAGTCTTTTCGGACAGCATGGATCACGGGACACTGAAAATGCAAATACTGATGAAATTGATGTCCATAATATCCCTCTGCGTCATATGTGTAAGGTGCGCTACATCGGCATGGGCTTACACACATATAAGCCTATATGAGCATGAGCTCATTTCTGTTTACATTAGCAGTTAGTGGGCTAAAAATTGAAATATACAGTCTTCTGATTAGAGCTCGCTCACGACGCGCCTGTGGCTTTACTCAGGTCCTGTATATGGCCGGACTATATCGGACACACAGAGACGGAAATGCAATGTCAGCATGTGAATGCACTTTGTGGCCAACGTCAATTATTTATGACAACAATTTCATGAATTTCATTAAAATCATCCCTCACAGAAATTCGGCTCAATTTCGCGGCGCTGAACATTCACATACTTATGTAGGTGTGTGTGATATGCGTATGCATATTTGTGAAAATTTACGGCAAACAGAATATTTGTGACGATATGCTGTGGGTGTGGTTAGAACAAGGATAATGTATTTGATACACCATGCTTATCGTGGGAGTGTAAAGGGAGGCTGATAGAGGTCGATGTGCTGGGATGCATCGGATATGCATTATCAGCTCTATTTTGAAATTGCTGATCATCATATTTGATTTAATTTGCGGAGAGTCAATTTTTTTTAAGGAAACCCTCTGTCGTCAACTCATTCAAATTGTAGAAATTATATTAAATGTTTTTATAAATCTGGTGTACCTACATATTTCGAAGAAATAGTGAACTATAGATTGAACGCTACTTACCGTATAATCGTATGGTCCCATCTGTTTCTCCACGAGGATTTTTCGCGACACATTTGTACATTCCATCGTCTCCATTCGTGACGTTGAATATCGTTAGTTTCATATGTGTCCTATAGGTTGGAACGCTAACTGTGGATTCAGCTCTGCAAATAGTAAAAACAACAAATTGACGTTTTGGCCCTCAACAATTTCTCATTAAACCTTAGGTTCTATCCAAGAAGCTGCCCTAGGGGTTTAGTCCTTCAATTTGTAAAAAAAAAAATAATGTGGGCAGCATACTTACTTGTATTTACTGGAATCGTGAATGATTGGTCCTTCGCCGCGGGTCCAATAATTAAGCGAAGTGGGGTGTGCTTCAGTGAAACACTCTATTGTTACAGTAAACCCTTCCGGGGCGCCTACTAGTTGATGAGGTATCGACAGCATTGGAGGAACTGTTGAATGTAAATTTATTTGGATATTTTGAAATTTTAAAGGATAAAAAAGAACTTGGGCTAACTTAAAGTTACTACTCACAATCTACGCTAACTTTTATCCGCTTTGATACTGTTGGCGGAACACCATTCGATGCTATACATAAATAAGCTCCCATGTCTAAACGTGATATCCGTGAAATTTCCAAAACGTCACCTTCCCATTCGTTAACTGCGGATGTTGCAAAAATATTAATAAGATTTTAGTTTGGCGTTTTAATTACGGAAGTTTCTGTTATAATTAAAGAGTTTACCTGTTACTGATTTGTTTAATGCAATTTTTGAATTATCGTCACGTTTCCACTTCACCGTCGGATGTGGACTTCCTGTTGCACGACATCTTAGCGTTATGTTTGATCCTTCTCTTACAATTACATCACTCGAACTAAGGGAGTCTTCTATATTTGGTGGCACTAAGAAGTAAGAAGATATTTAAGGTAATAATTTATTGTTCGCAATAAAAGTAAAACTAATGTTTTAATTGAAATTGCATCATTTATGTCAATAGCATAAGTGGCCAACCTTGTGCTTTCTCGAGCACATTGGCTGATAGAATAAGACCCATTTTCTCGTACGAATTTGTCAATAAGCTAAGCTTAAAGTGATGCCCAGACCAACGCGTCACGAATTTTCCGTCGCGAATCCGGGCCGGAAAATTCGCGGGACATTTTTGGGTGCCCACACCGGCGCGGCGCGAATAATTCGCTGGGTACTGTCACTCACAGCTGATATCATGGTGTTGCCTTAGAAAAGGTATTAGATTTATGTAAGGAAGGGACTTAGACATGATAGAGAATAACTGCAAGAACTGGCCAAATACAATTATTATAACATTTATAATCATGCTGCAATTTTCGTGCACTACATCAAAATGTCGCGGCATCTTTACTTATTATGTAAAAGCGTAAGCGGAAGCAATCAACGTGAAATTCGACATTTTACCTCTCCATGTCTATACTTATTCTAAGGATAACATCATTGACATACGCAAATTGATGGAAATATGCAGTGCAGTACAACCTTGGTAAACCGTACCCTAAAAAAAGTTGCAGGAGTGTTCGATTTGATTGTTTGAATTGACTATCGCGTAACGGAAAACTCTTACATTTTATCTTGTGCCCGTCGAATGGTTAGTCTTATCGTATAGAGAAGACACAAAGCTTGAACATTGTTTTGTAGCTGTTTTGAATTGAATACATGTATGTATCTGTTTACTTAGCACGGTTACGCAAAATGCGTAGTTACATACAAGCTTGAATATTATGTTGAATTAAATGTTTACTTTGCATAGTTACGCCATCGTGTGAAATTGCATAATAATTTTTAGTAGAATCCTTACGTGATTCCTTACGATGGTGTAACCAAGCAAAATATGGCGTAACTATGCAAAGTAAATATTCAATTCAATAGAATGTTCAAGCGTGTATGTAACTACTTAGGGACAAACGCAAGTACCGAACCACCAGGATCCTTATTTCCTATCGTATACTATTCATGAATGAAACGATTGACCTTGTATTCTTTCGGCAATCCTTCGATATCTCTGCAATCCTTTGGTGTGGCGGATCTACCGAGGTGGCGCTAGATTCACCATAAAATTGCCGAATGGGTCATCGGCTATTTTTTATTTTTCCGGTCAGTGGACAGGGTGGTCAGAGATTACCGTCAAACCGGATGTTGGCCACAGCAATTTCACAATCAACTTCGTACTACTTCGATAATCCGTCGATATCTTTGGAATCCTTGAGTCCAACGAAACGATCAAGGTTTCGCTGGACTCGCAACAAAATACTCTAAGGTGGCGTCGGAGCATCTTTCCTGCGAAGCTTACAAGGGGATAACCCAGATAAGTACAATAATTCACAAAATGTATGCTTTTGTTAGTTGCCAACCTAGATGCTATTGGAAAATAGTCGATATCTCTGCAATTCTTCGGCCGAGGGATACGATCGGGGTGTCGCCGGACTTGCCACAATAGGGAAATTTATTTGTGTAAGTCCAAACAACGGGTAAAAACCTTCCTTCCTTGGAATTGATGTTTCCAAAAAAGTTACTCCTTTTACTCATCCACTTATACCATAAAGCATTCAAAACTTAAATGCTCGGTCAATACCTAAACAACTCATTCCATTCTACATCTTTTTCGGGTACACCAACATCAAGTTGTACTACACTGCACCTGTCAAATAAATTATTTGAATAAAATGACATTAGGTAGCAAATATTCGAACCGAAAAAAATACTGCGAAACTAGCGAATATTCGCTGACGTGCCGGTGTGGGCATCACTTAAAGCATACTTGTAACATGGTCGTTTACACTGGCTATAGAATGCTTTAAGCTTAGAGAATGTATGAGAAAACGGTCTTTAAAGATGCAAATCCATTCTTTATACTCTTGTGCTTTTTAAAAATATAAAAGTCAGTGGCGGTCTCATCTCCTTCACGTATATAATGTGCGCATTTTGCCACAGGTTAAGCTTGATTGCTAGTTTGGATAGTTTATAACGAATTTGATAGCGTTGATTTAGAGCCACCGCACACTGCAGACCGTACTATCGTACGATAGTTTAGTCGGATTGGACAGTCTCTCCGCACACTTTTACAACTAAACTGTTTGGTTGTTGGTGAGTGCGCACATTAGCCGATAGCCCGATAGCTGTTGCTTTTGACATTAGCGCCATATTGACATTAGTGCCAATTGGAATGATATCAAGAAAAGCTATTATTTCCCTAATTATAAAACGAAGGAGGAGAAGGATTATGAACAACAGCTTCGCATACTTCATGATAGCATCTGAGTATTCCTTTAAGCTTTTTTTATATAAAGCTGGTCGTTTTTCAATTTCTTCGATTAATTTTTCAACAAGTTCGTCACTTATCAACGACATACTTTGACAATAACAACCGACGCCGACGAAAAAGTTTGTAAGTGTGCGCGCTCTCAGTGTGCGCTGTGTTATTTAAGTAGTCGGCCGATAGTTGTCAACCTATTAAGTTTAATGGGAATCGTACTGCCCATTAAACTTTATTATCGGCCGATTTGAAATCGTTCAAGTGTGCGCACTTGCATATGGTCTCGTGCTGATTAGAAGAACGATCAAACTATCGGCCGATCAAAAGTTTGTAGTGTGCGGCCGCTCTTAGAGTTACACAATGGCAAGTCAACTTTAAGAGCGGCCGCACACTACAAACTTTTGATCGGCCGATAGTTTGATCGTTCTTCTAATCAGCACGAGACCTTATGCAAGTGCGCACACTTGAACGATTTCAAATCGGCCGATAATAAAGTTTAATGGGCAGTACGATTCCCATTAAACTTAATAGGTTGACAACTATCGGCCGACTACTTAAATAACACAGCGCACACTGAGAGCGCGCACACTTACAAACTTTTTCGTCGGCGTCGGTTGTTATTGTCAAAGTATGTCGTTGATAAGTGACGAACTTGTTGAAAAATTAATCGAAGAAATCGAAAAACGACCAGCTTTATATAAAAAAAGCTTAAAGGAATACTCAGATGCTATCATGAAGAAAAAGCTATGGTTGGAAGTATGCGAAGCTGTTGTTCATAATCCTTCTCCTCCTTCGTTTTATAATTAGGGAAATAATAGCTTTTCTTGATATCATTCCAATTGGCACTAATGTCAATATGGCGCTAATGTCAAAAGCAACAGCTATCGGGCTATCGGCTAATGTGCGCACTCACCATCAACCAAACAGTTTAGTTGTAAAAGTGTGCGGAGAGACTGTCCAATCCGACCAAACTATCGTATGATAGTACGGTCTGCAGTGTGCGGTGGCTCTAAACCATGAAACAAACGTGGAAACTGAAATACATACCAACTGATCATAACTTACTGTGTCGGTGGGTTTGGGAGTGAACAAGCTGGTTCAACAACATCAAAGTGAAAGTCCTCATCGTCCGAAATAAGCATTTGAACTGGCGCGCAAATAGTTGCCGTAGGACATAAATTACAGGTTAAAGGGATCAATGCAAAGAACTTTGCAAAAACCTTTCTCTGCGGTTTCAAAGGGCTTTCTACGGAATATACCATACAAATAGTTCATGTGGAAGCTGGAAAAGGTCGCTCCTGGACGAAGGCTAAAAGGGACCAAAAGCAGAAAGAAATGAATACGGCATTAAAGAAATCAAGAAGAAAAATTGCTATTTATACAGGGTGTCCAGAAACTGCCGCATAAACGCACCGGATTGTGATTCCTCATGTGATGTGCAGCAAAAAAGTTGCATAGAACATACCCCCAATCCTTACCCCTTTAGCCGCCACACGCATTTGAAATTGAAATTATTTTCTTGTCCGACTTAAACCTCAATATTTCCAAAGCTAGATTAGCTAAAATAGCGAAATAAGATGATTATTACAGCCAAAAAATTAACCTAAAAAACTAAACTAACCACACTAAAATCGGGTGAGAGGTTCGGTTTTTACAGAGCTTCAAAGTTAAATTTTTGTGATTTGACCCAGAAACAAATTAGGAACAATTGACAGTAACTGGTACTCTTAAAGAGATTATTGAAGTGGCATCTACGTTTTCGCTAAAAAAATTTAAGTTGGGTTACAATTGCCTTAAAAAACTTTTTTCAATAGTTGCCTTCGTCGAATCTTCAGAATATTTGCTCCCATTGAGCTTCTAATGAAGATCTCCGTCAGCACACTGGTCCAATGTTTATCGACCAATTGAATTACTCGCGAAAGTTGCTGTCAGTCTCTGTCATATGGGATACCTAGAGCTATCCCATAATAACTTAGGTTCCTAAGAGATAACAAGACTTTGTTGTTTCTTCTATTCGAGCTTTTCTGTATAATACGTTTTCGCCACAAGCATCTACCAAAAGCAGTGTAAAGCTAATCAGGCTTAAGTCTAGGGCGGCTTATTTTAGGAGCAGCATTTCCTACTTTATTCAAACGAGACGTTTTTTTTTAAAGAAAAAAATTAAAAGTTGTTGTTTTACTCCGATTTTGAATGTTTAGATATTTAAGCCAGCCATATGGAACAATTTTGGAATCAAACATCAACAGATAAATCATCAGATCGCAAAACTAAGGGAGCGGAAACTTGCTGAGGTCGTTAGAGCGGGAAATTTGAAAACTTACTGCCAGCATTAACCAAGCTGCAGTTTTTTTTGTAGCCGTCACTATGTGAAAGAGTATGTATTAAGTTTGTCATGAAGTTTGCAACGCATAAAAAAAAGCATGTCCGACTATATAAAGTATATGTACATATATAGTATATTATTGATCAGTGTGACGAGAAAAATCGATTGAGTGATGTCCGTCTGTATGTCTGTCTGTCCGTATATGTTTCTATGCAAACGAGTCCCTCAGTTTTGAAGCTATCGGGCTGAAATTTTGTTTACAAGTTTCTTTCTAGTGTAAGATATGTATGTCGGAAAGAATGGAATCGGAGAACATGGCGTCATGGGGTTGCCAAAGAAACCAAAATCCAATATTAAGTTCATCTACGAAAAGGTTTTCTTTTATAGCCAATTTTAACTAACCCCCATGTATGTTCCTAGTAAAGCTTTAAAAATATTCAGGAACAGATGGAATCGGAACAATACATCGAAAGGCTGTCATATAAGCCCTTCTTCCCCAAAATTAGGATCTTCTGAAAAAAAATCTTTTTTCTTTATCAACCAATCTTGACCAAACTTCATCCAAGCGTGTCCCTTCAATAGTAACGCCTCAACACATATCCAGGAACAGATAGTTAACTCAACTCAACCCGTCAACTATTTGTATTTGGAAAAGTTTCCACTCAATCCCAATGTAAACTGCAGTTTACATACTATTATTTCCCAAACCCATAATTTTTTTTTCGTTTTTTTCATTGAAAATGTATTATTAGACACAAATAAAGACGAAATAATAACAATATTATTTTTTTGTCCGAAGGAATTTTATTTGGGAATGAAAGGGTTAATAGCTTTACATAATGTTTCGTATTTATTCATATAGTTTCCGTTTCTATTCGGGAAACCAATACCCATTGTCATCAAACATTAATGCTGATGATGGCTTCTCCATAGTTGGAAGCCGAAATGCATTCTGAATTAAAATTTACTGAAATAAGTGGAAATTGTGCGTTTTTTTTTTCAAATTTCGTTTTCCGGCTTATTTCAGTTTCGAGAGTTACGGTCTATAAGGATAAAAATAAATATCTTCTGTGAATCAAGACCCCAAAACTTTTCCTCAAAATTTAAGTGATTAAAAACTTATTTTCCCCTTTTCTAAGTTATATAAATTCTTCCAAAGAGGGCGACAAAAGGAACGCCGTAAAATCACGTAACGTAGACAGAAAATGCACATAATTAAGAAAGACCTGGAATCAACTACGATACATTGTCAGAAACCGTACTGGATGGCAAGAATGGTCCGACAATACGTTTTCTTCTATTTTTGCATTTCCGGTTGTTTCGATATAGCGGTTTTCTGCGATAGGTGCAAAAAGGATGTTTCTTAAAAGAACCAAATTGGGAGGGGGGCGGGGGGGGGGGGGTTGGGATTGTATGGCAGCCCCATGAACCCACAATCCGATTCCATCCATTTTTATATATGTTTTGTAGTATTAATAGAAAAACATTTATGTGATGTTTGATTCAGATTAGTTCATAAGCAAAAAAGTTTTTCTTAGAAGATCTTAATTTGGGGGGCTTCGTTTGTATGGCAGCCCCTTGACCCCATTGCCGGATTTGATCCATTTTTACATATGTTATCTGTCATCAATAGAAACACATTTGAGCGAAGTTTGGTTGAAATTGGTACACAAATAAAAACTTTTTCTTAGAAAAACCTAAATGGGGGGGGGGGGGGGTTAAGTTTGCATGGCAGCCCCATGACCCCCTTGTCCGACTTTAGCGATTCAAACATGCAACAATAATAAGCATGTGTACAAAATTTCAGCTCTCTAGCTTTTATAGCGGCCGAGAAAAACGCACTGCAACAGACGGACAGACGGTCAGACGGACAGATGGGCAGACAGACAGACAGACGGACATCGCCCAATCGACTCCCCAAGTGATGCTGATCATATATGTATACTTTTTATATGGTCGGAGATGCCTCCTTCAATGCGTTACAAACTTCATGACAAAGTTAATATACCCTTTCACTCTATGAGCGAAGGGTATAAAAAAACTAAGCCAAACAAAGAATGACAGCTGAATAGCGAAGAAATTACCAAAACAGTTACGTTTTTTGGACGATATGTGACACATGTAAGTACTAGGTTCTATACAAGGTGTCTTATTCATGGTGGAAAATATTTTAATGGTAGGTAGTGTGGCTGATTTGGGGAAAATTGATGTACAACGAGACCCGTCTATTTTTAACCGTTACAATGTAATATCATTTTTTGTCAAAATGCCCGGCTTGCCTAACTAAGTCAAAATTTGCCACGCCACCAAACATTTCATCCTAGATATGACTTGACTTTCTGAAACTACATAAAATTTCCAATAAAACGACACCTGGCCCGTTACGAAGTTGCTCGTATCTTCCGAGATACGCCCGTTCAAATTTTAAAAAAATTTTGAAATTGTATACGATTTTATCATTTGAATTTTTAATTAAATACCAATTTTAAAATTTCTTTAAAGTTTGAACGGGTGTAGGGTGGGGATGGGATCCGTGGGTGCAGCTGGGCATTGAAACAGATGGGCCACATCGTGAGGGGTACCAGCTCAATTTGGGCATACGTTTTGTACGAGATAGATACGAATTAAGGCGTGAGCAGAAGCCTGACCGGGCTAAAGTCACTCGTGCCTAATCTTTACAGGCGAAATAGCTGGTGGGAGCGCTGAGAGGACTCTGCTCGTACCTAAACTCGCAATAGACCGACTCACTTCAACAGTGTGAATCATTTCAATGGCGGCCCGGTATGAAAGGGTCACGTTTGTAACGCTGGACCTCTCTCTCAAGGTCACGAAGGCCACGTTTGATGTGGCGTGGAGGGGCAACTCGGTCCGTAAGGTCACGATTGGGATGATCCTCTCGATAGCAACCTACAAGATATTGTTTTGCAAGTATGTAGTCGATTGTGGTCACGTAGTGGCATCAAATGTGTATCCTGATGTAGGTGATCTTGGGCAGACATCAGAAGGCACCCTGTGGCTGTGCGTTGAGCAGTAATTTGGCAGACTTGGATTTTATTCCAGTTTGTGTTCCAAGTTTAGGCCGGTTTACTCATACATTTTATCCAATAGATAAGAACATTGTTGTTGGACGGTGTCCACAGTGGGAACAACACACTTTTATGCTATCATCGCAATCAATGCGGCACACAATGTGCATTTTGGAGCCGGTTTCGACTAGTGATGGGAATTTCGACTCATTTCACTGAGCCGACACATCACCTCTGACTCTTTACACTGAGTCGTTCATAAAAACTCGTTCAATGACTCATTTCGTCTAATATACATAAGCAAGCTTTTTCTTTGCTGACATGCGCATTGAGCGCATCTTGATTGGCTGCTCAGTGTATTTTACTCTTCACTATATGAGTGAAAGGGTATATTAACTCTGTCATGAATTTTGTAACGCATAGAAGGAAGCATCTCCGATTATACAAAATATGTATATAAATGATCAGTATGACGGGGAAAGTCGATTGGAGCATGTCGTCTGTCTGTCTATACAACCATACTTTTACTGCCAACGCACTCCGCACCATGTCTCCGAAATCAGAAAACCTCAATGATAGTGTTACTACACATTTGCTAATTTCGCGGTTCATTCGAATCGATCACTCATCATCATCACTCAGCACAACAGAATGTATCTGAGTAAGAGTAACAAACCACTCAGTGCTCGGTCGGTCGGTACTCGACTATGCACACTGTGCAGTGAGCACATCAGTTCAGTGTGTCAGAGTAAAAAATCAGCTCAGTGCTCAGTACTGTGCCACATCTTCATATTGAGCATTGTTCAATGGAAATGGTTGACTTTTGTTAACCTTCAAGCGGGCGCGCGGGCGGTAATTTACCGCCCTGATCACATAAACACGCACAGGTTTTCTCCCGTTGGCCGGATCGAGGTGGGAGAAGTATGTATTTTTAAGTCATACTGTTATACATACGATACTATAAAATGTTGGGTAAATTTTACCTTCCATACCTTCCCAGCGGTCATCAAACGTTCGGGGATGGTATATTTTGTGTTCAAAACGTGTGTGCTTTGTGTAATATCACTGAAGTGACGTGCTTCGCTTAAACTGCAGTACTTGTTTTATTATTCACCAGATAATACTTTTTATGGTGATACCTTATTCGGGACATGCTGTTCTTTAAATTTACCACTATTATGAGAATGGAAGTTGTACGGTTGAGCGCAAATTGAGGGGGAAAGACGAGGGCGGTAAATTACCGCCGCGCGCCCGGTTATGTCACAAAATGATGCGCGCTCGCTTGAAGGTTAAGAGATTTTTGACTGGATAAAATTTGTAAAATGTTATTGTTGGAGCTTGGCGGTTGCTATTCTACAAGTCGGCAAATTATAGATTTAAGTATTTTATATATTTTGTAACTGAACGAATCAATAGTACCGCTGCTGAGCCGACTCTTTTGCTCAGTTTGCTGAGTCGTTCAAACTGAACGCCTCATTCATGTGCTACACATCACTAGTTTCGACCAACAGTGCTTCAGTGCATGGCGCTCCACATCTTCTCATCAGATGCATCTGATGAGTAGATGTGGACCTTCAACTTTAGGTGAACCATCTAAGAAATCACTAGGTAAACGGGGATTTTGACCATACACATGAGACCTTTTCTTTATCATCGAATCTCAAGAATCATAATAAGGAAGCAAATCTAGTTTTTCCCATTGTAGCACGAAATATTGGATTGTCAAGTTTTCTTTAAAATCCACATTTCCTTATCATTCGAAGGAAACTAACAAAAACGAAATGAATGAATTTAGAGGCCTGCTGCCGACTAATATTATTCCATAATAATAATAGTCGACAGCAGGCCTCTAAATGCGATTTTGTTAGTTTCCTTCGAATGATTTTGTAATGCTTCAGTGTTGGTATGTTTGACCATAATTTCCAATACTTGGTGGTTGATGAATAGCTTGTAATTGTCTATTGAATCTGTTATGTCTTTCCCTGAGGGAAAAACCACCTTATGCTTTGCACCGCGAATGATATTGTGTCGAGGAGTTCGACTTTGCTTTTCTGGAAATCCTATTGTTCCATCTCTGCCTTGAGAAGTTTGAGTTGAAACGTATTCTTGTTGCGGTTCATCATCATTCTAACTCCATAGCTGTTCAACATCACTCTCAGAAGCTAGTTCGATCGCGTTACTTCACCTTCAGAACAGCTGCCAGCAGCAAACTTCTTCACTATACAGACTATTCGAAGATGTGCTAAGACAATAACAGTATTTATGTCATACGGATGTAAGAACAACATGAAGGGACCAAAGCTCTTTTTCAGTCGACTGCAAATTTTAAACCATTTAATCGAGATTTTAATTTTGTCATTTGCCATACATCCTATCCACTAATTTCAATCCAATTTTCATTAAATTTAAAAGTTCCCTCCAGTTGCTTTCAATGCAATTTTCTCTTCTTCTTCTTCTTCAAAACATACCTTGACAAATACATTTTAAAATTTTCTTGTAATTAAACTTTTCCAAAATGTACACGGGCGGCGCGGCGTAGTGGCGCCGCCGCCAACATGAAAGTTTGATTTAAACGAAATTGAAAGTACCACAAGTAAATACGAAATGCTTTTCATTTATCTACTTAACATACAAGGCACGAAGGCAAGAAATTTGATATAAACAAATATTGGATCTTGGCGAAGAGTAGGTAAAGAAATTTTGAGGATTTCTGAATGCGTGGTAGACTACTGGGACTGGAATATGTATGCATAAGAAGTCAAGAGTTTTAAAGATTTACAAACAACCGCAAATTAATATAATGAAGTTCGGTAAATCTAAGAAAATGTAGATATTAAGCGGATATGATATTGAAGATTTCTTGTATTAAGTGCCAGTCCCAGGAATTATGTATATTTGACGTACCTACTTATCTGGATAAGGGAGGAGACTCAGTGAAGTTTAATTTAATCTGTTTATGTTTATATTTTTTAATTTGCCTACTTTTTATGTGTAAGAAATGTTTAACTGTAATTTATAATTATATATGCAGGCAAAACTTTGTATTTAGATTTGGCAAAAGTTTCTATTTGGATTTTTTTTTATCTAAATTTGAACATTTCTGTTAATAGAAAAAAAAAGTATGGTTTTGTCCATTTTATCAAAGGTTTGACCGCTCTTCCACTTATTTACGAAATTAGTTCATTAAAAACATGTCCAGCTTAAATAATATCTAGTAAATGTTTATGCTGGTCTTGGAAACGGTAGATGCTTATATGTTTTCAAGCAGCACCCATAATATTTGTTTAAAATTTTTATTATGCTTTTATCATTACAATAAATACATAAGTAAATATTTATTTGTATTTCAAATATGACATGTATTTCAAATATGACGGATTACGTGAAATATTATATTTTAAACCTCCGAAAATTGATTGAAAAAAATAATACAGATACACAATTAAAATATGTATATGTTAAATGTATTTCCACTTACCAACTACGTGTAAATATCCGAATTGTGTTTTTGCCGCCACCGTATTTATTTGGCACATGTATCGTCCTTTATCCTCCTCATGGACATTATTGATATGAAGGTACCAGGTTCGATGCTTATCATGTTTATCGTGCGTAACACTAATTCGCGGATTACGTGTAATTACATGATTATGCACGGTTAATATGGCCGACTGTTCGAAGTGCATCCAGGCGACCTGTAATGAGAGAAATGTGTGTTTAATTGAAAATCACCTGATAAATTGATATTTTAAATGTTTTTGTTTGTTTGTTAAAATTTGATGAGTTAATTAATTTCACGCTTTTTGTTTGTTGCCGCAACCCCCCGCATGACGTGTTTACTCAGCCATATATGTAATCGCTTCAGCGAAGAACACGCCTTTTTTTAATGTAAACTGGAAATCGTCACGTCGAGAATTGATGTAGAGGGTGGTCCGATAAGTACTTAGCCTACAAAATAAAACCAAAAATTTTGGAAAAGTGGTGATTTATTTTTCAACATAGTCTCCTTTTAGCTCGATACACTTGATGCTCCAACTTCTTTAACCCGTCTGAGAAATACGTTTTCTCGAGTTCTCCAAAGTAGGGCTCCGTGGCGGCAATGACCTCCTCATTCGACTGAAATTTCTGCCCGGCCGGCGAGTGACTTTTTCAAGTTTGGAAACAAAAAGAAGTCGCACGGGGCCAAATCTGGAGAATACGGTGGATGGGATAGCAGTTCGTAGCCCATTTCGACCAATTTGGCGTTGGCCAGAGCGGAGGTGTTAGCCGGTGCGTTATCATGGTGGAAGAGCACTTTTTTCTTTGCCAAGTGGGGCAAATTCGGCGTCGAATCAGCCCAATAATTCGGCAAAGTACAGCCCTGTGACCGTTTTGCCTTTCTGCAGGTGGTCTATGTGTATCAGACCTCTTGAATCCCAGAAAACGCGGCCGATGGGACACTCTTCGCCTTCTTCGAAGCACGTTCGCCGGGTGCAGAACAGAAACACAGAAACTCCTTCGGATTTCGCTTAACCCGGGAACACTAATGTGAGTCATTTTGACGCATACGCCGCAGATTACATTTTTCGTAGAAAGGGCGATACGCCCAACCGGGTTTTCCTACTCATGTTTTCCTTGAAAAATATGTTCCCTACCGAATGTCAAAGGAAGCGGAGGGTTCGGATCTTATGGTAAGCAGCTATTCGTGTTTTTCTGTGACGTCGTTAGTACTAAAGGAACCTTTTTTGTGAGTCAAAATAACTCACGTTGGTAATAACCGCCTATGTTTTGTACTTCACATATGTACTTGGTTTCTGGGTGATATTTTACAGTCTATCCAATTTATCAAACACACATTCGTATTATCCTTATATAAAACAAGTATTCCGAGGTGTTTGGCGCATCCTTTCATGCTTTTCCAAAGTTTCTGTAGTGAGTCAAAATGACTCATGGTTAGTAATAAGCGCCTAAAATAAAGGTTAATGTTCCCGGGTTAAACAGTGTCAAAACCTGCTTTGAAGTGGTCTCACGGTTGCGCTTGTTATCCGAAGTGAGCAAACGCGGCACCCAAGATGTTATCATTAGAAAAAATGTCAAAATTGTGGCTGATTGGTGCATAGTCCGAAAGCTACTTACCTTACTAGTAAACCACCTATCGAATAAAAAAAACTTTTATTCAGATCTTCTCCCGAATCACCGACCTACGAGGGTGGTCTGAAAAGTTTCCGACCTCAACTCAAAGATGGCGCCACTCGTCAATAAGAGTTAGTGAATGTAGTTGTGCCTCTTTTAACAGTTACTCACCAAAGTTTCGACCATTTTGGACGCGCAGTTTTTAGTTGACAGTCGTTTGAGTGAGGCCTGCAAAGTGGGCCTCCGTGGCGGCGATGACCTCCTCATTCGACTGAAATTTCTGCCCGGCGAGTGACTTTTCCAAGTTTGGAAACAAAAAGAAGTCACTCGGGGCGAAATCTGGAGAATACGGTGGATGGGGCAGCAGTTCGTAGCCCAATTCGACCAGTTTGGCCATTTTTTCTTCAATTCGGCGTCGAATCGGCCGAATAATTCGGCATAGTACAGCCCTGTGACCGTGTTGCCCTTCTGCAGGTAGCCGATGTGGATCACACCTTGTGAATCCCAGAAAACGCGGGCCATCACCTTTCCGGCCGATAGAGCAGTCTTCGCCTTCTTCGGAGCACGTCCGGCTGAAGTCCACTGTTTCGACTGTTCCTTGGTCTCTGGTATGTACCAGTGTATCCACGTTTCGTCGACTGTCACGAAACGAGGCACAAACTTCTTCGGATTTCGCTTAAACAGCGTCAAACACTGCTTTGAAGTGGTCTCACGGCTGCGCTTGTTATCCGAAGTGAGCAAATGCGGCACCCATCGCGCCAAAAGCTTTCGCATGCCCAAGAATCGCAGACGAGGTAGCAATTTGAACTTGTGGACGTTATACGTTCCAGCAGGGTGTTTCGAGAGGGTTAAATGGGGTGATCACAGCTAGGATCAACGGCGTTTACGTATATAGCTGCTAAGCTCCGCCACGGTGGAGTGACACAGAGTTCGAGTGTTTTTTTGTGCACGACGCAAGTACTCACATACCCGTGATAATTGGGCCAGGGAATGGGGGAGCCGCGAAACAAATAAACGGGGACGGACACATTTGGACGCTTTCTCCCGGCTCGATATCGTTCTAATGAACTCGGGGAACGTTAACACCTATAGGAGGGGAAACACGGGGTCCATTATCGACCTTACACTCGTAAGCAGTGCGTCAGTCACAACAACGGAGTGGCAAGTTAGTGAGCACTATACGCACAGCGACCACCAGGCAATTCTATTCTCGATAGCGGATAGATCACATATGGGTACAACGACAGCTCCAACTAAGGGATGGTCTACGAGACGCTTCGATGAAGATTCAAAGAAACCCTATCCAGTTTAGGTACAACTAACGGTTCAGCCGAAGAGAAGGCCTTGCAATTGATCGAGCAACTATCAATATCATGCGATGCCTCCATGCCCAGACAAAGTTCAATCACTAATCGCCGAGAGAACTCCTCGGTAGACCGAGGAGTTTGCCAATAAGAGACGTGAATGCTTAAAAGCTCGGCGCCTTTGTCAACGCTCCATCAGATCAACGAGGTACAATGTTCTACTCCAGACTTATAAAGCAGCCCGTAGATCATTAAAAAAGGCTATTTAAACTAGTAAACAAAATTGCTTCAGACAGCTGTGTGAGGACGCCGACGCAAATCTTCGGGAAGCGGCGTATAGAGTGGTCATGAAGAAGATTGGACAGAGAGCTCCCCAACTCAAATGTCCGGTACTGCTCGAAGATATTGTCTCCACTTTGTTTCCGCAACATGAATTGGAGCCAGCGACACAAAGACTTACATCGAATATCAATATCATTCCACCGATTACAGAGCTAGAACTTCTAAAGGCAGCAAGGCTTGAGGACTATAAAGCACCAGGTCCTGATGGTGTCCCTAATAGGGCGTTGAAGGCGGCGATTCTGACGACGCCAGCAAAGTTTATCGACGTCTTTGGAAAATGCCTAGAAGAGCAGACTTTCCCACAACCATGGGAAAGAAAAAAATTGGTGCTTATTCCAAAGCTCAATAAGCCTGCTGGTGAGCCTAACTCCTACCGCCCTATTTGTTTGCTAGACACAACGGGAAAAGTGGTCGAGCGAATCATATATAACCGATTATCGGATGTAGTGGAAGAACAGGGGCGCTTATCGGACCGCCAATACGGTTTCAGACGAGCGCGATCTATGGTAGACGCAATTACCATGGTAACTGCTATTGCAAGGGAGTCATTACGTTGCAGCACTTGTTGCCCTGTTATAACTCTAGATGTTAAAAATGCATTCAATTCTGCGAGCTGGGTTTGTATCCATGCAGCTTTACAAAGAATGATTGTTCCCGACTATTTAGCTATGATAATTAGGAGCTACCTCTCGCAACGCGTCTTAAGCTATGACACTAGTGCGGGACGCAAGGAATACGTGGTCACAGCAGGGGTGCCGCAGGGTTCCGTTCTTGGCCCACTTTTGTGGAATATCATGTATAATGCTATTTTGTAGCTTGCTTTGCCAAAAGGTGTGACAGTGGTAGGTTTTGCTGACGACATAGCTGTCGTTTCGGTCGCAAAAGATCCGGAGTCGGTCGAGATATACACGAGCGTGGCTATTACAACTATCAACTATCAAACCGTTGGGTTAGAGCTCGCTGATTAGAAAACGGAAGCAGTTCTAATTAGCAAGCGGAGGAAAAAGTGTTCCCTCAAGATCCGAGTCGGAGAGTACGACATAGCCTCTAAGCAAGCCGTTAGGTATTTGGGAATCATGATTGACTCGAGACTAAGCTTTGGAGAGCACTTAAGGTATGTAGGCGACAGCCACCGCAGCACTAGCACGAATGATGCCAAATATAGGTGGTCCGAGAATAAGTAGAAGGCTGCTACTGTCAAGAGTGGTAACATCTATCATTATATATGCCTCACCAGTTTGGGCCAGTGCATTACGTTTCGCATGCAATGCAAAACCTCTAAATGCGATATATCGTAGGTGTGCTTTGAGAGTGTGCGGCCTACGTGGTGGCTGGAATGATGCCTTTGCCTATCCTTGTAGACGAGATCAGCAGACTGTATAGCGATCGCCAAGGCGAATCACATGAGAGGCACCCATGGCGAAGAAACACTGAAAGGGTGGAATCTATGAAAAGGCGGCAGGTTCGATGGGAAGAGGCATTTACTGACCGATGGACACATACCCTTATTCCGGACATAGCCATATGGATTAATCGAAAACACGGGGATGTAAATATTTACATGACCCTACTTTTAACAGTCACGGAGTGTACCGACAGTATTTGCATCGGTTTAAGCTGGACGACTCGCCAGAATACCCGAGTTGCAAGGGAGTTTCGGAAGATGCCAAACACGTTGTGTTTGATTGCTCCAAATTTGGACATATCCGCAGCCAACTAGAAGCAGAACTGGGAGACAACATTAGTCCCCAGAATCTAGTGGCTCTAATACTACTATCAGCGGAGAACTGGGACTCAGTAATCAGGGCTGTTAGTGCCATTCACATGGAGCTACAGAGGGAGGAACGCAGACGGAAGTCTGCTACCCAGTGATGGCTGATTAGCCGGAATTGGCCCCGTGAAGTAATGCTGAAATGTTGTCCCGCAGGGTCAAGCGGCGAAAAAGAGGTGTAGGATTAGTCGGTAGAAATCCAACATAATTGCATGCCGGAGGTTTTCTGGTACGCGGCATGCTTTCGGGGCACGACGTGGCTCATCAAAAACCGACGTGCGACCACGTTGAAACTCGTTAAACCAATTTTTGACGGTCGCCATCGAAGGAGAAGAGTCACCGTGTACACAGCATCCAAACGCTCTTTGATTTCGCTGCGCGATTTTCCTTCCAAATACATACAATACTTTAACACGTTCGCTCTCTATAAGTCACATGAGCTTTCCTCTGCATTCACGTCTATGGATCACATGTGACTCATGAATCAAAGGAAGAACAAAAGATTTTCGAAAGGCAGACGTGGTGGTAATGCCAACGAAAAAGGGTTAGACAGTGAATGTGTTAAATATTTAGGGCTAAGATGTTATCATTAGAAAAAATGTCAAAATTGTGGCTGATAGGTGCATAGCCCGAATGTTGGGGGAAAGCTACTTACCTATTTTTTCCCATCTAGTAGACCACCTATCGGTCAGGACATTTTGTCCCTATTATCTGTCAATAATTCTGCTAAAATTTGAAGATAGGCGACTTTCTTTAATATTTAATAGCTCAATTTGACTATTCAGACAATCAACTAAGAAACTAAGTAGTATTTATAGTTTAGTCAACTGCGACCAAACTTTTCAACTAACGAACGTTTTTTTTTTAATTTAGCGAAATGAAAAACTGAAATCCTTTTTGCACTCAAACATTCCAATGAAATCTCACTAATCATGGGTGATCTCTAGCCTCCGGCCACAAAGAAATGTATTTCAATTTTACCAACATGTCATGTTCATAGGAAAAATTTTATCCAGAACCGACATTCTGTAAGGCGACAGTTGACTGGCGATAGTCATTTTCGTCATTTTGGAATCATCTAAGGCGACAGTCGCCCAATGTATCTTATATGGCCGTCACCATCAGTTTAATACGAACTCCTGTTGAAACATCAATTGTGTACCAATAACACAATGTGACACGGCATAACCAATAATTAACGCTGAAACCTTTCTTCAAAAAGTAAATTCCATCTAAATTAACAAAGCGACAGTCCAATGAAAATGATAGGTGTCGTCCTTTGGAATCATGTAAGGTCATCACTTTTTATACGGCGACAGATGGTTTTTGTGCTCGCTGTGCTTCGTGTGACAGAGACAGATATATGTATGTGCTTTTGCATTATAGATACTTTAGGGCAGGGGTTCCCAACCTTTTTCAGTGCTTGCCCCCCTTGCAAGGCTTGCAGAATCTGGCGCCCCACCAAAGAAAATACGGGAACGGAAGATGGCGTTTTCAGCTCATTCTTTTTCTTTAGTTAAGAATTCGTCACGTTGATAAATAATGAGAAAACTTGCCATCATTCGGGACAATCTCACAAAGATTAACCTTCGGGCGGGCGCAATGCATCTGACAGATTAAGTGGCTAGTTTTTGTTGCGCCAATCAGCGATACGAAAAGGGAGAGATCTGAAACTCACAGTAGCTTAATCTTTATCGATCAACTATCCAAAGCAGTTGTCAGTTTCTATCTACCACATGTCTGAGGGGCGGGAGGGGATGAAATAATCTCTCAGATGTATTGCGCCCGATTGTGTTATTTTCTCCTTTTCTATGGAAATTCCCACATGTTATACTCTTCACATTGCGTAATAACGTTGTGTTGACTTTTAGGTTCACCAAATCGTTCAATAGTGTGTTTTTAGTAAAATAAGCTCACATTTTTTAAGCGGTCGAGTTGTTGGAGGTTTTTTAAATGTTGAAGCTATTGAAAGCGGAATATTCTTAGAAAATTTAAAATGTGAAGGGTATCAAACTTTGTGAGCCAGTTTTTGTTTCTAAAATTTCGTAGAACTGTTTCAAAAAGACAATGCAACAATAAATAAGAGTCTAAAATATACATAAACTTAGTTTCATCCCTTTTTCTGCACTTAATCTGTCAGATGCATTGCGCCCGATCGTGTTAGGATTAGTATTGCGCCCGCCGGAAGGTTAATTAATCAGATAAGCTTGGATTCTATTTTCGCAATTTAAATTTATGAGCCGCATAAGCATTGAAGCTTACTTGAGAATTATGTGTGTTTATCACACACTTATTAACCACGTCTGCTATCATTTTAATTAATTCAATGCTTACATTTAGCTCATTTGAGTCTTGAATTGATTCCACACTTAAACTATAAAACAGGGCTTCAGTGAGCAGGAAATTTTCGCGCCATGGCAATGTTTGAGAAAACATAGCAGCCGTAGTGGCTAGTATACAGCTGAATTGGGCATTGTCGGAGGGCTAGATTTTCCCCTACATCCCTACTACATTGGGTCGATAATTAAGGCCGTATGATCATAAGGTGTTGTAGCGCGCTGAAAATGTTGCCTGAAGATCCGGTTTTAGACCAAGATCTCATTTTTCCAGGTGAAGTCCCTTTTTTGGCTCAGCGGTGCATCAACAAGTAAAATTGAAGTCATTAGAGTGACCAGATGTATTTTATGTAGCATCATTTTAATTTCATTTCAAGTTTAAGGTGAACTCCTGGTTTTTCCCTGGGTCTTTATTCCTACAAAAATTTCAGCGATCATCATCAAACAGACTTTGGACAGAGGCTGCTCGCTAATATACTTTATTGTGGTTGCATCGATGAAAAAATTTTGTTCATGAATTGAAGAATTTTTGCAGCTCATGGCCGTTGCAATATAATCGACCACATCAAAACTCTTGTTGAGCCCACGCCCCCCTTTGCCGATCGTCACGCCCCACTTGGGGGGCGCGCCCCACCGGTTGGGAAGTACTGCTTTAGGGTAATCCGACACCATGCATTGCAAACGTACATATGGTACGTATGGGCGAGTTCCCAAAATGGACTTATATTGTCGTCTATCGTACGATCGATTCCATGGTATATAAAAAGCGTCAGGAATTTCTTTATGTTTTTGAATGTGTGTATGCGATGTATCTAGATGTGTGTGTGTGTGACTATGCGGCTCATGTTTGGTTCGTTGGTGTGTGCTTTATTTGATGACAGATTGTCGAAGTAAAGCTATCTTTAGGAGCGAAAATAATGAGTGCATTCAGCGAACGAAATTTACTGGAAAAACACTGGAAATGCCACAAGAATTACCCGACACCGACGTCTTCCTCCGCTGAAAAGCCTTCACTTCACGTGGAATGAGAATCTAATTGGAAGAGCACTTTTCTGCTACATTTTTCGTTCGCTGAATGCACCCAATATATTTTCAGGAGATGAACATTCATTGCTAATTTTGATGAAGAATGACCGTTAGAGCCATCAAATGAAGAATAGCCACCGATTTATATGAATAACACACACAACACCAAAAAGATTGTTCAAATTGTTCTTTATTGGTTATTTATTGGATATGTCGCCAAGTTAGCAAACAACTTTTGAAAATTGACTCGGCGCGTGCCTTTGCAGTAATATCGGGGATCGGGGGATCTGTCGAAATGAAAATGTAAGTCTCTACACCCAGCAAAAAACGTGTATTAAAACCAATGAAGTTTTTACTTTACTTCTAGTAAACAGAAAATTTCTTTAAACGTATGAAGTTTGAATATAATTAATTAAAAATGCCATTGGGTCAAATACACATACACTTTCATAGAATTAATGATTTCAGTAGTAATAGAATTATAACCTGCCCACATACAACTAATGCAACGAATTACATAGAATGAAGTAAATCAAATTCATGGGAACTATGATAATTTTGCATAGTCTCTATGTATAAACATTTTAAGTTTGTATCGCACCGCGTATCAAGTAGTTACGATTTTAGAAACGTTGACAACATTCCACTTCTGGTCTCATGGCAATGTGCACGGACTGGCACGCAGGCGGACCGGGTTCGAATCCAAGTTCCGGCATAAGGTTTTTTATGAATAAAAAAATATAAGAATTTGAAATAAAATTAAATCACAATAAAAAAAAAACAAATAGAAAAAAAAATAAAAAAAAATATTCTTTTCATTTTCGTTTTAATAAAATTCAATGAAATTTTTACATAGAATCGATGAACAATTTCATTGTTATAATCGAATTTTCACTTAATATTTTCAATGATATTTCTATCATTGTCCCAAAAAGGCCATTTCATCGGCTCCAAATCATAGCCAAAATTTCATACGTCCTATGCAATTTTTCTTCAATAAAAGTAATTTTTTTTCTGGGTGTAGGAAGAGCGTGTATGAAGATATTTGTTCGATGCGTTAGCGTTATTTCCACAATATCTTTCATATATTATGTAGGTAGAACTACACATAAAAACAGTTGCATGTAACCACTTTTTTTATTGGTATTGATTGGCTAAGAAAGTGGATTTAAATCAAATCAGTCCAGAGAAATCGAAAAAAAATTATAAATGAACTATTACCCCGCAGTTATCCTTTTCCTGCCATGCAGCTTATTTTTTTCCATATGATTTTTAGTTAATTTGAAATATTTTTTTTCAAACGGCGATTGTCTGGAGTTTATAAATTAGTAATTCTAAAATGAAAAAAAAAATAAAAAAAAGAATAAAAATAAACGAAACGGAAAAAAAAAACTAAATGTCGACATCGAACAAGCAAGTGACAATTGCCCACACAAAAATATTATCTTCCTTCGATAGGGGTGTCGAACCATAGTGTCAAATCTATTTGACCAAAAACAACAAAGTTGTAAAAGTTACCCCGCCAAAGAAAAATTCATCTGCCGCAAAAAGAATACATATCACTCCAATCCGCCGCTCATATGTAATTTTGTTTTAGGTGTAAATGCCTAATGCTAATTTTAAGCGTTGATAATATCACTGTCAACAATATCCAAGAAACTAAATCACAGTATCAGGTTAAAATAAATTATAACAAACTAAAGGATTCCCTTGAAATAATCGATTGGGATCTAATTCTAAACGAGTCGGACTCTGCAGAGGGTATGGCAAATAGATTCAACAAAAAGCTGCAACAACTTATAGGGGAATGCCAATACTCAATTGAGCCAAGAAAAAATATCAGCCTTTGAAAGCATGGATGTCGATAGGTATAATAAGATCGATTAGACTAAGAGATAAGCTTAAAATGCAAACGGAGAAACAGCCATTTAACGACCACCTAATAGATTACTACAAACGATATAGAAACAAATTAAACAATATTATAAAGCAAGCAAAAACTAATTACTATAAACAAATCATAGACGAAAGTGCCAATAGCACAAAAAAACTTTGGGAAGTAGTTAACGAGATTGCAGGCAGAAGAAAACGTGAAACTACAATAGGGAGAAATATACTAGGCAATCATATAAGCAACGAAAATGTAGACGAAATAGCTGCATCTAAATTAAATGAGCACTTTATACAGGTAGGTGAAAACATTGCAAAATCTTTTCAGCAAACAAAGGTCCCTCAAGTCGAAGAAACAAGAATAAGAGACGTAAATTTCCACATTATAAAAATCACAGAGGAGGAAGTCGCGTCTAAAATCAATGATCTCAAACAATCTGCCCCGGGATACGATAACATTAACGCTAGACTATTAAAGAATGTAAAACAATTGGTCAAATATCCACTATCCAAAATTTTTAATAAGTGTATTAAAGAAGGAACTTTTCCCACAAGCTTTAAAAGGGCAGTCATTATACCTATTTTTAAAAATGGTGACAAAACAGATCCGTCTAATTACAGACCAATATCTCTGTTACCTACAATATCAAAAATATTTGAAAGGTGTTTAAAAGCCAGATTAGATAAATATCTCCATGAAAATGATATCATTTCAAAGCAACAATATGGCTTTAGAAAGTCAATGGGCACGGAAAGTGCAATAGTGGAGGTCAGCAACTACCTGCACACAGAAATTGAATCAGACAACAAGCCTATCGGGGTATTTATGGATCTAGCGAAAGCCTTCGATACCATTTCTCAGTCCAAACTGATAAAAAAGCTAGAAGAAATTGGAATCTGTGGATCAGCACTAGAACTATTCAAAAACTATATAACGAATTGCAGTCAATGTGTGAAAATCGGAAATCAATATAGTGAATGGACAGCAAATAGACCGTTCGGATTACCACAAGGAACTGTACTGTCTCCTATTTTATATATAATCTACGTAAACGAGCTATGCAATAAGGTTATTAATAAAGGAAAACTCATAGCATTTGCCGACGATACAGTATTACTAACCTCAAGTAATAACTGGGAGGATACAATCAATAATGCTCAATTGGCTATGAATAATATTAACGAGTGGTTAAATAAGAATTATCTTAAACTGAACCCATCAAAAACAACCGTCGTAACCTTCTCAGCCAACAGTAATGGGCAGCCAGTAAGGGCTAATGTAAAAATTCATGAGCGATCCTGCACCATGCCAACTAGTCCTACAGCCCCTTGCAGATGCCCAATCACAAAATGCTGCGAGTCTGTGAAATATTTAGGTATTTCAATAGACAATCATTTGAAATGGAACGTTCATATTGAGAACTTAAGCAAACGAATGCGTCAAATGATATATTTATTCAAAACAATACGCCGGTTCTTAGCTGAATACTACATAAGACAAATATACTTTACTTTGATTCAATCATTATTGCAGTATGGCATAGTCGTTTGGGGTGGGGCATATGAATGTCACCTAAAATCCTTAAAGTCAACCCAAAGGATGATTATTAAAATTGCTCTCAATTTACCAATCTTATTTCCCACTAGAGATCTTTTTCCACTGGCAAACGTACTCCACTTGAGATCACTCTATATCAAAAATGTGTTACTCCACTTTGCTAAATACGGGCTTTTTTCATTCATTTCGCACAATACAAATACAAGACATAATCAAAGCAGAGTAGTTATCCCCCAATTTAAAAAAAACTTATCACAAAGATACTTGCAATATATTGGTCCATATGCTTTCAATAAACTTACAAATGAATTAAGATCTTGCGTTTACCTACCGACATTCAAACAAAAAATTAAATTTTGGCTTTTACAGATAAGTTTTGATGAATTCTATTATATTTTTGATATATTTAGATTTAATTCGTAAACACATAATGTAAATAATGATAAGTACTATTTAGAATTGTATCACTCAAGTGTATTTTTTACTATATATTTACCAGTTTTTTCATTAATTTTGAATATTCATAACATAGTGCCTATTTGTTCTATTACCTAGTTCCTTGATATTTATTTTTTCTTTTTTTTTTCTTTGCTATACCATACTAAGCTTTTAAAAATAAATCTAACAACTGTCATAATGTAATCTTTAGAAAACCCCCCTCCCCGCACAAGTTATTACATTGGTGGAGGGCTGCAATAATTATAACAAATTATGTAATTAACTATTTATATTATTTTTGCAATAAATTTGAATTTGAATTTGAATGTCTCAATATCCCCATGTTCCAATGTCCTAATATCCCAATGTCCCAATATCCCGATGTCCCAGTGGCCCAATGTTCCCACGTCCCAGTTTCCCCAGTGCACCTAATGTCCCAATGTTCTAATGTATTAATGTCCTAATATCCCAATGCCTTTATGACCCAAGACCCACATGTCCTTATATGCCAGTGCCCCAATGTCCCAATGTCACAACATCCCGATGTCTCAGTGGCCCATTGCCCCTTTGTACCAGTGTCCCAACGTCCGATTGTCCTATTGTCCTAAAGTCATAATGTCCCAATGTCCTAATATCCCAGTGCCCCCATGTCCCAGTCTCCCAGTGTCCTAATGTCCCAATATACCAATGTTGCAATGTCACAATGTTCCAATATCCCAATGTTCCAATGTCCCGATGTCCTAATATCCCGATGTCCCAATATCGCGATGTTCCAGTGGCCCAATGTCCCCATGTCGCAGTTTCCCCAGTGTACCTAATGTCCCAATATCCGAAAGTCCTAATGTGCTAATGTCCCAATGTCCTAATATCCCAGTGCCGCGATGTCCCAATATCATGATGTCCCAATGTCACAATATCCCGATGTCTCAGTGGCCCAATGTTCCTATGTACCAGTTTTCCAATGTCCGATTGTCCTATTGTCCCAAGGTCTTCATAATGTCCCAATATCCTAATATACCAGTGCCCCAATGTCCCAGTCTCCCAGTATCCTAATGTCCCAATATCCCAATGTCCCAATATCCCAATGTTCCAATATCCCGATGTCCCCACGTCCCAGTTTCCCCAGTGTGCCTAATGCCCCAATGTCTTCATTTCCTAATGTCTTAAGACCCTAATGTCCCAATTTCCTAATATCCCACTGCCCTAAGATCCGAGTCTCCCAAAATCCTAATGTTCCAATGTCCCCGTGTCCCAATGTCGCAGTGTGTTTTAAAAAATTATCAATGCGATGAGCCGAAAGACGCAATTGTTGGAAATCTTTTGTTAACTTGACCTATTATTTTACCGTTATTCCATCCACTTATCTAAATGGAAGACATTGATTCTTTAGAAGGCCCACCAGAGGATCATTCATTCCAAATTTCATAAAAATCCCATCACGGGGAGAGACAGTAGAAGCAAGTCTTCCTGCAACTGTAGACTCGTCTGAAATTGGGTTACTCGCTTAAGTCTGGGTGAAAATTTCACCGTTTATTGCCTATATCTTACCCGTTATTGTGCCAATCGAAGATTTTTTTAGAAAAGGCACTAGAACAGGATATGTGGAATATTTTGGTAAACATTTTTTTTTGGGGGATGTTGCCTGGAAGGCTGTAGCCCTGTCAAACAAAAAAGCAAGTTGTCTCCGGTAATCATAGACTTGTTCGCTTTCGTTTTTTTTTCCTTTGGCGGGCGAGACGCTCTCGCGTCTCTTGATACAATGCCCACGCCCTGTCAAGAAAAATCGTAATTTACTAACATTTACTCTAATGTAAATACAATTAACCCTCACTAAATATTTCAGTATTCTAGACCCACTATCGCATCTATGTCCTTTAAAAAATGTACATCCTCACGCCAACGCCAATTTCACGCACCAAAAGATACATATAGCAATATTATGTAAATGGCTAGCATCCACCAAGTATCTATACCCGCAACTAGGCAAAAAATGTATGTATGTATGTATATTACATGATCATAGATTGTACCCGCAAAACTGAGTCATTTATCCGATGAAGTGCAGCGCTCCTGTCCTCTTTAACTAGTCCATTCCCCAATTTTGTAATAAAATATTAAGTTCTTACATCATAAATAATTCCACACATCCTCCAAAAGCGCCCTTTTGTTTATTCCTTAACACCAACAACTTAAAAAATGTCGAAATTATATGAACTCTCAAGTCATTTCCGTTATTTTTCGAATTTCGTATGAAAGCGACAGTAACAATGCTATCGCTACACGGTAACAAATTTTGGGATAAAAGATAAAATTATTTATACAATTTTTAATATAAAGTTATATATGCCAATTTTAGTATACATTTTTTATAACGTTGAAAGTATAAAGTCAGTGTATACCAAAAATGGTATAAATTTTATCAAAGTTCTTATGAACTTTTCTTTTCGTTGCGATTTACACGAAACTCAGATAAATTTTATACAAAATGGTTTAGAAAGGCTCATCTATACTAAGTTAACATTTATTTTAATCTTTTCTAGGATACAATTTTGTGCGAATTGCGTTGAAGATGCCATATGCACATGTATAAATTACAAACTTCATCACTCATATAGTCTGGTTGGTCTAGTAGGTAGGGCGTTGGTCTCCAAATCATTGGGTCTCGGGATCGAGTCCCACTGTAGGTAGGTAATTTATTATGCAATTTAGAGCGTAAAGAGGTTAATAAAATATAGAAGAGGTCAATGATTTATATGATTTATGAGTTACTAGGGGGCTTCGCCCCCTGCTCGCTACGCTCACCAACACAGCGTTCGCGCTCTGCGCGCTCGCGATTTATTTTTTTTTATTTCTCATTTTGCTATCAAGTGAAAAATCAACTAAGTTTCATAGTTGTACTGACTATGACATGATAGGCTGAGAATCATGGGGTAAAATATTGTTTTCGTTCAGTGCAGGACCATCTACTGTTTATAATTTTTATATCAAATTCCTCTAAGCTATTTCTATATGATTGCCTATGAAAGTTATACCAGTCGTATTCTTCGATTTATACCTGTTCTCTTATAATTTGTATAATCTGTCCTATAACCAGGATCTATCGATTCTTTATAATTTTTATACGAAATTCTTATAAAATACTTCTCAATGATTTCCTATAAAAAAATAAACCATTGGTATTGTTGGATTTACACTATAACTCCTACTAGTTTTATCGTTTATAGAATACATTTAATTTATAAGATTGAAACTTATAAATTTAATACAAATTTTCCTATGGACCTATATAGATAAGAAAATTTATAAAATTTATACCAAAATATTTTTTTGTGTAGAAAGTGATTGCTATATTGGCGACAGTTATGAGCGATTATCGCCTTAGATGATCCCAATAAAAAGCTCTGTCGCTTTTCGACCTCTGGGTTGTAGTAGCAATCTCTTTCATACACACGTAAAAACCCATTAATAAATTGTCGCCCGACGAGGCCATCACTTTCGATTTATCGCCATTGGCGATGGCGATTACCCCTTACAGAATGTACCCTCAGATCTTCTCCCGAATCACCGACCTATATTGATCTTTTTCCATTTTTCTAAAATTCGCGGACACATCCGCTTTCACACGCGGCCAAAACAAAACTACGAGTCCGATTCAGCTAAAATTTCCACAGTAGCCGTCTACGAGAATATACTGCACGGTAGTAAATTGCTCTTGCCATACTGACGCCATCAGGCGGTGAGGCTAAGTACTTATCGGACTTCCTCCATATTCGTCCTATGCTAGGAATCATTAAACAGTTGCAAATGAATTTTGTACATTATACTGTACCCTATGTTACGCCGTTATTATGTAGCACCTCAAAAGAGCCACCAGAGTCATGGCAGATGAGATGGTCAGGCGTTTGTTCAGATAAAGTCTTCGACGGTATTAAAATTGAACCAAATCAGACCAAGAGATCCCCTTCCTCCCGTACATATTACATACAGTATAGGACCCCGATAATCTGGACCTCGAATATCCGGAATTTCGATAATCAAGATTCGGATTTGAGCCTAAGTTTGAGAAAGTTTGAAAATTTGTTACTTGTTCATGCGTCTATAAACCAAAGGGAATTCATATCTCGAATGACAAATTATCATTAATTAACGCTAGAATTGTTATTTCTTTAAGGATTCTAGTATAAATACTATGCACCAGGGGGCAATTAGTCCATTTCGAAAATTCGAACAATTCGGTTCGGTCCCAATCAATCCAAAATATGGGGGGTCAACTGAACCTACATAATAATATGACTTTCGTCCATAACTTTCGATATAATATTGCTAGCGACCTGAGATTTTCATTACAGCCTATTTTCTTGATGGGAAATGTAGTGCCTATTTTCTTGGTGGGGAATGTAGTAGGTTTAACTAAAAATCAATATTTTCCTACAAAGCTATATCCAGCCATATCTTTCGAGAAAATGTTGCGAATAACGTCGAATTGCAGCTAAAGAATATTGTGATGTGTCTAGACTATACGTCAACCCAAATTGTATTTCTGTACTTGGCACCAGATGGCGCTACTGTCGCTAGCGAGTAATAGGGTTGACCGGTTAGACAACAGCAACGACTTTCTGGAAGTTTCCGGAAAGTGCGTCACCGAAGTTTCCGGAACAGTGGAAACGAGTATATAAGGGCGTCGACTAGAGTCAACGAGTCAGTATAGTTTTACTCGTGGATTATGTCGGATCAATAACTAGTCTGTAATTAGTGAAATTGAAAATCGTGTAAATGTATATCCGTGTGTGTTGTAATAAAAAGTGTTACAGTAGTGTTATTCATTATCGTGTACGCGAAAATCTGTCGAATCCACTGGAACGTCTAGAAAAGACGAGAAAACCATAACAATATCTTTATAAAATAATAAAAGTTGTCATGATTCAATCCACGCACTCCTACGTCCCCTACAAAAAAAAAAACTTTAAATTAAATATTTCGCGTTTTGCATGTCTTCTAGATTTGTGCATGGGTAGGGTACAGGGTGTACCAACACTCATCATGCTATTCTCAAGATTACAACTCGGACGCGAATTATTTGGTGAAAATGCTATGATCGTCCTGCCATTGCAAATAAGGTTTGATAATTTACAACAATACGATTTAATCAACCATTTTGTAAGCCAACAGACCAATATGTGGGCTTAAGTCCTTAAAGAAGACACTGTGATTTTTTTTTTGTTCCTTTAAAGGCCATTCCGGTTTAACAACCCTTTGTCATGAGTTCAATTCAAAGCAACATTAAATTCAAAGCACATCCGTGAGAATGTATATAAGCGACAAGCTATATACTTGTTCAAACCATGTGCCACATTTTATCCTAAACGAAAAAGCTATGAGCCTGTCTATGAAACGTCTCACTTGTAGGTTATGCTTTATCCGCGTGTCAATTGTAAATTGTACAGCACACAAGGATTCGAGGTGTAAATGTTTTCTCTTATGCAAAAAACGTGATGCGAATATTTTACTCTGAAAATGAGATGAAAATAAGGAAATTCGAGAAAATCCTTTGATTTCATTTTTATTCACTTTCGCTACTCTTCATTTTTGTATTTTGGTATTTTGTTTGCGTTGTACTGTAAGTTTTTTTTGTCTAAAATGCATGGTCCTTAAAGTTTAAAGCTTTTTAGTAAAAATTTAAATGAAAATCAACTAGAAACGTTGTCCATCTTAACGAGGTTCTCTCACTCCGGTTTCTTTTAAACCGCTGGTCCTGGTGAAATAAAAAAAAATGGTTTCCGCCTCTTCCTATAGGAGAGTACGCAAAATAATATTTCGGAAGTGGTTTTAGAGTTGGCTACTAAGTTAAGCGCTAGTAGATATTCAGTGGCTTAAAGCGCGACCAAATCACTGAGGTTACTAACAAATATTCAGAGGTAAAAAGATCAACATTTTTGAATTGGATTTCTATTTGAAATGATACTATGAAAACCGAGCGAAACGAAATGACCCGAATCGGAAGCGACTTTATCACTCTGTACTGTAACCGCTTTTCTTTGAAAGTGAAGACAATAGATACTCTTCGGTAGACAAGTGTTTGAATTCGCAATCCTTCTGATTAGGATGGCACGATGATCCCCAATCAATTGGAATCCTATTTCCAACCGTATCATCAAAGAAACGTTACAACTAGAATACATAACATCACAATTATCCAGTAATCTGCATCGATGGAACCTACAGATCAATCTCCAAAGGCCGTATTATATCAGCGATTTGGCGAAACCTCACAAATGTGACATTAAAACAAGACCGAGTTCTAATCGTGCGAATAGCACGATGAGTGTATATACCCTATACCCATGTACAGACCTAGAAGGCACGCAAAATCCAAAATATTCAATTTCATATATTTTTAGGGGACGGAGGGGTAGATGGGTCGGACCTGGCACATCTTTATTATCTTATCAAGGCATCCAACCATTTGATACTAATTAGAAGCTTTTCGCGACATTCTATCAAAAGATATGGCTGAATTTAACTTTGTAGGGGAGGTAGGGGTAGTCGGACCTACTCCACTTTCCATCAACTCAAAGTATTTTTCAGAATGAGACATTGATCAAAATTTCAAGTCGATAGCGATATTCTACCGAAAGTTATGGCTGAATTAAAATATCAAGGAGGGGTAGTTTGTATGGGAGGTAGGGGAACCCGTGGTTCAATTTGGCCCATTTTCAAAACCGTCCAAGATTTTAGCAAAACAAACATTTGACCAAAATTTCAAACCGCTAGCTTCATTATTTCGTGAGTTATTCTGCTAACAGACAGACACACGGACAGACAGACATGACTTATTCGATTCAGGGACCGACCCTGATCATTTATATATATATTTTGCCATACCTCCGAAGGCCCCTTTGAGGTGTTACATAATATTGGCGTAACAAAAACAATATACCATATACCATCTTATGGGTATAGGGTATAATTATAATGTAGATTGACCGCCTGTTTCTATATACATATGTAACATGGAGAAATTGCCTTTTAGACGTCCGTCAGGTCGAAGTAAGGTGCTGGCAGCGATCACTATTTTGTCATGGAAAAAATGCGCTTAAAGCCGGCCCCATACCGACCGGAGTGTGGCAAACACCGCACAAAAGATTGATACGAAAAATCGTGTAGCAGTGTGTGTAAAGTTTGAAGAGAATTTGCTCGCTGAATTTACTAAGCACATAAACCAAGTAAAATTCAGGTGCCGGATCACTAACAAGCGCATAAACTTGTTAGAACGAAGAATGCTTGTCGTTTCCAAAATAAACGCCAGGCGTGTTCTTGATATACTGAGCTTTATTGTAAATTGTTCTGACTTATATAGTAACAAAATTAACGGTGTTTATATTTTCTCTCATTACAAACAATTAATATTTTCTCTTAATGTCAACTAATTCAATAGAAATGCAAAATATACTAGTAAAGAATATTTGAGAGAAACGAAAAAATGTAAATAAGTAATATTTGTATATAAATGTACACTGTTAAAAATTACTTTCCAAAAGGGAAAATTATATTATTGTTAATCAATAATATACAAATGAACATCCTCCCCCCGCCATGGAACGGTAGGTAGAAATCGTTGGCATTGCTGGTTCAATCGAACAATCGTCGATGCTTTGGATGTTGGCTGGCTTCACAGTTATCGGCTGCCTTGGAATCGAACCTGATTCTTTTCGACGCTTCACGTTGATTCGGTTGCATAGTGTCGTCAATAACTTCGATAGGTAGTGGAGCCACCTTATGTATTGGTCGCTCAATTACTTGAGATGCTGTTTTAATTTTGATGACTCGAACACGACCGTCCTTACCCTTTATTGTGTCCACTACTCGTCCAAGAGGCCACTTTAGTGAGGGAGCGTTATCTTCGTGTATCATAACCAGTGTATTTGGTTCTATATTTGCGTGGCTGGTCTTCCACTTTTGCCGTTCTTGTAGCCCATGTAGATATTCAATAGTCCACTTTTCCCAGAAATCATTCTTGAGTTGCCGGACAAGTTGCCATCGCGCGTCGAGGCTGATATTCCTTCCTTGAGCTTGTGGATCCACATTGCTAGTGAGGGGCTCTCCAATAAGAAAATGCCCGGGAGTAAGCGCGGTGAGGTCACTGGGATCTGCAGACATCGGCGTAATGGGTCTCGAATTCAGTATAGCTTCGATCTCTATTATTAATGTCTCCAACTCTTCATAAGTTAAACTTGCTGAGCTGATCTGTAGTTGCATAAGCCGTTTTGTGGACTTTACCGCGGCTTCCCACAAGCCGCCGAAGTGAGGAGCTCGTGGAGGAATAAAATGGAATGTTATCCCTTTATTTGCACAGACGGATGAAATTTCACTCTGGGCGTTTTTTGAATATATTGCGTCGTATATTTCGTTGAGTTGGTTACTGGCCCCAACAAAGTTTGTGGCGTTGTCTGAATAAATGTTTAGACAGTGCCCGCGACGACTAATGAATCTTCTTAAAGCACCTAGAAACGCACTTGTGCTAAGGTCCGACACAAGCTCAAGGTGAAGAGCCTTGGTAGCAAAACAGCAAAATATTGCCACATAGGATTTAACGGGTTTCTTCCCTCTGATCTTGAAGTGTGTCCAGAAAGGTCCACAATAGTCGACTCCAGTATTGATGAATGGACGGGCGGGTTGAACCCTTGGGGCAGGTAAATTGCCCATCATCTGATTCATCAGTTTTGGTGCTAATCTAGTACAGTGAATGCAGTGGTGTACTATTGATCGTGCGATGATTTTGCCTTTAATTGGCCAGAAACTTTGGCGCGTTATAGATAATAAAGTCTGTGGAGGAGCATGCTTATGTCTCAGGTGAACGTCCGTCATCAACAATTTTGTGAACGGGTGTCGGTACGGAAGAAGCATAGGATGTTTTGCATTGTATGATACATTAGCTTCCTGTAGTCTGCCTCCCACGCGAACAATGCCGTATTCATCGATAAACGGAGCCAATCCGTTCAATGGGCTGCCTTTTGGAACTTCGTCGTGCTGATTAAGACAGGCAATATCATCGGAAAATTCTTCTTGCTGCATATATCTTATCAATGAGTGTAGAGCATCATTCATTTCTTCAGCTGTCAAATATTCGTGATGATTATGTATTCCTTGTATACGTTTTGTAAATCGCAGAATATACGCCATAATTCTCTGAAGCCTTTTGAATGAATTATGATGGTCAATCTGTCTAATGGTCTCGCGCAGACTTTCAGACAGAGTTATTGAAAGTGCGGTCGTCGATTCTAATTCATATCTGGGTGGGAAAAGTTCTTCCGATCCGTGCAGAAATAGAGGTCCATAAAACCAAATTGACAAAGATTTAAGCCTCTGTGGCGTTGTTCCTCTGGAGATAATATCTGCTGGATTGTCTTCGGATGTGACGTGTCTCCAATTAGAGATGGCGGTTTTGCGCTGAATAGCGGCTACTCGATTTGCGACGAAGGACCTTTTCGAAGAAGATGGTCTATTCAGCCAAGCGAGGACAATACTAGAATCCGTCCAATAAAACTCCTTACAAATACTCAGATCGATACTGGATTTAACTTTGTGACATAGATCAGCTGCCAGCTTCGCAGCACACAATTCCAATTTGGGGATGGTCTCCTTCTGTGTTGGTGCTACTCTCGATTTGGCGCAGAGTAATCGAACTGTAAGGGTGTCGTTGAAAATGGCTCTAACATAGACGGCTGCACCATAAGCCTTTTCTGACGCGTCCGCAAATGTATGGAGTTGTATTTCATTCGGGGTTTTGTGGTCAAATAGATGTCTCGGGAATGTCAACTCTTTCAGACCGCTAAGGTTTTCCCTAAACTTGACCCAATCTGCTTTCAGTGGAAGTGGTAGTTCTTCATCCCAATGTGACTTGAGCTTCCACATATCTTGTACGAGTATCTTTCCAGATACAACAATAGGCGAGTATATTCCCAAAGGGTCAAAAATACGCGCTAAATCTGAATAGGCTGATCTTTTGTTGATTGTTTTTCTTTCTGGGCAAGAAGATTGTACGGAAAATACATCCTGTTTTGGGCACCATGTTAGGCCTAACGTTTTTATACGATCCTCGGAATCAGTGTCGAAGTCTAAATCGATTTCCATATCTTGGGACGAAAATCCTTTCAATAGACGTGGATGATTGGAGCACCATTTTCTCAAATAGAACCCTCCTTCACTCGCCAAGGCAATCAGTTCTGTTTGCGTACGAACAGCTTCTGATAGACTGTTGGTGCCAGTAATTATATCGTCGACGTAAGCATCGTTCCTTAATACCGAAGATCCCCGAGGATATTGTTCTGAACGCTCGTCGGCTAATGTCTGTAGACACTTTGTGGCTAGGTAAGGAGCTGATTTCGTTCCGTAGGTTACTGTTGTCAACTGGTAAGCCCTCAGCTCTTCATGCGGATTATTTCGCCAAAAGATCAGGAGATATCTCTGGTCATCTTCATGAATGCCTATCTGCCGGAACATTTGCTTTATGTCAGTTATAAAGACATAGGAGTGCGTTCTAAATCGAAGTAAAATCGAGAAAAGCTCATCTTGAACGACGGGGCCTTTCGCGAGTACGTCGTTGAGTGATATATTATTCGAGGTTAGCGCCGACGCATCGAAAACAACTCTCAATTTTGTAGTGCTACTGTCAGGCTTACACACGTAGTGGTGCGGCAAAAAGTAATAGGGGTGTTTCAATTGCTTAACATCAATTGGTTTCATATGACCGAGGTCAATATATTCCTCGATGAATTCGGTATATTGTCGTTTTATTTCTGGGTTTCCAGCAAGTCTTCGCTCTAGAGCCATGAAGCGTCTTAAAGCAGTGTCCGCCGATTCGCCTAAGTCCGTAGGCGGCCTTACAAAAGGTAGCCGCACGGTAAAGCGTCCGCTCGGATCTCGCATTGTATTCTTTTTAAAATCCCGTTCACATTGTTCTTCTTCCTCAGTAAAGGAATTTGTATTTGAATAGTCTTCAAGCTTCCAAAGGCGTTCTATCAGTCGGTCGATTTGAGCTGCTTCATCAGTTTGTGTTCCAACACCACATAGTGACCAATCGTTTGATTGTGGTTGTGATTCCATATTTGGCAATTCTTCCATCTTACAGAAGCGTTCCAGCGATTGAGCAAGATCGGCTCCTTCATCACCGTGTGTTGCAACATTACATATTGGTCGATTGTTTGGTTGTAAGTCCGCTATCATTCCCGCCAGAATCCATCCAAATGACGAATTTTGTAGAAGTGGTAAGTTTGGTCCCATTGAATATTGCTCAGGTTGCAATAAGCGATAGTAATACTCAGCTCCTATCAACAGGTCAATACGACTAGGCTCATTGAACTGCGGATCAGCTAATGTGAAATGTTGTGGAATCGGCCATGCCTTGGTATTGAAAGATCTGATAGGTTGATCTCCGGTTATCTTTGGCAAAACAAAAGCATCCATTCGAATAGAAAATTCGGTGTTGATGGATTTCAAAAATATGTTGACTCGATGTGTTGCGGAGCTTACTGAGTTCCCTATGCCTTCGATAGTCATATTTGAGCGCTTGTACTTGCTTCCAAGTTTCTTAGCCACTCGTTCGCTTATGACGTTAATTTGTGAGCCGGAATCCAATAACGCTTTGCACAAGATCTCGTTCCCATCAGAAGTTTGAATTCGTACTCCAACAGTTCCGAGTAGTACGAAACCTGATTTTGGGTGCTCCGTGTGTATGCTTAGTGAAGCTGTTACGTCGTTTGATGATAGCGACGATGATAACGGCTGAATAGTTTTTGATTCTTGTCCATGAATCAGCGTGTTGTGTCTCTTGTTACACTTCAAGCACGCTCTTGAAGTGCACTGACTAGCAAAATGGCCAGGTTTCATGCAATTCAGACATCGAGATTCCTTTTTCAAAAATTGGGCTCTTTGATCGGGTTGCCATGACAAGAAAACTGTGCACTTGTACAGCTGATGATGCACTTGAGAATCGCATGGACATAAGCGTGAGGAAATGGCTGGAAAACTCTTGGATTTCAATGCGTTGCTGTGATCATATTTTTTGAAAGAGCCTCGTTGAACAGCTTCAAGTGTGAGGAATCGGCTTTCCAGAAATTCCATAAATTGGCTCATAGTTCCGAATTCCTTTGGGTTCTCTAATCCTTGTTCATATAATGTAAGTGAAGAGCGATCCAACTTCTTAAGTAAAACATGTAAGAGAATTGGATCCCAGTGATCAACTTCAATGTCGAGGTTTTTCAGGCTAAGAAGACACTCATTAGTCACATCGTGCATCAGCTTGATAGGAGCGGCTGTTTCCGACGTTATGCTGGGCTGACTTAAAAGTCTCGTCAATACGGCTGTCACTATAATCCGCTTGTTATTATACCGGCTGACGACAACATCCCAAGCCGTATCATAGTTATCGCTTGTTGGTGATAAGTGCTTGATGAGTGTTTTAGCTTCACCAGCTAAATTGCTGATCAGGTAGAACATTTTCTCTGCTTTACTAAGTTGTTGCTGCGAATGTATTAGCTGCACATAGAGATCATGGAAATTAGTCCATTGCAAATAATCGCCACTGAAAGTGGGCAATGTTATTTTTGGTAAATTCACTTTGGAATTGTTACTGGACACTGTCTCGTTTTTCACAGGTATGGAATGCGAATGCAAACGATGTTGCAGTTTGATAATAGCATCTTGTAATGTATATTGTACGTGGAAAGAGACTTCAGCTTCGGACGAAAGATCATCAAGATTCTGTTCCCATATACAGTTTTGGATCTCTTTGAGCTCTTTTTCGTATGATAAGAGCCGGTCAATTTTCAATTGATAATATTGAGGACATTGTGATTGCTCCGTGTCTTTAGCAATATTATCAAGAAAATGTGTCACAGCTTGGTGTAATGACTTTCTCTTTCGCTGGAGTCGGAGAAGGCTATCCGCTAACGGTTCTGTAATTTGTGCTGGTAGTTGATGTGGACTCTTAGATGGCGTTTGTTGTTGGGATTTTTGCGCCAAACCATCTGCACTTTTTGATGGGACTGTACTTGATGGACGAATTGTAACTGTACCGATTAATTCGTTCAATCGCGAAAGAAACTCCTTATGCGTATTGAACACAGAATCGTAATAATTGTCCTTAAAGTATGGTTCTTCATCGTTATTTTCCACGTCTTTCAGTAGTTTTTCGTGATTGCGGTTAAATTCCTCCCACAATGCGCTGAGGCAAGAAAGGCGTTTAGCAGCATAGTCTGCCGTTTTTAGCGATGAAGCGTCCGTTTTGAAGGTAGCAAGCATTTGCTGTATACGCGTGCCCAGCTCATGTTGCCGTGTAAAAATTGTAGCTGCCGCCATGGCGATATTGACTCGATTTCTGATATCGAACACGACTTTGAATCAATGATAATAAGTCGGACTTGTTGACTGCAGGTCCTGTCACGGTCGCCAAAATGTAAAGTTTGAAGAGAATTTGCTCGCTGAATTTACTAAGCACATAAACCAAGTAAAATTCAGGTGCCGGATCACTAACAAGCGCATAAACTTGTTAGAACGAAGAATGCTTGTCGTTTCCAAAATAAACGCCAGGCGTGTTCTTGATATACTGAGCTTTATTGTAAATTGTTCTGACTTATATAGTAACAAAATTAACGGTGTTTATATTTTCTCTCATTACAAACAATTAATATTTTCTCTTAATGTCAACTAATTCAATAGAAATGCAAAATATACTAGTAAAGAATATTTGAGAGAAACGAAAAAATGTAAATAAGTAATATTTGTATATAAATGTACACTGTTAAAAATTACTTTCCAAAAGGGAAAATTATATTATTGTTAATCAATAATATACAAATGAACAGTGTGGTTGAGCGACTCCAAGGTATCATTCTTGGACCGATCTTTTGTGCGGTGTGTGCCACACTCCGGTCGGTGTGGGGCCAGCTTTAGATTGGCAGCGATTCAACAATCCCGCGACAATCATACGATTTAGTACGAAAAACCCGTAGAATTCATTAATTAAATGCTTTCCACGAAAAAGCTATTCAGAGTTTTGAGAGATAGAATATCGCGACGGATTCTATAATTTCTTGTTGTATAGTCCAATTGCATAGGATAACTCCCCTTGGTCATTTATCTCAACGCGCAAGAAAGTTTAGAAACAAATCGCCTCAGAGCATAACAACGTTTGGAATAAGCGGAAGTATTTTTACATTTATGATTGGACGACTGTTTCGATTTATATTCATCTTAAAATGCACCCAAAATAAAAACAAAAAAGAAAAATGATACGCGAACCAGCAAGATTACCGGACGAAACACAGATTGACGGGGCTACAGCCTGCCAGGAAACTTTGAGAAAAAAAAATTGTTTACCAAAATATATTCAGCAAACGTAAATTCAGGCTTATACACTGTATCCAAACAATATTCGAAACTGGATATGGCTGGCGGATTAAAGTGAGATAAATTTCTTTTTACAGCTAGTGATTTTTTCTTTGGCGGAGACCTTTCCAACTTGTTGTCTTTAAGGGAGATTCTTGTTACGGAAACTCATACCACAATAATTTTTAAAATAATGACTATCACAAACTGCAAAGAAATCAATTGATATAACTAGTTCCAATCGTCGGACTTATAAACCGAACTAATGCTCTGAAATTTTGAATTCAAAATTAATCCAAATATCGATACCATGTCCAAATTGTATACAGAACATAACATTATCAACAAATAAAATCATGTAAGTGGTTGTATTAGTTAAACGTTCTTCAAAGACATAACCCACTTCTAATAAAGGATCAATGGATACCGAAATCAGGCCCTATCTGTGTTAACCCTTAAATGCATAGCGTACCATATATGGTACATGGCTAGATTTCTGTAAAAGACTAGCGATTATTAAATTTTTGATTTTTTTTTTTACTTTTTCCCAAAGTAGACAAAATAGGCTTCCCCATAAATTCAATTTTGGCTTCTCGAAGCTTTCCTTGAATTGTCTGTGCGTCGTCAAAGTGGACGAATGTTTTTTTTTTGTGAAATTTTAAAAGTTATTATTTAGAGCTAAAATATTCGGCAAAATTTACCGTTATTTGGAAAAGGAAAAATACTGGTGAGTAAACTGGAATGTGTTCTTGAGATTCTTTTGAGATTTTGACCAAAAAAAGTCACCAAAGGCATTGTTTGCACTAATTTTGCAATGTACCATTATATGGTACACCATGCAGTGGGGCATATTCAGAAATATCTATACATTCATTCCGATCGTTGTTAGTTGATGAAATTATTCTCCTTTAGGCTTGGGTAGGGTAGGATATGTTCATAAAATTTTAATTATCAGCTCTATTAACATGAGGGTGCTTTTTATTGAACTCAGAACTGGTCTAAATAACCTAAATTTGCATACAAATTATGCTATACCGATCCATTTTCCAGGACATTTACTGCCATTTTTTATGAAAGCTAGGTTAATAAGTCCTGATCAAGATCCAAGGAAACGGAACTGTCATAGTTGATTGAGAAGGATCGTTTTTATCATTTTGTTTTCTATAGCACACCGGTCAGGGCTTAGCGTTTCTGTAGCTGCTTCTTATAATTCCGCAGTTTTTTTTAACTGGCAAGTATACTGAAAAAATTGTTCACATCTTTTGTTTTCTCCTAAGGACACGCAACTAAAACACAGAGCTTCCGTACTTAACATCTTAGTAAGATACTTGGACTTTCACCAGGACTCAAGCAGCTGCGCCTTGATATCCAATTTCATAAACCATTTCATTATGACAGGTATTGTCTTGGAAATCCATGGTCAGGATCCTCAGAAAATGTGCTTCTAGGGTCAACCATTTCATATGGAAAGATATGTGGAGTACCACATCCGATAAACAAAAAATTGCACGGATGTAATTCTTGTGGACATGTCCTGTGACCTGCACAAATTTGGGTTATAAAGCAAGCAGTAGTTCATTTCCATGTTCATATCTTAGCAAAGTCAATCCAATCCATATACTTTTCAAGAAAGGAATTCCATGAGCTATGGTAAATCGAAAGAAGTCTCGAGATATACGTTTAACAGTGGAACATGTTTATAACGAACTATTATATAAAAGATTTATTTTATAACGAGACCGAATTGTAATCGCGGTAATAGCATCATGAGTGCATACCCTATACCCATGTACAGAGCTAGACGGCACGCAAGGCCCAAAATAATCAATTGCATGTTTTTTTTAGGCGAGGAAGGGGTATACAAGTCAGATCTGGCGCACTTTTAATATTTTATAAGGACATCCAACAGCTACCACTTGCCACACATTTGAAGTGTTTCGCGACATTCTATCGAAAGAATGGCAAAATTTAGGTTTGTAGGGGATGTAGGGGATGTAGGAGTAATAAGACCTACTCCATTTTCCATCAACTTCCAGGATATGTAACAAATAGGCATCCATACAAATTTCAATAAGGAATAGGAAACTAATCACTCACCTACCCAAGCTCCCTTTAAAAAAACTGAATATTCGCGATTTTCTATAGAAATGACCACCTTTCCTTTAATGAAGAGGAGTTCATTATATCGAGTTTCCACTGTATTTTCGATCGAAACTCTCCAAAATCATTATCCTTTCTTTTTTGCACTGTTCCTATCAAAGTAAGAGGCAGATTTAATAACATTTGAAAAATGTCTTTCATTTACAACATATGGCCTGAATGCATGGCGTACCATATTTGGTACAATACAAATTCTACTATTTTCACTTTTCTGGGAAAACGGGTTATTTTCTGGGAAAATAAAGGCTGATTCCGTGTTCAGTGACCGATTTTACATAAGGGGAGGTCAGTTACGATAATGGGTTCAGACCCCATGCATTTAAGGGTTAAAATTATTCAGCCCTTGATTTGAGCGAATTTCCGCAGCGTAATGTACGGTTCAAATTGTTATCGTTTTCATGCGGTGAATGCTATTAAATTTCCAAATGTTCAAAAGTGGTGTTTTTGATTGTCTGTTATCGTATGAAATTACTTCTGAAGCCACATACTGCTCGAGGCTCGCTGAAACGCGCGATAAACCGTAACGGTCAAAATGGTATGAAGCCATCAGCAAACTAAAAAATGTGTGCCGTTACATAAGTGAAATCATATTTTAATTCAACGCTTTTAAGGAAGTTCAACCTAGCGATTTATGCACTGCGTCTTAATACTTAATAAAACGCAAGAAGCTGAGTTTAGAGGTCAATTGCAATTCAAATTTATCAGGCGATGCCACTCCTTGAGCTTAATCTTTAGTTAAATTATTATTAAAGGATTATCTCTGGTTAGAAACCACAGTAAAGTTTCTGTTTTATTATGGCAACACTCATGTTTTGAGCAACTGTCAGTGAGTCCACTTCCATCTTTGTACCATCTCTGTTCAACTGCATTGCTAGTTCTGGTTCAATAAATACTGTTACAAGAATTCAACGACGACGGGATTTTACTTATATAATAATAATTCCAGGTAATACAACAGTTTCCTACCTAGGCAGTCAATCAGTTATTCGAAACATCATCGCAAGAGTCGTCTCTACGAACATAAACTCTTACAGCGTTACAATGTACGTCCTTAATTATGTTTTTTAGGAGAACTGTACTTGACCTGTTCCACCGAACCCTCCCGAACGGGAACATTTACCTTTCGGAGTGTGGGTTTTTGGTGAGCGGCGTTACCAAGTACTCGTACTCGAATTTCAGCAGTAGCGTGGTTTGTACACAGGCATGGCAAGGTGGCTACGGTGTGACTGACTTCCTCTGCCGGGATAGTTGTTATTGAGCCGAGCGCATTTCGTAGTGATTTCCCTAGTGAAAGGGAATCGCTTAACCTGAGTAACGAAGGAGCTAGGTAGTGAGCTCATGGATTGATGTCGATTCGGCTCGAGTCAAATTCCAGACTAGTAAACTATTAGCATAATATGGATGGGGCAAACGAACCTGGGATACGTCTGAATTCGGAGTGAGGCTTAACTAGGGTAAAAGTGGGTTAGATGCCCCAGTGTGATAGATGCCACAGTTGATTAAACTAGTATTTCCAGACACAAAACGAAAAAAAAATGTTATTGACAATTAAAGAGCATCGTCTGGCACTAATATTATGTAATTGCATTTTTATCTTTAGGGTTGTCCACATAATCGCGTTGTAACGATATTACGAAAAATGTATTTTCAACGTGTGTGAATTTGCAAATTGGCATTTTTTCAATCGCGCGCAACTTCTCTCTATTTATGCATACTCCAGCGAGTTGCGGCACACAAAGTGCATTTCGAGCCGGTTTCGAACTAGTAGGTATCACATGACGCGCTGTAATTCTCATCAGATGCCTCTACGTCAGGGTTGCCGTTTTCAGATTTCTAAGTGTAACATTTATCTGATGAAATCTTAACATTTTTAGGTTGAGTGTAACAAATTTGAAGATATTGTTGTTAATGAACAATTTTTAATATAAATGTGCGCAAGTCCGAATTGAATGATTGATTCACAAATAGTAGAGAGTTATAAATTAAAATAAAGAAGTTTGAAAATGTCTGATCTGTTCTGTTCCATAATCATTTTTGACGAAGTTGGTTTATAGGAGAAGCGATATGTCAAAATTTCCACAATTTGTTTAAACTCGAACCCACTATTCCATAACAGATTTCATACAAAAACTATTGGTTACAAATCTCACAATTAATAAATGACACTACTCGGCACAGGAGCTTAGTTTCCGAATGACTGAAGGGGCAGATCATTTCTTAATGTTGGCGCAAAAAGACATGCTCCCTTCAGTACATCAGACAATGCTTAATTTGACAGATGTCGAATGGCAGGGCTTTACTTTCCGAAACACGAAATGGATAACCCTGTATGTACCATATTGCGTAACAACGTTGTGTTGAACTTTTAGTCTTAGCATATCGCTGAATAGTGTGTTTTAAGTAAAATAAGCTCACATTTCTCAGTCAAGTTGTTGGGGGTTTTTAAATATTGAAGTGATTGAAATCGAAATATTCTTAGAAAATTGAAATTGTGAAGGGTATGAAACTCTGTGAGCCAGTATTTGTTTCTAAAATTTCGAAGAACTGTTTCAAAATGACAATGCAACAATAAATATACAGAAACTTAGCTTCAGCCTATTTTCAGCACTTAATCTGTCAGATGTATTGCGCCCGATCGTGTTAGGATTGGTATTGCGCCCGCCGGAAGGTTAAGTAGGACACTCTACTACAAAATTGCTTAACAGAATGCCAACCCATTCGTTCCTGCAATACACCATACTGCAACCTTCTCCATTTAAATCAAACATCTTAAAGATTTCTATCAGCTATTCTTCACAAGAATATAAGTGGATTATAAACGATTGCGAAATATGCTAATAATTCTGGTAATTTGCATTCTAAGATTTCTGTAATGGTTGGATTTCAACTCTACTATAGGATACAATACTTGAATACACACACAGTCCCTTTGCCTCAAATACCAAATTGTGCCCAACGGCAATTGAATTCGATACTTACTCTTCCTTGAGTAGGAATTCGAGAACCAAAATGTTTTGGCTTTACAATGTCTTTCTTAAGACTTCAACTGCAAAATTTCAAGAATCTATTTGGAATTGTAGCAAATTTGCATGTAATTTTAAAGGTAGAATTTCAAGGATTTCTAGTCGAACTTTCTTGAGTAAGTTTCTGTCATTCATTCCTTTCGGGTTTTTTTTGGTAAGTGAAAGGATTTGCGAATTGGATTTGGAGAAGTTTGGAATTTTCGTTTTTGTGAAAAACTTAATATCAAACGTGAAAAACAAAAAACAACTGAAACCGTAATTTTTCAAGGATATTTTGGTATATTTTTAAAATGTAGTCAGCCGTATTAACTGCCCTATCGCACATACAATTTTGATCCTTCTTAAGTGTCGCTTTAAAAAAAGGAAACGATCCAATCGATATCCCCTGCGTATTCGCTAACAATAATAATCTTACGAATTACGACACGAGCGAAAATCACGTCTCGCTCCATTGTGGCAATTCATCATTTACCAAAGCCAAACGAATCACAGAAAAGCTCATTCAAGTATGTAATTTACCTTAACTGTCAACGAATAAGAATGCGATTTTATCCTGCATAAATTACATGTGGCAGCCGAAGACTGTTTATCTCCAAAGTCCTTCGACACCGCGCGCCACGAAGGATGGCGATAGGGAAATTACCAGTGAACACCAGATATAGTCAATGTAGCATAATTGAAGTTCCGCCGAGCAACGAAGACTGTAGACATCCTTCGTTCCTCCGCAGTCTGATTTAGAAAACGGTTCATTGAGTCTCGTTTTCATGGGCGCGCACTTTCTCTTCCTTTTGTAGCATAACGGCGCGTCGCGACGTTGTCCTTTTTTTTAGATAGTCCGTCATGTTGCTAGCATTTGTCACGAAAGTAGCTACTGTCGCGGTGACATATAGACGGAAACGATGCACCTAACATACCCCATACTTCAGAGGAGGGATACCTATACTAGGTTGAATGGAAAGGTTATGCAGTGGAGGGTGGTGATTTATGAGCTCGTATTTATTAGGTGGCATCGGGTCGAGAGTAGGGACATAAAAAGTATAAACGGACATAATTTGAATATTAAGTTCCGCTTGACATATGGCGGTTGAATTTATGGACTCTTCAGTATAAAACATGAATACAGTTTAGGTAAATATTGCACTTAAATGGAGACATGGGGACTAATAACGTTGGTTGGTACATAATTAGAAATGCTTCTATATAAGAAGCCTTTCACGAAATATGACTTTTACAATAGGAGGCTTAAGCAAGCCCTAGAAACGCTAAAAACGTTAAATTCAAATCGAAAATTCTTTAAGGCATTAACATGGCATTAAGTTAATGTTACCCATTTACAGACCCACACTACAAATTCCTACTCCAAAACAGTTTTACTCCCTAGTATTAAAAAATAGCAAAAACACAGTTTTCTCATAAAAACTATGGGGGAAAAATCAAAATATGTTTCTCTTTTGTTAAAAGACCAATTAACTGAAGTGGCGTTCTTCTTAATCATCATCCTAACAGTTCATTAACGACAAGTCTATTCAAAAGCTTTCAAAAAGACCCGCTCTGTTTTACGTTGTTTTTCTTGTATTACGTTCTATCCTTATTCAACGCGATGACGAGCAGTCAACAGTCGAGTCCTTGGCCAATTATTATATTTTACCCGCAATAATAACTTGATTGAAATAATCATCATTATGGCGACGACAACGTCCAGGATGTTGATGATGATGAGCAGCGATGATAGAGATTAAGGACTTATTTCTCCTACCGAGAAAACCTTTCGAATTCAACCCTCGCTCAATCATTTCAGCGCAATCATGCTGTCTATGGTGAATTTATTGTGGGTAGAGAATTATTATATGGGGCAAAAAATATCAGGCAAAATGTTAGAGCAGGAAGGGTTGATGTAGATTCTTGTTTATTTTGGATTAGTAACCGTTTATATGCTAATTTTAGATTGGAAGATTTCCTTTTGATGTATTATGTATTCATAATAAAAATCGTAGGTATTCCATAGGAGAAATATGCGTAACGGCGAAATATTGGTCCATGGCTTTCATACCTATAAAAAACAGAAACCAATTGGGTAAGCAGGTAGCAGGAAAGGAACCAACACAATTATTTGACTTGGGACACTCCGGAAATTTGTATTTAATTAAAGAGTAGTTGCACATACACTCCTACTCAATATAGGATAGTTTCACTTAAAAAATGGTTGTATCTCGAAACGTGTTAACGGGAATCTTCGTCAAAATTGGTGACAATATTTTCAGAAATCTGCTTGCTCATTTAATAATATAGAGTTTCAAAAAAAACAGTCCCGTTAGGATTTACTTTCGAGAATTCTTAAAAACAGTTCAAATTTGAAAGTCATTGGACCAAGGCCGCAGATGAGTGAAAAATGTAAAATCTGGTAGATTTCGGGCCCATTTTGTATGGAGGTACCCTTAGTTTGAGTCCCCCCGTAAGGGGGAAGATAAAGGTTGAAAGGCTCCGGCTAAATCCTATATCTTCTTCAGTTGTGGCATAACTGCGGACCCTTAGCTATGCAGGAGCCTCATAGGTTGAACGGCTTCGGCCAATTCCTACGGGGCGTTACTTTCCCGCATTATCCGAGTAACCGCTGCACCTGAGTGCTGTATTAACATAGGTGACACAAAACATTCAATTCAACCACCAAAGCAGCATCTTCGAGGCATGCCCATGATGGCCTTTACTCGAAGATTAAACCGTATCATGGTTTAGCGATATGTCGACAACTCATCCTAAGAAAAAATTTAAAGTCAAGAAACCTGAAACAAAAGCCTCGGATTGGACGTATACAAAACAACGACCCCGCAAACGAACAACTGATTACTCTTTCGGAGCTTTAACATTTTATTCAGTGCCACTTTGACGGTTCCCTCCAAATTACTTTAGGAAGTAGTCCTGTACATTTAAACTTCTCCAGCATTTACACCTAAAACAAAATTACAAATGAGCGGCGGATTGGAGGGATATGTATTCTTTTTGCGGCAGATGAATTTTTCTTTGGCGGGGTAACTTTTACAACTTTGTTGTTTTTGGTCAGATATCATATATTTTTGCATACTTAAATAAACAACTAATATTTTTGTTTTGGGATCCTGATGTCCCAGTGTCCCAATTCCCTAATGTCCCAATGTGCAAATATCACAGTGTCCCAATGGCCTAATGTCCGAATGTCCCACTATCCTAGTGTCCCAATGTCCCAGTATCGCAATATCCCAATGCCCCAGTCTTCCTGTGTCCCAGTGTCCCACTTAACGTCCTAATATCCCAATGTCCAATTGTCCTAATGTCCCCATTTCCTAATATCTCAGTTCCGCAATGTCCCAAATGTCCCAGTATCCTAATGTGATACTATACCAATGGCCCAATGTCCTTATGTACCAGTGTCCCAATGAACAAATGTCCCAAAATCCAAATGTTCCAATGTCCTAAGATCGGAGTGCCCCAATGTCCAAATGACCCAATATCCCGATGTCCCAATATCCCAATATCTCAGTAGCCCGATATCTCAATGTCCCTATGTACCAGTGTCCCAATGTCCGATTGAACTATTGTCCCAAGGTCATAATGTCCCAATGTCCAAGTATCCCAATGCCCCAACGACCTAGTCTCCCAGTGTCCTATTGTCCCAATATCCAAATGTTCCCATGTCCCAATATCCTAATGTTCCAATGTCCCAATAACCTAATATCCTGATGTCCCAATATCCCGATGTCCCAGTGGCCCAATATCCCCACGTCCCAGTTTCCTCAGTGTGCCTAATACCCTAATGTAAAAATGCCCTATTGTCCCAATTTCTCAATGTTCCAATTCCTAATGCCCCAATATCCCAATGTTCCAATGTCCTAAATCGCAGTGCCCCAATGTTTCAATATCTCAGTGTCCCAATATCCCGATTTCTCAGTGGCCCAATGCCCCTATGTGCCAGTGTCCCGAAGTCCGATTGTCATATTATCCCAAGGTCATCATGTCCCAATTTCCTTATATCCCAGTGCCCCCATGTCCCTGTATCTCAGTGCCCTAATGTCCCAGTATCCCGATGTTCCAATATCCCAATGTGCCAACATCCCAATGTCCCAATGTTCTAATATCCCGATGTCCCAATATCCCGATGTCCCAGTGGCCCAATGCTCCCACGTCCCAGTTTCCCCAGTGTACCTAATGTCCCAATGTCCTAATGTGTTAATGTCCTAATATCCCTAATATCCCAAGGCCCTAATGGCCACATGTCCTTTAATCCCAGTGCCCCAATGTCACAACATCCCGATGTCTCAGTGGCCCAATGCTACTCCGTACCAGTGTCACAATGTCCGCTGTCCTATTGTCCCAAAGTTATAATGTCCCAATTTCCTAATATCCCAGTGTCCTGATGTCCCAATATCCAAATGTTCCAATGTCACAATGTTCCAATATCCCAATGTTCCAATGTCCCAATGTCCTAATATACCGATGTCCCAATACCCCATCTTCTAGTGGCCCAATGTCCCCACGTCTCAGTTTCCCCAGTGTGTCTAATGTCCTAATATCCGAAAGTCCTAATGTGCTAATGTCCCAATGTCCTAATATCCCAGTGCCCCAATATCATGATGTCCCAATGTCACAATATCCCGATGTCTCAGTGGCCCAATGTTCCTATGTTCCAGTTTCCCAATGTCCGATTGTCCTTTTGTCCCAAAGTCATAATAATGTCCCTATATCCTAATATCCCAGTGCCCCAATGTCCCAGTCTCCTAATGTCCCAATATCCCGATGTCCCATTGTCCCAATATCCAGATGTCCCAATGGCCCAATATCCCGATGTCCCCACGTCCCAGTTTCCCCAGTGTGCCTAATGCCCCAATGTCTTAATGTCCTAATGTCCCAAGACCCCAATTTCCTAATATCCCACTGCCCCAAGATCCTAGTCTCCCAGTGTCCCAATATCATAATGTCCCAATGTCGCAGTGTGTTTTAAAAAATTGTCAATACGATGAGCCGAAAGACGCAATTGTTGGAAATCTTTTGTTAACTTTACCAATTAATTTACCGTTATTCCATCCACTTATCTAAATGGAAGACATTGATTCTTTGGGAGGACCACCAGAGGATCATTCATTCCAAATGTCATAAAAATCCCATCACGGAGCGAGACAGTAGAAGCAAGTCTTTCTGCAACTGTAGACTCCCGTCTGAAATTGGGTTACTCGCTTAAGTCTCTGAGGGTGAAAATTTCACCGTTTATTGCATATATCTTACCTGTTATTGTGCTGATCGAAGATTTTTTTTGAAAAGGCACTAGAACAGGATATGTGGAATATTTTGGTAAAAAAAATGTTTGGGGGGATGTTGCCTGGAAAGCTGTAGCCCTGTCAAACAAAAAAGCAAGTTGTCTCCGGTAATCATAGACTTGTTCGCTTTCGTTTTATTTTTCCTTTGGCGGACGATACGCTCTCGCGTCTCTTGATACAACAAACTTCGGCGAGTATTTAATAAGTTAATTAGACGTAAGAAACGCAAACATTTTGACGAGCAGTTACAGCTAACAAACCAAAGATTAGCCAGTAAGAACATTATACAGGCGTACAAACTTATAAATAATATCAAGAACGGATATCAAGGATGGTAACACCATCAGCGACATCGAAATAGTCAACAAACGATGGGCATTTTGAAGAGCTTTTACAAGTAAGGACATCTTCCACTGGAAGAGTTATTTAATCTTCCACTGGAAGAGTTATTTAGTCGCTTGTAATCTAGAAAGGAGAGTGGAGTGTTGCTCGGGTGTGCAGATTAGCGATTAGTATTGCGAAAATTATTTATATTATACGATTTTGTGGGCAGTTTTCACGATTTGAAGGTAACAAAATGTCTTATGCTTGAAATAGATTACGCGCATCAGCAGCAGCATCGGCATCACGAAACGGCAAGCACAATGCATTTTACATTGCTAACAAAAATGTTGAGCAGAAAACTTGGCATTCAGCATATATCTTTCAGCTATGAAATTCTGCCGATGCTGCTGCTGATGCGCGTAATCTAAAGGGTTTTCCAATAGGGACGCTTGATCTTTGAAATGAAAAAAAAAATACTTGTAGGAGAGATATTTGCGAATTTTTTTTTTTATTTGAAAGGTCCATCGACCCCATTACATATGGAATATGACATCATTCAAATGACCGCCACGGCTTCGGTTGGTGGCGCGCACACGAAAGGTCCAATTTTCGATGACTCTGGCGCACAAATCGCCGTCAATGGTGAGCGATACCGGTCGATGATAACCAACTTCTTTTGGCCTGAAATCGAGAATATGGATCTGCACAACATGTGGTTTCAACAGGACGGCGCTACGTGCCACACAGCACACGCTACGATGGATGTTCTGCACGAGCAATTTACGGGCATGGTCATCTCGCGCGGAGGCGACGTGAACTGGCCACCGAGATCGTGCGATTTGACCCCGCTGGACTTTTTCTTGTGGGGTTTCCTTAAGTCGCAGGTCTATGCCAACAAACCGCAAACCACCGATGCCCTCAAAGTTAACATACGCCACGCCATCGATCAAATACAGCCCGATTTGTGCGCCAGAGTCATCGAAAATTGGACCTTTCGTGTGCGCGCCACCAACCGAAGCCGTGGCGGTCATTTGAATGATGTCATATTCCATATGTAATGGGGTCGATGGACCTTTCAAATAAAAAAAAAAAATTCGCAAATATCTCTCCTACATGTATTTTTTTTTCATTTCAAAGATCAAGCGTCCCTATTGGAAAACCCTTTATTTCAAGCATGACACTGGAAAAGTTTTTCAGTCGTTTTGGATACCCAAGCGTGTTAGCACATTAGGGCCGGGGTTCTGATAGTCTATATTGGCTGAATTCAGATTGGCTGATTTCAGATTGTAAGACGGAACCGGACGGGTAAACTTGCAAGACAAGAGAGCTTTTGTAGTGGCCAGTAGACAAGCATTGTGCATTTCACATTGTAAGAACGTGTCTTACGAAAGAAAAAAATCGTGACACGATTGTTTTTCTTTCGTAAGAAACGTACGATCGATAAGACGATTGCATCTACCGATAGTTCAGGCGTTCTGCGACGACAATTCGCGCGTGTTTTACTTGCATTTTAATCTTGTCGACTCGTCACTTCATTGTACACTAACTTTGGAGCGTGCATGGCAACATTTATACATACTTGCTGTGTGATTATTGTTCGCCGGTCCGTGTTTTGATCGGATAGTGTGAAATGATCATACGATGGTTCTTATTGTCCAAGTTTACCCGTCCGGTCGTTTTCTTACAATTTGAATTCAGCCAATCAGTACCTGTCGGCTGGTTAGTCTTATCGCATAGAGAAGACACACACAATACTCAGAAAGCTTTTCCATTGTATTAAATGGAATTTTTGTTTATTTTACATAGTTACGCCATATTTTGCTTGGTTACGCCATCATCTTAGATTGAAAAAATCGTTGCGCACTTTCATCCAACAGCGTAAATAAGCAAAAGATAACATAACTATGCAAAATTAACAAATTCAAATTCAATATAATGGAAATTATCAAGGTAAATACTAGCCCATAATTTTGATTGGATATCCCGGCGGTGGTACCGGCTATCCCGCATATCCCATAGTGGGGAATGCCCATGAGTGGCATTTATTAATTTCTATTATCTACATATATATCCATTGTTAGATATAAAATACAAAATTTTTATTCTACTTTTCAAATCTGGTGTATTTAATACACCTGATCTGAAAAGTAGCTCTCAACGCCTGAAGTTCGTGCGGCAATAAGCGTCAAATCCAGCACTTATTGAAACAATCGCACGAGTCGCGCGAAGCATGAAAAAACTATTGGCATGCTGCCCAATCCACAAAAAGGGTGACAAGCTGAAGTGTGAGAACACATCCTGCGGCCTTAGTCCAATGCTGAATTGGCGCGCCTGTTATTTATCTTATTTAATGGACTCAAGCAGGGCGACGGGCTGGCGTCGACGCTCTTCAACCTTGCTTTGGAGTATGTTATTCGAGCCATGAATATGGACAGCTGCGAAACGCTACTCATCAAGTCGACTCAATTAGTAGCGTACGCCGACGATATCAACATCATGTCTCGAAAATTGGGTGATGCATAACCTTAATAACGTCGCAAAGGAAGTTGGACTGCATATCAACGAAAGCAAAACAAAGGCCATGATGCAATCGAAAGCAAGGTCACCAGTAAATTCTAGCATCACAGTGGGGAACCTTAATATCGAGTATGTAGACAATTTCAACTATCTGGGTTGTAACTTATCAAAGGACGCCAGCGAAACCGACGAAATTAAGCGACGGATACAACTAGGCAATAAGACCTATTTCTCGGTCCTCCCTATAATTAATTCGAAACTTGCGCACAGGAACACGAAGCTCCGCGTGTACAAACCGATCATCCGCGCTATGTTATGCCAGTGAAACATGGACCCTCACCCAAGCCTCCGAAATTTTGCTAGACAGATTCAAATGAAAGGTCGTTCGGCGAATTTTCGGGGCCGTTCGCGAGCGAGATCAAAGGCGTATCCGGTACAACCATGAGTTGTATCAATTGTACGATGAGCTGGAAGTATCGAAAACCGTGAAGCTTCAACGTTTGCAATGGGCGGGACATGTACAATGGATGGACGATAATCGCATGCCAAAGAAAGCGATGAACGCACAACGAATTGACGAAGCGAGGTTGCGTTGACGACCGAGAGCTCTCTGGGAGAACTCCGTTGGTGAAGACGCCCACCAGCTGCTGGGCTTCCGAAACTGGAGGACAAGGTCACGTAACCGCGACAATTGGAGATCAACGATTCAGGCGGCCAAGGCCCGAAGTCGGGCTATCGTGCCACATTGATGATGATGATGCATTATAGTGAACATTTGCCAAGAGAAAAGTCCGAAAATGGAGTAGCTGATAGTGAAGCTCCACGATTGTTGCAAATCGTTAAGGGGATTGATCCTTTGTTTTTAAAAACGGTGGGAAAAATCCTGCACATCATTTTCCATTTTTAAAAGAAATGATTGCAGGTAATTAAAAAAAACATACAGAGGTTATTTGAGCCAGAGATGCGGTTACATTGAAGGGATCCCTCAGCCTCGTGCTTCTAAATTGGTTCAAATTAATCAAAATTAATTAAAACTCAATTCGATATCGATGTACACTACACACTGTTCGAAAGGGTTTAAGGAAGCAAGCATTTAATGGGTGAGTAACTCAGAAGAGACTTGAAATGATTACGATGTATTTCAGAAAATCGTTATGTCGTGCCACCTACAAATGAATATTTACGAGTACCTACATGTGGAGAGTATTTTACTTGTTTTATCTTAAAGCAATATAAACTCTAACAAAATAGATTCTCTCAAATGCTATCATTGACAGCCATAGTGGAAACATTTGGTGGTTTGGATAAGCATGAAGTCCGAACTATCGAGTTAATACTGTATTTGGAATATGTACCTACATATTTGGGAAATTCATACTTCATTAGTAAATAGTTCTTTAGAATTATCATAATACTACGAATAAACTTTATCTCTTTGTATACATATATTTAATGTTTTGTAGATTTTCTCTAAACTTAGTTCGCCTTCGGTTGGAAAATCAAGAAATCACCAGAAAGCAGGCCATCCTAGTCAGCCCCGCTAGAGAGAAGATAACTCAAGCGAACTTCTTTACGTAACTTTAACTGAATGCATTTCTATCTCTTTTTTCCCTATTTTTTCGTTAAACTTGTTGGTAAAGACGATGTCGACAGCAAGTTCTGGATGGATTCATCACAGCAAGTGACTTCGTTGGAAAAGTGAACTTCTTTTTCAAACCTTCTTATACCACTTCATATGATGACGACGAGTATGTAGTATCAGCGCCCGCTCTAGGACTTACGCCGCCCCGGGCAAGAGGATAAATTGCCGCCCCTTAGGTACTGTATCAAACAGATTGATCTAGATATCCATACTGTCTAGATCAGTGGTTCCCAATCTTTTTCAGTTCTTGCGAGGTCTACTGATCCTGACGCCACCCAAGAAAATAGGTGTGAACAAATTGGCATTGGCAAGGAATTCTTTTAATTTTATAGGTTTATATTTCAGTATCTATTTTCGCATTTTAAATTGTTTGAACATTTAGTTGTTATAATAGGTTCACAGTGAACGAAATCATGTAATTTGGGGCTATTTTCATGTTTTCGTATGAAAACAGCCCGAAAACATTTCAATTCCCATACAAATTGACACATTGAAAATACGCTAATTTGCGTGTTTTCTATGAAACCTTGATTTTTTTCAAATGAAAACGTGTAAGCACCCGGGTCTCAAACCTAAATTCCCCTATTCAGCACATTTCGGCTCACTCCAATATTTTAACTGACACCCGAAAAAATTGTTCAGTTTCGCGTGTTTGCCAATGTTCTTAATTTCTCCATGATAAGAGAATGGACGGTCAGTTTGAAGTGACGAAATATGTTGTAAATGACTATCGATGACTGCACCAGCACATTTTTAAACTTAGAACGATTTATAGGCAAAATATGATTGTCGGTTGTCATATGAAATTACAAACAGTGCACTGTGAACACTTTTCGGTGATTTCTGAAAACGTACGGCGAAATCAATCCGTTTTCGTCCACTCTGATTAGAATATTAGTTCAGACGATATTTTGTAACTGCAGTAGGACCCCGATAGTCCGGACCTCGAAAATCCGGACTCGGATCAAAGGGAAATTTTGATGGATTTTACAAAAAAAAAATTAAATTTTCTAAAGCTTGTTGAAACGTATTTTCTCTTCCCTTAAGGGAAGGCATATTTCGAAAATAGAATTATGAAGTAACGTTAAAATGGTTATTTTTTAATGATTTCAGTAAAAATATCATTCACCATAGTACCATTTAGTGCATTTCGATCATTCGGACAATTCGAAATTCCGGATACAGTCCGGTCCCATGCATTCCGATTTATCGGGGCTCTACTGTACTGGAAATTTATAGAAGTATATATTAATTAAATTTCGAGCGATCTGGATGTATAGAATGGTTGTTTTAGAATCGATACCAAGAGGTTTTTGCTTTTGAAGCAAGTGCTTGTACTCATGGTTGTTGCTCTTTAACAATTTACTTAGTAAAACCAGCTTACTTAAGAACATTGTTTTAAAAAACAACACAAAAATGCATGATCGCATTGGGATTCAAACCACCGTTCAGCTATCATTCATACTCTTAAGCGCACCACCACGCATCACAGTTCAGCAGGCCTTATAGAGTTTGTTTGGAGTTTCAAAATGTTGAAGCTTGATGTAAGAAATCGAGAATGCATGCAAAATTTCGTTTTCCGGTAAAATACTCAATACATTTTTAGAAAACTCTGCCCTCAAAAATGTTGGGCTGAAAAATTGTGCTCGTTTTCATTACTAACGCTCTGCAGTTGCTTTCCATAAATTCCTTAAAAACTTCAATTAGCCGGATTACTTTAGGCTTTTCAATGTGCATGGCTTATTTTCATAAATGCGTCATCTCGAGAATTTTTAAAGAAAATAAGGTCAGAGCTAGTTAAATCGGCTGAGGCTATAGCCAAATTCCCATAATAGCATGTACTAACACAAATTAGGGAGCTCTGGCAATGTGTTCTCTGGTTCGATCCCTCATCTTGCTAAAAGTCAAACCACCTTGTTCGTAGTTTGCCCTCGACTCCAATGCTAGATGAATCAATGCAATGGAACCAACTTAAGTAATCGATTCATGCGAAGGTTTGGCGAATTGAAGTTGATTTGCAAAATGCGCGAAGTGTCGATGGAAATTAGGGAAAACAACTCCAAAAAATTATTGTGAATAACATTTCTCACAGAGGAGTCTCTTTTAAACGCCTTAATGTTTTCAGCGTTTATTCGACTCCCTATTTCTAATTTCATATGATTTTCTTCGGGAGTTCAATTTATTTAGTGGATTTGCTCTCCTGTTACTCAATATAATAAACAAACACTTTAGATATAATCTTGCGGAAATCAAATCGCATATAAATGAAACAATAGAGAGTTTTAGCATATCGTTCAGAATATTACGATAGGACGAATAGACATTCTCTATGAAAAATTCGCTTGTCTATCGTACGCAAAACAGTATACAACAAGTTTGTATGTTCGAAATAGGCATAGCCGACAAATTAAATATCATGAACCCACAATTCCTGCTGTTTATAGTCAGCCAAATTCACGGAAATACACCTATGGCTACTTGAGACATAAAAATTGTTGTATACTATTTTGCATACGATAGGCAAGCGAATTTTTCATAGAAAATGTCAAAGTCTATTCGTCCTATCGTAATATTTTGAACGATATGCTAAAAGCTAAAACTCCCTAATAATGAATTTCGTGTTATAATTTCGTCCTCTGAAAATTAGTCAAAAATTAGGGTTCATGCAAGGTCCTTAATTCTGGTGAAAAGAAGATGAAATGAATGTTAAATCGGAGGACGAAATTTACACATACAAGTAATTCTTCAGTTAGTATGTTTTTTTTTCCAAAGAAGGACTTAGGCAGCGCATAACTGAGCGAATAGTTCCACTTTGCTTTGCGAAAGTAGGGCGGGTGCTAGCATCACAGACGTATTGCGAGGCTTACTTAGCATTTTAGGATTCTAAATGCAGCACTTCGTATCAATGGTGGGCTCTTCATACATAGCTTCGCAAGGAATATGCATTTTCAAAACACAACTTTAACCTTTATATCTTTATTTTGTTTCGCCCCCTTTTTATTTCATCTGTAGAAAGGGAACCGCGGCCTTTCCACTTAATCGAAGTTGATATTGATTTTTTTCTTTCGGCTTTTTTAATCTTTTTTTTTATTCGAGTGCTGGCCAAAAAGCCGCCCCTAAAATTTAGCGCCCCGGGCGACCGCCCGGCTTGCCCCCCCTTAGAGCGGGCGCTGTGTAGTATACCTACTTCAAGACGAGAGAGAGACGACCTTTCCTCTCTAATGCAATTTTCCATATCTTTTTCGTGTTCTTATGTGTACCGCACATGCATACGTAAAAGGTATAACGATGCCGATTGAGATGTGATCCTTTTCTGTATGCCACCAAATTTAGAAAGTATCGTTTTTACTCGGTTCATAGAAGAGACCCTTTTTGTTGCTGTAGGTGGGCTAGAGCTTGAGAATATATTCGCTTCAAAGTCACCGCCATGTCGGGAATATTTTCTTCCAAACGTTGATGTAAATTTAGTATCGAGGAATCACTTATCTCTATGGGAATTGCCGTGTAGACGATAAGCACACATCGCGGGTATTCGTATCCTCGCATTGATATGTAATTTGCCATATATTCGTAGATAATCAGGGCAAAGGTTCGCGCCCGACTGTTATTTTAAGTGAGACAGTTTTTCTCAGGGAACCTGATATTTTTATGAAAAATGGGGTAAAATAAATTTAGAAAATATTGATGACACATTGTACCTATCAAGTGAGCACGTTTCTGGTTTTGATTTAACTTTAAAGTGGTGGGCAGATTAACATGGCTATAATCAATATACCATTTAAACTTTTTCTTTCTGTCTCTGTTCATAACTGAGAAAATTGAAAAATTCTACTCCTTCATTTTTCGTATGATAAAATATTCGACCGGACAGTCATTTAATATTTACTTTTAAACAAATGTGTTTCAAATGAAATCATAAACTCTAAAAGGCGCTTACCTTGTAAGATCCCAGGTTTCTCACCGAACACCCCAGCTTGACATTGCGTCCGGCGGGAACCGTAACATTTTCAATGACATCTGTGAACTCGGGCTCTTCCACAACATCTGAAAAGCAATATCAACTTATTATTATTTTTATAAAAAAAAAGATATTCCACGATACAAATACAATTATCTAAAAAAACATAGAGACGCGTAAAACGAGATAATCACCACAGCATCAACGAGTTAGCGGTTGAGGCAGAGGGAGCGGCCTACCGTATGGTGATTATGTATACTTATAACAAGAATGAGTGACAATTACACATGGGCAGCATACCGCCAAAAACAAAGAAGGGAAAGAGCAACAACTGCATTGTTTGAGAAAGCAACGCCGAAAACAGTTTATACTCCACAAATAGCAACAATAGCCTACCAATGGGTATTCAAACTGAATAGCCGCGGTCCTCTCAAATAATTTGAAGCTGTATCGATATAAGTATCGATATAACCAACAATAGACCTATTTGCAGCTTTAGTGACGAGGTATGTATCGTTAAACCAAAGTACTGCACACTGCAGGTCGAAACAACCAAATTTTGTACCGTGCAACTTATTTTCCTACAGTGATAAGGTCAAATGCCTTTAATAAATAGGCAGTTAGTCGAATTGACTAACATTGGTTACAATGGCCGTGTTTTTTTTTACATCGGGGGCAGGTTTGCTAACCCAGACGCGCAAAAAAAAAACTATCGAGGGTAGCATCCAGGTTAAATTTCAAATTTTCACGTAGGCATTGCCATTAATTTTAAAACATTGCTCAAAAATATTAAAGCCTTGTTTTTACTTTACAAACGCAAAAGTTAACATGTAATTTTTTTTAATGAAAACATATTTTTATGTAGGAATCATAATTTTGTTAGAATAAGAATTCGACGAACAACATTTTTACCCTTTCGCCCCCAATGTTGCTTATAAGCAACTTTCATTATTGGCATCGATTATAAAAACATAAACGAGTTTTTTTTATTAAAATTGAAATAGATCAGATTAGTTGAAGTCTGCAGACGGGGAAAACCTCAAAACACCTGGCAGTTTGCTTGGTTAGTCCAAGTTAGGATACTTTCTTTAAGGTGAGGTCACGTAAATGGGAAAGCAGTGATTTGTTGGTTAAAAAGAAAAAAAATATTTAAAATACTATCGTGAACAAATTTTAATTACTAGGTGCACAGTTTGATTCATAACAAGTGGAAGAATATTAACATTTTGAAATTTTGGTAAAACTTATTTTTGTAACAAAGCTGTAATTTTTTAATTAGTGAAGTTGCTTATAAGCAACTTTCGGCAACCGAGGCATGGTTATGTTCTCCATACATTACAGTACAATTGCATAGAAATTCTTAAAAAGTTTAATTAAGTTCTGTGAATTAACACGCGTTCATGGTCTATGAGTCACATGTGCACACAGCGTTCGGCGCCGTTCACGTATGAGTCATAGGTCACTCATAAAACAATAGGAAACAAAGGATTTTCGGAAGCCATAGACGTGGTGGTAACATTAACGAAAAAGGGCCATCAGACAGTGAACGTGTTTAATAAATATTTTCTATTTTGATTGGAGTGATTCTTGTGATGAAAAAAAATAAAAACTAGAGTCAAAGTTAAATTTTAACACGAAATGAGAGATTCGGACGGCCCTGGCTAAGGCGATTGGTGATTTTTTTTTTACTTTTTTCCTGGGAATTTTCCTTTGGGATATTATTTGTATACTTGTTTGGATTATTTAGTTGCATTCATCCAAGCAATAGTCGATTGTAGTAATGCATACATAGCTCCATATATATATTTATATACACATATATATATGTATATACTCGTCCATAAACATATAGGCATGTAAATAGTGTTCCAGAACTTATAAAATATGCAAATACATATGTAGTGCTCAGGACTCGTAAGAAAACAATAATAATTTATCGCGTGAGCGACCCCGAATAACAGTAACCTTAAGTCTTAACCTGTTAAGAGAATCTTCGTAAAATAGTGTGTAGTTTCTAGTCAGTAGTCGTTTGGATTTCGAAACGATTATCGCCTATTGCCTGTTTCTTAAGCCGATTCTCACAAGAATTTCGCATCCTATACCTTATTCAGGTGACTCCCTCGTTCAAATGCTGTAAGAAATCTGCCCAAACACCAACCTTGAAAGAGTAGAATAAAAAATGGCATATCATTGGGTATGGTCTAATAAACCCATAGAAACCTCCGAATGGCGTATATAAAAAAAAAATTAAACACGATTTTAGTACTATGAAAACTGTTTTTTGTCATCATACGTAATTAACAGCAAATTCCAATAAAAATAGATATTTTCAGACCTAAAGAATAAAAGTAAATAATTTTCCCTTAGTCTCACAATACGTCCTCAATTGCCCGAAGTTGCTTATAAGCAACTTCCTGTTCCCGGTCACCAGGGGACGTGGGACGATGAAATTTTGGAAAATAGTTTTTTTTTCATGCTATAAGTACATGTATCACGAAAAAAAATTTTTCCGATAACCGGTTTAGGAGCGGGGTCGAAAGGGTTAACATGAATTTACAAACAATAACTTTGGGCGTGTTTTTTAATTAGCTAACCTACACTATCCGGGGTAATTTTCATACAAACGCTAACCTGTGATTTTATTCAGGTTAGAAATTATATTGCTATCCAGATTTAATGAGCTTTCCAAAACTCGCCTAAATGTATGCAATCCCAATTATTTTCTAGTACGTTTTCCAATGACTAGCAAAAATTAAATTTTGAAATGAAAAGCACTAAGGTATAGTTTACATGCAACACACAAGTGTGTACAAAAAATATAGTTTTTGTTTGTAAATTCATGTTAAAAATGTTGTTCGTCGAATTTTTATTCTAACAAAATTATGATTCCTACAAAAAATATGTTTTCATTAAAAAAAATTGCATGTTAACTTTTGCGTTTGTAAAGTGAAAACGGGGCTTTAATATTTTTGAGCAATGTTTTGAAATTAATGGCAATGCCTACGTGACAATTTGAAATTTAACCTGGATGCTACCCTCGATAGTTTTTTTTTGCGCGTCTGGGCTGTCATACAAACCTAGCCCCCCAATTTAATTTCTTCTAGGAAAAACTTTTTATTTGTGCACCAATTTCAACCAAATTTCACTCAAATGTGTTTCTCTTGATGAAATAAAACATAACTAAGAATAAATCAAATCGGATGATAGGGTCATGGGGTTGCCATACAAACCTAACCCCCTAAATTAGGTTCTTCTAAGAAAAACTTTTTTATTTGTGCAGTAATTTCAACCAAATTTTACAGAAATGGGTTTCTTTTGATGACACAAAACATATCTAAGCATCGATGAAATCGGATAATGTGGTCATAGGGCTGCCATACAAACCTAACTCCCCAAATTAAGTTCTTCTAAGAAAAACTTTTTATTTGTGCACCAATTTCAACCAAATTTCACACAAATGTATTTCTCTTGATGACACAAAACATATCTAAGAATTGGTCAAATTTGACCATGGAGTCATGGGGTGGGCATACAAACCCAATTCCCAATTTAGTTCTTCTAAGAAAAAATTGTTGTACCAATTTCACAAAATCTTGAGTTAATGCGTCTTTACCAAAGCAAGAAAAAAGTTCAAAACCAATAGAATCGTACTGTGGGGTCATGCTCCCGCAACCCCAATAAAATTTTCTGAGTAAATATTTTGATTTGTCCATTTATTTCAACCAAGCCCAAAACTTTTGTCGGCCACGCCCGAAATTAGCCTCGCCCTCGCGGGTTGGCGAGCGAAGCGAGCAGGGGGCGAAGCCCCCTAGTTTTTATTGATACTGTCATATAAAAACATTTCCAAGATTACCAAATGTGAAATTGGCTCTAAATCGGGGTCTCAATTATAATCAACTAACTTGAGAAAATAAAATTTTATAGCGCCTTCACAATCCCAGTTTTATCGTTGAGCTGCAGATTTAGAAAGGAATTCATTCAAAGAAAATTCACAAGTGCTATAGGATAGATACTAGTATATGAACTATTTTCATAGCAATGTTGTGGGGGTGAATGGGGTCTGAAGGTATACAAAAATCAAAATAAAACGTTTAATGAAATTATTTATTTTTAAATTTATACTTTATGCTGGAATGACATTTTTTAACAAGTTCCGCATTGTCATTAAGTCCTCGGTAGAAGTCGTTGCCAGTTTCCCATATTGAACTTTATTTCGGTTATAGCTCGAAGTGTTTCGAGTTTTAAAGATGTTTCTGGAAATGTCCAGTACGAATTTATAATTAAAAACAAACGTTCTGTTGGCGGGTTAGTACCTGGACCTTGGCCAAAACAATCTAGAATGAGACATCGGTTTACTTCGTTGTTTGAATAATTTCCATTCATCGCTTCTCTTGACTTGAGCTGCGCCCATTTTTTTGTGCACTTCATTCGATATTTAATTGGATATGTATCCGACCTCACCAAATTCCCCAATATTAATCGATACGACTTTTCTACCTCGGACCACTTTAGATGAGTTTGTTTTGATAACAGCCATTTAAATGCGTGAAATGTATCGTGTTAAAAACTTTTGAGATATTGAATGCATTTTTTGGAGAAATTGCAAGCATATCCCATAAAATATTGCCTTTCAATTTGGCCAGCATAGACCAGTTTGTTTAAGTCGCTTTTTATTGTAAGAGGAATTTAATTTTTCTCCGGCCGCCTTGAATATTTGTCTTTTAATTCTGAGAGTGAATGTCATTTTATCGCTTTTACTAATTCGTCGAAAAGCTTGTGTATGTATAAATTTTAATCAGAGCTCTGAGCATTCGCTGGTAAAAAAAAATGTGTAGAACAGCAAGACACTTTCCTTATGATAGAAAATAGGATTTTAATAGGAGTGCGAGCGACCTTGTTTTGCTGGACCCGAGCATTTTCTTATATTGGACTTCTGCTTCTTCACAAAAATATTTTAAGCTTTCAACGCGCACCACCAAAATATAAAAAAAAATAAAGCCCGCATTTATAAAGAGACCTTAACTCAAGGAGACCTTTAGTCAAGGATGCCGAAATTCCAAAAATTAAATGTCATTTCCAGTAGTTTTTCATTGAAATAATTTATATTAGAGAGTTTTAGCATATCATATGGAATAAAACGACATAATTTGACATTCCATATAAAAATTCGCTTGCTTACCGTATACGAAACAAAATATCTTAATTTTGCATGTCCCAAGTAGGCATGGGTGTATTTCCGTATATTTGATGCTCTGTAAACAGTCGAAATTGGCGAAATAATTTCTCGTTTTTTACACCTATGCCTACCTAGGACATGCAAAATTAAGAAATTTTGTTTCGTATACGGTAAGCAAGCGAATTTTATATGGAATGTCAAATTATATCGTTTTATTCTATACGATAAGCTAAAACTCTCTATTTACGGGCCGATGGATCCTTGATTTAAGGCGAAACTCAAGGAGACCTTAAGTTTTCAATATACATAATTGAAATATAATAACTCAAGGTAGGTAGCTAGCTATACCTTGACTTCAAGTGAGGTTGACTATAGAAAACTTGAAGGCTTCCTTGAAATCGCCTTCAATCGAGGATACTGGAAATGCGATAATTTTTTTTTTAATTTCGGCATCCTTGACTAAAGGTCTCCTTAAGTTAAGGTATGTTTATAAATACGGGCCTAAATCTTTGTAATGATATGTTCATTATAAACGGACGATAAATCTGCTGCCGTTTGAATTGTATTATGAGCAAGTTGCGCAGCGCATCCCACACCAATGATTTCATTTAAGTCCCTTTTACAGTTTTGCAAAAACATTGCTCTGAGCCTTACGGTCAACACCTCTAAAATTGGAATTTGCGTTATCAGCGAAAAATACCACGACTTATTCCTTTAAAGCGTCTTTGTCGAGGGTCTCCATCAAATATGAATAATGTGGGCTGTTTCTCTTGGCAAAGTTGTTATTTCAAGCTCCTTGATATTAATCCCTGGCGAAGAATTGGAAATAATTTCAAATCTTTATTATTTGAGGCATCAGTAAAATTGCTAATGAAGGGCATATTCGTAATCTTTAATTGTAAAATATTGGCTGAAAATGAAGAAATGACGTTTTTGGTAATAGCCTCGCTTTTGGTTCTATACAACAAATTAAATAAGAGTCTTTGCATTCCTGAATTACAATGTACATAGTAGGTAAATGCATTCTTGGAAGTAGGAAATATTCAAATTATAATATCAATATGGAAGCAAGCATGTAGTTAGTTAATGTACACAGAAGACTAATGAATGCGGAGCTTGCGGGACACTTTGGATGTACATATTGCGGGACAAATCCGGGACGGTTGGTCACCTTAAGCTTGCATTTATGAGAGAAAAGCACATTTTCTTCGTGGAATCGATAGAAATAGTCGAGTGTTTAAGTTAATACAAACGTGTATTTTGTTATTATGGCTCTAGTTGGCATTTACACACCAAGTCAACAGAAGTTTCGTCTTTCTCCAGGCAAAGGAGACACACGGTCACACTTGATAATCCAATCCTATGAAGATGATAGCGAAAGCTAGAATGTCCCGTAAGAAAGCCAGCAAGTGGTGTTAATTCGGTCTTGCATCCTTACTGAAGGGGTTTTGCCAGTTCTTTCGCAACTCGTAACCTGGGTGGTCCATCCAGTAGCCGAGCCTCGAAGGCCATTTAAAAGCCAACTCCAGGAAAGTCCACAGACAGCTAGCCACAGACTCTCTTAATCAGTGGCGTAGATAAGTGGGGGGGGATCTTACAGTACAGTAGAGCGTCGATTATCCGAACGTCGATTATCCGAACAGTCGATTAACCGAACCGGGGATTTAGCTATTTTCATATGAAATGCTTCGAATCAAATGAAAAAATCAAGTGCCTGAAGGAAGCAAATTCTCACTAGCAGCACTTAATTCCTTCGAATTTCATATTTTTGCTCAGTGCTATTCGTTTGGCACATTTCCAGGTTGTCGCTTATATTAACTTTTAGGCAATCCTCTAGTGTATCTATGAAAACTCGATTAACCGAACTTTCGGTTATCCTAACCACCCCTTGCCGACATTAGTACGGATAATCGACGCTCTACTGTATTTTCAACTGCATAACTGTTACTGTCTGGGCTAAAATTTCATCAATTCCAAGCATATTACGCGTACATGATATTTGGTTTTCAAGATAGTCCGACTGCCAGAAGAAGAGACCTCAGATTTTCCAAGCGAACTTTGTACTATAGCCAAAATCATTATTGTGGGATATTTAGCAGGGTTCTCACAAAAAAAAAATAAAACCGAAGTAGATGGAAAGAAAAAACCATTTGCTTATTTTTCGCAGTAGACCTAAAACAAATTCCGTACGTCTGGTATTGCAAACATGTTGAATTTAGGGTTTTATTAAATATAATATTTATGAAAAAAAAATATGACTCAATTTATTAATTCATTTTAGCGTCGCCCATGATACTCTTCCTCATTAATAGAACCGCGGATGGGGAGAATGACCAAAGTGTGTGCTTCTTCGGCCGCAATCACTGATCTGAGTTTGCACCCAAAACGTCGGAAAACTGTATGAAAGGAACATAGCCATAGGGGACTTTCCTTTGTGTTTTTTGTTGGGTAGTCGGTCAACTGTTAGTAGTGTGGTTGAGGAAATCCAATTTACCGATATTGGACCGATCTTTTGCGTTGGGTTAAGCAAAATGCGCACACGCAATAGAAAATTTGACACCTTCTTAGCCCTCTTTTACTGAGAAGCGTCATAGAATACCTGAACTGGGATTTATATTCTCGTTATTCGGTGTTTCTTTCGACTCTCCGTGGAGATGGGAACCCTCTAATATTTAAAATTTTGCAGAAAAATACAAATGAAACAAATCACCTCTTTGTATGTGAGCAAAAATGATCGAAAACTTTCCTTTTACTGGCAGTTGCCAAATCGCAGTATGTACATTCGAACAGAAATGCAGTGGTACAGTAGATGACAACATTTCGTAAAAATCGCAGTAGATCTACTGCGATTGCAGTAAAGTGAGAATACTGATATCCAGTGGTAATATCTGGGGTTCTAATTGAGGGGCATTACTGCACATGCTGGACTAAATTGCTTGTACAATACTATACATCTGGGTAGCATGTAGCAGTTATTATCGAATAAAACCACAACCATTTTGTTCACTCATCCGTCGGATCATCTTTCGGTATAAATTCTCATGCTGTATGCTGCAGACAAACCACTCACAGAGGCCTAGTTTTAACGTATTCATCTCTAGTGCAGAATTAATTAATTAATTAACATTTACGGTCGATAGTAAAGACGAACCTTAAATTTTAACTTCACCCCGCAACCTTCCGGGATCGAACTTTCAAGGTGTAGGGCATATTCTGCGTATTTATAATCTGTAGATGATTCTATGAACTTCTCAGTTCCTCCTAACATGCGTTGTTGCCTGACAAGATTATAAGCATCCTCGTATTATTCAGGAAAATCTAGTCCAGCTTCGATCAAGTAGCTATACGAACATTAAGGTGGGAATTATGAAAACTCTATATCTGATCTCTAGTGCCACGTTGTTCAACCAACAATATTTGCTTGTGATGTCAAACCTACTCCTCCGGAATATCAGCTAAACAAGCAGAATTGAAACTCTTTCAAAACCAGCCCATTATTCAATATCGTCAGCAGACCTCAAAAAAATAATAAAAATTGTATTCCTTAGAAAAGTATAGAAACAAGATGATGTTGACTATTCCTTAAATTCCATATTCATAACCCCCGATTTTAATGCATTTCTCTTGTGCTGGAAAAAAAAATCCAGACCACACATCCCCCCTCCGAAAAGCTATCCACGCCACTGCTTTTAATACCTTCTTAATTATATCCAGAGAAGAATATGCTTGTTCTTTACACGTGTCTAAAGAATGTTTAAAGAATGTTATAAGAAACCGTAGGTTTTAGGAAACAGGAATAAGAACTATATAAGAAAGCTGTAAGACTTCTTAGTAATATCTTTAAGAACGATTTACGAAACTTATGTACATATAAGAATTAAGTTAAACAAGTTTGCAGCGTTTTATTAGACAGACATAAGAAATATATAAGGTATTTATAAGAAAAATTAAAGAAGTCGTAAGAAGAACTAAAAAAGAACATTTTGGAAAAATAAATCTTTCCTTTATTTTTTTGTTGGCCTTGCCGCACTATTTTGGAAAGTCCATAACCTGTAATTATATGTAAATAGCGAGAAATTATTGAGATGATGATATCGTGCTCTGTGGCCGTGATCGTTCGGTCGCCACTCTGTGATATAGAGATGCATAGAGAAACGAGTTTTCAAACTCGGCACGACTCGTTGGAAGTTTATTATTCAGAAGAAGATGATAAGAAATAATCTTATCATATGAAAATAAACTAACAATGCGACTAGGAAGTGGTATGACTGACAACCATACCGCACTCCGAATTCAGTTGTCTTTGCATAGTCCACTGGGAGTTAGGGTAATCAAGAGAGAGAGAGAGAGAGCGACAAATCATTGAGAGAAAGAAATAAATTTTTTTTCACTTTTACGGGATTCGAACTCATGACCTCTCGTTCTGTAGTCCACTGTGCTTGCCCCTGGTCCATGTGCCGTACACATCAATCTCTTACAAAAAAAACTTAAGATGTGTCAGTAAGAACCATTTAAGCAACGGACAGTTATATGAGGGCAAGGAGGTTGTGTGGTGGCCTGACGGCGAAATTGGTAAATTACGGAAAGACCCCACCAGTAGGCTCATTCCGCAGAGAACATCAAACGAAAAGCCTAATTTCCTATGAATCGGAAGAGACACTGAAGATAATGATGTATACGAAAACGGATTCCGAGTGTGGCCAAATTGGAACGCGAGCGGTACAATGCTTCTTAACTTAAGGACTGCACATAGGTATCGCAATTTCAGATCGACCACAGACCTAGTAACGAAAGTATTCACTACTTTATCTACAGTATAATATTTTACAAAGTTCATGCCTGTTATTTTAATTAATCTGGAATAAAACTGCTTTTTCAGAAGTAGTCCCCATAGTATCTAGCGGACCACTTAGGGGTCTCTCATGGACCACCTTCGGTCCGGTATAAGAATTAAGAGAGTTTGTGTTTGCTTGGAGCCTGAGGGCCGATGAGTAGAGAGGAAGATCCCACCCTAGCAACCTCATTTGCTTTTTGGTTTCCCTTGACACCCGGTGAGCAGGTACCCAATAAAAGGACAGAGAGTTATGAGAGGAAAGATTCTGAAGGAGATCAAAGCACTCGCATACCAATTTTGGTGAGAACTTCTACGAGAAAGTGCCTTGATTGCAGCTTGACTGTCAGTGAAAATTGCAACACGAACGCGCGCGTAGATTCCGCTCCAGGATCTCCCTGGCGCCGATTTCAATGGCGTGAATCTCGGCTTGGAAGACATTATACCAATCACCCATTTGGAAGGATGGGCGTCCCCTATCGTTGATACGAGTGTCATCATAAGATATACGTATTTTAAGGGCGCTAAAGGTGTCCGTATGAAAATATGCAGTAGCATGATACCCCAGATAGCCTCCAGGGCTAGGGTTAAAGTCGTACTAAAAGCGCCTGTAATACCTTGGCGTGCCAATCGTTGAAGCTTATTACAGCTCTTTATTGCGTCACTTTGCAGTGTTTTCGGCCACCACACCAGCGAAGCATAGATAGTTATAGGCCGTACCATCTTTCCGTTTTTCTAATAATACCCCAAAATGTGGTCAAATTTCGTAAAAATTGGGGGAAAGCTGGATTTTTGCATGAGCCTTCCTTTCCAGGTCCTACACAGGACCCCGAAAGCCCGCGTCTGTACGAGTGCCCCTACCGGTGCTATAGAGGGTCAAAGACAGTCTAAACCAGGTTTTTTAATATCTCGATAACGGCAATATGTCCTGAAAAGTGGTGTATGGCAAATTTTCAGCTCTTGTGGTTCCAGAAAAAATGTCAAAAGATTTTGATTCGAGCACTCCTAACGGTAGCAGGAGGTCTAACCAGTGGCGTAGATAGCTTTTCGGAGGGGGAGGGGATCTGTGGTCTGGATTTTTTTTTGTCAACACAGAAGATGCGCATTAAAATCAGGGGTTCTAAATAAGGAATAGTCAACGCCATCTTGTTTCTATGCTTTTCTGAGGAATAAAAATTTTCTTTAGTTGTTTGAGGTCTGCTGACGAGATCGAATAATAGGCTGGTTTTGAAAGTGTTTCAATTCTGCTTGTTTAGCTGAGATTCCGGAGGAGTAGGTTTGACACCGTAAAGCAAATATTGTTGGTCGAACAACGTGGCACTAGAGATCAGATGTTGAGTTTCCATAATTCCCATTTTAATATTCGTATACCTATCGAAACTGGACTAGAGTCCTCTGAATAATACGAGGGTGCTTATAATCAAGTCAGGCGACAACGCATGTTAGGAGGAACTGAGAAGTTCAAAGAATCATCTAAAGATTATAAGTAGGTACCTACATATGCAGAATATGGTCTACACCTTGAAAGTTCCATCCTGGAAGGTTGTGGGGTGAAGTTAAAATTGCAGATTCGTCTTTACTATCGACCGTAAATGTTAAGAATCGATTCTGCACTAGAGATGAATACGGTAAAACTAGGCCTCAGTGATTGGTTTGTCTGCAGCATACAATAATGTTCTGAAGAGCGAGGAGCATGTATGTAAATACGTTGATGTCTCTGTGAATTTATACCGAAAGATGATCCGGCGGATGAGTGAGTGGTTTTATTAGATAATAACTGCATACCGGGTAGCATGATGCAGTACCTATTGTTCCAGCAAGTTAAGACTGAATTAATTTGAAATTTGAAGTGTGCAATTGTTATTCATAGTTGTGTTCTAACAAAAGGATAAACGACCAGCATGTGCAGTAAAGCCGCTCAATTAGAACCCTAGATATCAGTGTTCTCACTTTACTGCAATCGCAATAGATCTGCTGCGTTTTTTTTTACGAAATGTTATCATCTACTGCATTTCTGTTCGAATGTACTGCGATTTGGTAACAGCCAGTAAAAGGAAAGTTTTCGATCATTTTTGCTCACATACAAAGAAATAATTTGATTTTCTGCAAAATTTGAAATATTAGAGTTACATTTTCAGGTATTCTATAACGCATTCTCAGTCAAGAAGGTGTCAAATTTCCTATTGCGTGTGTGATACACTGTGCGGAGTTTGCCCAACCCAACGCTAAAGATCGGTCCAATATCGGTAAATTGGATTCCCTCAACCACACTACTACTACTACTACAGTCGACCGACTACCGAACCGACCTTCCAGCATACACTGCGGTTTCTTCTTTCCATAAACTTCGACTTTATTTTTCTAAGTGAGAATTCTGCTAGATATCCCACAATACTGATTGTGGTTATAGTGCAAATTTTTCTTAGAAAATCTGAGATCTCTTCTTGTGGCAGTCGCACTATCTGAAAAACACCGCTTGAAGAAAACCAATTTTAGCAAAGGCAGTAACAATTATGCAATTGAAAATACTGTAAGAAGGGTTAATTCCGAAATCACTGTGTAAATGGCATTTTAGTAGATATTGCTACGGAATGTAGGTACCGAATTAATAGTAAAGAACTAAATTGATATAAAAAATATGTGAACAGGGGGGGGATCAATCCCCTTGATCCCCCCCTTATCTACGCCACTGGGTCTAACGGTATTTTTTACAAGGTTACATGTAAATATCTATAACGGTAACTCTAGCTAAGAGATGTTGTATGGCTAATTAGTAGCAAATACGGTTCTGAAGAGAGTGGCCAAATTTTTGGGTTTTTCGTGAATAACTGTGTAACGAGGGTGTTTGCTGTAAAGTCGTCTATGACAAATTTCTAGCTTCTGTGGCTGCAAACAAAATGCCGAAAGTCCCCATCGATGGGTGATGGGTGCCCACCCAAGGAAGTTATCAGGGGCGTCAAAATTAATCGGTTGGTGTGCTTTGAGAGTGTGTTGTGCGTACCGCACCACATCACATGAAGCGGCATACATGGTATTTGGAATGATGCCCTTGCCGATACTAGTGGAAGAGATCAGCAGGCTGTACGGCAGTCACCAAGGCGAAACACCTGAGTTGCACTCAGGGCGTAGAAACATTGAAAGGCTTGCATCAATGAGAAGGTGGCACATCCGATGGGATGAGGCCTTTACTGGCCGATGGACACATACCCTTATTCTAGACATAGCCATGTGGGTTAACCGAAAACACGGGTTTACGAATTTTTACATGACCCAATTCCTAACGGGCCACTGAGGAAACCGACAATATTTGCATCGGTTTAAGTTAGACGACTCACCAGAATGCCCGAGATACAAGGGGGTGGCGGAGGATGCGAAACATGTCTTGTTTGATTGTCCCAGATTTGGAGATATCCATAGTGAACTCGAAGTGGAACCGGGAGAAAACATTGGGCCCAAGAACCTAGTGCGTCTGATGCTATCAGCAAATAACTTGGATTCAGTAAGCAGGGCAATTTGTGCGGTCCACATATAGTTACAGAGGGAGGAGCGTAGACGCAAGTCTGCTACACGTGCTGATGGCTGATTAGCCTAAATTGACCATGTGAAGTAATACTGAAAGGTGGTCTCGCGCAGGGTCAAGCGGTGACGAAAGAGGGGTTTAGGCTTAGTCGGTAAGAATCCGACATAACTGCATGCAAGTACGACGCGGCATTCAGCATCTATGCAAGATTCCCCATCTTTAACGAAAAAAAAAACACCGCTTAACCCTGGAATTCTAACATGACTGGTTAGGGCGTTATTACTAACAACACGTAATTTCGACGTGTTCATATTTTCCTACAATCTTTTTCGCATCTTTTACCCAGTTTCGGGTCATACATTTTTTCAGCCGATAAGTTATTATTTTTCAGTGCTCCAGACAAAATTAGTAGACCAAAATACGCCCTTAGCTCTTAAATACACGTGGGTTTCAGAGGCGAACTATTCGGATATTCGTATTTTGAAGCTCCATTTCATGATTTGTGTGTGTCAATATAATCTGCACCATTTTACTTATGAAAAGGTAAAAACATTCAGATGGAGTTGTGCGGTCTGTTGTTTCAGCATTTGGTCCTGGTCGTATGTGAATTATGTTTCAAAAATGGATTTTCCTGGAGGAACATGCCTGCGCCTCGGATGTCCAATAGTAGTTAGATTTTATAAAACATTGCTAAACTTACCGCATTAGACTACAAACAGGATGTTGCCACTCACATCAACGTACAACAACTAACTGAGGAAAGCACTGCTGCAGTGAGTAGTTAACCAGACTCGTGGAATTGCGTATACACATTATAATGTGAGCGAACACGTCAATTTTACGTATTGTTAGTAATTTAGGGTTAATAACAATCATTCACCTAATCGATTTCCCTCCTTATCCCTTTAAAAAAAAGTTACAAACCACTTACTGGTTCACTTTACAAATTGTTGTGAATTGTAACAAAATGATGTGGTTTCAACTCTGCCTCAATTTTGTTTGACTTGGCCAACTTGTCATATTATTTGATATCCTTAAAATCAACAGTAAACCGTAAATAGAAGTATGATGATGACCGTCTCTATCTAAAACGTAGCCAATTTGCTATCAGCATGTCAAGTGAAAGCATGAAGAAGAGTTATATCGGGTCAACAACTTCAACCCCATTTGACTTGTTCGCATTTATTTAGCAATCAAGTGACAGAAGGCTATATCAACTTGTATCACAGGAATTCGCATCCAACGTTTTATTTGATGTGCAAATTAGTTTTGTCGTTATTTCGAAGCACTATCTGAGGTCTTCGATACGTATAAGCCACAAACCAAAGTTGGAAAGGGCTTTGATGATACATTCATAGTTATCAGTGTATTTTGTGAAGGTATACATGTAGTCCCACATCAAACTCACCAACGATATCCCAGAGTAAACGAAAGTGTAATGTAGTACAGTGTCTGTGAATGCTCCAAATGAAAGGAAGAACCATTCGCGTAATATCCGAACGGACAAAGTTTTCGTCTGGTCTTTGATTTTGAATTCAGGTCACGTACATCGTCAGCTGACCACCATACATGTCATCTCATCAACAAAGTATGCAGTCACTACTGTACGACTAGTCAGGGAAAATCGGATTCCCTTGAAATTAAGCTTTTTTAAAAAAGATTTAATTTAATTCTGTCGTCAGTGAAAAGAGCCCTTAATAGTCGTAGTTATCGCATTGTCATTGAATGGAATCCCGAAGATCCTGGTCGTTTTCCCTTCATTTCATGGTTGATGAGCAGAAAGGTGTTTCATGTTCACTGACAGTAACGTGAAACCATTTCATTAAAGAAATCCTGTGAAAGTTGTGACTGGAAATTTGATTTGTCGTCAGCCGTTCAATACCTACACAGTGCACGATATGAAGGAGACGAGATATTGGACAGGCTTTTTGGTGTGCTATATACCCTTTTAGTAACAAGGTTATTTCCATTTGTACTATACACTAAAGGTAATTATGTATGGATATGATAAGACCTGATTTCCTAATGTCGGGATCATTTCCATTGCTTTACGGTGAACGGTGTTAAGCAGTGGCTTAACGTACAGTGTTCCATGTGTTCAGTGGAACACGGGCCCCGACCGTTAGGGGCCCCCTAAACAATCCCAGCAAAGGCTACTGCTACATAACGGTTCTTTCCACTCTCGTCGATCGTAGGGATGAGACGTGGTAATTTTCGGATTGTGATTTATGATTAACTTTTTGTCGATTATTGAAGGTTGATTAAGGAAGAAGAAAAATTTAAAGTAAGATGACCAGATTCCTGTGGGACCAATGCTGTACAGAAACTAATTGACCAAAACATATCCCTCCTCAGATCTACACAACATTCGCAATGGTACATACAAGAAGCATACGTACAAAAAAAAACCTAGCGGCAAATTCCTTCAAACCAACGTAAAGGTACATTTTCCTCGACACGACTGCACGACAGCGACTCGCTCATTCCATATAAAAACTCGTTTTTAAAATGAAGAAAAAAGAGTTTTTATATGGAATGAGCGAGTCGCTGTTGTGCGGCCGCGTCGAGGACAACGTAGTGCCTATTCACATGGGCGTAGTTTGAAAAAAACAGGGCGAACATTTAAAATAAGCGGGAAATTATTGAAGGAATTTAGATTTTAGTAAAAGGATAACACACACGTTTTAACTATTTGCTGGCCTCTAAAAATCAATCCTCAGTTAAAATAATTAGTTTAGAGAATTAATCGATTAGGATTAGCTCTTTAAATTTTGCAATAAATCATTACAACTATTGGGACTATTGTGCGAAATGTGCATCTATTCATGAGACAGTTTTACAGAAGTCAATCGGTTAAGTTAGTAAGAAGTCTGTAGGAAAAAACGAGACCGAGGCTAGTTTCGGGCGCGGCCGAAATTTGGATACCCTTCGCTCCCCTCGGGCTAAAAGTTTTTTCGGGCGTACCTATGACTTGTGTTCAGTCCTCCCCGCTTCCATGCTTTACCTTGAATTTTGTCATAAGTGCCGGGGCGACGATTTATTGGGTGAAGCGGGGGACGTGGGTTTCTTAGATTAACCCAAGGGGGGGGGGGATTAACCCAATGAACGCATGGCCTTTCCATCAATTTTTACGTATGTTTGAGGCATTAATTATAAGATTTGGTTGAAATTAGTGGACAAATAAAAAAGTTTTCTTCGAAGGACCTAATTTGGGGGTTGGGTTTATATGCCAGCTCCATGACCCCATGGTCCGATTTAATTTATTTTTGCATATGTTTTGTAACATCAATAAAAATATATTTCCATGAGGTTTGATTGAAATTGTTGTGCAAATAAAAATGTATTTTCTTATAAAAATTTGATTTGGGGGGCTACGTTTGTATGGTGGCCCCATGACCACATGGTCCGACTCCATCTATTCATACATATGTTTTGTGTCATGAATAGAAACACATTTGTGTGAAGTTTGGTTGAAATTAGGGTATAAATAAAAGAAAATCTTAAAAGAACTTAATTTGGGGAGCTAGGTTTGTATGACAACACCATGACCCCATGGTCCGATTTGGTCCATTTTTGCGTATCTTTTGTGATATCACTAGAAACACATTTGTGCAAATCTTGATTGAAATCGATGAGAAAATAAAAAAGTTTTTCTTAGAATAACCTAATTCGGGGGACTAAGTTTGTATGGCAGCCCCACGACCCCATTGTTCGATTTGGTCGATTTTTACATATGTTGTGTGTCAGCAATTAAAAAACACATTTGTGCGAAATTTTATTGAAATTGGTCCATAAATAAAAAAGTTTTTTCTCAGAAGAGGGGGTGGGGTAGATTTGTATGGCAGCCCCACGACCCCCCTTGTCGGATTTTAGCGATTCAAAAATACAAACTGCCTGCAACAAAAAGAAGCATGTGTACAAAATTTCAGCTCCATAGCTTTTAAGCTGGCCGAGCAAAACGCGTCGCAACAGACGGACAGACGGACAGACTGACATCGTCCAATCGACTCAGCTCGTCACGCTAATCATATATATACCTATTTTATATGGTCGGAGATGCCTCCTTCAATGCGTTACAAACTTCATGACAAAGTTAATATACCCTTTTCGCTTAATAAGCGAAGGGTATAATGAGTATCTCGCGATCCTTGAAAATAATAGTCTTCGTCTCCATGAAATCAGATTTGAGTAGGGAATAGCATGCATAATTGATGAGAAAGCCTTCAAATGTTTAATAAGAAATATTTGTTCCTTTTCATTTTTGCCCTAATCAAAGTGCTCGAACGTGAGACTTAGAGGATACTACCTTGCTGAAGAATGGCAAAAACTCAATTGTGAGAGAAAACCTTGGCACACTTCCGAAAAAAATCCAAAAAGTGGGAAAAAGTTTCCAATAACCGTTAATATATTTTGCATGCATGCGTGAAATTTTCACGGCCAAGATCGATTTGCTGCCTCCTGAGCATCGGTTTTAAGCAAACTTATAGTTGAAATACATTACACGCGTCAGCAGCAGCATCGGCAGAATTTCATAGCTGACAAATATGCTGAATGCCAAGTCTTCTGCCCAACATTTTTGTCAGCAATGTAAAATGCATTGGGCTTGACGTTTCGCGATGCCGATGCTTCTGCTGACGCGTCTAATCTATTTCAAGCATCAGGCATAACTTAGACTAATTCGGCATACAATATATGCAGTGATTGTTGTTCTCAAGAAGAGCAGCGCTTATTGTGATCGCTTATACTCGCAAAGGCAACTTCTTTCTAAAAACCGAAATATTTTCTTAGAAGTGTTTCCCAACCCTCAAAGTTTGTGTCTGTACTTAGGGTTAGGGCAATCACTGCATGTGTACTTATGATTAGGGCAATTACGACAATATTTATTTTTGGAGATGTTAGGTTATTAAGTATTTTAGGCTGAACTGGATATCTAACAGAAAGGATATTGTTCCACAAATTGTTGTTTAGTCAGTCACAGTGCTGTATAGGTGCAGGACTAGAAATTATGATGGTATACTACACTTTACACAGTGAAGCTACTACTCCAAAAGTGCTGGGAATACAACATCGACGTATACCAAATCTTTGTCGACTTCAAGCAGGCATACGACAGTATCGACCGAAGTGTACTGTACAACATTATGCTGAACTTTGGTATACCGGCAAAGTTAGTGCGACTCACAAGGATGACGATGACTAATACCGTCTCGCAGGTCAAAGTGCAGAACCGACTCACTGACCTATTTGAAACTCGTACTGGACTCAAGCAGGGCGACGGGCCGGCGCCGACGCTCTTCAACCTGGCTTTGGAGTATGTAATTCGAGCCATGAATATGGACAGCAGCGGAACGCTACTCATCAAGTCGACTCAATTAGTAGCGTACGCCGACGATATCAACATCATGTCTCGAAGTTTGGGTGATGCAGAAAGCCTCCTGCATAACCTCAATAACGCCGCAAAGGAAGTTGGACTACATATCAACGAAAGCAAAACAAAGGCCATGATGCAATCGAAAACAAGGACGCTCGCAAACTCAAGCATCACCGTGGGGGACCTTAATATCGAGTATGTAGACTAGGGATGTCAAAAACCGGACGGTTAGTCCGAAAACCGGTACTTTCAAAACGGTTAACCAGCGCACTTAGACCAGAATTTGGTCCATTGTGATACCACCGAGAGAATCGTGCCTCTACTAACCGCTTATGACAGGAAACCAGCCCGTACTAACAATATATCTATTGAGCAGTATCGGGCTCACATCACGAAGGTCGTCGGTATCATAAAAATACCTAGCGCCCAGAAAACGCCTCCGTTTCTCGGACAGGGCGGGACAGTGACAAAGTAGGTGGTGCACACTCTCTTCCTCTTCTTCGTCATCACAACTTCTGCAAAAGTCGTTGTGGGGAATTCGGAGTCTTCTTGCGTGCTCTCCAATAGGGCAATGCCCCGTTACTACCCATACCACGTTGCGAATATGCTTTCTATCCAGCGACAGTAGCATCTTAGAACGGACGTTGTCCCGTTTTGGCCAGATCATTCTTGTCGTTGCGCAAGTCCAGCCATTAATCCACCTTGCGTTGGTCCTGTGCTCTGCAGCATCATCTATTATCACTGCACAGTTGATAATAGGTATTTTCAAGTTGGCGCGGCTATCTTCAGCGTTACCTGCTGACGCATATCGTGCCAAGTCATCTGCGTAGCGATTGCCTACAAAGCCACTATGGCCCGGTATCCAGCATAGAGTAATGTTGAAGAAGCGACCCATCTCTCTAAGTAATGCGCGGCAATTCTCAATAGTTCTTGATGTGGTTAGCACTGAATCAAGTGATCGAATTGCAGGCTGACTATCGGTGAATACAACGACGTCTTTACCAGTGACGACGTGGCAGCCCAACCAGGTTAGGGCTTCGAATATCGCTGTTACCTCCGCTTGGAGAATGCTACAGAAATTGGGAAGGCGGTAAGACAAATTGATATCCAATTCATCCGAGTGAATTCCCATACCAACTCCCGCATCCGTCTTGGAGGCATCAGTATAGATTGTAATAGATCCACTGACCAGCTGCCCGTCAGTATCCCAAGATTCCCTTGACGGGATCAAGCTGCAATGGTTCCTACCAAAAAAGTGATTGGGAACAATGTAATCCGTCGATGGGGGCAGGTTAAAGTTCCGAAGTATCGACGAGTGCCCATAATCCAGCGCTCGCCATAGGCCAGTTTCACGTAGGCGTAAGGCCGTGTATGCAGCCATCCGTTGACCATAAACGTCTAATGGGAGCAGTCCGAGCACCATATCTAATCCGAATGAAGGTGTCGTTCGAAAAGCTCCCGTTATGAGAAGAGAAGCCAACCTTTGAACTTTGGCCAGCAAATTATAATAGGTAGTGGTGCTCAGTGCCTTCCACCACACACTAACTCCGTAAAGCAATATAGGCCGCACAATAACGGTATACATCCAATATACGACCTTTGGCTGTAAGCCCCAGGTCTTCCCGATAGCTCTCCTGCACGAATACAGTGTTATAGTAGCTTTATTCACCCTTTCTTCGATGTTGGGCTTCCATTTTAATTTCTTATCTAAAATCAGACCCAGAAACTTCGCCGTGTCAGAAAACTCAAGTTGAACGCCTCCCAGTCTAGGGAGGTTAATAGAAGGAATAGTCCGTCTTCTCGTAAAGAGGACTAATTCCGTTTTAGATGGATTAATTCCGACGCTACTCAGATTTGCCCAATCCGTTAGGATAGTCAGGGCGTTCTCTAATAACCCACTAAGAATATCAGGGAACTTCCCCCTAACAGCAATAGCAACGTCATCAGCGTAAGCAGTGACTTTGCATCCGATTTCTTCCAAGTTCAGAAGCAATTGATTTATGGCTATATTCCAGAGTAAAGGAGAGAGAACCCCTCCTTGTGGGGTACCTCTTGAAACATATCTACATACAGACGAAGTACCCAAATTACTGTGAATGCGCCTAGAGATGAGTAACATATTCACGAGGGAGCAGATTGGATCTTCAACCTGTAGATTGCGAAGAGCATCTGTAATCGCACTGGGTTTTACATTGTTAAAAGCCCCCTCAATATCTAGGAACACCACCATCGTATATTCCTTATGATGAAGGGATTCTTCAATATAACTGACCAGCGAGTGTAGAGCTGTGTCAACCGACCTCCCTTTCCAATATGCATGTTGTGACATGGATAATAGGTTCGATGGAATGGTCGTCCGTAGATGAATATCAATTAATCTCTCTAGTAGTTTCAGCAAAGTCGATGAAAGGCTGATGGGCCGGAGGTCCTTTGGACCTGCATGCGAGCTTCTACCCGTCTTAGGAATAAAAGTTACTCTCACTTCTCTCCATATAAGAGGAATGTGAACTAGATTCAGACATGATTTAAGGATGCACTCAATCCAAGGATACGTAATATCAGGACACTGTTGCAAGTCCGCTGGTATAATACCATCAGGACCGGCTGATTTAAAGGGATCAAAGCTAGATATCGCCCACATTATTTTCTCACGATTAAGAATGGATGAAGTGTCGCACGACTCTGTGCGACTTATGGGGAAGTTAGGTAAAGCAGCAGCTGAGCTTCCAGGAAAATGTGTATCAAGCAAACACTCGATAGTTTCGATACAAGAAGACGTCCATGATCCGTCCTCTTTTAAGAGAAAGCTTGGCATGGATGGGTTAGACGCCAAGACTTTCCTGAATCTAGATGTCTCGGAAGACCCCTCTATTTGTTCACAAAAGCTTCTCCAAGCGCTTCGCTTAGCCTTTCTAAGCTCCATTTTAAAAGAACTGTGATGTCTCTTATAGGATTGCCAATCCGACTCGAGCCTCGAGGCCTTAGCTTTATTAAAGCTTCTCCTACACACAACTCTTAATTCGGAAATCCTCGAACTCCACCAAGTCGGTTTTTTCTTACCTGTGTGTGATGTGCTAGAACATGATGCAGTAGTCGCAGCCTTCATAGCCTCAGTGAAGCGGTTTACCATATCGTCCAGTTGTTGCTCATTGCATGGAGTAATTGGAAGCGAATCCAGGTCTGCGAGAAGACTATTTCGAAACCTAGGCCAGTTTGTCTTCCTGCGATTTAAAGTAAGCGGGCCCACATCCAAGCGCGCAGCAAGACTGAATTGCAGATACCGATGATCAGAGAAGGAGGGCTCCGCCGACACTCTCCAGTCGTTGATTAAATGCATAACATCCTCCGATGCAAGAGTGACATCCAGCACCTCTTGTCTGTTCTTTGTGACGAAAGTAGGCTCACGACCTACATTGCAAATAAGGAGATTAGTTCCCAGAAGATATTCGAGAAGTAATTCACCTCGGTCGTTTGTGTCCGAGCTGCCCCAGACCACATGATGCGCATTAGAATCGCATCCAAGGATTACACTAGTGCCCGAAGACGTTGCTACCGCAACGGCTTCCATTAAATTCGGCGAAGGTAGAGTGCCGTCATGGGGCATATATACCGAGGCTACCCACAGTATCTTACCCTGCAGCTCCAGGCAAACAAAGACAGAATCCCTGTCACTAAACTTAGGTAACAAAAAAGCCTTAATGGTTCTTTTAACAAGAATGCAGGAGCGCGGTGTCCCCTGCCCTCTTATGTAAAACGAATCATAGTCAGAACAGTTCAGACCCTTAACGAGATTGTCTACAACCCAGGGTTCCTGAATCAACACAATATCGTCCATGCCTTGCGATAGACGATAAGTAATGGCAGCTGACGCTGCTTTTGCATGGTGGAGATTGATCTGCAAAAAACTTACCATTATGATCTCTCCACCACCGTTACATTCTCTTCTCCATCTGTATCAGATTGGAGAGAGTCTATTATTGGAGACGGCTGGGATGCAGTGTCCAAGGCAGCTAAGTCAGAGCATAGGGAGACGCAGTCATCATCCACAACCTCTTCAGCAGACAAGGAATCTGCCACAGGAGAACAATCAGTAGCGGGGGGGTCGACATCTATAAGCTGTTCAGCGGGCGTTGATACTGCACTGCAAGCTTTTTTGATATCGCCCTTGTAGACCTTGAGCTTCAGTTTAATGAAACCAGAGCTCACTACCCCGCCCGATTGAATGAGTGGAGCCAGGGATGGCTTATTTATTAACAATACCGCACATCTGCGGTCATTGACGGCATCCTCCAACTTGACGATTTGCCAATCGTCCGTTGGAATACTACACAGAGAAAAATCGACCACATAAAATAGAAGAAAAACAATAAGATATCTCTATGGTTTTCATCCAAGAAGACTATCTTATTGAAATCATAGAGAAAATCTTATTAAATTCTTGTCAGACAAATTATAAGAAATCCTTATAAAAATAATAGGAATCTTATTATTATAATAAGGGAATTCTTATTGAAACAATCGGTAAAACTGGTAGAAATTAGCTGAACGTCTCATTGATTTAATAAGTCGAGCTATTTAAAAGAATAAGAATACTGTTTCACTTAATAAGATTTCATATCAAATATTCTGCAATTGAGTATACTATTTTCCAGTCATAATTACAACTTTGGACCATCAAATTTGTCATTCTGATAATTATAAGTTTGATGTTCCGAAGTTATAAATTTGACTGACGAAAATGGTATGTACTATTAAACAAAAAGTCTTAGTTCTGCAAAAAATAAGTTTTATTGATAATCATTTATGTAATTATTTAAGCTAATATCTAGGTACATTTATGAAACATACCAAATGAAAGAGATTATTAGACAACATAATTAACGAAACATCTTGAAATAGTCTTGCCTACTGGGCAAGTTTTGACTTAAATTCTTAACACAAACTTTCGATTTTTTTCTAAGAAAAGAGCAATGAATACCTCGCAGATAACGCTTGAAATCTGATGTTCAACGACGATAATCCGGGTTTAAGAAATCAGAACTCCTTCCACAGCCGTCGGTAGTTTGATGACAGGCGCTCAAAAAAAAGTATCGTCGGTTTTCCTTCCATTGGCAAAAGTATTATAAAATCTGAAAAACATTAAAATCCTTAACAATTTTCACATAGGTAATAAAATGCTGCAAACTTACGTTTTGAAATGCGATTAGGATCACTGTGGCGAAAACAAGATGAGCTCTATCGAAACCATTCTGGATCTTCTTCTTCTTAATTGCCTCGTTCTTTATACCGCTCCATGGCTTTGCGTTGCTCGACCCACGGTATAGGCACATCGCCCGTTTTGGCGATATCTCATAAAATGAAAACCATTCTGGATCTTAAGAGCAGAAATATCACGAAAAAACACGAAAAAGTAAGCTTACCTTGTATCTTCGATTGCTGAAAGGAGAAACTCAAATGGATCTTCCTCTTTCGATACATATGCACTTTATAGGGAACTGAAACACTCGCGAAACAATTCACAAATAACACGTGTCATTATTACTGTTTATGAGATGACATTAAAAAGGTATTCTTTTTAATTTAAAAAGTTGTTCTTATTGATTTTAAATAGAAGCAAATTTTTATGAGAAAATGTATAAGATGTTCTCATCGAAATTGCTAAATAATGTGGAAGTCATATCAAATGCTAGGATTAATATGAAAAATCATATGGAAATAATACGAAAATCTGTTAAAAATAATAATAAGATTTTTCTTTTCGATTCAATAAGATTTCTCTATGGAAAAAGCATATTGTTTACCGTATTTAATCAGAATTCATAGTAAAATATCTCAATAAGGCATTCTTATTAATTTTACTTAGAACTTTTTCTCTCTGTGTAGGATTGCACACCCTAATGATGTGCAGGATTTGGTCCTTGTCGGACACCAACGGGGGCAACCATACGCGGGCCCTCGGACGTGTGGGAATGTCGGCTTTATCCACGACCTCCAGCTTGGCACCAGGCCAAGGTTCTCCTGCCTTGCTTATGGCATGCTTGAACATGGAGACCGATCTCTGATCCGCGAACTTCATCAGCTTCACGTGACCCTGAAACCAGCCCCCATCTTCACAAACCGGAGGAGGACCTGGAAAAGCCTCCATAGCCCCCTGAAAGTTTATGGTAAGGATGCCCTCCACCATACACCATCTCTCAACCGAAATGCCACCGTTCGCGTCATTTCGATCGACGATAGCAAGCTCGATCCAGCTCCTTGCCGCTTGAGCGTATGACAGAGCTGGTTCGTCTGCCGTGACGACTTTTTGCCGCTTCAGACCCTTCGCCTGATCTTCCGAGGACCGCTGTCGCTTAACGACTAGCTTGTCCTTGGGAAGGCCAGCGATGACACCAAGTGCCCACGCGAGTGACTCCTTTTGCTTCTCTGTCCTTTGCGACACCTCAATGGCTGAGACGTGATCGCGGACACGAAAGGCACTTCTCATCACTCGCGATGGAGCTCTCGATGGGGCGATAATATTCACTGCCTCCGGTTTACTGGGAGATTCAACTGTCAACGCGACGCGCAAAACTGCTTTTGACAACCGTCTATATTTTCACCGTGATAGAGCCGTACTATTTTGCTCTTTTTATAAAAAAACCCGTTTAGACACTTTTGCTTAAAGTGGTAGTGTGTTGTACTTGGAGTGATCCTCAAACTGTGATCATCAGTGTGCTACTTGGAAGATAAAGAAACTTTCCTTCTAAGTTTGCGTGAGTGTGTGTGTGCTCATTTTCCGCCTTTTGACAATCCCACATCAACAATTCACAATTATCTCCACTTGAGTGCGGTTCGTGTCTTGGATACAACTTTCGTTCAAAACATTGCATACCTTTTGGCGCGTTACGAATTACTTTCATATTGTGACTCTTCATACCCCTGTAGGGTTGTGCACAAAACTAAAACTTTTTCCAGAAACTGAAACTTGTTCTGGAAAAGAAATTTACCATTAGCGTTAAACATGAGTTTATGCTCTAAATCTTCATGTATCGATAAGGTGAACGCATCACCTGTGATTGTGTGCGCTGGTTTTTGCGAGAAACCATATCACAGCAAATGTGTTGGTATTCCCGGACCGGTTGCAGACTGCATACGCAGGGCGGATTCTGGCGTTCATTGGTTCTGCAGCTCTTGTAGAGCGAACTCAATGTCCACGTACGCTTCCAAAATGCTTACAACGAAGAAAGTGCTTGGTGGCGTAACAGCCGATTTCCAGGCAAACTTATCAAAACTTTTGGGAGCGCTCAATGAGGTAACTAAACTTATTTCATCTACAACGGACACCGCCGACGACAACGATGTATCTTCTGAGCCTGTGGGTGTCACTACACGTCAGCAAAAGGCTCAAAAGAAAAAGGAGGATAAACGGACAAAGCCTCCTCAATCAATCGAGCCCGTCACAGTGGCACCACCGGAACGTCAACTACAACTGCTGATTCCGAATTATCATCAGCAGTCTCAACAACAGTCGCCGCAAATTACACTGGCCCACCAGTTGCCGGTGACTTCCGCGAATGATTTTCATATCATTCAATCGTCGCTACAATTTCCACTGCAGCAGCCGCAAACCAGTTTAATAAGTGGCTTTGAACAAATCCATCAACTATCTGGTGTGTCAAATTCTGCCTCAACCACATCTGGCATGTCCACGCAACAATCATCTGTAATATATACAAATGCCTCAACATCAGGTATCCAACAGCAACAACGGATTCCGTCTCCAAATCTTTTGTTACCAAATCCGTTCTCACCAATTCCGCCGCCTAGGACCGATAATGCTTCAGTTGGACAGCTCGGTCTGTTGCGTGTGTGCAGGCCTCCAAAAGAATTGTTCGTTTCGAGGCTAGCCTATGATACTTCGGAAGCCGATATCAAACATTATGTTGTTGATAAATTGGGCTTCGAACCTGCGTTGTTGACTTGCAGAAAACTCACGAAGGACAACATTCCAAATAGAATTGTGTCATCATTTAAGTTGACATTTACGGAAGACATCGATGAGATTTCAAATCGAACATTTTGGCCCGAGGGTATCCTAATAAAGGAATTCACTAAGCGAAATTTTCGTCGTCAACAACCAAACAAGATCCTAAAATAATTAATCTTTCTCTGTACTATCAAAATGTACGAGGGTTAAGGTCTAAACTCCATAACACAAGAATATTATCTTTAGCTTCCAATTTTGATTTTATATGCTTTACCGAAACATGGTTATGTGATTCTATAAACAGCGCGGAGGTTTTGGAGGACTACAATGTTTTTCGTTGTGACCGTAACTTTGATCTGATGGGTAAATCTCGCGGTGGCGGTTCACTAATTGCTGTTCGTTGTAGCTTTAACTGCCAACTTGTAGCTACCACTAACGCTTTTTCTTTTGATTGTGTAACTGTTAAAGTTCAATCGAAGAGTTCTTCGCTTCTGCTATCCTGTGTTTACGTACCTCCTACTTCTGTTCTGACTGATTATGAAAACCTATTCTCTCATCTTTCAGACATTGTTAATGTGTTCCACCCTAACTGCAGTGTAGTCATTTGCGGGGACTTTAACTTGCCTAATTTAAGTTGGCCTGATTTGCCAGGGCTACCTTTGTCTTCATCTTCTCCTATGTTTTTGTCAGTTTCTTCTTTCATGGAGTTTTGTAGTTTACTCCAATTCAGTACTACTAAGAATTTCATGGATCGTAATCTTGACCTTGTTTTTAGCAATCTTCCGCCATCATGCTTGACCTCGTCCAAGGCTTCTGAAGTGATTGTTTCATGTGACCCTTACCATCCAGCACTCTTACAGGATATAAGAATTCATTTTCCTTGCGCTCCCAAATTTAATCCTACTACAAGGTTCAATTTTCATAAAGCCGACTATGAAGGAATTATTGCCAGGTTGTCTGACGTGGATTGGTCGCTAGTACTGGGTAGCTTGAGCTGTGACTCTGCACTGTCTGTATTTTATGATATTCTTTTCAATGTATTATCGGAATGTGTTCCAATGTACACTAAAAAACCTCGCAAGGGTCCTGTTTGGATAACAAGATCAATCCAAAGATTGATACAGAGGAAGAACCGAGTGCGTATTCGTTATAAACGGTTCAAACGCTCATCCGATCTTCTCCTTTTTAGGAGACTTCGGTCTGAAACAAAAAAAGCTATTGAAACTTCCAGGACTGCATATATTTACAGCGTTGAAAATAGTATCGAGAACAATAATTGCACACTTTTCTGGTCGTATGTTAAAAATATGCGATCATCTTCTTCGATACCCTCCACTATATCTTTAGATAATCGGTCTGCCAGCTCCACTGAGGAGATTTGTGAACTGTTTTCAACGTATTTTGCTAGTACTTTCCACCGATCTTCTAGTACATTAGCAAACTTTTCCAATCGAGCAAACCAATTCATAACACTTCCTTCCCTACCACTAATTACTCCTGATTCGGTCAGTCAATTAATTATGTCCTTGGGCAATAAATCGTCCTGTGGACCTGATGGTCTTTCGAACACTTTTTTGAAGAAGGTTAGGATTGGGATTTCTAGTCCGCTTTCAATAATATTCAATAAAAGCATTCGAGAGTGTATCTTCCCAAGTCAATGGAAGACTTCCTTTATAGTACCGATTCCAAAAACTGGGGACCTTAATCTTGCATCAAACTATAGACCGGTTGCGCTGTTATCATCTTGCTCAAAACTGTTAGAACGTATTGTGTACAATTATATTGATGACAATTTTGGTCAACTAATATGCTCTTGTCAACATGGTTTCCGTAAGAAAAAATCCACGGCCACAAATCTGACTGAATTTGTCGATTTCGTCGCAAACACTTTTCACAAGCGTCTAGAGGTCCATACAATATATACGGATTTTTCTAAGGCCTTCGATACGGTTAACCATGTTCTGCTACTAAACAAACTTCGTGGACTTAGCTTTCCTCCTTGGCTTATTTCCTGGGTGTCATCATACCTCGTCAACAGAACCTCTAAAGTAATTTTTAATAACGTTACTTCTTCTGAATTTTCAGCTACATCGGGAGTACCTCAAGGGTCTATCCTGGGACCTCTCCTTTTTTCATTTTTTGTGAATGACCTACCGGCTGTTCTTAGTAACCGATGTCTTTTGTACGCAGATGACTGCAAAATTTTCACCACTGTTTCACGCCTAGAAGACTGCCTTTCGTTGCAGGCCGATCTGGATTTATTATCTTCCTGGTGTACCTCCAATGATATTTTTCTTAATGCTTCAAAGTGTTCGGTAATGGTCTACTCATTGAAGATTTCTCCAACATCATATTCATATTCAGTCAACAATCTGGCTTTAAAAAATGTTGACTCGATCACAGACTTAGGAGTTGCCTTTAATTCTAAGCTTCATTTCAACGATCACTATGAAAATATAATAAAAAGGGGCTCGAAGCTCTCAGGCTTTGTTCTTCGTTGTACTAGTGAGTTTCGTTCTGTAAACAGTGCTGTAAGATTATTTGTTTCCCTTGTTCGTAGCGTTTTAGAATACGCTTCAATTGTTTGGTCCCCGACTGCTGGTGGGTCCACTGACACCTTAGAGCGGGTTCAACGAAGATTTACAAAATCATTATTTTTTAAGTTTAATCTTCCTTACCTTCCTTACCCAGAAAGACTTAATTACCTTAAGATTCTTTCCCTAGAGAAGCGAAGAACTTTTCTTGAACAATGTTTTTTATACAAGATTTGCCGTGGATATCTGCATTCTAGTTTGGCAGATAGAATTAATTACAGAATTCCATCATATCACACACGATCAAATGCCATTTTCAATCCTCCATTTACCGATCTTGCCCTCTTTGCGAATTCGCCTTTAATTAGAATGATGAGAACGTATGACTCTATGGAGATTGGACCTCTACCCTCTTCTATTTCAATCTTTAAAAATATTCTTTTGCAAAAACTTTGATTTTGCTGCTTAATTTGAATTTCTAACGTAGTGTTTTTAGTTTTAAAAAATAATCCGAAACTTGCATTTTTTCTTGTAGTCTTATGTTAATCTCTATAATTTACTGTTGTAATTGGATATTTTATCTGTTCAGTATTTTCGAAATAAATAAATAAATAAATTAACCAAAGCCCCAGACCTGGAGAGAGTTAGACATCCGGAAGCTCTTGACGAGACTTCCTTTGTATGGCGATCTCCCGATGCACAAGTCCTCTTGTCAGAGCTACTCGTATTTGCACCGATGGGTCCCGCTTTAGGGGAGGAAGCCCTCAATGGGCCCTCCTGGCTACCAGCTGCCAATGCTCTTGACGAGACATTTTGACAATTGGTAGCCTTGTCGGGATCGCTAATAGTGCTCATCGAAACGAAGCAAAACTGGATGTGTAGGTCGAATTGGCGACACAACTACCCAGCTTACCTGGCGTCGCGGTCCGCGACCCGAATCCACAATCGATAAACTCCTCGATCCTGTGAAGTCCACGTTTTTCGCTATACTCCTTCACACTTATCGGTCCGGGTAATAGGTGAAAAACGCGCTGAAAAGACTGGCGCCGGCTCCGAAACCGTAACACATGCACACTCTCGCAAAAAGGTACGATATGCGCCACGATAACTATGCACGAGTGTGGGTGCACGGGGCCACTCTTCACTTTCGCAGCCTCTAGCGCTGCTGCTAAACACTCCCGTGGGGGCACTGGTGCAAGTCTAGATACGTCACTATGGGGCTTAATGACCCAATAATTTGAACCGTGCAACTCGCTAAAATGACTGACACCGGCACCGAAAGCGTAGCACATGCACACACTCGCAAAAGAAGTACGACGCGCCACGATCACTGTACACGAGCGTGGGTGTACGGGCCACTCTTCACTTTTGCAGCCTCTAGTGCTGCTGCTAATCACTCCCGTGGGGGCACTAGTGCAAGTCTAGAGACGTCACTATGGGGCTTAAATGACACAATAATAATTCGCACATTCAAATCACGGCGGCGAGATTACTACCCGAATAGAGTGAATACGCGCGACAAGTATTAGATATTCACAAAAATCAGGTGCCGGCGACGACTACGACGTTTCGGCTGGCCGTTCCGAGTACCGTTACCGACTACCTGATGCTTGTCCGAAAAAACTATTTTTCCACCCGCGATTTTCAGCACTATTTCAAGTTTCTTCAATAGACACAGTATGGAAAACACTTGATATAGTTTTATTAGTAGTTTATCACTACCGCACTAATATCAAAACTACGTATTTTCCTTTGCGACGGACGTACGTGCGAACTCACGACTACACCACGACGCGGCCGATCTCGAATAGGCAGTTGCTAAGACGTCCGCGTCCACATCGATATCCGCGTCCACTTCAACATCCATCGTGTCCACAAAGACTTCAACATCTACATCATAGTGCAGTCATATTAGCAATTCAAATAGAAAAAAAAATAGAGTAAAGTTAATTCTTGTGTTTTTTTAATCAGAGGGCTCCCAGGAATCTAAAACTAATTTTGCTAAAAAAAAATTTTTATCGGAAAGGTCCCAAAAAGGACAAAAAGGACACTCTTTAATCCTTGACCGGAGGTCGGCATGTGGGGTATCAAATCAAAGGGGACGTCAAGTACATTACATATCCGGTGTTTGTTCCATGTTTCAAGGACCCTCAACGGAATAAATTGAGATTAAATGGAGAATTATTGTGTTTCCCGTGTATCTTTCCGAAGCCCTAATTACGAGAGTAATTCAAATTGTCACTACGTTTCTCACTTTTCCGAATCTATAATAGCTAAAGATTCTACCATTAAATTTGCTAAGAAAAAAACATGATCGGAAAGGTCTCAAAAAGGACACTAATTACAAACCTTGATCGAACGTGGGCATGCGGGGTGTCATATCAAAGAGGACGTCGAGTACATTCCATATCTTGCGTTTATTACTTGTTTCAAGGACCCTCACAGGAGAAAATTGGGATCCAATGGAAAATTTTCATGTTTCTCGTATTATGTATCTTTCCAAAGCCGTAATTTTTCGTTTTAGCCCGAATTTTTCCATTTAGTGTCCTTCAAACAGCAAACAAACACCGGATATGCAATGCACTCGACGTCCTCTTTGACATGACACTTTCAATCAAGGTTTGTAATTAGTGTCCTTTTCAGAGCTTTCCGATAATTTTTTTTAGCAAATTTAATGGTAGAATCTTAACCTATCATAGATTCGGAAAAGTGAGAAACATAGTGACAACTTGGATTATTCTCGTAGTTATGGCTTTGGAAAGATACACGGAAAACACAATAATTTTCGATTTAATCTCGATTTATTCCGTTGAGGGTCCTTGAAACAGGAAACAAACACCGGATATGTAATGTACTCGACGTTCCCTTTGATTTGATGCTGACCTCCGGCCAAGGATTAAAGAGTATCCTTTTCTTGTCCTTTTTGGGACCTTCCCGATCAACATTTTTTTTAGCAAAATGAGTTTTAGATCTCGCTGATTCAAAAACCACAAAAAAAGCCTTACTCTATTTTTTTCTATTTGGAGGCCAGAAATGGGATATTTTGATTGCACTATCAGCGACGTGCATTCATAATAAGCAATTCCAAACTGCTTGACTAGGAAAAACTCCGGATTCACTATCACCGACATCACCAAATATCATTTTTGACAACATTTTCTCCTCCTGACGATTTATTCCGAAAACCCCGCGAAGTATGTATGTACATGCAAAAACTAAAACGAACACCATGCCGCACATAATCGAACCAAACTTGTTTGCAGCATGTGTACGGACTTGGCGAATGTATCTATCATATCATAATTCATGTACACGTACATGATGCAGTGAGCAGAGGAACATGTTGATTCCAGATGCTTGAGTCGGTTCATATGATGGGCGAATATTTTTTGTTTGTTTTATGTGCGAATTTATATGAGCGCACTCAAGCAGAATTGGTGTTGATTGACTTACATGTTGCGTGTGGATTGAATATGGATAGTAGACGTTAAATGCATGTTGAGAGGAAAATATAAACTTCAGTTACATTTTCCAGAAGAAATCAGTTGACTACTGGTGACTTTTTGTGGAATTTAAAAAAATGTTTGTAGTTTTCTCTTCAAATTATGTCGGAGTTGTGCTGTGCGGCAGATTTTTTAATAACATCGGAATTTTCGACCCTTTTATTCGCTAAGAAAGGAGGATCGTTCAATCTGGGTGGTCAAAATTTAAAATTCATTTTGAATGTAAACAAAAAAGCGTTACACGGAAATTTAATTTTGAAACATATGAAAAGTACATTTGGCTTACCGGAAGTTGTAAATTAAATAAATTATTTTGTTGGCCGTGTCTTTTGTTCGCGAACGAGAAATCTGTTTGGAATAAATCCGGATTTAGCATTTAAATATTTAACGGGTTCAGCTGTAAAGCACGCTAGTTCGGAAACACATCTTCAGTCGTTAATTAAGTTAGATTTCTTCGGATCGCAAAGAATAGAGCTTATGCCAAATTACCAGGCGGCATTATTGATTATTACATAACGAAAAAGTTGACCGTAATCGGAATATTTTGAAACGTTTAATCGATACAGTGATTCATCTCGCAGAGCAAGAGCTTCCTTTATCGGATTCTATGATATAAGTGCCAACCGTAAGGCAATAACTTCTCATATTTTCAAAGGATTTTAAATTATGTCGGCAATAAGCTAAATGCACAATGCTACGATGGCGCAGCAGTAATGAGTTATCAAATCCGCGGAGTTCAATCTCTAACTCGCGAAAGATATGAGCCCGCATCGATCGTTCCATGCTATGCTCATTCACTAAATTTGGTTTTGTCTAAAACGGTTGAATTGATTACAGAAATTAAGCTTTTTTTTGCGTGCATAAACGAGATAGCTTTTTTCAGTACATCCACTTAAAGGGCAGATCTTTTTTCATCTATAGTTAAGCGCCGATTACCACTTGTTTCCAAAACGCGTTGGCATTATCATTTTCGAATTATTAACGTTATATTTGAAGACTAGGATGATATTATAATAGTTTTTGATACGATTTTAAATAATTCCGAGAACTGGGATGGCAATTCCTTGACCTCTTCCGATACGTACACATCAAAATTTACAGAATTAGATTTTCATTTTTTCAGAAATATTCTCCAAAACCGATGTTTAATTTAATATAATTCAGAGTAAAGCTATAAATATTTCATATGCAAGCCAAAAAATTATTGGATTTGAGAACTGGCTTGAAAAAGACTTTTCTCAGAAGTTTGAAAATTTATGCATATTCGAAAGTAGCAGAAGAATATGAGCCACCGCCGCAAAAATCTAGAAATTCAAAAGGTCCGATACAAAATTTGCGAAGGATATTTAGAGAGATTGTATACGTCATTCTCGGGAAAATTCGAGAGAGATTTAATTCATTCAAAAATCTTTCATTCTTAGAATTACTCGAACCAAATTATTTTTCCAAATTTAAATCAAATTTTCCAGAAAAAACATTGACTCGCTTATTGAGATTCACAATTAATTTTTTGATAGAATAAAGCTAAAAAATTAACTTAAAGTAATTTTTTCGTCAGAAGAATTTAGAAAGGCAAATGTGAATCAAATTCTAGAATATTTACAAAATCGGCCTTAAGTCGCGAATAGTTTTAAACAAGTATATATTCGAGCAAAATTATTAACAATATTTCCAGTCACTGTGGCTTCTGCCGAGAGGTCGTTTTTATCTTTATAACGTATCCATACATTTTTAAGAATCACCAATCCTAGGAAAGGTTTTCAGATCTTGTTTTGATTGCTGCCGAAAAGGATATTCTCATACAAATGCGAAGAGAAAATTTTTTTTTATAAAGTAATTAAAGCTTGTTTGGATAAAGAGAGGCGTGAAGAATAAGAAATGCTTTATTTTTTTATACCTGATTTCTTCTATAAGGCATAAAGCCTCTTGCTATAAACGCTTTTGCAACTGTGTTTATTGTATTATTCAGTTCATTTTTATTTATGTGAAATTGGCTTTGGAATGATCAACTGCTTGACTATGAGGAATTTTCACTGCACGTCACTGCTATATACATTGTCTAGCAATAAAACTCAGTTAACTAATTTTGAAACATTATGAATACTTCTGACAATTTATTTGATTATCTTTTTAGTTCAACATGTTTCTCTTTTAGGGCTCCATTACACAGTTATATTTCTACACGAACATCAGCTTAACGAGTGTGTATGCATTGTTTTGCTAAAACTCTAAGCAATTCAATGAAAAACCGGTTAACCGAAAACCGGTACTTTGAGCCCGGTTAAAACCGGACGGTCTAACCGGCTTTGCGAAAAAAACCGAAAAAACCGAAAACCGGGTTATGGGCCGGTTTTTGACATCCCTAATGTAGACAACTTTAACTATCTGGGTTGTAACTTATCAAAGGACGCCAGCGAAACCGACGAAATTAAGCGACGGATACAACTAGCCAATAAGACATATTTCTCGGTCCTCCCTATAATTAATTCGAAACTTGCGCACAGGAACACGAAGCTCCGCGTGTACAAAACGATCATCCGACCCGTGCTATGTTATGGCTGCGAAACATGGACCCTTACCCAAGCCTCCGAAATTTTGCTAGACCGATTCGAACGAAAGGTCCTTCGGCGAATTTTCGGGGCCGTTCGCGAGCGAGACCAATGGCGTATCCGATACAACCATGAGTTGTATCAATTGTACGATGAGCTGGAAGTATCGAAAATCGTGAAGCTTCAACGTCTGCAATGGGCGGAGCATGTACAACGGATGGACGACATTCGCATGCCAAAGAAAGTTATGAACGCACAACGAATTGACGGAGCGAGGTTGCGTGGACGACCGAGAGCTCGCTGGGAGAACTCCGTAGGTGAAGACGCCCACCAGCTGCTGGGCTTCCGAAACTGGAGGACAAGGTCACGTAACCGCGACAATTGGAGGTCAACGATTCAGGCGGCCAAGTCCCGACGTCGGGCTATCGTGCCACATTGATGATGATACTAATCAAACCGCTGCTACTGCCCACCCATCATAGTCAATTTAAATGCTTATGCTAGCTTTGAGAATTAAGAGAGCTTTCGCATGACTATCTCAATGTAATTGAGCATGGGTCATGGGTTGCAAATAGGAAGTCTTTCCAATGTCGTCCCTTTGCTTTTCAGTATAATTCTGGTGAACTCAACAATGTATTCTGAAAAGCGTCTTCAATGTTAAAAAAGTCACACTGTCCCATGCCGTCTCTTAAGCTGACATGTCGGCTTTCATTCATGGATTTTCCGATTAGGAATAAAGGGCAAATTGCCTGGGGTACAGCAGCCGCCTTCTAAAAAGTGAACTCCTAGTGTATGCAAATTAATTTTTTCTATTGTTTTTCATAGAAAAAGTGTACGTCGGATCACTTATATTATGAGATAGGACAGGTATAAATGCTGTAGTGTACAGCGAAATGCTGTACGTCTGGTCACCTTAATTTAAACCAGTCATGTGTTCGAGACTCACCGTGAACGAATTCAGTTTATGGTGTTTTTGGAACTCACGACCCACGTGATGGACTTTGATCTCACTCAGATGTTAGACAAGTACCCATTAATGGGTATAAATCAGTGGCGGCTCGTCATAGTGGGCAAGGTGGGCACGGCCTACCCTGTAAATAAATACACTTATTGTACATCTGTAATCTTTTAACATCAGTAGAAATGTACAACAAAATTTTATCTTTGACTATGAGATGAACATCATTCATATGAATAGTTTTTTCCCAGTACTACTAAGTCTCTCGTGAATTTATCAAATCTATCAATTACTGTTTGGGAGCCACTGCACAAAAACATTTCCGGTGTTTGTATTAATCAACTAATGAGGCTGCTTTTAGGCTATTTTTGTTCGATCAAAATCGAAACTGCCTATGTGTATGCAATATTACACTCGCATATTCAAACCTTTAGGTATTGTTGACAATCTACTTACCATCCACATAAAGACGAAACAAATGGTCCAAATGTAGGCCACTTGCGCCGGTGACCAAATTACAACAACAAATCATTCGAAGTTTACGAAACTTTTGGAAGCGGTGGCATCGAATTCAATACCGACAAGGTAGGCCGGCCTATAGCAGCTCGAATGGGATCAATAATAATAAGAATGAGAATGATGATGACGTAGAAAATTTAAAAGTACAATTTTTGGGGTTACCATCAGCTAGATCGTAAGACTATGCGCCAATTTTTAAAAGAATCGTACAAGCACCTCACCTTGGCAGAAGTTGGAGAAAATTGAAATGGAAAAAAGATTGTTTTTGAGTCAAATCACGCAAATTTGATTTTGAAGCTCTGTAAAAACCAAACCTCTTATCCGATTTTAGTGTGGTTAATTTTATTTTATAGATAAATTTGTTGGCTGTAATAATCATTTTATTTCACTATTCTAGCTGGTCTAGCTTTGGAGATATTAGGCTTTAAGTCGTGCAAGAAAATGATTTTTTCAAAAATCTTTAAATGCCTGTGGCAGCTAAAGGGTTAAGCTGAGGGGTATGTTCCGTACAACATTTTTGCTGGGAATCACATGAGAAATCACAATCCGGTGCGTTTATGCGGCAGTTTCCGGACACCCTGTATACTAGGGCACTGCATTTAAAATCAAAATGGTCCTAAATTAAAAAATAATAGCTTGATCTAAAAATGGTTGCAAAACTGTGAAATTGAAGCGGAAATTGATGGTTCCATTTAATACAATGCGATATTTATGTGGAAAGTCGTTAATTTTAGGTGTTTCCAAAAGATTTTTATTCCGTGAAGGTGCCCATCCTGTGCAAGGAAGCACGGGCAGCCACTGGTATAAATAACACTGCTGAGCGTGCTGTTGATCTCAACACCTCAACAAAAAAGCAGTTAATATCTTGGAAATTATATGTCACTAACACATATGCGGCCTTAGTCCAATGTTGGACTGTCGCACCTGTTGTTTAATAAGAAGTGGATTCTTAATTGTAAAAATTAATGTTAATTTGCACTCACAGGCATGGTAAACAGTACGAGGCTGATTGGAATTTTAATTCAATCCAGGGTATGAATTCTAGTTCAATAAATTTATGGAAAATCCTTTAAATCTCAAGATTGTTTTAATTTTTCTTCAGTGTGTATAGTAGCAAATTTGATCAAACCACTTTCGGACAAAAAGAATACTATAACAATTGTTGGCATTTTGTCTAGTAAATTATACTGTGTAGGGGCCCCCATTTCGATATCGAGCACAATATATTTTAGAAGCGTTACGCCACTGGTGTTAAGCATTCAATCTAAAGAAATGGTCGAAGACTCGTATATTAGTTATACTTCCGAGGATAATAATATTCAAGATTAAGGGAAAAATTAGCTCTTATCGCTTTACAACAAATTAGATACAGTCGAAATATGTATATTTCCATTATGATTTTTTTAATTAAAAGAAATATTATAATTTACTTACTATTCCCAAAAGAGGAACCAGTCGCTGACGCTGATGACACTCCGATACCTCCAGCTCCATTTGTCGTAGTCACGAATGCTATACTGTTGGAGTTGCCCGCTATTGTTGAGAACAGTAGAAGGGCCCCGATTGTGTTCCCGTAGCCCATCAACTTTGTAGTTTGTTACATTTCATTTTGAATTTGTTTCGTGCGCTAAATATGTTCAGTCTCTGTGAGTTTGGCGTCTGTAAATGAAAAAAATAAAACTAAATTCAATCGTAAGAAAATCGCACAATCGAAAACAATAAGGATTAACGACCGTCATCGGCTATTTTTTAGTGACCTCGACAGGCAATACATGGTAATTATCATCAGAAGTTTTCTCTCTCAATTCTAGACTACCTGAGATGGGATGACCTTTCAACTTCTTGTGATCCTTTTTTGTTCAAAGGAAGATTGGAAAGGAGTCCTCTATTAACCATTTCGCTGCTGAGGGAGGTTTGCGCCCGCTAACCTTTAGGAGAGGTACTGTGGGGTCTATTATTGACTTTACATTCGTGAATAGTTCGTTGGTCCCAAGCCCAACAGTGGCTGATTTACAGATTTGCCGCCAGTATAGGCTATACACATTTCGCCGCCCTTACTGACCTCTCCAAGTGTATTATATTGCCAAAGAGGCTAAAAATTTGTGTTCGTAGAGACGGCTCATGTCTACGTCAAGCATAAAGGTACGTTGTCCTCGACGCGGCCGCACGACAGCGACTCGCTCATTCCATATAAAAACTCGTTTTTAAAATGAGAGAAAAACGGGTTTTTATATGGAATGAGCGAGTCGCTGTCGTGCAGTCGTGTCGACAAAAACGTACCTTAAAGGTACATCGGCTCTAGCGACAGCGACTAGCTCATTTCATATAAAAACTCATTTTAATGTCATTCTACAGGTACGTTGTCCTCGACGTGGCCGCAGCGAGTCTAGCGACTCCAGCGGCTCTAGAGCAAGTTCCCTACCCCAAGCAGCCGTCGCCCGAAGCCCCACAAACAAGCAAGTGCACCACGTTCACCATTCGTGCATGCACTATGTACAACAAGAGTCCCACGACTGCTTTCTATATACAGACAGATTAATGTATCAGCCGAATCAGTACGACTATTGTGCGAAACAACTACCCTACCCCAAGCAGCCGTCGCCCGAAGCCTACAAACAAGCAAGTGCACCACGTTCACCATTCGTGCATGCATTATGTACAACAAGAGCCGCGCGACTGCTTTCTATATACATGCTATTTGTATATCGGCCGAACGAATACGACCGTTGTGCGAAACAACTACCCTACCCCAAGCAGCCGTCGCCCGAGGCCTAAAAACAAGCGAGTGCACCACGTTCACCACTCATGCGGGCATTATAATACAACTAGAGCCGCGCGGTTCATTCATTGTGAAGCTATGCCAAGCGATTATCAACTAAAAACGAGTTTTTAAATGCAATGGCCAATGCGCGAGCCGCAGGGGCCGTGTCGAGGAAAACGTACCTTAAAAGCGAGTTTTTATATGGAATGAGAGAGCCGCTGTCGCTAGAGCCGCTGTGGTCGTGCCGAGGACAACGTACCTTAAAGGTACTACGGTACTGCCACTACGCGTGGCAGGTTGTGGATTTAATTAAATTTTTTTGTTTCTTCGGCTAATTTTAAAAATAAATTTGATCAATCACAGACTGATTTTAGACGAAAATCTGCGAATTCTTTTTTTCCATTTAAATTATGGCCGAAACCAATGCTCAAATTTACTTGATTAATAAATCCCACATACCCCCGCGCAACCCAGAAAATGTTTCGAAGATTATTATTGTTACAGGACAATAGAATTTTTTCTAGAATCGAATGAATGCAAGCTTTATTTGATCGTTGTATTGCAATAACAGATTAGATTTGTTAGCAGTATCTCGTATTTTTATACTCTTCGCTCATAGAGTGAAAGGGTATATTAACTTTGTCATGAAGTTTGTAACGCATTGAAGGAAGCATCTCCGACCATATAAAAAGTATACATATATGATCAGCATGACTTGGCGAGTCGATTGGAGCATGTCCGTCTGTCTGTCTGTCTGTCCGTCCGTCCGTCTGCATCAGCGCGTTTTTCTCGGCCACTATAAAAGCTACGGGGCTGAAATTTTGCACACGTGCTTCTTATTGTTGCAGGCTGTTTGTATGTTTGATTCACCCAAATTGGATCACTGGGTCATGGGGCTGCCATACAAACTAGCTCCCCAATTTCAGTTCTTCTAAGAAAAACTTTTTTATTTGTGTACCAATTTCAACCAATTTTCACACAAATGTGTTTCTATAGATAACACAAAACATATGCAAGAATGGATCAAATCGGACCATGGGGTCATGGGGCTGCCATACAAAGTTAACCCCCCAAATTAGGTTCTTCTAAGAAAAACTTTTTTATTTGTTCACCAATTTCAACCAAATTTCACACAAATGTATTTCTATTGTTGACAAAAAACATATGTAAGAATGGATAAAATCGGAGCATGGGGTCATGGGGCTGCCATACAAATCCAACCCCCCAAATTAGGTTCTTCTAAGAAAAACTTTTTTATTTGTGCACCAATTTCCACAAAATTACGCACAAACGTGTTTCTCTTAATAACGCAAAACATACCTAAGAATTGATCAAATCTGACCATGGGGTCATGGGGTGGCCATACAAACCCAACCCCCATTTTGGTTCTTCTAAGAAACATTTTTTGCACCAATTTCACAAAACCTTGAATTAATGTGTCTTTACCAAAGCAACAAAAAAGTTAATAACGAATAGATTCGTACTGTGGGGTCATGCTACCGCAACCCCAATAAAATTTCCGAGTAAATATTTTATTTGCCCACTTATTTCAACCAAGCCCAAAACTTTTGTCAAGACGGAAGAAAAAGAATGAGGAGGGGGATTAAATACAAGTCATAGGTACGCCCGAAAAAATTTTTAGCCCAAGCGAAGGGTATCCAAATTTCGGCCGCGCCCGAAATTAGCATCGGCCCCGGGGGTTGGCGAGCGAAGCGAGCAGGGGGCGAAGCCCCCTAGTTTTATATTTTAATAAGCGTTGTCAAAACTTGAGTTATGCCTACGCCCCCCTTTTTGAAGCTACGAAATGATGACAAGAAGCACTTCTCCAGTTTTATGTTTCACTGTAGATGTGTATCACTTAAAATTATATTTGCTATACATATTTGCCGCCCTAGGCTCCAGCCTCCTCAGCCTACTGGTAAATCCGCCACTGGGTACCAACTACAGAGTGGCAACTTAGTGAACATTATACGCACAGCGGTCATCAGGGAGTTTTATTCTCGATAGAAGACACACCATCTCGAGTTACGACAATAAATTATTCCAATAGTGGATCAACAAAACGTTTTGTTGTTTTTAGATTAAAAAAAAACCCTTTTGAAATCGATTTTGTCCGTCCGTCCGTCCGTCTGTTCACTAAATAACTCGCGAACGGCTTAACCGATCGTCATGTATTTTGGTAGGAATGGGTAGAATCGTAACAGTATTTAGCACGAAATACTTAGAAGTTGGTAGGACAAAGCTAACAGGGTGTCCCAGAGATTTGAAAAAGTCGACTTTTTTGTTTTTATCGGGCATGGACGTATGGGTACTCAAATCAAAGAACTGGATGGGTACAGTTCATACCAGCTGTATTTTTCCAGTTTGGAGTAACTCTAACAGAGTTATGGGCGTTTCAACCAAAGCTTTCTTTTTCACCTCGCTTTTTCTAAACCGCTATAACTACCGATATGAAACTTTGCACAAATATTAGTTAGCATGAGCTTATATAAGTATCTGTTCTGTATTTCTTACCGTTTTTGGAATAATCGCAAAAGAACGAAAAAATGCCCACCTTTTCGTTTTTTAAGGTCGCGGATCCCTAATCAGTTAGGACTTTTTATGCCCTCATCTGGGGACCATCCCCAACCATAATAAAAAAAAAAATTCCGATGTAGGATTTTTGCCGTTCGATGGCCATATTTTGGCCCACTTTTCTTAGACTATCATGATATGTACATAGTAAATCTATTTTTGGATTGGTCTAATTAAATGTGTTACATTGGTCTAATTAAATGTGTTACATTCTGGAACGCGTTTATTATTAGACCAGTCCAAAAATAGAATTACAAGAAGCATTTCATTAATATTGTGCTTAATTCTTATTTATTACCTATATGTACACATATGGCCAAAAAAATAAGTACATCCATACGAATATTTCTTATCACCCTGTAGCCAAGTAGTTATTTGAGTAAATAAAATCAAATGGAAAGATTTAAATACTTAATTAGTGAGGAATCAAATAATATGTAAATTAGCCAATTTCAATACAAAACAGCTTTCATCTACCTTGAAAAAGTACGAACTGACTAAAATAGGCTGGACAAAATAATAAGTACATGTCAGTTAATTTGATTAAAACTGTTTTTAATTAAAATATTATGTTCTGATTCGACAAGAATTTGATTTATTTTATTATTTAAAAGTAAATAATCCATTCTTTTGAAAAAAAAAGGTTTTTGTTGGCCCTCTGGTGAAGAATTACTCTTAAGTTCCCATACATCCATATATCCAGTTACTTCCAGGAAATTCCGTATTTGGTCCGTTTTGTGAAAACTTTGTTTCTAGTTCATTGATTCAACATTCTGGATTCAATTTGACTATAGTAACAACGTGAAAAGCCACTCGATTTGGTTGAAGCGGATCCTTGACCAGTTTGTGAGGTATGGTTAGGGTCTGAAATCCCCATTTAAAGTGTATGGGCTCATCACTAAAATATTCTGGGACTATCAACTAACATTTCTTATGTGGAAATTGCCTCATAGTAACGGTTATTAAGTACATTTGAACGAAACCAAACCATGAAAATTAAGCCATAGACTAAGTTTTTTCCGACTCCATGGGAAATAGCCAGTTGATGTACCGTATATCATATTATTTTTTTTCCTGAATGAAGAATATTACGATAAGAGTAGTTTCCAATCAAATTTATTACGATCTCATAAATAAAACAAAATATTTTGTAAGTTTTCATTGTTCGGTCTGGAACATGAATACAAAATTTTCTTGTAGTTTCAACACTTGTTGACATCGCCATGGAAAGTTCTAAACTTTTTACGAAAACTGCTTTACTTGTTGTATTCTCCGATTAACTTTTCAAATGGATTCTCTATTTCCAATATTTACCGCGAAAATCATCAGTCAAGCCAAGGGAACTTTTCTCGCCATAGTGATAATGAGATCGACAGTGATGCATTTGAGACTGCTTTTATTTAGTTTAATGAATTACACAGTAAAAACAATGTTTAGCTGGTTTATTTCGTTAATGAGAGAATAATTTTTCCGCTATTTCAAATTTTCGGACTCTGAACGTCTTTTTTCGTACCTACCATACGTTTTTCGCCCCTTAAGAATTTTTTTTTGTTTTTAATGTAACGCTTGTTGCATACACCAATGAATAAAAAAAACAAATCCTTACGGAAAATAGTAAGTTGTTGTCAAAAAATTTAAAAAACCGATGGTGTACTTTTTATTTAGACCAAACTGAAAACCCACTTCAAAACTAATACCGGGAGGGACTAAGATAATAGGGGGATGCCATTTAGTTTTTCGGTTCCGTTGGCATTGTTGTATCCTAATTGTTGTAATGGCTATCCATTTGGGTAATTCAATTTTAAAAAGGGTAAATTAAAATTTGGCATAAAATAGTACATGAGGGGTGTACTTATTTTTTTGGCCATATGTGTATATGTGCAAAATTATTCACTATGTAGGTATGTATCCAAAATCTAAAAAACCCTTGTATTGCGGGCGCAGCCCTTTGTACGCCGGTATTTTCTTGTTGTAGCGGTACAGAAAAGCGTGAAACGCTCGGTTTGGTTGTAGTTTGTGGATGTGCTTCAAGTCTCATCGTCGTTCTCGTCAGTTGTCAGTTGACCTTACCCATAGAGTCTTCACAGTAGGGCAGGTGGGTGAGCAGCTGAGCATCTAAAAAGGTGATACATATATACACTGCGCGACAAATGCTTAGGTTCATGGATATTTTCCTTTAAAGTTATATAATTTCTATGTACTCTGATCAGAAATAATTTTTAAATAAGGCTCTCTCAATTAACGGTTATTTTAATAAATATTGCAACTGTATCAAGCAACTCGCATAGCTAACGGAATTTTTTAAAATGAAAATCGCAATTTCCACTGCGACAATTGTATAGGTTCACTTATTTTAAAGAGTTATCTCGTCCTGGTGAGAAGGGTTTCTGTAAACATTTTTTTCGCGTTATACTCTGTGAATCGTATAGTGGATAATGTCAAAATGAAAGCAACTTTCTGCCGAGGAAAAGGCGACAATTTCCTTACTAAAGCAAGAAGGATATTCAAACGGACAAATGGCAATATGGATTCAGCGGAGCTCGAACGTTGCAAGTAATTTTATACGAGATAGTGAAAATTATGGCCGACGATACGCAGGAGGCAGAAAAAAGCGATTTCCGGTGCATTACGGCGACGTCTCTTAAGATAAGCCTCGAATTCGTCCCTTACTGAGCGTAAGCATGGGGAGAATTTGGGGTTATCAACAATTGTGAGGACCATCCAACGAGTTCTTAGATCTTCTTCTTGTTTGAAACGTTTATGGTTAAAGAAAAAACCAGCCTTAACCCCGCAGCATCGCTACAGCGCCTGGAATTCGCCTCACTCAAGCGTATTTTTTACTATATATTTACCAGTTTTTTCATTAATTTTGAATATTCATAACATAGTGCCTATTTGTTCTATTACCTAGATATTTATTTTTTCTTTTTTTTTCTTTGCTATACCATACTAAGCTTTTAAAAATAAATCTAACAACTGTCATAATGTAATCTTTAGAAAACCCCCCTCCCCGCACAAGTTATTACTTTGGTGGAGGGCTGCAATAATTATAACAAATTATGTAATTAACTATTTATATTATTTTTGCAATAAATTTGAATTTGAATTTGAAGATTCATGAACTGGACATCGCAATGGAAAGGTAATATTTACGGATGAAAAACGGTTTTGTGTGGACGCTCCAGATGGGTTCTCTTACTATTATCATCACATTAGGAAGGAACCTATGTACCTGTCACGCCATCACTCCCGAATAGGTGCCGTTATGGTATGGGGAGCCATATCATATCATGGGACTATCGTCTTGGTCATCCTACGAGGTCGCCAAACGAGTTCATCTTATAAACCGCTCTTAGAAGAGGATATCCCTAAGATAAATGTCATGGACGAAGGCGACCCTTGGATATTGCAACATGATCTTGCCCCAATTCATACAGCGAGGCTAGTTAAATCGTTTATTTTGGAGGAAAATGTGACTTTGTTAGACCGGGTGCCCAACTCCCCTGACATTAACACATTAGAAAACATTTGGGGGTGGCTTGTTCGGGAGGTTTACAGTAGTGGTAAACAGTAAAACCCTAAAGAAGAGTTAATTCATGGAATTAAGACAGCTCGGTCTAAAATACCGCTATCCGTGCTGCATTCTTTACACAATTCCCTAACTTGAAGGCTTTATAAAATTATAAATAAAAATGGCGGAAATACACACTATTAAATAACAAAAAATTCTCTTGTTTTTTTTTTTGTATTTCTCCTGCTTGACACTTTTCTGAAATATTTTTCAGCGAAAACATTAAGTATAACGGTAAAATCGTCCCTGAACCTAAGCAATTGTTGCAGTGGAAAAAGACTCTTTGAATGAAATCAATTACTGTTATTTAAGGAGAATGTCCATTTTATTTGTGATATTTAATAGTTTCGAAAATAACATTTCTTGAACAGGTAAACTTTTTTTTACCGTTTCCTGGAAGGAAATATGTGTGAACCTAAGCATTTGTCGCGCAGTGTATATATATATATCGTAAGGCGCACCATTGAAACTCGGACATATATTTTAAATGGCCAAATATATATACAGGGTTATTGGTTAAGTCGACCTATTCCCTGCAACACGTTATAATAGGGTCAAAATGAAACAAAATGAGGCCATAAATGTTAGGCCGATTTTCAATGGTCACTGAGATATATGAATTTTTAGGTTTTTTTTTAAATAGCCTAGAATTTTGCCATTTAAAGTAAGAATTAAAAAAACTACTAAGGTAATGGGCTTAAACTTATTTTTGGATTTTAGTCAACACTATAGCAGACATTTCTTAATAATTTAAAATTTCAAAAACCCATCACAATTCGAAATTTTAATTTTAAATAAAAAAAAAATTTCTTAAATTTTTTTAAAGATATTTTTTAATGTAGTATTACTAAAAAAAATTATATGACATGGAGTCTGCAGACCACTGGAAAAACATACGCGTATTGTCAGCTTTCCAAAAAGATGTCAATGTCAATACAAATATTTGAAATTATTGAAACAGCTAGCTGCAACTTGTTCGGGGACCATAATTTCCTTTGATAGAAAATAAAATAAATGTCATTAAATTCAAAATGCATCGTATAATGTACCGCTTTATTTCATTTTTTTATCAAAGGAAATGATGGTCCCCTAGCAAGTTGCAGCTAGCTGTTTAAATTATTTCAAATATTTATATTGACATTGACACCTTTTTGGAAAGCTGACAACACGCGTATGTTTTTACAGTGGTCTGCAGACTCCATGTCATATAATTTTTTTAGTAATACTACATTAAAAAATATCTTTAAAAAAATCTAAGAAAATTTTTTTTTATTTGAAATTAAACATTTCTAATTGTGATGGGTTTTTGAAATTTTAAATGATTAAGAAATGTCTGCTATAGTGTTGACTAAAATCCAAAAATAAGTTTAAGCCAATTATCTTAGTAGTTTTTTTAATTCTTACTTTAAATTGCAAAATTCTAGGTTATTTCAAAAAAAACCCTAAAAATTCATATATCTCAGTGACCATTGAAAATCGGCCTAACATTTATGGCCTCATTTTGTTGCATTTTGACCCTATAATAACGTGTTGCAGGGAATAGGTCGACTTAACCAATCACCCTGTATAAACCTAATAGAGCCAGGTTGGAATTGAGACGTGAATAATAGCCTGACCTTGGTTGTGTAATTCATGCGACTCTTAAGGCGGCCCCAGACCGACCGGAGTGTGGCAAATACCGCACAAAAGATTGATACGAAAAATCGTGCAGCAGTGTGGTTGGGCGACTCCAAGGTATCATTCTTGGAACCGGTCTTTTGTGCGGTGTGTGCCACACTCCGGTCGGTCTGGGGCCGCCTTTAGATGTCTAGTCTCCTTGTAGGGGGTGAAGCGCCGAGATGACATTATTCCTACCTAAACTCCTTATAAAACGATTGATAATAGAAGTCTGAATATCTGCGATAACCGCATGGTACGCTCTATTATCGAAAACATCAGGAGGATTCCATTCCATTTATACCCCTCATCTTTGTTCTGTATGATGGCATATTTTGATACGATTCTCTATTATTTCATATTTTTCTTCCTTACTCTAAGTCTCTGATGCCACGCCTAACTTGTTGTGGATTCGGAGTTATATCCATGAGAGAATGAATCCGGTGGTCATCCCGATAGAAATTGACCAGATAGTGGAGAGGGAATTATGAACGCGTACCGGCAACATGTTCGTTTCCTGATCTAAATATGTGTGGGACAATATCAGGTGGCAAACTCTAGCGATAAGTAGAGACTTACAAATATTTCTGTTTTTAAACATTTACCTTTGAACTATATTCATGTATCATTATATTGCTTTGCAGTGTAACTTTTTTTATTGAACAGTGTTCTCATTTCCATTTAACTGAATCTCTGTGTGTTTTTTCTACTTGGTGGTGTTATTTTTTTTTTGCATCGATTATGAGTCATGGGTGTTCTCTGGCAAATTGCACTACCTACTACAATAAATTCAAGGTCGAGTCGTGCAAAGCCTTTTGTCAGAGAAGACTCCATGGTACATGCATGGACCAGTGGCGGATTGACATATTTACCGCTAGTAGGCTGCTGACATTTTGCCGCCCCTACCAAGCTCTATGAGAAGGGTGTCAAACTCAAAGCCTGACCAGGGCCAAATATCACTGTCTTTCAGTTTAAGCCTCAAGATCGAAAATTCGGAAACGTCTACAGAAGTCAACGAATATTTTCAAAATTTGATTACACAAATATTTCTTTTAAAATATGACTATAAATCTGAGTCATTAACGGACTAGGGATTCTGGAAAATTATTTTTTTTTCGAAAATATACTTCAAAGGAATTTACAAATTTTAAAGAAGAAATTAAAAGGCCAACATTTGTTTACGTATTTACGTAACGTCGGTGATTTTAAATAGGCAAAAATTAGTTTGTGATGTAGTGTGAAACAAACGCGTGCATCAGTAAAGCTTTATGAACTAAATGGGATGGAAATGGAATTGTAATGTTTAGAAAATTTACTATTTCCTCACCAAATATAGGATTTCGGGTCTTTTTTAAATAAATATTAATTGAAGATACTCTCGTCCCATAATCTGAAAGGTTGCTAACGAATTATATTTCAAACGTCGCAGATGAGTATGGGGTTCGGCAGAGCCACTACCCTTTTTCTGAACCGAATCTTAGGACAAAACTATTTCACGAAGGAAATTAATATTTTCCTTCACAAAAAAGCATATATTAAGCTAATATGTTTAGAGTGACCGAAAACCGATTGAAATCAATCAAGTTTGGGACCTGGGTTTTTACATATTTTCATTGGAAAAAAATCAAGGTTTGAATATTGGCCCAAATCACATGTTTTCGTGCACTCTGACTGAACATATTTTTAGCCATACCTATTTACAAGTTGTTGTACCTATAAATTTTTAGACTTGAGTTTAACATACCATTTCTTTCATTTTGACACATTTTTGCTGATGATTTTGAGTCGAGTACGGAAAGCTTACCTTCCATTTTCCATACAAAGACAAACAAATTGACAAGCACAACTCCAACTTCAATCACAAAACTTCAAACCCGGTTTGAAACTATTTGAAATTTCGCATAAATAGTTTTTTTTTCAATTTCAAATACTTTTCTATGAACGTCACATTTAAAATGCAGTTTTAAATTTCATGTTCATTGTATGATTCAGTCACAAGATAATGCAGGGAACAAATGCTTAAGCCGCTGCCCTGGGGTATTGTGAAACGCCCTTATATTAGATTAGCTATTTTGGATAAAGTTATTCGAATGAAAATGTACACACATATTCCTTATATGTACTCTCCTAAAAACTCTCATCAAAATTTTCATATTTGCAGACTTAAGAGGGGGCTACACACACACAAATTGAAATTTCACAAATTTACTGTTATTTACTTTTTCTTAGCAAATGGAAACAGACTTACTGTCGGTTACTCGTATATATTTATCCATAATTTAAGCTTAAAACATACTTGTAGAATGGTCGTTTGGCTGACACTGGCTGTAACTGTAACAAGCTTTAAAGCTTGTCGATTAGATAAAATGTATGAGTAACCGGACCTTAGTATTTAACGTATATCAGCTCATACTAACTTTGTCCAAAGTTCCATATCGGTACCCATAGGTACCATAACTGTTTAGAAAAACCGAGTTGATAACGTAAGCTTAACTTCAAACACCGTTACCGTTACTTTAAACTAAAAAAAAAACTGATATAAAATGTTCTCGCCAAGTCCGTTGATTTTATTACTATTAATACGTCCATCTCCGATAAGAAATAACTGTTACCCTTGTACACATTCCTACCAAATTTTAAGATAACTGGCGGACGGACAGACGGACGGACAAAATCGATTTCATAAGGGTTTTTCGAAAAGCTTGGTTGCGAATTTCAGCCTGCAAGCAATTGGCTATAAGAGGTCTTTTCGCTTTTCATCTTTAATAATAAATCGTTCCTAGTGTTTGAAGCTCTGAGATCTCTCTCAGTACCGTAACTCCTTGTGGGGCATGATGTTGAAATTTGTTATTTGCTCCAAATTAGCCGCCCCCGTAAAATTTGCCGCCCTAGGCTCCAGCCTACTCAGCCTACACTGAGAAAAAAAATTAGAATGGTTATCTAAAGAAATAGTCGAATTTATCTAAAGTTAGCGTTGATTTTCAGCTTATGATTCTATGTAGTTGAAACAGCTACGAAGATATGGATAATTTTTCTATTCGTCATTAGTTGAAACATCTACTATATTTGCAAATTCAATTAATTCATTTGTAAAGACAGCTATTCATTATCTATAAATTGTTAAATGTTGGATAGCTAAATTGTGTTGAAGAAAAAAGAACGATTGTTTGTAGTTAAATTTTATATTTGAATAGTACAATCAACAACTTTTGTGGAAGAATTGACTAAACTTTCTCTTCTAATCTTGCGTGGTTAAATGAACGAATTTAATAGTATTTTCAGCTGCGAAGATTAGAAAAATCAGCTACTTCTTTGGTAAAACTATCTAAATTTAAGTCAACTACTTCACTTTAGATAAAAAGTCTAAACCATTTTTTTCAGTGTACTGGTAAATCCGCCACTGGCATGGACGCTCCCATAGATTGGTACTCGCCATACCTCGCCGAACACTTTATCTGTTGATAAAGAATTCGGAAGAAGTACAGTGGCTGATTTTTTCACCGTTTTGTGATAAAATTAATTAAAATCGCATCTTCCAGCGGCTGTAACTTCTGAACCTTGGCAGCTAGAGCCTTGAAATATTCACCACAGTAGGGTAGTACGGTGTCTAACATACTTGCCAAATTTCAAAATTCCGCTCAAGAATTGTCAATTGATTAGAAAGCACACAAGTGCGTTTTGGGCAGCAGCAACTTCCGATGGCAGATATTTGGAGAAAATATGAGCGCCAAGTATGCATGCAAAATTTCAGAGAGATCAGAAAGGGTTCCGGAGGTATCGGAAACGAACGGGTGCCAAACATAAAAGTGCGATCGCTAAATATTCATCGTAAGGAGTACAGGGGTCGAACTTTACACCTTGAAAGCAGGCAAGTCTGATCACAGACCTCACCATGGAGCTTATGCTGTACACAGAGAAAAAAAAAGTCGAATGGTTATCTAAAGAAATAGTCGAATTCATCTAAAGTTCGCGTTGATTTTCAGCTTATGATTCTATGTAGTTGAAACAGTTACGAAGATATGGATAATTTTTCTATTCGTCATTAGTTGAAACATCTACTATATTTGCAAATTCAATTAATTCATTTGTAAAGATAGCTATTCATTATCTATAAATTGTTAAATGTTGGATAGTTAAATTGTGTTGAAGAAAAAATAACGATTGTTTGTAGTTAAATTTTATATTTGAATAGTACATTCAACAACTTTTGTGGAAGAATTGACTAAATTTTTTTTCTAATCTTGCGTGGTTAAATGAACGAATTTAATAGTATTTTCAGCTGCGAAGATTAGAGAAATCAGCTATTTCTTTGGTAAAACTATCTAAATTTAAGTCAACTACATCACTTTAGATAAAAAGTCTAAACCATTTTTTTCAGTGTAGTGAATTAGGTTTCATTGTATGACATTCGGAATGCTGTACATTTTGCGATATATTTCCCAATGATGTACGACAGTTCGAAATGCTGTACTGTACAGCAAAATTCTGTACGTCTGGTCAGCTTAATTTAAAGAGTATCTACTCTGCTCATTCGTGACTCTGGCATCGGTTTTATGAAAATTGTTCGCGCACTCTAGCGTCTGTTTTGTGTGGATTTGATTCAGAAATTTTATGAATGGGATTTGTATTTTTTTCAATGAAGAAGGGCGATTATTTGTTGTCGATTTAATTATATGTATATTCTTTATCACATCACCTTGCTAAATTGACATATTCGCGATTCTGACATCAAGATGGCGATATAATATGGGATCGAACAATTGCATTTAAATTTAAAATAATTTTGTAGCACAAACTGTACTGTACTTATACAAAATTAATAATTATTTTGTTAGATTCGATAATAATATGTAGCTAATTCAGGTACATTCCGGATAACATTGTGCATAATATAAGGTTCTTCAAGAGCCTAACATGTTTTGACGTAAGGAAATTTAGTTAAGTTCTTGTAGAAGAGTACTTTTTGAGCTGTAAGTATCAATTATTGGATTAATAAATTATTCAGGTTTACATTTGACCATATATATGGAATTATTACATTTAAGCTCTTCTAATCAGCTCTGTTTAATTTTTACTAGCGCACTACTATTTCTTCCGTTTTTTTCATAATAAGTTAGTAATTATTTTAATATTTAACATATTTGTATTTCTTTTTTTACAATGACAAGACCGACCAAGTGCTCTAAATACAATATCTTTCATAACGGGTAAGCATGTCTAGATGCCACCCCTTTTGTCTTAAAAAATGCTTTCATATTGTCACTTACACAACTTTCTCACGCTGCTCTATGTTTTACTATTCATATTACTCCACTTATAATCCACATAAAATGTTACTTCCGTTTCAATATATTGCACCGGCAAATATTCACCCCTTTTTACTTATATTGCCTTTATCACTTCTAACCACTTCACTGCTAATCCCGTCAACCGCACTAAACAATCAAACTCCACTCTTGTACAATCAAACCGAAAAGCCGACAACACACTGGACACTGTGTATCACGAATTGTTTGTTTGCTTAGGAAATTATCGAAAACGAACCGTTTCGCACAGAATCCTTAACATAACTGGAGCTTTTCGTTGTACCAATTTCCGTAGGAACCGAAAAATTATCGTGATGCTTGCCAGCCATACTATACATTCAACCCCCCTCACCCACAAAAAAAAGGCCATGCTAAGTCGGTAAAAAGGATGCGACGTGACGGTATCCTTATCCTTATGCAGTGCATGACTTGTTTCTTCGGTACCAGCTGATTTCGCGAGCTTGTTCTTGTTGTGTTGATGAAATTCGAAAACCACCGATATCACATTAAATTGGCCACAGCCATAGAGACGTTCCATTACGGTTTTAGACGGTGGAAAAAGCACCTTTCGAAAATCAGCAACTTTCTGGAATACAACGTGCTGTGTCCTGCTTATCACAACAATTTACTTACTTCTTATCGTCAGGTATTAAGCATTGATTGTGAGTGAGAGTACTCGTAAAGTTAAAAGCTTACTTCCTTCCAGTTTACAATTTTTTTGCGTGTTTTAAAAACCTACTACGACAACACTCACATATTCCATAAAGCTTTAATTCTACAGAATTTTGAACTTTTCATTCAGATCCTTTGCAGAGCGGGCGTATTTCTGGGTGGTGAAGGTGGTAATCCTTGAAAAACACAAGATGCCGGTAGGCTTGTTTTTAACAATCTGGAAAAAATGTGTAAAAGCTATACAGAGGAGTGTTCAACAAGATAGGCTCATGACACGTTCTCAGTACTTCTATATTGTCTTTGAGTGGGGATAGTGATTACTGACTGTTGTTGTTATGTTTCCAAACTATCCTCCCCAGTTGGGAAAAGCTTCCACCCATTTTTCGCGCCCGTATAAGCTTTACCGGCATTTTCAAAGGCCTTTCTTCGTATTTCCATACGGATAGCTTGTTTGTACAGCGTAATGTTCGCTCTATTAGCCAATCGCTACAAAACCTATGTCGCGTCCTTGAAGTGGACATTAAAAATGCATTTGGGCTGGACTTGTGAGATCCGCTTTGGGATAAGAATATACAGCCCATACCATCATAGTGGGCACATTAATGTTTCCAATTTGATTATATTCAGTGTCATCGCGAGGATAGTGGAAAGGGTGCGTGTCGAGAGAAAATGTTGGTTTTGGGTGTGCTGTGCAATAGCAGCGAATGGAAGGCGTTAATTTAATTTCACTTAATTGATGTTGACTTTAATTCTTTTAGTTGACATTGCGGACAATGGTAATGAGTTTAATCTTTGCATCCATTGGCATGCAAGTAGCTGTTTTCGTGACAATAATGAGGTGTGAACTGTAGTCGTTGGATATTGGGCTGTTTTCATGCTCGTATGGTCAACTGCATTCTGAGTTCTAGAGACTGCATCCACATTCGCATTAATATTAATTATATGTTGCAAACAAGAATGATCGATAGGTAAGGCATATTGATGTCATCGGAATTAATTTTCGACATCTTCGTACCATATTTTAATTTACCATTTCAAACTACATACCCACATATGTACATAATTACGGGTTATAAATTTTGGATAAAATTGTAATAAAATATAACGATTACAGCGATATTCTAATACAGTGATTCCTAACTGTCAACCTAACTGTCAATAAATCTAATTTGTTGCAAATAATTCAATAAAAATTTGTGTTTAAATGTAATCGCCTTGTATTAAAACCAAAAATATTGAATTGTTTTTGTATGAAAAGTGCATACACTGTAAAAAGTTTGTTGAATTTCCCATTTAAAATGTTGTAAAATTTACAATTGAAAACTTTTAAAAATAAATAGACAGTGGATTTGACACATTTCTATGGTATAATGAGTAAAACCTTGAGTCGACTACAGGAAAATTAGATAAAATATTGTAAAATCACATTGGCTTCGTAATATCCAAAGCAAAATTGTATAATCAAGTAAATTGAATGTAAATCAACAGCAAATATATAAAATTACCGACATAAATATGTCGGATTTTTTTTCCGCAAGGATTTGTATTCAGTTGCAGTTCGTATCTTTAATTTTGTCTCTTATAGGATTGCCAATCCGACTCAAGCCTCGAGGCCTTAGCTTTATTAAAGCTTCTCCTACACACGACTCTTAATTCGGAAATCTTCGAAATTTACCAAGCCGTTTTTTTTACCTGCGTGTGAGATGCTAGAACATGATGCAGTAGGCTACCTTCATAGCCTCAGTGAAGCGGTTCACCATAACGTCCAGTTGTTGCTCATTGCATGGAGTATTTAGAAGCGAAGCCAGGTCAACGAGAAGAATATTCCGAAACCGAGACCAGTTTGTTTTCTTGCGATTTAAAGTGAGCGGGGATCACATCAGAGCGCGCAGCAAGACTGAATTGCAGATACCGATGATCAGAGCGGAGCCCTCCTCCGCCGACACTCTCCGTTGATTAAATGCATAACATCCTCCTATGCAAGAGTGATATCCAGCATCTTTTGTCTGTTCTTTTTGACGAAAGTATAGGCTCACGACCCACATTGTAAATAAGGAGATTAGTTCCCAGAAGATATTCGAGAAGTAATTCACCTCGGTCGTTTGTGTCCGAGCTGCCCAGACCACATGATGTGCATTAAAGTCGCATTCGAGGATTACACTAGTACCCGAAGATGTTCCTACCGCAACGGCTTCCATTAAATTCGGCGAAGGTAGAGTGACGTTGGCATGGGTTAAGAATTGTGCCACCGCTTTCCCCGGCGTATCGTAGAAGGCGACTAAAGAGGCAGGGGAGAATAAAACTCTCCTGGGTCTCGTACAAATCTATACAATTGCGCGCGACATTGATTGCGTTCAATTGTATACATATGTACGAAGCTTAATAAAAATTGACCCCTGTGGTTTTGGGGTTAGAATTATGCCACAGCGTTCCCGACTTGTCGTAGAAGGCGACTTGAGGGATAGGGTATGTAGGCTTGTAACTTGCATACCTGAAACTAAGCTACACTCGAAACATTGAACGAGCCTCGGATACCATGGACTGATTTACCGGCAACGACCTTTGGCTACAAACAACGGACTACGATTGGTTTTTGGAACGTTCGAACGATGTGCGGCGAGTGCAGTAGTACAAGACTCACGGAAGTCGAACGGGAAATGACCGTCTATAGAATTTCGATATTAGCCCTAGAGAGATAATCATATTTTTTACCCCTGAAAAGATAATCATACGTCGATTCGACGTATATTTGACTTATGACCCCCAATATCTTAGGCTGTGTGGCACCCAAGCCAATGATTTTGCCACGTAATTACGCCTACAGACATGAATTGAGTTAAATCTTGGAACCAACAAATTATGAAGCTTCACTAATGAGATATAATAAAAAGAAAAATTTCTGTACGTCGATTCGACGTAGATTATCTCTCTAGGGTTAGGACTGAGCGAAACAAGATGGACCGGATCGGGAACGACCTTATCACCTAGTTCCCAAACTGTGCTGCTTTACTCTGGTAGTGAATTTGAAGCCACACCCAGAATGGCTGGAGTCGGCATCCTTTTGAACAAGGAAGCTCGCCAATTTCTTATAGATTGGGGGCCTATTTCCGACCGAATAATAACTGCCAGATTCCAGAGCAAGGAACATTACCATAATTCAGTGCTACGCCCCAACTGAGTCAGCCGACCAGCATGCTAAGGACGCCTTTTACCACCTGCTTGGCGACACCTTTGACAAGGCTCCCAGAGGTGACATAAAAATTATTATGGGGGATCTCAACGCTAAAAATAGGTCTGACAATGTTGGATTGGAACATCTAATGGGCAATCATGGTCTGGGTGTTAGGAACGACAATGGTGAGTTGTTCGTAGAGTTCTGTAACTCTCGTCAACTTGTCATTGGCGGCTCCCTGTTTAAACACAAACATTGCTATTTAGCATCCTGGATATCTCCATATGGCCGAACAGAGAACCAGATTGACCATATAGCCATCTCCAAAACAGAAAGAAATTGTCTCATGGACGTCAGGGCTAAGCGTGGTGCTGATGTAGGCAGCGATCACCAACTTGTCATCGCGAAAATTCGCTTGCGGACCGCTGCTATTCGTCGCACACAAAACGAGCGTGTATCGCCACGATTCAATGTGCAAAAACTTAAAGATCCATCAACAATACGTGCAGTTTCTAGCGCATTGCACGAGATAGCTAATGCACAAACGCCAGATACTCCTTCATCAATTGATGATAGATGGAACATTGTGAAGGACGCTTTTATATCCTGTGGCGAAACATTTGTGGGCAGACTTCAGCGAGGTAGGAGACCATTTATCAGCGACGATACATGGTATCTGATAACTGCACGGAAGAGAATTAAAGAGCAATTGAACTCAGCTTCTGAGCGGTGGAGGCAGAAGATGCGGCTTACCGTGGTGACAGAGGGATCCTTTACAAGCTCATTAAGCCATTGACTGGCAAATCTTTTACCCATGAGCATCCTGTAAAAGATAAAGGCGGGTCTCTGCTAGTCACCGACGAACAACAACTGCGCCGTTGGAGAGAGCATTTCATGGAGGTACTTAACAACAACTGCAACCCATCCCCAACTAACAAACTCTCAAGAGTTATAATTTCGTCGACCACTGCTGATTCTCACAAGACTTTAATAACGCATTTCGAGACTCTCATAACCAATGTTTTCTACCAAAACTCAAAATGATACTGATAGCATTATTGTTATGAATGTTTTAATTTTCTAGTGTCTGAGAGTGTTACATTCTCTTAATGGGACTATCTTGTCACTCTTGTTAAATTGTTTTTATAAGACTTTGCATCTGAAGAATGCCACTCGCATTAATTGCCGGTTATAAGAATATAAGTGTATAATGGCTTACACTAATACCTTAACTAGAATTAAAATGATTAAACACTCATTGGAAAACTTTTATTTTCATAGAAAGTATTTCAAATTAGCGGCCATATTTTTCCTGATTATTCGAAATTCTCGACTTTACTAAGTATTCAATAATTGTCAAAGAAATGTATTTTTGTGTTGAAAAGACAATAGTTATGACCCCGTAATCTTTACGCAGCTTTTGGACAAAAATCTTCAAGTTTGTAAGGCAACACAATTTTTCTCGTTATGAAAATTTCTGCCATTTTAGTTTTAAATATCGATTATTATGAAAGGGCTTTGAGTTTTTTCGAAGTACAAAGGCCATTATTATCGATAAAATTTTCATCGCATACAACTTTGCGCCAGAGTGTTCCAGTAAATGCTATTTATTGTCACCTTAATACATATAATATTGTACTATATGGAACTTGGTAATAGTGCTTACTCTTTCTATCAACAATGAACAAAGTGTAAGAGTGTATTCACAAGTTGACAATGAGCATTCACAGTTGAGATGAGATTCTATTCTTGTAGGAAGACCATGTTTTCTTTTTAAAGCTTTTGTATCTCTTATAAGCAGATATAAAATGTTGTTATAAGATAATTTTAGTTTTCATAAATGCGCCATTTAGCGCTGCTAAGAATATTGTTACATTCTTCAAGCGCTCTATCAGGATGATATTAAAAGAGTGATAATCGCATAGATATTCAGTGTTTACTCTCACAACCCACTCTGAGTGCCTTTTAATAATCAAAATGTTAGTTGGGTCAAGCCCACCTCCACCGGAGGCAGTAAGTCTTCCGCAAGTGGCCAGAATTAACACCGGTGTACCATCCAAGCTGGAAATAATTAAAGCCCTTAAATCATTGGAAGCTGGTAAAGCCCCGGGGGGCAGACGGTATCCCCATGGAACTTTTAAAAGCGGATATCAACGCTACAGCGGATATTCTTCTACCACTGATCCAAGAGTGTTGGACAACCGAGACTCTCCCTCAAGAATGGAAGAAGGGCGTCATTGTTAAAATCCCTAAGAAAGGAAATCTCAACGATTGCAATAATTGGCGTGGAATCTGTCTCCTCCCTGCAGTCTCTAAACTGATTGCCAAAATAATCTTGGACCGGATCAAGACAACATTCGATCGCACTCTTATATCTGGACAGCCTTACGTAGGAGAGGCATACCAGAGAAACTTATTTCCATCATAAAGGAGTCCTATAATGGAGCCCAATGTCATGCCTTGCACAAGGGTGAATTATCCAGTCCTTTTGAGGTGAATAACGGAGTCAGACAAGGCTGTATCTTATCACCAATGCTGTTCCTTATTACCATCGACGATGTAATCTGCGATTCTCTACGCGACCATAAAAGTAAGGGTATCAGGTGGAAGTTATTCGATTACCTCCAGCACCTGGATTACGCCGACGACATTTGCCTTCTCTCAAACACACCAGATCATCTGGCTCAAATGACGCATGCTTTGAATCGTGAACGTCGAAGTGCAGCCTTAAAAATTAATGCCGCTAAGACTAAATACACGAGCTTGTCATCAGGAGGGCAAAACACCATTTCTATCTCCGGTCAACCGATAGAAAAAGTCGAGGACTTTACTTACCTTGGAAGCGTAGTGACTGCGGATGGTGGGGCTGATGTCGATGTCGAGTCGCGTATAAATAAAGCCCGTGCAGTATTTTTGAGTTTGACTCCTCTCTGGCAAAACCACAACATCTCCAGAAATATCAAACTCTGGATCTTTGAAAGCAATGTAAAATCTGTGCTTTTATATGGGTGTTCCACGTGGAAGGTGACCAGTAACATTACCACCAAACTACAAACTTTCGTGAATCAGTGCCTACGGCGCATCCTACGAATTCGCTGGCCTGGGGTAATATCTAACGACGACCTCCTCAAAATTACTCGGCAAAATAGAATAGGCATCGATTAAACGGCGAAAGTGGCAGTGGATAGGTCACACACTTCGAAAAGAGCCAAAAAACATGGCAAAACAAGTTCTAGATTGAAATCCTCAGGGAACCAACGCTAGCCGTCGTGTGGGACGACCCAAAAATACATGGAGAATATCTGTTGAGGCAGAGGGAAAACCTATAGGCAAATCGTGGGACCAGCTAAAGGCGATGGCTGCCAATAGGCAGAGGTGGAAAAGAGGCGTAGTCAATGCCCTATGCCCCACTAGGGGTTAAAAGGGACCAGAGAGAGAGTGCCGTTATAGTGCATATGTACCGAGGCTACCCACAGTATATTACCCTCTAGCTTCAGGCAAACAAAGACAAAATCCCTGTCACTAAGCCTAGGCAACAAAAAAGCCTTGATGGTTCTTTTTACAAGAATGCAGGATCGCGGTGTCCCCTGCCCTGTTATGTAAAAGGAAGCATAGTCAGAACAGTTCAGACCCTTAACGAGATTGTCTGCAAACCAGGGTTCCTGACCATTATGATCTCTCCACCACCGTTACGTTCTCTTCTCCATCCGTATCAGATTGGAGAGAATCTATTATTGGGGACGGCTGGGACGCAGTATCCAAGGCAGTTAAGTCAGAGCATAGGGAGACGCAGTCATCTTGCACAACCTCTCAGCAGACATGGAATATGCCACAGGAGAACAATCAGTAGTGGGGGGTCGGCATCTGTTCATCGGGGTTTGATACTGCCCTACAAGCTTTTTTGGTATCGCCCTTGTACACCCTGAGCTTTAGTTTAATGAAACCAAAGCTCACTACCCCGCCCGATTGAATGATTGGAGTCAGGAATGGCTTATTGATTAACAATACCGCACATCTGCGGTCATTGACGGCATCTTCCAACTTGACGATTTGCCAATCGTCCGCTGGAAGACTAGGATTGCACAACCGAATGATGTGCATGATTTGATCTTTGTCGGACACGAACGGGGGCCCTCGGACATGTGGGAATTTCGGCTTTATCCACGACCTCCAGCTTGGCACCAGGCCAATGTTCTCCTGGCTTGCTTATAGCATGCTTGAATATGAAGACCGATCTCTGATCCGCGAACTTCATCAGCTTCACGTGACCCTGAAACCAGCTCACATCTTCACAAACCGGAGGAGGACCTGGAAAAGCCTCCATAGCCCCCTGAAAATTTATGGTAAAGATGCCCTCCACCATACAACATTTCTCAACCGAAAAGCCACAGTTCCCGTCATTTCGATCGACTATAGCCAGCTCGATCCAGCTCCTTGTCGCTTGAGCGTATTACAGAGCTTGTGCGTCTGCCGTGGCGACTTTTTGCCGCTTTAGACACATTGACGACTAGCTTGTCCTTAGGAAGGCCACACCAAGTGCCCACGCTTCTCTGTCCTTTGCGACACCTCAATGGCTGATCGCGGACACGAAAGGCACTTCTCATCACTCGCGATGGGGCAGTACTATTCACTGCCTCCGGTTTACTGGGTCCCGGCTTAACCGAAGCCCCGGATCTGGAGAGAGTTAGACATCCGGAAGCTCTTGACGAGACTTCCTTTGTGTGGCGATCTCCCGATTCACGAGTACTCTTGTCAGAGCTACTCGTATTTGCACCGATGGGTACCGCTTTAGGACAGGAAGCCCTCAACGGACCCTCCTCGCCAAGAGCATTGTCAGCTGGTAACCGACAACGCTATTGACGAGACATTTTGACAGTTGTGTAGCCTTGTCGGGATCGCTAATAGTGTTCATCGAAAAGAAAGCAAAACTGGATGTGCAGGTCAAATTGGCGACACCCTTACCTTTACCTGGCATCGCGGTCGGCGACCCGAATCCATAATCACGCAGCGACAAACTCTTCGATCCTCTGAAGTCCACGTTTTTAGATATACTCTTTCACACTTATCGGTCCAGATGGTACATGAAAAACGCCCTAAACGTGTAGTATAATAGTTTTGTATTAAAATATAATCCAATGAATATTAATATATGAAAACAACTGTCAAAATGTTTCAACAAAACGAACTAATATGTTTGTGTTTTTTGTTCTAATACACTTGAATTTTTAATTGAGTTGCATTTTGAAAATATTAAATATGTTATCAAGTTGTCTTTGCCATTTTAATAATATTGTACCATAATTCAATTCAAGTTAGATTAAACACAACAAATATATTACATTATGATTCGGTAAGCGTTTGCGTACAACGATGGTGCAGAGACCAGCAAGTCAAATTACTAGTAATTTAGAGACCTGATCATTTAAAAAAAGACTAATTATAAAAAAAATAAAAACCAAAAAATTCAATGACGAGACCAAGGCTAAATTCGGGCGCGGCGGAAGTTTGGATACCCTTCACTCCCCTCGGGCTTTAAGTTTTTTTGGGGCGTACCTATGACTTGTGTTTAATCCTCCCTCTCCATTTTTTTCCTTGGGTTTTCACATAAGACATGACCAACACCAAGAGGGGAATAGGTTCTGAAACGGAACAGTTGCGTATGTTCCGACAACTGTACCGCGTTTGGCAAACTGTTTTCTATTTTGTTCTGTAACCACATAGATCCGGATCAGATTTGGTTTACCTACCGCATTAGCTGATACGTTTTGTTCGAAAATCAAAAATTCCAGTTTCGAACGAGATACAGATAGATTTCATTTGGAGTATAAATAGTTTAATAAATAAATGAGGGTGAAACTGCATGGTTTCTGATCCGTAACGGTCAGTAGATTTGAAAGAGAACGGAACATGTTGTCGGAACATACGCAACTGTTCTGTTTCAGAACCGCAACCATTATCACTATAGGGTATATATTCATCTACTGAATTCAATCTGAAAGCACCTATAGTGCTGCTTATATTTTTTCTTCCTGCGCAGATATAGAATCGACAACTACCTATGAAATAAAGTTTCAACCGTTTCCAAAAGGACACACAAATAATGTCTGTCGAAGGCTCCGCGAGACCTCGAGGAGAACTATGCAATTTTGCAGTCAGTATGAGAGCATTATACACCACAATATATTTTATTATTGTAATCATTATAAAACTTAAACAAAGCTGTCGTTCAGCGAAAACCTTTCTCAAAGTTATTAAATCACATTCGCCAATTTCAAGTGAAGATATCACACGACCAAATCTTAATGATATTCAAAATCACGAGTCTATTCGCAATTTCGTTGAAAACATCCGACTTCCACGCAAATTAGATTCTCGTATACCATAAAACCGAATTTTCTTATTATATTTCTGCTCCACTCTTTGTAATTTCGTGCACACGAAAGTTAGCGTAGGGAGGCCAAAGTTGACAGGCGGCAGTAGTTTAGTTTGCCTTTATTAAGGCAAATGACACTTGCGTGTCGTGCTCTCCGTAAATATCGATGAAGATACGTACAGCATCCAATCTACCAAATTCCAGTCATATATTTCAGTGATAAGGGAAATTAGCCAGAGGGTTGCAGTCAGTTATGTATACACGAGTCGAGTAGTTTAGTTAGTCGTATGAAGTGCAGGGAAAAAGGAAAACATTCGCGAATTTTTTAAGTAAAGCACGTAGTCGATAATAGCAGTTTGTTATCATTTTCACGAAGATGATGTATTTGAAGCGTTTGTTTTCGATATCGCTCCCAGGCATGTTATGTAATTATGCAGGTACATATTTGCGTTAGACTTTGAACCTAAATTTGATATATAAAAATTAAAAGTTGTTCACACGCATACGTGCCAGCTTAAAATTCAGCAAAATAAATCGAAATATTTTACTTAAATCGATAGGTAATCTAATTAGGGCCGAATTCATAGTTCCTACTTATAACTATGTACTTAAAGGATCACTTAAGAGAATTCTTATTATTTTTGCAATTTATTGTGGCTTATACTTTAAGAATAAATTTGAATTTTGCTGCTACTATATATTTTTTTAGTAGTAGTCTGGCTGGTGTAGCGGTTAGTGCGCGCACCTTCGGTGCACAGGGTCATGATTTCGATTCTCACCGTGGATCATGGTGTTTTTCGAACTCACGAGCTTGTGACGGACTATGATCTCACTCAGATGTTAAACGAGTACCCATTTTTGGGGATAAATAACACTGCTGAGCGTGATGCTGATCTCATTACCTCAACAAAAGCAGATAAGATCTTGGAAATAGGATGTCACTAACACATCCTGCGGCCTTAGTCCAATGCTGGATTGTCGCGCCTGTTATTTATTTATATATTTTTTTTTATATTTTACAAGATGTGAGCTTCGCTCACTCTCCCATCTTGAGCTCGCTCCGCTCGCAAATTTACAAAACGAATTGTAAATTTGAAATATACTAAATTCGATATTCAAAGAGGAAGGAGGTGTAGACCAATCCGCTGGAATCAGTTGTCGGAAATCTGGCAATTCCGTCAAGAAATACAGAAAGAAATATACGAAAAACAAATCTTTATAATTCTCTTCTTTATGGCACGATAGCCCGACGTCGGGCCTTGGCCGCCTGGATTAAAGACCTCCAATTGTCGCGGTCACGCGACCTTGTCCTCTAGTTCCGAAAGCCTAGCACCTGGCGGGCGTCCTGACATACAGAATGCTCCCATCGGGCTCTCGGTCGTCCACGCAATCTGGCTCCGTCCACTCGTTGCGCGTTCATCACCTTTTTGGGCATGCGATCGTCGTTCATCCTTTATACATGTCCCGCCCATTGCAGTCGCTGCAATTTCACAATTTTCGACGCATGTAGCTCATCATACAGCTGATACAACTCATGGTTGTAACGGATGCGCCATTCACCTCGTTCACGAACGGCCTCGAAGATTCTTCGGAGAACCTTTTGCTCGAATGTGTCCAACAGGTGTTCAGAGTTTTGGGTTAGGGTCCATGCCTCGCAGCCATAGCATAGCACAGGTCGGATGATGGTTTTATACACGTGGAGCTTCGTGTTCCTGTGTACCAGCGTCGATTTCATAATTGGGAGGACTGAAAAATAACACTTATTAGCTAGTTGTTGTTGTATCCGTCGCTTTATCTCATCTGTTTCGTTGGCGTCCTTTGATAAATTGCAACCCAGGTAAGTGAAGTTGTCTACATACCCTATATTGAGGTCCACCACTGTGATGCTGGAATTTACTGGCGTTCTAGTTTTTGATTGCATCATGACCTTGGTCTTAGATTCGTTGATATGTACCCCAACTTCTTTGGCGGCGTTATTGAGATTATGCAGAAGGATTTCTGCATCCTCCAATCTTCGAGACATGCTGTTGATGTCGTCGGGGTACGCTACTAGTTGAGTCGACTTAATGAGTAGCGTTCCGCTGCTGTCCAAATTCATGGCTCGAATTACATACTCCAGAGCACGGTTGAAGTACGAGTCCAGTACGAGTTTCAAATAGGTCGGTGAGTCTGTTCTGAACTCTGACCTGCGAAGCGGTATTAGTCATCGTCATCCTTATGAGTCGCACTAGCTTTGCCGGTATACCAAAATGGAGCAAAATGTCGTACAGTACGCTTCGATCGATACTGTCGTATGCCTGCTTGAAGTCGACAAATATTTGGTATACGTCGATGTTGTATTCCCAGCACGTCTGTAGTAAAAGCTTCACTGTAAAAAGCTGATCTGTCGTCGAACGGCCAGGTCTAAAGCAGCGTTGCCACTCGTGTTACAATTGTAACATTTTGTTACAATTTTCGATTTCTTGTTACAATGTTACACACCGACCAATTTTGTTACAATCGGCAAGAGTGGAGGGATCAACTACATTTGAATATTTTTCTACTATAAGTGACATGACCAATTATTTTTCCAAACAAATTTTATATTTTTGTGATGAGCATGATCAGCATGATCGGACAATCACAGTATGTAGCAGCACATTGCGTAAAAATGGAAACGTTTGTCAAAAAATAATATGTGTTGAACTAAAGTCTATAAAATTTCTTGAAACTCGTCAATTTAATTAATTAATTATGTATTTATTTAGCAAGCTGACGGTTGTCTAGTGTACTTTTGTTCGAGACTTATTACTGTCCGCCGAATAATTTTGACTCTCAATGATATTTCTGGAGTGTTTAATTCTTAGTAAATTAATTCGCAAAATGTGGTTGTTGATCGATCCACAAAACTTCAGGGTTTTAATTTCTTGTCAAAAGTTTCTGAATTTGTTTGAAGTGCATTTTATGAATATTCTATTTCTAGAGGATATACTCATGAGGTCGTTAGTGACTCAGTGAAATTTCGAAAAAAAAAGTCTATAGGTATTTTTACAAATTTTATCCTGCGCCCGTCAATCCTGAAGACATTTGGCCCAGGTCAGGTTTTGATTTTGAAACCCATGGATTAAGCGCCCGTTTTTGTTGGTCCCTTCTTGATTCAGAATCAATGTCCAACATTCAATTATAGCAGAAAACTGCACCGAGCCTTAGAGTTAGTTCAGTAAAAGAATTGAATTCTACCTTGACACAAATTTGAACAACAAATTTACGGTAGCCAAAATGTTCGGCAAAATTTGGAATGTAAGGGCACGAAATTTCACTTTAAATTAAAGTAGCATTTAAAAGGGAACGTGATAGTTTAATTTAAATTTATTAAATTTATTTTTTTTTACTGGCAACACTAGCGAGTGCATTTTTTTGCTAGCTGCCGAATTTTTTTGCTGAGTCCATTTTAGAGCACATCATAAGTTGGTGCGAGTTGCGCGTGCTGGTGTATTTGGATTCAATCCCACTGACCCGCGTATTTGCTAACAAATTTATGTTTTTGCAGTAGGTTAGAGTACAACACGCAATATCGAAGTTGTTTTCTGAACGGAATAAGTATAGCTCAAGGACAGATAATAATGTTACTGCATGTATTTCTGTTCATTATATCTACAAGGTGGGCCAAAAGTAATCATCCGATGTTCTTTTGCTGTATTTTTCTTAATAAAAAAACTTTGGTTTTGCTAATGAAATACGTTTATTTAATCCCTTAGAATTTATTGAATCAAGTCGCAAAAAAGATATCGGCCAAGTGGCCGCCGCCACAGTTGATTACCATACGGGCCCGTTTTATGGCATTTTCCATCCCTCTTCCCAGAATATCGGGCGACAGGTTTTCGCATTCCTGGCGAATATTCTCCTTAAGGGCTTCAAGAGTCTGAGGCTTGTTGACGTAAACCCGCGACTTCAGAAAACCCCATAAAAAAAAGTCGGGAACAGTTAAATCGGGTGATCTGGCCGGTCAGTGTAAATCACCAAAACGAGAGATTAACTGACCCGGAAATATTTCCTTCAGAATATGGCCGCGTTCCTTAGGAGTAAACCGATTCATGGCTTCACAGTTCGTATTCTACGTTTGTTTACTTCAGAAATTAGGAAAAATGAAAAATAAGCAGGAAAAAAAGTTACAGCAATTTCTAATAGACTGATTACTTTTGGTATACATATTAATTAAGTTCGATTATATCGTATTAAGCATTGTCTGATGTACTGAAGGGAGCATCTCGTTTTGCGCCCAACATTATGAAATGATCTGCTCCTTCAGTCATTCGGAAACTAAGCTTCTGCGCTGAGTAGTGTCATTATTAATTGATTGAGATTTGTAACCAATAATTTTTGGATTAAATCTGTTATGAAATAGTAGGTTCGAGTTTAAACAAATTGTGGAAATTTTGACATATCGTTTCCTCTATAAACCAACTTCGTCAAAAATGTTTATGGAACAGAACAGATCAAATCTTCAGAAAGTCAAACATTTTCAAAATCCTTTATTTTAATTTATAACTCTCTGCTATTTGTGAAGCAATCATTCAATTTGGACTTGCGCACATTTAATGCTAAAATTGTTCATTAACAACAATATCTTCAAATTTGTTACAATCAACCTAAAAATGTTACAATTTTATCAGATAAATTACACACACACACTTAGAAATCTGAAAACGGCAACCCTGGTCTAAAGCCGCCTTGGTACTCGCCAATGATTTCCTCTGCGTGCGGATTAATTCTATTTTCTAGAATTTTAGATAAAATCTAGTAAGTCGTACAAACTAATGAGATGCCTCTGTAGTTCTCACATTTTAACTTATCGCCTTCGCGGGATTATTTCGTCGTTCCATACTTTAACGATAAGTGTGTGTGTAGTCTTAACAAGGCTCTCCCCACCATGCTTCAGCAGTTCAGCTGGAATCTCGTCAGCGCCCGGGGCTTTATTATGTTTTATTGCTTGCATGCCAAGATCAACTTCTTCTACTGTTGGGGGATGAACGGGAGGGCCTGTTTCAGCCATCAGCTCCAGAGCTTCTTGTGTGGGGTTGTTCGGTTGTACATTGGGGAGCTCTTCAAAATGTGAGGCCCAGTGTTTATCAACGCTATCGGTGTCGCTAATGATATTGCCATCCTTATCCTTACAGAGGCTGGTCCTGGGTTGGTATCCACTTTTAATTGAATTAATTAGCTTGTACGCTTGTCTACACAGTCGAAAAATTTGGGGTACTCTCAATATAAAAATTTATCTATATAAATCCATCTAATTTTTGTATAGAAATAATAAAGCATGGTTATATTGAAATGAGAATAATAAGAATAAGAATAGAATGTACACCACAAATAGTGTCAGTTATTTCGACACATTAACTAGTAGATTTGATAAGAAAGTAAGGTAAAATCAATAGATCATTTCAGAAAGACACCATTTTCATCAACACCTGAAACTGTACTGTCTTTCTCTGTACCGTAACCCCTTGTGGGGCATGGTGCGTTAACCCAGTCGTTTATAGGCAATTTCGAGTCGACCTTACATTGCATATGATTTCGGAGTGTATTTAATGTTGCTAGCACTATATATTTCCTATCCACACATTTACGGAAATTTTCGACTACGCCGAGATTCGATCTCCGGACATCTAGTTTACTAGCATCGCGACTCAACCAAGTGCGCCACAGAGGAACTGTACCGTACGCAACATTAACTTGCCCATGTTCCATATCGTAAACGATACACTTCAAGGATGATATTTACCTTAGTTTTGGGTAGAAATTAAATTTTTATCTAAGATCTGTATCGAATTGATTCGCTTACATAGATAAAACAGCTTTCAGCGGAAACTCCATTTGATATTTGCCTTCGCGACCGCATAAAAATGATAGGCACATTATTATTAGATATCCTGACTTCGATGCACTTATAGAATTGATACAAAATTTGGGGTACCCTTCATGGTTAGAACAAATGGTTTTATAGAAAATATATTCAAATTTGAGTAGAACCATCATCTATCAAAAAGATAGATAAAAATGATACACTTTTTGTGTAAATATGTTTTACTCCCGTTGAGTTTATAAAGCGAATTCAAAATTTGGTATGCATGCTTGTTATAAACTATGTTGAGTTAAAATTATCCAAAAAATTACACCAGTTTTTCAACTGTGTACTGTTCCTACTAGCTAGTCTTTGGTTTATTTGCATCAACTGCTCGTCAAGATGCTTACGTTTCTCACGCCTAATTAACCTATTCGAAAATCGTCGAAGCTCGTAATATTTTGTTTTTTTTTTTTGGCTGTAGTTGCGCGTTCAGTCCATTGGCGATATGCCTCGTTTTTAGCATCTTCCGCATTTTGACATTTGTCATCAAACCAATCATTTCCGGCTCGCCGGGCTTTGTATCCCACAACCTCCTCTGTGACCCCTTTGATGGTGACTTTGAGTGTATCCTAGATCTCAAGGGCTCCTTTGCTGCTGATGTTATTTAGCAAGGGTGTCAGCTTCTCCTCAAGGGTAATCGTATAAGTGACCACCGTGGCGTCATCCAACAATTTGTCAACCGCAAACATTTTCGCCGGGTAGAACCTCGAATGATGCACCGAAGAAATTCTGCACCGAAGAAATTCACCATATAGTGGTCAGAGTCAATATTTGCTCCACGATAGGACCGAACATCCATTATGCTCAATGCCCGTCTCTTGCAGACAAGGGCGTGGTCAATTTGGTTGACGGTATGTCTGCTGGTCGCGAAGTCTATTAGTCGTTGGCCGATGTCTCCAGTTATCCCCCTATGCCAACTTTCGTTTCCGACTTTGTCACTTACCTTTACTAGGTACATGAATTAAATTAGTTTATTAATTGAGGTGATGCCCTTATAAGTGACGTTTTGCGCCAACAAGCATTCCCTTATACCATTGGATTTATAGAACATGGAATACGCTTGCTTAGACCAATTAAAAAGGGTCCCAACATCTGGGTAAACTTTTTTGGTCTAAATTCTACAGTGCGTGCAATGTCCAATCAATGAAAGTTCAATGAAACTATGTCATTTATTAGTCTTAATATCCGAGCTTTCAAATTGACAATTCTGGGCTGTCAGTTAAATTTTTGAAATGTTATTGCTTGGACGTAGTCGCGGCTCGAGTTTCGTCGACGTTCTCGCCTATAAGGGATGGATAGACCTCGCGAGTGAGATTTTTGTCCGCTGCGATTTTCGCAATGAAAATGTATACTTAGTGTCGTGGAATATGTATCAATTGCTGGGAAACTCCATAAACATCAATTCGAAAATGGTTCCGTATTTTTGCATGGCCATTTCACGTCTTAGTTTTCTATTCCTCGGTCATAAGATACGTATTTTCAACGATGAAGTTAAACGTTTTCGGATAGTAGCTTCTAAACTTCCGATTCCGATTCCCCCACACATCCCACGACAGTAACAATACTCGTACATTTTCATTGAGAAAATCGCAGTGGACAAAAATTTAACTCGCGAGGTCTATTCATCCCTATAGTCTCAAGCGACAAGAAAGTAGCAGCTGCAATAGGCCCATAACGCCCTCGGAGTGTGGATAGTGGGTGCAGCGGGGCATCGGAACAGGTGGTCCGCATCGCAAGGCGCACCACCGCAGCCCGGACAAATGTTTTGAATTTCCGGGTTTATTAGAGATAGGTAGAAATTGAGGCACGAACAAGATTTCGAGCTAAGCTGCGGGCTAGTATCGCTCTTGTGGCTCTCGGGAGTCGGGAGCTTAGTCTCTTCAGGCGATAGGGGAGGTGGGGCGCTAAGAAGACTCTATTCGTACCTAATCTCGTAAAACGCCTGTCTGTTATAGTCCTGATTAGGTGGTGAGACGGGTGACGAAGGACTTAAGCGCTGATAGGATAGGAGAAAATAAACCTTTTTTTTCTCCTTTGACCAGGGTTGTGCTTTGTTCCTGATGTCACCGCCGCTATGCGAAAGTCCACAGGTGAGGCTACAAACCAAGGCCGGTTGGCTAATTCTCTTATGTGAGAATTGTACTGCCAGAGAAAATAAAACAAGCTTTGTAGAACACTTGAAATGACACTAGTGCCAATAAATATTAATTTTTGACGGCGACAGTTCGAGAACTGACATTAAACACCTCGTCGACTAGTATACATACATTTGAAAATCTGGTCTAAATATGGTAAAAATATTAAAAAAGTTTACCCAGATGTTGGAGCCACTTTTTGATGACATTTTCATATTGTATGCGCATTCCATGTACTAGATATTCAATGCCTTATACTTATTCCTTAAGGGAATCCTTATTTTTTATATTCAATGAAAGACAGACACGAATATCAAGTATCCTATGGCTCAATTTTGACAATTTATTTTCTAGCTTATGACATTTCAGGAAAATCTACGAGTAATTGAAATTGTGTATCCGAATTGTCGTTATTATGTTATATTTTTACTGCTAAAACCAATGGCTTGAAATGTTTAAGTAAAAATAGATCCGTTGACAGCGCACATTAAATTCCAAACAAACATACAAATATTATGTTTGTAAGCATTTTCGTAAAAACTTCAGGATGAATTCACGAAACCAAGTCCTAAACCTCTTATCTAATCTATGAATTTTTCTTTGAATCCTATCGTGAGAGATAACACACCGCAACCGTCTTCAACTCGTTCGGTCGTTCGTCGTCCATCCATCGCGTCCTTTTCAGTGTTCGCTTCTCCCCCGAAATGGAATTACAAATTTACAAGAATATGTCGAAGAAAAATAAAGCTAAAAGCGAAACAACACATAAAAGGATAACTTCGTAAGCATTTCTATGGATTTCATTGTACATATCCTTTTATTGCGTTCCATTGCTGACATAGATTTTCATTTTGTTTGTTTTTCATTTAATTTTAGAATGTTTTGTCTGTCTTCGTTGTTTGTTACTTCAAATCAACATTCCATATTACTGTATGTTCTTATCTTTATTGGAAAACGTCTAAGCATATCCACCGGCCGACATTCATGAAGCTAACTTTAAACGAAAAAAAAAGAAACAATTTTTATCGAGTTTAGCAGGATATTCGAAGGGATATGGTATTCGCGATAAATGAAACTGCTAGTATGTTAAGAAATTCGGAAAAGAAATTCAAGGTTGGTACTAGGTGTATAAGTGCATGTATCCTTTGGAATTTATTTTAAGATGGGGCAAACAGGATCTTGTCCTGGAGGGGGGCTAAGGGTATCCATATTACTGGACATTAGAGTTTATCTTCGTTGTAGTTGGGTGATGGTGCCATTTTCCTGTAATGAAGGTGTGGTGTTTTAAGCTCAGACGACCCCCATGCTTTTTTAATGTACCTACATTTTTTCGAAGCTTTAGCCTTGTGAAAATGCGAGTGTAATGCCAATCATCACATTTTTTTTTCTTCTTTTCATGAAACCCCCATTTTTAGTGGTTTCTATAATTTCGGTTTACATTTCTGTTGACCACTTTCAAATTCTCCTTATGTTGCCGGTTCAAAAAGAGTGACTCCGCCGTTGATTATATATGTAGTTTTGACTAAAAATTGTTGTTATCACCAATTTAGGAGTCGAAATAAAGAGATAGTTATTAACGCAACTCACAACATTTTATAGGTAAAGACAAGGGGTGCTACTGGGTATTGAAACAAATAGCCCATCGCAATTATAGCAGTATTATAGCATACACGAGAAAAAAGGAATTTGTCCACAAACAAAATCCGGACCGAAGTTTGGCTAATATAGTTCTAATGGCATTAGGGAACCTTTTCTTCTCTGATGAAATAGTCAGTGGGAGCACTGACAGAACTTATATCTCTCAAAGTAGTACAGTAGACTCGCGTGAACTAATTAAAACCGCGACTGTTTGCTTTAACGGGGGTTCATCTTATGCAGTTGTCCATAGACGATATTTTTTATGTTTTCTACTAATTTCAAATTCCCTATTTAGAATGTGTCAAGGCATCTTGGTCAGAGCCCTGGATTTTGGACGAAACATGGCAGTGGATTGTCGAAAGGAAACAGATAAAAGTGCATCTATCTTTGTCACTAGATGACAATTGTCACAATCATGATTTCTAATATTGTTTGAAAGCTTCAGACGTTGGAGGAAGCTGCATGAAACAAGGATTTAAATAACTTATACGAGTAGGACTGATAGATGTAGGTAATGGGAATAGGCTGCCGCGGATAGGAGAACAAATTGTTCGACTGTTGAAGATACGTCTCCTGAGTTAATGTGCAAGTTGTTAGTATATCACAACGAACGGCTACGCAATGTTTGCCTCAAGCTAATATTTATAGCACCCCGATTAAAAATCTTAAAAAAATAATTACGGAGCTTCTTTGAGTTTATTTTAGAGTTAATATTAATATAATTTGCACATTGCTGAAATGGAGCGTGCTTTCCACGATGAATTCGTGAGATGTTGATGGTGGTTTTGGGGCATCATTTTCGCAAGCCAACCTCTGCCCGTCGAGATTGGCTTTTACGTGTTTCCAGACTCGCAGGCAGTGGGTTGGTTCGCGCTTCGCCAACCTATTTTTCTTGTTTGCTGCCAATACTTCTCGAACTCTCACACAGTTACGAGCGGCTTGCTTCGCAGCTTCAAATATCAGGCTGTATGCAAGTGTGTCCTTGATCGTCCGCTAGCCGTAACGCCTGTTGTAATTCACGATCCAAGAGAGCCGTAGTGAACACATCCACTGCTATATTGTTTCGATGCTCAGGTTCCGACGTTGATTATGACAAATGAGCTAGCCGTTTAATGTCTGTAATAGATTATAGATAGCATAGCATGTAAGTAAATCTAGTACGTAAGTGATAGCTAGCATGTAAGTCGTCAGCTGTGAAAATGACACTGATAAATCTCCCCATTGTAATAAAGATTGTCCACCTGAACACAAGTGTATTACTTTATCTGACCAAAAACAACAAAGTTGTAAAAGTTACCCCGCCAAAGAAAAATTTATCTGCCGCAAAAAGAATACATATCACTCCAATCCGCTGCTCATATCTAATTTTGTTTGCTGGATGTACTTTTGTTTTAGGTGTAAATGCTGGAGAAGTTTAAATGTACAGGACTACTTTTTAAAGTAATTTGGTGGGAGCTTTAACATTTTATTCAGTGCCACTTTGACGGCTTATATCATAAGTTATATTCACAGGGTCTTCTTTAAAATAAATAGATACTGCAAACGCAATTGCAAATACGCCACAAATGGCTGTTGCTGAGCTTTTTTAAAAAAAATTTTGGGATGAAATGGGTATAGTTTATTAATATGTATTTTGTGCAAAATAGATTTGTGTTATCTTTGTGTTATGGCTCTGCTAACATTCTGTTAGTAATCTGTTAGTTTTTTGTTAACTCTGTTAATGCTCTAATAACGTTCTCTTAACACTCTATTATCTTTTCGTTAATGCTCTGTTAACGTTCTGTTAATGTGCTCTTAATTCTCTTTAATCGTTCGGCTAACGCTCTGTAAACGGTCTGTTACCTTTCTTTTATTACTCGATTTACGTTCTGTTAACGTTCTGTTAAGGCTCCGTTAATGTTCTGTTAACACTCTGTTAACGATCTGCTAACGCTCTGTTGTTGCCTTACCAACGCTTTGTTAACGTTCTGTTACCGATCTGTCTTAATGCCCCCCTGACCCTGTGTCCCAATGTCACATTGTCCCAATGTCACAGTGTCCCAATGTTCCAATGTCCTAATGCCCTAATGCCCTAAGGTCCATTGTCACAGTGTCCTCATGTCCCAATGTTCTAAAATCCCAGTGTCCCAATGTCCTAATATCCTAATGTGCCAATGTCCCAATATCCTGATGTCCCAGTGTCCCAATGTGCAAATATCACAGTGCCCCAATGGTTTAATGTCCGAATGTCCCACTACCCTAGTGTCCCAATGTCCCAGTATCGGAATATCCCAATGTCGCAGTCTCCCACCTAATGTCCTAATATCCCAATGTCTAACGGTCCTAATGTCCCAAGGTTCTAATGCCCCAATTTCCTAATATCCCAGTACCCCAATGTCCCAAATGTCCCTGTATCCTAATGTGATAATATCCCAATGTCCTAATGTACCAGTGGTCAGTGTCCCAATGTCGCAGTATACCAAGTGTCTCAAGGTCCCAATAGCCTAATGTCCTAATATCCCAGTGCCCCAATGTCCCTGTATCTCAGTGCCCTAATGTCCCAGTATCCCAATGTTCCAATATCCCAATGTGCCAATATCCCAATGTTACAATGTCCCAATGTTCTAATATCTCGATGTCCCAGTGCCCCAATGTTCCCACGTCCCAGTTTCCCCAGTGAACATAATGTCCCAATGTCCTAATGTGTTGATGTCCTAATATTCCAATGTCCTAATGACCCAAGACCCTAATGTTCACATGTTCTTATATCCCAGTGCCTCTATCCCGAATATCCCGATGTCCCAATGTCACAACATTCCGATGTCTCAGTGGTCCAATGCCCCTATGTACCAGTGTCCCAATGTCCGATTGACCCAAGGTCTTAATGTCCCAATGTCCTAATATCCCAGTGTCCTAATGTCCCAGTCTCCCAGTGTCCTAATGTCCCAACATCCCAATGTCCCATTGTCCCAATATCCTCATGTTCCAATGCCCCAATATCCCGATGTCCCAATGCCCCAATATCCCGATGTCCCCACGTCCCTGTTTCCCCATTGTGCCTAATGCCCCAATGTCCTAATGTCCCGAGAAGCTAATGTCCCAATTTCCTAATATCCCACTACCCCAAGATCCTAGTCTCCCAGTCTCCCGGTGTCCCAATATCCAAATGTCCAAATGCCGCAGTGTGTTTTAAAAAATGGTCAATGCGATGAGCCGATAGACGCAATTGTTGGAAATCTTTTGTTAACTTTACCTATTAATTTACCGTTATTCCATCCACTTATCTAAATGGAAGACATTGATTCTTTAGAAGGACCACCAGAGGATCATTCGTTCCAAATTTCATAAAAATCCCATCACGAAGAGAGACAGTAGAAGCAAGTCTTTCTGCAACTGTAGACTTCATTCTGAAATTGGGTTACTCGCTTAAGTTTGTGAGGGTGAAAATTTCACCGTTTATTGCATATATCCTACCCGTTATTGTGCCGATCGAAGATTTTATTTGGAAAGGCACTAGAACAGGATATGTGGAATATTTTGGTAAACAAATTTTTTTGGGGGCTGTTGCCTGGAAGGCTGTAGCCTGATCAAACAAAAAAGCAAGTTGTCTCCGGTAATCATAGACCTGTTCGCTTTCGTTTTTCTTTTTCCTTTGGCGGGCGAGACGCTCTCGCGTCTCTTGATAGTGTATAAAGTATGTCCGGATAGAAAGACATAAAAATGTCTTGAGCCAATTGCTGCAATGTTTCTCCTGGCTTCTGTGTCCGGTTTCGAGGCTGTGATCGATATATTTGCTTCATGTGCTCATCTCCGCATCGCACATCAATCGCCTTCACAAACTTCGCATATGACGTCTGTAGTGGAGCAGGAATCAATTGCAGGATTTCAACAGCAGATCCTCTCATTTAGCATCGCAGCAGCCTCAAATTGATCGCAGATTACGTCGTTGACAATGGCCAACGACTAATTGACTTCGCGACCAGCAGAAATATGGTCATTAGCTCTACGAGTTTTCCACATCGTCGCATTCACAAGCAGACCTGGAGATCTCCGGATCAACATACCGTCAACCAAAATGACCACGTCGTCGTCTGTAAGAGATGGGCATCGAGCATCATGGATGTTCGATCATATCATGGAGCAAATATTGATTCTGACCACTATATGGTGAAGGCGACCTATATGTGCAGAATTTCTTCGGTGCATCATTCGAGATTCAACCCGACAAAAATTTTTGCGCTTGACAAATGGTTGCTTATACGACTGCCCTTGAGGAGAAAGTGTTGCCCTTTCTAAATAATATCAGCAACGAAGGCGCCCTTGAGATCTGGGATACACCCAAAGACTCCATCAAAGAAGTCGCAGAGGAGGTTGTGGGCTACAAAGCCCGGAGAGCCCGAAATGATTGGTTTGACGAGGAATGTCAAAATTCGGTAGCTTCGGCCCCTACTCGCTACGCTCGTCAAGCCCAAACCCCACTCCAGCTTGACAGCACACCCCGAACTGCGAAGTACATATTTGTTTTTACATATCCATTATCTGTATCCTTTATCTGTCTGCAGAGTGGGATAGACGGAATCGGCAGTAAAAGTTTCGTCGAGAAAAACAGCCGCCTTTCCTGATCAAGAACGATTCGGTTCTCGTGTGCCAACCTTTTACCCATCGTCTCCAATTGTGAATGAACAGGATGCGGTTTTCATGCTCGTTCTCACTTCTATAAATAACCTTCACTGAACAGCACCGTTAAACCCCTTAAACTGTTTTTCGCCCAATATCCTTTGAATTGATATCTTGATAAACTGACCTTCCCGTACATCTATTCGCATTTAACACCTTTCATTGACAAAGCCAAACGAAAGGACTTACATTTTCCTTTTCCATCTTCATTGCAAAACGGAAATTAAGTTTACTGACATCAAATCAAGGGCGATTGTCCTGTTCCCAACTGAAGCCATTGCCCGCTGTGCCAAACATATTCTTGTACTCTCATTTCTATACACACTGCTTCTCAATGGAATTCATTTCTCCCGATATTGCACAAGAAAAAAAAGAGAAACAGAAATTGTAGTAACATCCTTGCTGTTGTGTGACATGACGTAGCGAAAAGGCGGAAATCGATAAATCACATTAGAAATTTATTACTTTGACACCTTGAACCTTTCGTTCCACCGCCACGAGCCACCGATGCCAGAGCTACAGCAGAACGCTTTCTGAATGTTGTTTTCCCGGAATAAACTACAAAGATGACATCCTCCATCTCGCCTTACAGCGAAGCAGTAAAAAAGAAGCCCGAGAAGTCTTGTGATTGTCAAGAACGAGGCTAGTTTACCGGTCTATTGACGAAAAATGTTTTTAAATTAAAAATTATCTTGTGCCACTTGTTCAGTCATCGGTTCCATCATTATGGTTTCATGAAAATTCCAGCTGTGTTGTGGTTTCAGTTTTTTTCATAAACTTAATCCCTAATGCAATTCCATCTGAATATTCTGGATAAAGTCAATTTTAACCCTCAGTTCTAGCCATTTTTTTTCGTTTTGGTATATTCCTATACAACCAAATCAAGACATTGGCAAATATCGATCGCATTTATCATAAGATCCCCTAAAAATTGACACCTTTTAACTTTACGAGAGAGTTTTTGAGTTATCCGCAAAAACGGCAACTCTCTAAGGACATTCTGAATCGTTTGTTTGTTGATTCCATTGTCGGGAGTCTGTATCGCTAGTCTCGTCCTCCACTTAGCGAAACCTAATTCCTTCCGAACCAGGTGATAATGATAATAAGATTCATGGACTAATTTTCCAGGCTCATGACCATAAAATGTTTTCAGCGCACCACCACCTTCATTCTTATTTTCTGAAGTGTGAAATATGCCGGCAATGAAAGAAATTGCGAATTGCACTAGACCCATGGACAGGACGAGAGCAGCGTTTCATCGTTGCGGGAGTTTAAAAATTATGCTCGGAAAAACGCCTTCAGATATTACTAGTCTATATCCATTGTATACGAAATTTCGTGCACAAAGGACACAACTTTGTTCGCGCTATGATTTCATGTTGACAACAGAAATCCCTGTCAGTATGAAAATAAAACTGTAAAAAAAGGAGATACACGATTCATGGTGAATGATATAAAGCGCCCAACCATGTTCGGTATGGCAACTTATTAGGCTTTCACAAAAATACAAAGGACATCCATTTATAAGGGAAGAATACCGCGCAGGAATTTGTTTGTCATGGACCAAGAATATTTTGTGCAATATGTGTTTGCGAAGAAAGAGCAAAAATGCCTTCTTTGAAAAGGTGGCGTTATGATGAAAAATGAACAAGTTCAGCCGCTGAGGCGTCGTCGTTAACGCGTGAAAAGTGGATTTATCCATTCTTTTGTAGTTCATCAGCGGTGGTATTCAATTTTAAAAAGGTGTAATTATGCGGTACTTTATCAAAAAGTCCCCGTATGTCCTGAATGACTTGACAAATACTTGGTATTGTGTTCATGAAGATTACTATATGTTATGTATAATATCACTGTCTGGATTCAAATCAAATAATAATGTTCCGTCTATCGCATAATAATGATTAGTTTATAATCGTTTGGGACTTTATTATTGTAAAGCAAGATGAAGCTTTAATTAATGTAAAATTCGACAGAGGGATATGTATGCAAAAAATATTGGAGTGGAGCCCGAAATAACCCGTAAGAAAGCCTATTAAAAGTCTAAGCTCATTCTGGCCAAACATTTAATATTTGAGCAGCTGAAGGGGCACACTAGCTATTTTGTAACTCTTAGGCCAGGGTGCGTTGTCCAGTAGTTTAACCTCAGGCCCGACGACCAGTTACCAGTCACGACTCTAGCAGCTCTCCAGCTAATTCCACAGAAAGCCTCAGGACAAATGAATAGGTGATGAGCCCCCTCTTGCAAGTTCGTCCGCATGTTCATTTCCCTCAACGCTTCTGTGACCCGGAACCCAATAGATGGAGACAGAGTTACGGATAGATAGGATATCAAACCACTGGTTGACTAACTTCGAAGTAAATTTGTTTGAAGATAACGCCTTAATTGCCGCCTGGCTATCAAGTTGCGATATGTGCACCACGGTGACCACGCCCCGGGATCTCCCTGGTACAGATTCCGATGGTATGAGCTTCGGCTTGGAAAACGCTGGGCCATATACCCATTTATACCGAAATCCTGGTATTGGGTCCAAAGACTCCAGCACCAACACCGTGATCGGTCTTAGAGCCATCCGTGAACCAAGTGATGCATGGTTTGCCATTTGTCATGGCTCGAATGGTGGAGCAATTTTTCTTGTGAATGGGACTAGGACTGTTTTGTGTGGGTTGATATACTGAGTCCTGTTGCTGTGCACCATCTGTTGACTATCCTTAGGGCCGTGGTCATCAAATCCGTAATAACGGACTCGAATTTACCCCTGATCACAATAGTGATATCATCAGCGTAGCCAATGGCGAAGAAACCCTGCACTTCAGGCAGCGAGAGCAACTAATCTACTACCAGGGATCACAGTATGGGTGAGAGTATACCGCCTTGAAGGCAGCCCTTGATAGCGTTGATGTTGAGAGTGTGACCCCCAAGCGAGGAGTGAATATTCCTACCTTTCAGCATGGTGTCAATCCACCATATTGACACAGTCCTGAAGAAATCCCACGATGAACCTGCAATGAATACAAAATGCATAATATAGTACACCTGACAACGTTTTAAATCTATGATGATGTGATGCGCATTTGGAAACTGCAACTGCACCGACCGTAGCTCAAAATCATCCAGTGGATCGTGGTGCCGGCCGAGTAACCGTGCCTCCTCTGCAGCTTGTGTTATGTTGATGACAATTACGGATTGACACGATTTCCACGGCAGCAAGGATGGATGTTGCGCGATACTTTCTACAAAGCTTAACACTATTGAGCACTGATGGGAGCGGCAACGTCTTGCGTCGATAATACAATCATCTGGAATGAATAAAATGAAATATTAATAAAATTTGAATTTTTAAGAATATTATGTAAACAAACAAACATAACCTAATTCATCATTTATGTCAGGTGGAGCAGAGGAAACGCATGTTTTTCACTATTGAAAGGAAACGGTTCGATACAATTTGCAAAAACAAGCATTAAGTAATAGATTTTTTAATGCAGTTTTGAAATATAGAGGGTGTTTTTTTTTAAGAATGAAAAAAAGACAAAATGTTAACTTTTAATCAAATTTTTTCTTTTATTAGAATGATAACTGTCATACATTTAACATTTAAAAACGATTTCAGGCATATGACCACCGCGGCTGTTCTTAACGAAGCGCATTCTTGACATCCAGTTCTGGACCACTTTTTCCAGTACTTCTGGCCGTATATCACCAATAACGGTAACAATCTTTGGCCTCCAAGGCGTCAATTGTTGCTGGTTTATCAGAATAAACCTGTGATTTAACGTAACCCCACAGGAAATAATCGAGAGGTGTTAAAATAGTACGACCTTGAAGGCCAATTGCCAGGCCCATTTCTTGAAATCAACTTATCACCAAATTTTGATTTTAATTATGGTTGATTTTTTTTATGGTTTCTTCGTCCTGTTGGTGTTATTGCATCATTTAGAGTGTACGTGGTACGAAATCTATTCAAAATTCGACGGATGGCTTGCTCAGATGGACGATTATGTATACCATAAAAAGTAGTTTATAAGTTGCGCGAATCGATGACTGATTTTCGAAGTAAATTTTGATGATTTGGAAGCTTTCTTCAGGCGTGAGTCTAAACATTATAATTTTTGAGAGTATACTGAAAAAATTTGATTCAAATGTAATATTTTGTGTTTTTTTTCCAATTTGAAGTTCTATCATTTAAAAAAATCACCCTATACATACTTTAATTAAGTTCGAAAAATAACGTCCTTCTTGCTGGATACAAATTTGGATCCTCTCGTCCATTACTCGTCAAAACTCTCTGCGCTGCACAAAATCCCCTTCACTAAGCTGCTGGACGATCATTATCTTGTACGGGTGAAACTTAAGATCATCATGTAAGATGCGATGGAGCGAACGACGTGACATAGCTTCGGACTAGCAAAAACTGCCGTTCTTACTCGGTCGGGAACACCAGGTGGTTTCTTTTTCATCACATAAATAAAATAACAGGCGCGACAATCCAACATTGGACTAAGGCCGCAGGATGTGTTAGTGACATCCTATTTCCAAGATCTTATCTGCTTTTTGATGAGGTAATGAGATCAGCATCACGCTCAGCAGTGTTATTTATCCCCATAAATGGGTACTCGTTTAACATCTGAGTGAGATCATAGTCTGTCACAAGCTCGTGAGTTCGAAAAACACAATGGAACACGGTGAGATTCGAACTCATGAGCCTGTGCACCGAAGGTGCGCGCACTAACCACTCGACCAGCCAGACCACTTTCATCACATATCCAATACTTATAAACGCTGCAACCCTTCGGAATACAGTATTTTCATCAGGCACTGCACCTCGACGTCCAAGTCAAAAGTTTTGACGGAAAAGACGTTGCACTGTGACTACGGAATTATTGTTTCTAAAGTACTGCTCGACAACGAACACACGATGCTCTACCATAGAGTAGGATATCTGATATCTGTATATCTGATCTGTGGCTCTACGCTCCAACGCTCCATAGCGACTGAAACTGCGTTGTATGGGCAGTCTGCCAACATTCATTCAAGGTCAATACCCCCTCTCGTCGCCGCGTACTAGCAGTTCAAAAAACATGTGTTTCCTCTGCTCCACTCTGTACTTGTGAATTAAATTTGAATTAAAATACTACATGGCGATACTAAGTAATATTTTTCCGCCAATAATATTGTCAGTTATTTCTCGAAAATAGATTTTTGCATGAACAAAAGATGAAGGATTCTTGTACAGCACTCTTTGTTGAGCCACCGACAGTGTAGCGTATAAATTTAACTAATAAAATCTTAATTCGTACAAATCAAAAATGTGGTTTTGAAACGTTATTTTTGGATTTAGCGATTGTTAACAAAGGATCAAAAAAGGGGAAGGATTCCCAATTTGTTTTTTTTAAAGAGAACTCTACATTTTTCCGTCGAGCCGAAACGTCCGGCATTTGGTGAGCCCGTTCCCTTTTAGGGTTTTTTGGATTTTTTTTTCAAAAAACCCTTATGAAATCGATTTTGTCCATCCGTCTGTCCATCTGTCCGTCCGTCTGTTCACTAAATAACTCGCGAACGGCTGAACCGATCGTCATGAAATTGGGTAGGAATGTGTAACAGTCTTTGACACGAAATACTTAGAAGTTGGTAGGGCAAAGATAACAGGGTGTCCCGAAGATATGAAAATGTCTTCACTAAAAAACTTTCAAACGGCTCCACCGATCTTTATTAAATTTTTGAGGAATGAGTAGAATGATAACAGTCTTTGTAACGAATACATTAGAAGTGGATTGCGAAAAGAGAACAAAGTGTCCCGAAGAGTTGAAAAAATTCGACTTTTTAAGTTTTGATCGGAGATAGACGTATGGATACTCAATACAAAGGACTCGACGAGTACATTTTATACCAGTTAGTTTTTTCCAGTTTCGAGTAACGGTAACGGAGTTATGGACATTTGAAGTTAAGCTTACGTTTTCACCTCGGTTTTTCTAAACCGTTAAAGGTACTGATATGCAACTTTGCATAAAGATTTGTCAATCTAAGCTTTTATACACTAAATGGTAAAAGCGTTTCACAATACCAGCGTCTTAAGCATTTTTTTCACTGCTTATCTTCTGACTGTGTTAAACATGAAATTTGGTGGCAATGCTTAGAATAGTAATAGTGTCTGCCCCGAATACTTTTGAAGTTTGTGGGACCAAGTTAACAGGGTGTCCCTGAATAGTTGCAAATAGTTACTTTTCAATACGCATAGGAAAGGTCTGTGCGGGTACACATGTCAGCGGGCTCAAAGAAATAGTTTCATATAAGTTCCTTTTTCTTTATTAGGAGAAACGGTAACGGATTTACAGCTAATATATTCAACTTATATGTATATCCATCCTTATACGTTTGCCTGAATTTCTTTTTGATGAGAACTCATTAGAAATCCAAATATGTCTGTACATTTGCCGTTGAGTACTTTTATTTAAACTGGATACATTGCTTATAAAATATATGTACAAAAATGCTAGTGTCAGTTAGCTCTTTCTAAGAAATACGTATTTATTTACCCTCTTGAATTTTGAACTTTTATCATCATCATTAGTTAAAAAGTTACAGGCAATTTTTATTTATTTTTTGTCAAGGTTTCGTTGAAAGAAAAATGTTGTTCTCGGACTGCGCCTCTAAATAAATCAAGATGTGGCTGTAATGTGGTCGTAAACACTTTCTGTTTTATTTCTTCTGTAACACTGTTTATTTTTTCACTTCGAAGTTGAGAATGGTAAAAAATCCGTCGAGTCGCTGTATCACCGCCAATTTTTTTTTTATAGAATAAACTAATAAGACATTTGAAAATGCCCGATAAGTTTTGTAGCATCAAGCGTGTTTGCAGTCCCATTTTTATTTGACAACATCGCCCAGCTATTCCATTGATTTTGCATCAGATATGTTTTGATTATCTTCTTTAGTGAAGAACTTTCCGAGTGGTGGCCCCTGCAGTGGTGGATTTACCTGTAGGCTGAGTAGGCTTCAGCCTAGGGCGGCAAATTTCAGGGGGCGGCAAATTTCGGGATAATATTTTTTAGTTTGTTCACACTTCCGTAGAAGACTGTAGGATGTAGCCCTTATAATCATTATACGCTTTAGGAACAGGCAAAGCGTATTTTTACCCTCAGTGAGATATAAACATGAAAAGGCATTTGTCGCTATTGTCTAAGACCGTCAAACACTGAGTCCATTTAAGCTTAATTTCGAAACCAAGATCCTTCCTGTTTTTATTTCATGCCTTGCTATACGCCCAACCTTTAAAAAACATTTGATGCTTCGGCTTTTTGTCAGCTCGACATATCATAAATTGCAAAAATTGATGTTAGAAATCCAGAAATGGAAAACACAAAACAAAGCTAATTTGATATGCATTGATTAAATTTCACATCTCCATTTCTTGTAATTAAGGCGATCGAGTTTCATAGACAGCTGATTTTCTTAGAGTTGGCATACATTATCCAATCGAATGACCAATTAAAGCTCATTTCTGTGGAGAAAGCACATTTTCTATGGAGAAAGCTCATTGTCTCTGGCGAGTTCGGTAGTGGAACCTAAAAAATGAGCTTTCTTCACAGAAATCAGCTTTGATTGTTTAATCGATTGGATCATTATGCCGACCCTTAGTCGACCTTTAGGGAAGGAGAATACATTTTTAAATATCTCCTCAATTTACATATCTGTTTCTTAGTTGTGACTTTCATATTTAAAACCGGAAAACTGAATTAAAATTTTGGGGTTATGCCATTCCCATTGATGGTGGGTTTGCACAAACAAATTTTACTATCGACCCTGCTAATTTTCCCCAACCAATACGGGACACACATTCGCCACAAAATATGAGACAAATCAACTTGTTTTCATTTTTTTATATATAAAAGATATTAATTTAAACCAGTCGCTCCAAACTTGTTTTAGTTCATACTCCCCTGTGAAGTTTTCTGAGGCTGGCGCCCGCCGAGAAAATGTTGGCCAAAAACCCAAAATGTTTTCATCGTGAGTTCCGCAATCACCATAGCTTGAGTGATACCTCGACAAACATAATTGCAATGGAGCAACCCCAATCCCCAAGTGTTCTATCTAAGATCATTGTATTAAAAAATGTATGCAGCCAGGTGCGGTTTACATAAGAATCAGCCATATCAAGTGATTTTTGAATTTGTGTCCGGCCTAAAATATTCTTAGTGGTGTTCAACAAACAGATTTGGCCACATCGCACTTCCAGGTGCTCTTTTTATCAAAGAAAATAAAATACTTGGCCGATGTATTTCAACAATGGATTACTTCTGAATCCTTGAAAAAATTTCGATTCAAAATGGTGGCATCAATATTTTAGCCTGCCACAGTTTGGAATTCGCCGCTTTAAACCGATTCTCCAGGCAGAAAATTGTTGCATAAGCTTTACACTCTATCATAAATATTGAAGAATGCTCAGGACCTAAGAAGCGGAAAGCTCGAAGATCACACATATTTAAGTACAAAGTGTAAATTGAAAATGATTGGAGGAAAATAAAGCATAATTCGTCCCGAATGTTCATTATCGACAAAAAATAGGGGCGGCAATATGTGAATAGCCTACTGGCGACAAAAGAGTAAATCCGCCACTGGGCCCCTGTCAAATATCTTCATTCCGCATTTAACTTTCGGGCGGGCGCAATGCATCTGACAGATTAAGTGACCAGTTTTTGTTTCGCCAATCAGCGATATGAAAAGGGAGTGAAGTGAAACTCACAGTAGCTTAATCTTTATCGATGAACTACCCAAAGCAGTTTTCAGTTTCTATCTACCATATGTCTGAGGAGCGGGAGGGGATGAAATAATCTCTCAGATGTATTGCGCCCGATTGTGTGATTTTGTCCTTTTCTATGAAAATTAACACTTTTTATACTCTTCACATATTGTAATAACGTTGTGTTGACTTGTGGCTCAGCAAATCTTTCAATAGTGTGTTTTTAGTAAAATAAGCTCACATTTTATAAGCGGTCGAGTTGTTGGCGGTTTTTTAAATATTGAAGCGTTTGAAACGGAATATTCTTAAGAAATTTAAAATGCGAATGGTATCAGCTTTGTGAGCCAATTTTTCTTTCTAAAATTTCGTAGAACTGTTTCAAAAAGACAATGCAACAATAAATAAGAGTCTAAAATATACAGAAACTTAGTTTCATCCTTTTTTCTGTTCTTAATCTGTCAGATGCATTGCGCCCGATCGTGTTAGGATAAGTATTGCGCCAGCCGGAAGGTTAATTTGATGGGTATAATAAAGAAATATAGCATAACACTGTGCGCGCGGCGAAAAAACATGTTTGATATCGCGGACGCAATAAGCCTTATTCCTTGGCATGGTTGCCCCCTGAAAAGTAAAGGTTCCTTGGCGTGGTGCCAACTTGAAAGTGATGGCCCTGAGCGACCGCCCAGTTCGCGCACCCCTAGGGCCGGCCCTGCACTTATGCATATAGGAATAGCAGGAAACATGGAAGATGCACTGAGGCCGCGCAAACCAGGTATGTTGGCAATGTATTTTTTGAGATTGCTCCGTTGTCTGGTGTTTAGTACAGGACAGCACAACACAACTTCCATACAAATTTAACAAGAGTCGTTCTACACAGAACAGCAACTGCAAGTTGGTGTGGGAGTTGTTCTATCCTGTTCGGCACTAGACCTAATCGGATGGATATGAGTACGAGTGTAAATGAATTTAAATTTCTGACTTCTTAAAACTGGACTTTTGGAAAAAAGCACAATATAGCGGAAAATTTGTTTTTATACGCAAACTTTTTGTTTTCTACTCATTGGTCTAATTTTAGTGATCCAATGTCTTGGAACAATATGTATAACCAAATTTGACTAATAAAAGCACTTAAATTGTAGAGAAGGGATTTTATTTCACGCCTTCACTTAACACATCTCTGCGCTTAACTATCGTAATGTTTTCAAATTGGAACTTCCCATAATTTGTTTTTTTTAGAGCTCGATATTCTCCTCACCGTGAGAAAATTCAGATAGTGGTGTTTTTGAAACTCACGACACGACCCATGTGACGGACTCAGACGTTACATGTGTATGTGTACCCATTTATCTCAACTCGCGTCTACAAAAAAAAAGAGTTAAGATATCTTGGAAATTGGATGTCAGTTACACATCTGCGGTCTTTGTCTAATGTGGGACTGTCGCGTCAGTTATGTTATTCAGTTACCGCCCTGAAATAAACTCATAAGAATATATAGTGCAACCATTTCATTTTTTAAATGTACATACAAAGGATGTCATTAATTTGTCGGAGACTTAAAAGAATAAACGATAAATAATTTTGTATTCCTGCGCAAAAACACTCTGGGCTAAAATTGTAATGAGAATCGTACAGTTGAAAATAAACCCATCTAGCACTGAAGAAAGGGGTGGACAACACTTCTTGTATTTACTTCACTAAAATACCCACAAAAAAGCTTGTGGCTATTATGGTTGCCATGAAGTAATTAAACAAAAGTCATTTAGATTACACCTCGCTTTTCTGCACACTCTATACACCTTAACCATATCTAATGAACGAATACAAAAACGTTTCATTCGTCGAACGACTCGTCCCCGTTTTCACTAGGGCATCCCGATAAGATGCAAAAGGAAAAATGCTATCGAAGAACAAGGAACAGCAGTTCTATTTGCCCTCAAGCTACCACAAAATGTTTCATTTTTAACAGTCAAAAGTTTTACTTTCAGGTACTCTATAGCAATCTATTTAAGTGGAAAAGGAAAGATTTAATAGAACCTGAACGTTCGGATGACGGCGCGTGGCAGGATAGACATCGTGTAGTCCGTACTCTCTTTTTACAGCGGAAGAGATGGCTAATATTAGATATGAAATTTTCAAATTTGTTATTAGGAGAACCTAGAAAAATGTTCGAAATGTGTTTGTTTGTATGAAACAAATTATGTTGTCAGTGTGTTTAAAAAATGTGTCATATAATATACGCGTATACAGGTATTTTGTGTAAATTTTAACGGTTCGTCTAACTTGCTAAATAGTATAGTGACTTTAGCTCTAGACCCAAACATCCAAAAAAAGAGCTGACTTTTGATGCCAAATTGTTCTATGGCCTGACCGCATTACGCAGTAAAACGTTAGACTTTTTTGCGCGTCACATTTGGTGGGGAGGGGGTGGCAAAGGGGTGAAATTATGATTTTTCGCCAATATCTTGTTAACTGTAATATTTACAGCAAAATGTTCTGAGGACGATTTAAACTACACAAAATTTCCTTTCTAATGATATATTATTTCATATACCTTCTCTTGGCAGATTATATACTAAACCTTAAAACATTTGGTATAATTTAGATTTTTTGATAGTTACATTTGGCGCTCTAGCTCCTGAAGTAATTTAATTGGAGCCATGGTAATTGGGATAACTATTCCTAACAATATATAGCTGTCCCACACGGAGACTCAGGCTGCCCCGACAAAGCATTCCCCTATACTCCCTATTAACATTAAAAAAAAAGACATACCTGTAACTTTTCGCCGAATCACAGCAGGCGGGAAAAATTTTGGTAAACGTTAAGGCTAAGTCCCATTAGACCCTCCACCAAATATTACTTCGATCGGATTAAAACAAAGGGTACCTCCCATACAAATTATTCAAATTCAATGCCACTAGTTTATTAAGAAATAAGGGAACAAATCAACCAAAATTAAAGTTTTGCTCGTAGGCAATTTTCCGTTCATTTTGTATGGAAGGTACCCTTTGTTTTAATCCGATCGAAGTAATATTTGGTGGAGGGTCTAATGGGACTTAGCCTTAACGTTTACCAAAATTGTTCCCGCCTGCTGTAATTCGGCGAAAAGTTACAGGTATGTCTTTTTTTTTTAATGTTAATAGGGAGTATAGGGGAATGCTTTGTCGGGGCAGCCTGAGTCTCCGTGTGGGACAGCTATATATTGTTAGGAATAGTTATCCCAATTACCATGGCTCCAATTAAATTACTTCAGGAGCTAGAGCGCCAAATGTAACTATCAAAAAATCTAAATTACACCAAATGTTTTAAGGTCTAGTATATAATCTGCCAAGAGAAGGTATATGATATAATATATCATTAGAAAGAAAATTTTGGGTAGTTTAAATCGTCCTCAGAACATTTTGCTGTAAATATTACAGTTAACAAGATATTGGCGAAAAATCATAATTTCACCCCTTTGCCACCTCCTCCCCACCAAATGTGACGCGCAAAAAAGTCTAACTTTTCACTGCGTAATGCGGTCAGGCCATAGAACAATTTGGCATCAAAAGTCAGCTCTTTTTTTTGGATGTTTGGGTTTCATCATTTTTTCAGCTAAAATCACTATACTAAAAATTCTATTTGTTAGAATCGGAAATAATCTATGTATTTTCCTACTAAAATACTGAAAGTTACTATCTAGTCCTGTAAGATATATCAGAAAATAAAAACTTTTAATTTGTCTGGTACCTACATTATTAAATCATAATTCATATCCCAAAACTTAATCTTTTAATTAGTTAAAAATGGTGTAATAAATCTATCCACTAAGTAGCTACGTATACCTCTCGTAAATGAAGGGAGAAATTGGTAACAATATGCCATTAAATCTCGCCTTCCATTATACAAGCAATCATCTTAGTCAGACACCCAATTAAGCATGAAATGAATTCATCACATTGAACTCCCACATCTTTCAACACGAATAATCTCACATGGAAAATTATACAGAGCCGAGCAGCAAACAGATTTTGCCAAACATTCCACCCGATGATGCGAGCATATAATTAAACAGTTAACTTAGAGATTTAGGCAACAGGTTACCAACCCAAATTGGATCCTTGAGTCAGGACAAAGGATCATAGGGTGAAACAATGTCTTCCTAAATAGCAGTTATTTTCCCGCTAAATGCTTATTTTGCTTTCTCAATAACGTCGTTTTAGCCTCCATTCCACAAGGACACTGCTGCCTTCGTATCAGTCCAGCATTTGTGGGGTTTTATCCTATGGTGTATACTAGGGATGTCAAAAACCGGACGGTTAGTCCGAAAACCGGTACTTTCAAAACGGTTAACCGGTTTTTTTCGGTTTTTTTCATCCTCCCGGTTTTAACCCGGACGGTTGTTTTCCCATTCGGTTAAAACCGAAAAAAAAACTTTCCAAATTCATAAAATTTTTATATTTTCTTGATTTGTCAGTCTGTAATTCTATTGCTTGTCTTCTATGAAAAATTCCGTATTTCCGAACACTCTCCTTACAAACCTTGATCGAACGTGGGCATGCGGGGTGTCATATCAAAGAGGACGTCGAGTACATTCCATATCTGGCGTTTATTTTTTGTTTCAAGGACCCTCACAGGAGAAAATTGGGATCCAATGGAAAATTTTCATGTTTCTCGTATATGTATCTTTCCAAAGCCGTAATTTTTCGTTTTGGCCCGAATTTTTCCATTTGTTGTCCTTGAAACAGGAAACAAACACCGGGTATGCAATGCACTCAACGTCCTCTTTGACATGACACCCCGCATGCTCACTTTCAATCAAGGTTTGTAATTAGTGTCCTTTAATGTCCTTTTCCTGAGCTTTCCGATAATTTTTTTCTTAGCAAATTTAATGGTAGAATCTTAACCTATCATAAATTCGGAAAAGTGAGAAACGTAATGACAACTTGGATTATTCTCGTAGTTATGGCTTTGGAAAGATACACGGAAAACACAATAATTTTCAATTTAATCTCGATTTATTCCGTTGAGGGTCCTTGAAACAGGAAACAAGCACCGGATTATGTAATATACTCGACGTCCCCTTTGATTTGATATCCCACATGCTGATCTCCGGCCAAGGATTAAAGAGTATCCTCTTTTGTCCTTTTTGGGACCCTTCCGATCAAATTTTTTTTAGCAAAATGAGTTTTAGATTCCTGGGAGCTCGCTGATTTAAAAACCACAAAAAATAGCCGTACTCTATTTTTTTCTATTTGGAGGCCTGAAATGGGATATTTTGACTGCACTATACATATACATTGTCTAGCAATAAAACTCAGTTAACTAATTTTGAAACATGATGAATACTTCTGACAATTTTATTTGATTATCTTTTTTGTTCAACATGTTTCTCTTTTAGGGCTCCATTACACAGTCATATTTCTATACGAACATCAGCTTAACGAGTGTGTATGCATTATTTTGCTAAAATTCTAAGCAATGAAAAACCGGTTAACCGAAAACCGGTACTTTGAGCCCGGTTAAAACCGGACGGTCTAACCGGCTTTGCGAAAAAAACCGAAAAAACCGAAAAAAACGAAAAAACCGAAAACCGGGTTATGGGCCGGTTTTTGACATCCCTAGTGTATACAAAGTGTATCAACAAGTCTGTCTCTAATGTGGAAACCCTTCTGGTCGTACTACACATTCTATATAAGTGGCTGTGAGATACAAATGCCATAATCTCTAAAGTATGATGCATATTATAGTACTCATATGGAAGGATATAATATAGAATGGAAGATAAGTGTGGGAATTGTGTGAAAGGAATTCGTGCTCCTGCAAGAACAACGTCTTGAATTGATGTGAAGCAGACTTGGGGAAAGCCACACATGTCATGGGTGCTAGAGTGCTGTTGTTGCTCATTGCTAGTCATGTTCTTCAATGGACCACAAAAAATAATGAAACTGTACCAAGGACAATAACAATTTTAGCAAATGTTGTCTTGGCATTATTCGTATTTTTTTGTAAATAGATAGCAGTCTTGGAATGTTGAAATGTGCTACTACTGTTGGTTCTATCGTATCACATCCAACAGAAGGATTTGTAGGGATGTAGGTATTGCAACGAAATTACACCCTAGTTAAGGCACTTCTAGACCATCGAATTATCATTACACTTACACAAGATAAAATCCTGGACACTGTAATCATATCTTCCATACTTCAATCTCGGCAGTGTCCAGAGGATAGCCCCTTAATTTCAGAGTCTCCGAATTTCTGAGTCTCCCATACTAAAATAAAGAGAGCTTTATGCTTTTATTGCCCTGAAATAATCACTATGCAGATTTAATGTTCTAAAAGTTATAAAACAGATTTTCATCTAACTATGAATTCATAATGGCGGCATGGTCTCCGCTCTGACGACCGGGGAAATTTTGAAAACAACTTCACACTGGTAATTCCTTTTAATTTTCCATTAACCATCAAGGAGGAATCCCTCAAAAGTAGCAAAAAAACGGTCGCTCCCCTAGACATATTTACAGCCACATTGCGTATAACGAAAAGTTATTTTTTCAGTCGTTTCCACACCATCCGGCTCCATGTTCCGCAGCGTGAACCATCAGCACTAGACAATTTCCATTGACTTTATGACCAACATGTGTCCTGTCAGAGAAGATGTAGTAGGAGTCGCGTATGTGGCCGGTTAACATAAGAGATTTTCATTTTTTTTTCTATATGGCACTTTTTTGGTACATATGGAATTATTTTGTAGGTGACTTTTCTCAGAAATTTGAATCCTATGAATAGATTGTTTTTTAACACTATACTGTTTTTACTTGCTACTAATATTTTTATTTAGGTATTTATTATAACATGTAGGAGTAGGTATGCAATGTACGTACATTGAACAACTTTTACTCTGCCGACGGCTACTCACAAGCCGCGTTTTTTCACTAAAACAACTTTGCATGGAAAACTGCTTTGGTGCCCCTGCATACACAGAAAATTATTCACAATATAATTCATTTAGGGGCATTTTTTTATGAAATTTGTCAACGTCTAGGCAGAACAAAAAAATGCAAAGTATAATAGCAGTCACATTGGCGTTATAGTAAAAAAAAACTAATTTTCTTTCATCTGTGGTTAGTTTTATGGTCATTTCAATATAATGCGAGCTTTAATGATGGTTTTTGCTATTAACAATAATAACCCAGCAAAATTTCCGTAAGGTCTATGAAAAAGTAAGACTTACAAAAGGCTTACTTACTACTGAACTGTAAGCATTCAGTAAGCTGAAACAGCTTTGCGTGATTAGATCTTATTCATATCATTATATAAGACTTCTTAGCAAAATGTAAGACAACATTTCAAACTCAATTTGCACTCACTATTTGAAAGCTCCCAGTTGCCCTATAGCTTATATATCAATAGAAGAAAAGTCATTTCTAAGGTTTATAATATACTTTACTTAAGGCATTTATTATATTCTTATAAAAGCCTTATTAGTAAGTATATACATGCCATTTCAGGCAGGTGGCATAAGGTAGCTTGCAAATATTTTTTTATAACATGCTCTGTGGCTGGTTCAGTAATATCGTGTCGATTTAGTACCAATCCGTGAAAAAAATACAGAAGTTTTTTTCTCACTGTTTCTTTATGTATTATGGGGCGCTGATTCCGATTATGAACTTTGCACCCTAAAAAAAGTACCGCAACCTTTAAAAAAGGGGGGAAAGGAGGGCATTTTTTCGTTTTTTTGCGATTATTTCAAAAACGGGAAGAGATACAGAAAAATGGTCTGAGGACGAAAAAAACTACATAAAATTATCTTTGCAATGATATATAACACATTAGAGTTTAATTGAATATTTCGGCCTTAGAATAGAACATAAATTAGAATATTTTCATTTTAGACCTTTTTTAAAAGCTCCATAACTTTTGAAAGAACGCTAGTTCAGCCGTGTAATTTTATATAAGTATTCACAACAAGTTTAAGATAATTTTAACGTAAACATTGAGTCGCTGCGGTCAAGGACCTCCATTATCCCCCCATTTAAATTTTCAAAACTGCATATCCATAACTCCCCCCAAAATTGGAGCAGAGTGCTAAAAATTGGTTTGTTGCGATTGGAGGTCATAGTCACCCCACCCACCAAAAACCAGCTCATTCGGATAAAAACTAAGGCTATCTTCCATACAAAGTGACTCATCAGGAGTTTGTTCTACGTACAACAACGTACTACTAATTTTATAAACTGTAGAACAAAGTTGTCATGGGTCACTTTGTATGGGAGATACCCTTAGTTTTTATCCAAATGAGCTGATTTTTGGTGGGTGGTGTGACTATGACCTCTAACCGCAACAAACCAAAATTTAGCACTCTGCTCCAATTTTGGGGGGAGTTATGGACATGCCGTTTTGGCAAATTTAAATGGGGGGATATTGGGGGTCCTTGACCGGAGCGACTCAGGGTTTACGTTAAAATTATCTTAAACTTGCTGTTAATACTTGTACAAAATTTTACGGCTGAACTAACATTCTTTGAAAAGTTATGGAGCTTTTAAAAAAGGTCTAAAATGAAAATATTCTAATTTATGTTCTAGTCTCACGCCGAAATATTCAATTAAACTCTAATGTGTTATATATCATTGCAAAGATAATTTTATGTAGTTTTTTTTCTTCCTCAGACCATTTTTCTGTATCTCTTACCGTTTTTGAAATAATCGCAAAAAACCGAAAAAATGCCCCCCTTTCCCCCCTTTTTTAAAGGTTGCGGCACGTTTTTTAGGGTGCAAAGTTGATATTCGGAATCAGCGCCCCAAAATACATATAACAAAATTGAGAAATAAACTTCTGTATTTTTTTCCTGACGAAAATACGATATTATTGGACTCGCAGTCTACGATGCTAGTAATCTTGGGGTCCGGAGATCGAATCTCGGCGTGGTCGAAGTACAGGTGCGGATGGAAAATATAAACAAATATAAATTAAACAAACGACTGAGTGAATGCACCATCGCCTAGCAAGGAGTTACATAAAGAGGAAATGCTTATTTCAACCTTTTATTAATGGATATATTTTAGTTTCGAAATGCCTTAGATAATGCTTGAGATAATCCTTAAATATGAATTATAGTAATTCTTGAATAAGAATTATTGTAATCCTTAAATAAGAATTATTTTAGTTCTGAAATAAGTCTTATAATCAGGTGTATATACAAGATTTGGAAGCTTCAAAGCTTTAAGCCTTACCGCCAATGACATACCCCATGTTAAGGTAAGCCTTTTAGTAAGGATTTCCTCTTGTAAAAGAATAAGACTTTTTTGAATAGTCTCTTATTGAGTAAGTCGTATTCTGTTCGAATATAAGACTTATATAAAACTTTCCGATTTTGCTGGGAAGCGAATGGCAATCTTTTTGAAATAAGAGAACAAGTCACCTTTACATACAAATCAATTTCTATAATATAGTTGCGTTTTTTTTTCGCTATCGCGGTTAACTCTGACTCAAAAAAGCGATCACGTGTAACTTCCCGGTTAAGATCAGCTGCTCGGCCAAACAGGCGACACATGACAGTTTTTTGCACTATTATCTCACTCTCGTCAGACTATTCTTTAGATTTGGTGTATTTCATCACAAAAGATGATTATTTATTTGCAAAATCTAAAACCACCATGAGAAAGATTCTCACATTTGGTTTAAAAAAAAATTCCCGTTTTTCCCCCCTATGCATTAGCCATCTACATGGGATTTCTCTAAACTCTATCCCGTGCAGGTTAGTGGCACGCCTCAACTGATATCCAACAGCTTCAACTGCTTGTAAAAGTATAAACGAGCCTAACGTATTTTTCGTGCTGCATATGTTTATCCAAATAAGCAGAAAAACCGAGACCGAGTTCTAATCGTGCGAATAGCACGATGAGTGTATACCCTATACACATGTACAGACCTAGAAGGCACGCAAAACCCAAAATTTTCATTTTCATGTTTTTTGTAGAGATGGGTCGGACCTGGCATATCTTTAACATCCTATCAAGGCATCCATCAGCTACCATTTTGACAAACAAATGTTTGCATACTAGAGTTTGTTTTGACGGTTGTCTGTTTTGGTTTTCAATGATTTTATTTGATACTAATTTGAAGTTATTCGGGATAGAAATCAAAAGATATGGCTGAATATAGCTTTGTAGAGGAGGTAGGGGTAGGGGTAGTCGAACCTACTCCACTTTCCATCAACTTAAAGTATATGTCCGAATTAGGCATTGATCAAAATTTCAAGTCGATAGCGATATTGTATCGAAAGTTATGGCCGAATTAAAATATCAAGGAGGGGTAATTTGTATGGGTGGTAGGGGAACGCTTGGTCCGATTTGGCGCATTTTCAATACTGTCCAAGATTTTGTCGAAACAAACATCTGACTAAAATTTCAAACCGCTAGCTTCATTATTTCGGGAGCTATCGTGCGAACAGACAGACAGACATGGCTTATTCGAATCAGGGACCGACCCTGATCATTTACAGGGGCGAACCCAGGAATTTATTTGGGGGGGGGGGGGGGGAGATTTGTGCAAGTGTGAAAGTGATAATCGTTTTTATATATTCTAAATTTCATAAAAAAAATAATTTAAAATATTTATACCCTATACCCATAAGATATAAGGTATAGGGCAGTCATGGGCAAAGTACGGCCCGCGGGCCAAATGCGGCCCTTTGGGCTAGTCAATCCGGCCCGAGACATGGTTTTGTAGAAACTCTAAAAATTACTCATAGTGCAAAATATAATTTCTGTGGAGCTAGATCAGGATAACAGTTTCCTATATTCATTGCGTCCAAGTATAATATAAAACCCACGCAACGATTTGTGTCTGGTTTTTTGTTTTTCTAAATTACTCCTGAAACCTTGCTTTTCCAGCACGAATAAACGCACAAACGTCTGGCTTCCGCTTGATACCAAATTTATACCTATCCGACCATATTTACAGATTGCGGGCTAAGTTCACACTCCTTATTTTAAAGTTGCTATTGAGTGTATTCACGTACAAGTGAGCGGACTAAAATTTGGACACAAATTCTACTTATATTTTCCACCACCAGAAGGCACACGCTAGTTAGCGGCGAAGTTGGTGTGTGAATGCAATGTAACACTTATGTCAAACGATATTCATTATTATGACAAAAATCACATAAAAACATGTAGATGAGCATAATCTGCGTTATAATATTTCCACAATATATTTCTTCATAAGTTTCAAATTTGTTTTCCCGCCATCTACTCTGATATATAGCTACTTCGTTGCGAAGCGTAGACATTTTGCGCTAAGTAGAGGACACTGCGCTACGTTTCACATACACTGAGTGCCTTCTGGTAGAGAGTAATATAAGTAGAATCTGTGTCAAAATTTTGGTCCGCTCAGTTGTGCGTGAATACACTCATTATTAAATAATTAGAGACGATCAAACGATTTTAATTGACGAACAATCACGAACAAAAGTAGCCGCTGCCGAACAAACGGTTACGAGCTTCCCGAATCTGAAAGCTCACGCTCAGAAGATAATTGCAACGTTTTCTTGTTCTTACATTTGTGAACAGGTGTTCTCTCCCATGAAGCTTCGATAGAACAGCTTTAGAACCCGATTGGCTGACGATCATTTGGCTTCCCTACTGCGAATCAGCTCATCATCGACTTAGAGATTGACAAGCAATTTTTAATATCAAATGAAAAAATAATGAACTCCAGAATTCATGTTTGCTCAACAAGGAATGAAAATTAAAGTGAGAAAAAAAAACAAAACCGGGTTTTATTTCGGGCGCTGCCGAAATTTGAATAACCGTCACAAATAAATGAAACTCAAGTTTCGTTGTGTTCATAGTTTCTACCGCATACTATTTGACGCCATTCCGATTCCACCTGTTCCTAGATACGTTGAGGCTAAGCCATTTATTTATATGGGGGAATGTGAGTTTTGCAGTCAGACTGCTCGTTTATAAAAATATGTTTTTTTTTTAATTTTCCGGCCTCCTAGATAATTTGTGATTTTATCTGGCCCCCCCTTAGAAAGTTTGCCCATCTCTGGTATAGGGTATATTGTTTTTGTTACGCCGATATTGTAACATCGCCGATATGTAACACCTTAAAGGAGCCACCGGAGGTATGGCAAAGTATATATATAAATGATCAGGGTCGGTCCCTGAATCGAATAAGCCATGTCTGTCTGTCTGTCTGCCCGTGTGTCTGTCTGCCCGTGTGTCTGTCTGTTAGCACGATAACTCCCGAAATAATGAAGCTAGCGGTTTGAAATTTTGGTCAAATGTTTGTTTTGCTAAAATCTTTTAAGGGTATTGAAAATGGCCCAAGTCGGACCACGGGTTCCCCTACCTCCCATACAAACTACCCCTCCTTGATATTTTAATTCAGCCATAACTTTCGGTAGGATATCGTTATCGACTTGAAATTTTTATCAATGTCTCATTCTGACATATACTTTGAGTTGGTGCAAATTGGAGTAGGTCGGACTACCCCTACCCTAACTTCCCCTACAAAGCTATATTCAGCCATATCTTTTGATAGAATGTAACGAAAAACTTCAAATTAGTATCAAATGGTAGCCGTTGGATGCCTTGACAAGGTAATAAAGATGTGTTGTAGTGTATTGTAGTGTATACCTCATAGTGTATACAACGAAATAATAAGTAGTGTAGTGTATTAGTTATCTTGTAGTGTATATGTATATATATAAAACACGCGACAGAAATAGCCCGCGCCAAGCAATAAGGTATCCCATATCCGAAAATAGGAAGAATAACAACCAGACGAAAATAGTAAATAGTATGCAAGTCCATTCATTCATTTTGCTTTACTCCTATATGCAGTCTGTATGCATATGACTGGAAATGTGAATATGACTTGAGTGTCCGCGTTTGAGACATTGAAGATCAGTTAAATTCTGAAAAACTTTTCCCATGGGAACCGAGAAATTGCTTGACGAGCACTTTTTCTTCAGACTTAAGTAATAATGTAAATTAGTATAAATAGTGTTAAGTTTTGTAAATAAATCATCAGTCTTTAACTATAAACATTAATAGGCAGATCTCTGCCGCCGTTTTTACATTTGACCGATCAAGTTCAGCAGTGGCCAACTGCTTGCCTAAAATTAGTGGCAGATAAACATGGTAAGCTCGGCAGTTAACCTACTGCTTGCCTTCTAACGGCAGAACAAAGGTTTTATTTCGGCAGTTTGTGCCTATTAAAGAGCGGAAGACAGCCGCTCTCCAAATCACTGTCTTAGGTCTCAATTGGCTTTTCTTTTAACACTTTCATGTGAAACACCGAACATATTACAGTGTCAGATCCGACCTCCCTCCCCCACAAAAAATATGAAATTGAATATTTTGGGTTTTGCGTGCCTTCTAGGTCTGTACATGGGTATAGGGTATACACTCATCGTGCTATTCGCACGATTAGAACTCGGTCTCGTTAAAGTTGATATTCATCAACTTAAATTTAAGTTCTTTTTTTTTAAATACTCCCTTTAGGAAATAACTGGTTTTGATAACCGAGTGTCACACAAATTTTTAGGCGGAATTGCCTTATGGCATTTCTTGCAAATTAATTTAGTTTTTTTACATCCATTTGGGTACTACAAAATTAAGACATGTTTTACCCATTTTTCAACGGACACCATGAGAAATTTGTCAATTTTTGTGGTTTTTGAAACTCGCGAATTATAATGTGAAATGATCCTAAACAAAAACAACTCACTGAATGTATCTATTCTTCTTTTCTATTTTACTTTATTTCGTATTTGTTAAAACTTTATCAAATAATTCGAAACTATATCTAGTCTATTAAAACTAATAAAATTAATTAATTAATTAATTATTTTTTTTTTATTACACTTAAACTGAATTTTCAATGTCATATTTTTTATTAGTAGTGTAGTATCCAGGTGATGGATAAACCTAGTATGTACATGAGATTACAAAATTTGGGGAGAATTTTTTTTTGTTTCTTATGCTTTTTAGTGTGATTAGCACGAATACGAAGCTTCCCACCAAAATTTCGTTGCGGAACAGGGTCAACTCTTTGGTTGCAAAAGTTGAATTTTTCTTGTTCTTTATGTATTTTCGGGTGCTAAGCCCGAATCCGTAGTTTACCACCAAAACTTCGTTCCGAAACATGGTCAAAATCGCAAAAAACCCCAAAAATCACTATCAATTGTAGCGATACCGCATTTGAAAGATTAATATCGCGTTGGTCCCGCAATCATGTCTTCTCTAGCATGTTTATGGACAGGTTTCCGGAGAAAAGTACAGTTTCGAGGTTATAAGCCAAAAAACAGAAAAACTCCGAAAACTTTCGGGTTTTTTCGTTCCGAAACAGGGCCAAAACCGTCTTATGGGTATAGGGTATAAAGATGACCATTGTGTCTGTTCAGACCCTTTTAGATAGATAGATAGATAGTTTATTATTCAATTCATATTTTTGGTTCACAAATAGGTTAGTGATACAGATTTACTTATTTTCTAATCTTTTCATCTTAAAAGAAATTCCGTAGCCTTGATCAAATTAACCTTCGGGCGGGCGCAATGCATCTGACAGATTAAGTGACCAGTTTTTGTTGCGCCAATTAGCGATATGAAAAGGGAGAGATCTGAAACTCACAGTAGCTTAATCCTTATCGATCAACTACCTAAAGCAGTTTTCAGTTTCTATCTTCCATATGCCTGAGGGGCGGGAGGGGATGAAATAATCTCTCAGATGTATTGCGCCCGATTGTGTTATTTCTCTTTTTCTATGAAAATGTTCACATGTTATACTCTTCACATTGCGCAATGACGTTGTGTTGACTTTTAGTTTCACTAAATCGTTCAATAGTGTGTTTTTAGTAAAAAAAAAGCTCACATTTTTTTAGCGGTCGAGTTGTTGGAGGTTTTTTAAATATTGAAGCGATTGAAAGCGGAATATTCTTAGAAAATTGGAAATGTGAAGGGTATTAAACTTTCTGAGCCAGTTTTTGTTTCTAAAATTTCGTAGAACTGTTTGAAAAAGACAATGCAATAATAAATAAGAGTCTAAAATATACAGAAACTTAGTTTCATCCCTTTTTCTTCGCTTAATCTGTCAGATGCATTGCGCCCGATCGTGTTAGGATTAGTATTGCGCCCGCCGGAAGGTTAAAAAAAAAAACAAGAGGGCTTCGCCCCCTGCTCACTTCGCTCGCCAACCCCCGGGGCCGAGGCTAATTTCGGGCGCGGCCGAAATTTGGATATCCTTCGCTTGGGCTAAAAGTTTTTTTCGACTTGTATTTTCCCACTCCTCATTCTTTTTCTTCCGTTTTGACAAAAGTTTTGGGCTTGGTTGAAATAAGTGGACAAATAAAAATATTTACTCGGAAAATTTTATTGGGGTTGCCGGAGCATGACCCCACAGTACGATTCCATTCGTTTTGAACTTTTTAGTTGCTTTGATAAAGACACATTAATTCAAGGTTTTGTGAAATTGGTGTAAAAAAATGTTTCTTAACCCATTATTTGCGGGTATTGATCCAATGGGAATTATTTGATGAAAATTGGTGTAACATGTTCTCTTCGATCCTAGATTCAGAATTTGTAACTATTTTTTTCGTATGACCTCAGGGGTCCTTTCCAGGACATGTGTCAAAAACGACACACCCGCACTACAGCGACACAAAATTTGCAAGGGAAAATCTTATCTACTTTCTTGAGAAAAATGGTTTACATAATGAAAATAAATGGGAGTGAATATTTTATTATACAGTCTTGACTCGGTAGTCCGGATCTCCTTTAATCCGGATATCACGCTAATCCGGACCACTAAATTTTTCCCCTACGTATTCTATAGTCCGGATTTCGGCACCAATTTTGACCCTATAGTCCGTATATTTATACCACGCTCTGTGGCTTACTTGGTTGAGGCTCATTCTACGATGCTAGTAATCTAGAGGTCCGGAGATCGAATCTCGGCGTAGTCCAAAAATTCCGTACATGTGCGGATAGGAAATTATAGTGCTTGCAGCATTATATACACTCCGAAATGATATGCAATGTAACGTTGACTCGAAATTGCCTGTAAACGGCTGAGTTAACGCACCATGGCCCCACATGGGACTCTACGGTACTGGGAACAAATCCGGATATTTGAGATTTTCAGGGTGAAATGGTAAATTTGGTCTCGTACTTTTTTACGGGACGGTTTGGCAAATGACATGATGCTGACTAATTTCAAAGCAATAATACATTTATCGACTTTTGTTCCTCTTATTTATTTATGTGGACTGTTTTTCCTCAGAAAAAAAAAGTGATTGCGGTAATCCGTATGTTCCGATGGTCCGGATTACCCCTTGCAATAATTGATCCGGATTATCTAGTCAAGAGTCTACTTAATATACTTTATTTACGTCCGGGAGGTTAGTAGGTTATGCAAAAAAGCATTCATTCATTTGAAAAATCTTGTTTTCATATTGCCCATATTATTTCGAAAAAAAACAGCCTTATTTTCCACATTGTTTGGAAACAATATATTTATTGTCTGCGATGCCTACGATGGTTTACATTGGGAATCACTGGGAATAGGATATAGAATATATTAGCTGCCCGCATACTAAGATATCCTTCTATATATAAAAATGCTAACTTCGGAAATGGAAAAATCTGATGAATGTTCTGATTGGCTACGATGAATCCCGAATGTCGATAAGTATAGCATGCAAGAACGAAAAGCAGTCAGTCAGTGCTGCGAGCGCGCAGCGCGAGCACGTCAGCTCGACGTTGGCTGTGGCAGGGCAGGGGCGGGGGGGAGGGTAGGGGTTGACGAGCGTAGCGAGCAGGGGGCGAAGCCCCCTAGTAGCCTCCAAAAATAATGAAGTATTCAAACGTGAGAGGAGATGCTGAACTGCATCTCCCCGATCGGTTTTTCATGATACATACATCAAGTATAAAATCATTCACCTTTATGTTTTGCCATAATGATACGATTTACGAAATAATTTATTGCCGGAAAGCATGTGGGTGTATGGGTAGATACCAAAGATTCAAAAAGTACTCATGTGGTTACTTGAATCGAATCGTTTCGATACCGAGTAAAATAGAAAGAAAAGTATCGATACGAGAATTCTTTGGTATCGAAACAGAAGTATCGACACTTTACTTGTATCGGAATGTCGTTAGAGTGCTTCTCATACATTGATTTCCAACTCAATTATGAAAATAACAAATCCCAGATTCAATAATCACATAATGTACTTGTTAATGCGCGGATGTGTCGTTTTCGCAACATTTTTTGTAAATGCAACTTCTGAGTACTTTGCGTTACCCGCTTGAAATAATTCTTGACCAGTACAAAGAAAACAGTTCTAATTTACTTATCCAGGGGATATTTCATGAATTCTATTAGCATTTTCTGAAATTTAGCGATTTTGTTTGAGGATTTCAAAAATTTGCGAAACAGGTGTTTTTGTCGCTTTCGCAAATAGTCAAAAATGTTGTGATTGAAAATTTTATGGGTTTTTATATGTAAAGTGGACATTGATTTTTAGTTTAAAATAGCTGTCGATTCGTTGCGTGTCGTACAAGCACTACATTATTAGTTTCATTATATGTTTCGTTTTCGACACAACCGCAAATAATGGGTAAGAACCAATATGGGGGGTTTGGTTTGTATGGCAGCCCCATGATCTCATGGTCCGATTTGATTCAATCTTACGTATGTTTTGTGCCATCAATAGAAATACATTTGGGTGAAATTTGGTTGAAATCGGTGCACAAATAAAAAAGTTTTTCTTAGAAGAACCTAATTTTGGGGGTTGGATTTGTATGGGAGCCCTATGACCTCATGGTCCGATTTCATCTATTCTTACATATGTTTTGTGTCAACAATTGAAATACATTTGTGTGAAATTTCGTTGAAATTGGTGCACAAATAAAAAAGTTTTTCTTAGAAGAACCTAATTTGGGGGGTTAAGTTTGTATTGCAGCCCCATGACCCCATAGTCCGATTCGATCCATTCTTGCATATATTTTGTGTTATCTATAGAAACACATTTGTGTGATATTTGGTTGAAATTGGTACACAAATAAAAAAGTTTTTCTTAGAAGAACTCATATTGGGGAGCTAGGTTTGTATGGCAGCCCCATGAACCAGTGATCCAATTTGGGTGAATCAAACATACAAACAGCCTGCAACAATAAGAAGCACGTGTGCAAAATTTCAGCTTGCTAGCTTCAATACCCGCCGAGTAAAACGCGTCGCAACAGACAGACAGACAGACAGACAGACAGACAGACAGACAGACAGACAGACGGACATGCTCCAATCGACTCGCCAAGTCACGCTGATCATATATGTATACTTTTTATATGGTCGGAGATGCTTCCTTTAATGCGTTACAAACTTCATGACAAAGTTAATATACCCTTTCACTCTATGAGCGAAGGGTATAAAAACTAACCCTAGCTTACATACTAACTAAGAACTAATTTGCTATTCGCAGAGCTAATTAATGTTAATGTTAATTAGAAGTGGGTTTTGAACTGTTTGCATTCTGCTCAAGAATTTGAAGGTTATGTTTTCAAAAATATCGTGGATTTTTCCAGTTTTAGCTTTACGATTAGCTTCGGTCTCGTTTATATATACCATTTCTAGATCGAGCATCAAGTTCGAATGTTAGGAACATCAAACTCGATATTTCAGGAGCTTAAATCTGGACTGTAAATGCATATTTGAGCACTGAACTTTTTGAATTCTAATAAAATATAAAATTATCTATCTTCGACAATGGGAAGATATAAATTTGGTTGTCCATAGTTGCGAATTTTATATTTCAAAATTATGAACTTGACTGAGAAATGGTATATATGTTTTTGAATAGAAATATTTTTGAAAAATATCCGAAATACTTAGTAAAATAGTATGTGTAAAAGACAGTTGAATGTTTGTATGTTTAGAGATTTTTTTTAATAAAACAATATAAATAAAAAAGGATTTGAAATTAGATAAGTTTATGTACAGTTATGTGCTAATGCTGTTTTCGTTAAATATATATCAGCAACCAATTAAAAAAAAGTGTCTACAATAGCTAACGCCAGTAGTACCATCTCTTTTGAGAGCTAGTACGAAGCCAGTAATGGCATATTGTTGAGCCCCACTGAGACAATATTGTTGTCACCCATTTAGAATGCATTGTTCTGCTTTCGTCCGCTGTTGTGCTGCTTTAGTTCTATTTCAAGCAAAACATTCTTCCAATTGATTCAGTGGCTGTAAAATATTATTTATTAGATAGTATCTACATTACTTTGCTTTTAATAAAAGGAATTGGGTACCCTTTCTGATTTTTTCAAACGCATCCCTATTGTTAAATGTCACCGCACGCCACTGATAGGGAGTATATGACAAATACGAGTTATAGAGGCAATATTTTTAACAAGTTGTAGATGATTCTGTGTGAAAATTGAGTTCCTCCAATTAAACACCCTTATTTAACGACCCCGCTAAAAAAAACGATAAATAGCATATGTGGGTTCAGTTAGACGGCTAAATGGTAGGCCGCCATATAAGAGCTCCATTTTACTCCCTACAAAAAATCAGATCAGAGAGAGAATTGTAATTTTTTGGAGGGATGGGCTTCTTGTCTTTTCGTCTTTTTACGAACTATCATTTATGTTTAGTATTTTTATGAATTTTATGTACCCCCTTTCATTTGTTTTTGCCCCCATAATCCAGGATGCACGCCTGTTTATATATGTACATAAACACAACGGCCCGGTTTCAGATAACTCTTATTCAGTACCTACCTATCGGCTGGTTAGTCTTATCGCATAGAGAAGACACACACAATTGAAAAAATCATTGCGCTGTTTCATATAACAGCGTAGATAAGCAAAAGATAACATAACTATGCAAAATTAACAAAAATTTAAATCAATATAATGGAAGGGCTTTCTGAAAATTGTGTGTGTCTTCTCTATGCGATAAGACTAACCATTCGATAAGAGTTTTGAGAGAACAGGCCAATGTATTGCAATTTTGTAGCTGTGCAATGGCACCCTCTTCAACATTTATTGCTGCTACATAGTTCGTTATACAGACAAACTTGTTTAGTGGTTTCTTCGGGCAGAAGTTACCACCAAAGAATTTATCTTTGTTTTCAATGCAATTCTGCAACAAACGGTTTCAGATTCAATTTTCTAGAAGGATATTATCGAATCTATTAAGTTAAAATTATTGCTTGGAATTGACACGAAGTGAACCCAATCGCATGAATTCAGCTAGCAGTGACAAGTAGTAAGTTCAATCGAATTTTCTGTAGAGATCTCCCTCCAAGCAATAATATAGTGAAAGGAAAAAGTGTTTCGAAAAATTTTAAGATTAGTATGGGTTCCACGGGCCCAAAAGCGCGGTTTGGCGAATGAAGCGGTAGCCGTAGTTTAAAAAATCGTTAAAAATTTATTGTTAAACGAGCGAATCTGAAGTATATTACAGTTGCAGCCCGATTAATATTGAAGATCGGTAGAACTCTCACAATACGTACCTGACGCATAAAAACGGTTTTCAAACGTCCACTGCTCCGTATTACAAATTGAACGACAGTGCTTGCACTTGCAGGCATGCATTTTCCCGAAGGTCAGGAAAAACCTCACAATACAAGGAACAGTTCATAAAAAAATTTAGAGCGTCAGCAGAAAATCAAATAAACATAGGTACAAGGAAACCAATCAAGCCACGCGCCGGCTCTATTTTTCTTCACTCATTAACCCTTTTCCGCATTCTCCTAATAGTCATAATATCAACTTAACAACGGTGGAGTAGGTATGCCTAAGAATAAGTAAAATGACTCCAAGTGACCTTATACCTTTCCCAAGTAATTAGCAGTTTCTTTGGACCATAAAACTTCAAGTAGCCGAACTCAAGCAAACGTTTAGTATAGAAATCTGTTTTGTTACAGGGGAATGGCCATTAGCCATTCATCGTTTCAAACTAAGTGTACCTTGCAGCAATTTGAAGGGATTAACATAATTTTTCGTGGCAAAATGTTTCGGCGAATAATAATAATATTGTGTAGTAGAACCGAGGGAAAAAGTGCAAAAGTTAAGTCATTGAATCAAAATAGCTTTGCCCCAGGCTATAATGAATTTATGAGTGACGATACTACTCCGTAGTAATTTTCTGTTCTGTGTTTCAATGAGAATAATTTTGTTTCTTAGCCACTATTAAAGCAAACATTTTCAAACTATGTAGGCATTTGACTTGCTTTATATGTATGTCCGAAATGGACAGTTAATTCATTTGACAAACTTACGTCGGAGTCTTGCATCGTGGAATTACAGTGTCGTTGCAGTGTCAGAAAAAGATCGTATAAGCACTGAAATTTGCGAGCAATATTTTATGATTGCCTAGGAACTAGAAAATGCTTCAAATTGTATAGCTATAGGCGTCACGTGAATTGCATTTCCAATCGATTTATCTTTGATTTATCTTTGAATCTGCATTGGGTGGTGACAGACTACAAATCGAAACCACCCAGCCAGCAAAAAACACATGTGTAACCTATCATTCATACACCACACGTCAGTTGAGATACCTTTGTCATTCATCACGTTTTTTGGCAACCAGTATTCGATACCTTAAAGCACAATAGTGCTAAGTCCATTTTTTTTTCGATTTTGAGATTTTTGCATTGTATTATTCCTTGTCAAGTTCTCCATCGAGTAGTTAATCTTGAAACAACATTTACCCAGCTAAATCCAAGGAAATTAACATTTACAAGAAACACTATGTCCAAGGTTGATCGAAAAAAATTTGGACAAAAGTGCTAAGTCCAGTTATAGCGCTATTTTGTGCTAAGTCCATACTTGGAACAATTAGAAAGTTAAATTTTAAGTAGTAACTTCCATAAAACGAATGTTTACCATTAAGAAACATAAAAAGGATTAGCCAGGGTTGCTTCCTTATTCGAATATGCTGGGTTTGGCTGGTGGATCACAGGATATTGGGATAAATTGTTTGGAAAGTGTTTGCATTGGCATATTCTTTCTTCGAATGGCATTGAAATGGGTAAAAACTGACTTAAGGATCGTCTACCTCCGATACAAAGGTTCAAATGATCACTGGTGGTCAATGTAAGCCCTTACATCAAATGCTTTAATTTGGATACTCTATTTTCTCCACAAAAGGAAACCTCCATAACATACATTGGGATTTCTGTTAAATTCTAGCTTACATTGAATTTAGTGTAAGGCCATCCCTCTCTAAAATCTACAGTTCAGCGTGAAATCTGGCATTCGCATGTTCAACGCGTTGTAACGAGCTGTTGAAAATAGTTTGAATAAAACCATACTCCAGAAAATTAAAAATTGTGTTAGACCCAAGAATTGCTTACTATGTACCCAAAATTTGTTTGGAAGCTCTTTATCATACAGTCTGAAACAAGTGTCCTTCGGCTATTAACAAAACCAAAAAATAAACTTGCATTTATAACGACCGGAAAGGTACGATTGTACTAAATATCAAATTGGATTTTAACAGAGTTAAACAGTGGTTGATACAGTAAATAGTGTGCTCTCCTTCGAAGCACAGGGTTGTAGTTTATGGTAGTTTTCCAATTCACGATCCAATTGGCGGGATATGGTCTCATTTAGATGTTAAACAAGTGCCCAATTATGGGGATTAAAACCTCTGCAGAGCGAGCTGTTGATCTAAGCAGTTTAAATCTTAGGGATTAGATGTGAATGGCAGCTATTTATTTATTTACGATTTGAAGGAATCGACACATCTCGAGATTAAATTGAAGCTGACTAAAATCAAAATCGCGATCCAGGAAAAAAGGACTAATTTGAAAAAATTCTGCCAAATTAAAAAAGTAAATGTATAACTATTGATATACGTGCTTAATCCTAATGAGTGTCTTGCGTTTGCATTTCACCAGCTTATGCATGCAGAGAGTTGATAATTTTCGAGTCTAAGCTAAACTGCATTCAAAAGAAAGGGGATGTCGTTTGGGACTGATTTAAGGGATATATGTGTGCATTTCTAGTTCATATACCTATTATTATCACTACCATTTGGTGAAATTAAAGAATTTGAATCTTTCTTCTAGTTTTATCACATATCATACGATTGCCAGAGAAGCTTAAAGTCCGCCGAGGTTACTCCCAGCCCAAACAGAAATAGGTCCGATTGAACATTTATTAATCAGTTGCTTGAAACGATGTGATTTTGGCAATCTTATTGAATTCGCAATTCCACTGCAGGAACTTTTGGGCAACACCTAAACATGCTGCACTTGTCCAGCGGGCAATGGATCTGGGCAACACACGTACAGTGATGCCAGGTAGGCTGCGTGACTTCCCCCTAAATGAAGCATGATCTTCCCCCTAAATTGGAAAAATGGCGAAAAATTAAAAAAGACCCCACGCTGAGCACCAAATGTGATCTGTTGACGAGGGTATCAGGCCTGATGGTACCCCGAAAATTATAGTGACACAGCTATCGAGACGATAGAAAGATATGATCGTAAGACAATGCGCCAATTTTTAAAAGAATCGTACAAGCACCTCACCTTGGCAGAATTTGGAGAAAATTGAGATGGAAAAACCTATTGTTTTTGGGTCAAATCACAAATTACTTTGAAGCTCTGTAAAACCAAACCTCTTATCCGATTTAAGAGCCGTTAGTTTTATTTTTTAGGTAAATGTTAGCTGTAATAATCATCCTATTTTGCTATTCTAGCTATAGTCTAGCTTTTGAGACATTGAAGTTTTAGTCGTACGAGAAAATTATTTTTTCAAAAAGCTTCAAATGCCTGTGGCAGCTAAAGGCTTAAGCTAAAGGGGAATGTTCCGTACAACTTTTTTGCTGGAAATCACATAAGGAATCACAATCTGGTGCGTATGCGGCAGTTTCCGGACACGCTGTATATTTGAATAGTTAAAGACACAAATTTTCATAGAATTTTCTGATTTATGTTAGAAAACAAACCCCCGAAATTCCTCTAAGGTCTTTTAGGTTCCCCCTAAAATTTTCCCTAAAAAAATTCTCCCCCTAAAATTCTCCCTAGGAGGTTCAAAAAACCCTAAATTTAGGGAACTTTCCCCTAAATTGGTAACACTGCACACGTGCGTTTATCTAAAAAAATGATATCTTACGAATATATCGAAGAATCAAATCAAATTTTGTCGCCGTTGATAAAGAAGAAACGTTTCTTGTTGCATTGGCTTCACCCAATTGAACGACGACTTAAGATGATCCGTGTCGTAAAAGTGTGCCTAGTGCCGAGCAATGACAGAACAGTTAAATCACCCTCTCTTTAACCTCGCAATTTCTGTAGTAGTAATTGTGATGAAGTTAAGTCTAAGTATTCTGTCGAGCTTCATAATAGGGCCACGTCCTGTTATGACCCCCAATTAGCTTCCTGTTTAATGACAGTAGTAAGATAGAAAGGACAACGTCTAATCTTGACCAGATCATCCTTAGGTCATCACGTGAACATTACCACTTTCGGAAAGCATAAACTGATGAGACACATTTGCTTCATGGATACGAACTGGTGGAAATACAATAAATTGCTTGCGTCTCATGGTATGTACATATTAAAAATATTCTCACTTCATCCACATTTTACAATATTGTAACGACAATACGAACATTCTTCCGTCAAGTCCATAGTTGGTATAAAATGAAGTGCTCAATAGTGCTAAGTCCGTACTTTCCTCTTTTTTTCTAGATTTTGCTTCGAAATTATAACGATTGATTGCCAGATTTTATTATAATTATCTTTTTGGCAGTGTAACCTGCTTAAAAAGCTAAACATATTTGCAAAAATTAAGTTATATAAGATGGGAACAAGGTTTGAAACTTTATTTTCGCGTTTTCTCCAAATGTTGAAAAATGGACTTAGCACTATTGTGCTCTAAGGTATGACAATGTCCTCCTATATCATCTATACATGCCTTTGCGCCTTACTACGGATAATGATTACCAAATCGTTAGTCATAAAGATGATGTAATACCTATGCATAATGTATGTAATGATGCATCGCTCATAAAAAATATTCATGACTTACGCGAAATCAATGAATGATGTATTATTCGTGAGAAACGAAAAGTGCACACCGCGAAATAAATCCATATGAATCCGACGTCAAAATGTTGATTAAATTTTGGATATGTACATTCGGTGGCTCAGTGGGAGAGATGCCACTATCTATCTCTGAGTTGCCGGATCGTGGGTTCGAGTCCCACTGTGACCATGGATGTTTGTGTTGTCTCCCTCTCGATCCTTTACCCTAATTTTCCTTTCGCCAAGGCTATGATTTCTCTAAAGGGTTGTCCCCTGAAGCCTAGACATCAACATAAATTAAAAAAAAAAAACGGGCCAATTTCTGATTTAGCGTTCATGACTTCTGCAATCATTAAAAATTTCATTATGATGTGATGGCCAACTTGTGTTGGCACATCACACCAAGAACTCAAATATGTAAAAAATCAATCTTGCGTTTGGCTTACATACCTAGTAAGAAAAATACGACAAGTGAAAGAATCATATTTGTTATTATTGTATTTCCCATATGCAAGCGACATACTGATTAATGGCATTTCCCTCAGCTGACCATCATGTGTTTCACTTTCAATGCCTCCTATAGATACAGCACGTCGACTCGTGATGCATGAAGTGAAGATTATTTTTGACTATTTTTACGATATATGACGCCAATGATGGATGGCAGATTTGCATTGCAATCAAGATACCCGACGTATCGTGTGTTAAAAGTATGAGACTAGAAAACTTGAATTGGATTAAAAGCAAGTAGCGTGTCTGGGTTAGACATAGAACTGAAAAAGCCACGGATAATAATTGTAAATTAATGAAAGTGTTATAGGTCTAATGGGATGGTGATCAAATATGTAAAATGATCTGCTTAATTGAAAACAAAGCCTTTAGATTAAATTTTAAATAAAAAAGAAACCCTGACGGATTTTTGAATTAACGAAAAACCTTAACTTAAGTTTATCAAAGCCCAAAATATTTCGACTATATGAATTCAGCTGCTGCTCAATTTGAAGGGGTTTATACAATACAGTTTTCTCACGTTCACTCTCATCGTCGATATACAGAGGTGACGAGTTAAAATTTATCAAATTGCCAAAGAATTCACAGCCTTGAATGCTTCATCGTCAGAATAAATGCGTTCAACATCTAGGCATGTGAACTAAAGTGAGAAAGACGGGAAACGGACCAGATAGACTTTCAACACACAATATCCGTGTTCATATCATCGTGGGGGTATCCTGCTTGAATTCAGCTCAATATCTCTCAAGATACCCTTTTGTATAGACATGGGACATGGCAACATGAATTCAAAAGGGAGGCATAAAACTGTCAATCATTCGATATAATCTTTAGCAAGTGTGTGACTCTCCATGTATCTGGGGACTTCGACTTCTTTTTAAAGGGATGTTGTCGCGTGATGTAGGCAAGTTGACGTTTTTCAGGATGACACCTAAAGATAATCACAAAAGACTAATGGGATATTGTGAAAAATACATATTTGGGTACTCGCGTACAAGATTCAATTTGTCGATTACATAACGATTCATTACATTTGATGTAGACACGTTGCGTACCTACAATACAAAATGATAATGATGTGAATATTGACATAGCGTTAATAGAAAATTTGATTATTCCGCTTGATGAAGGAAATTATGTAAGAGAATTTTCTTGACAAACTAGTGAAATGTTGCATGATTTTAGAACATTTTAAACAGAGAAGTTGGTACGGATATGAAGGATTTAGTAAAAAGCTTATACATTTTTTTAAAATCATTTGATTCAAGTTCAAACTGATGTATTATACACTGTGTATAAATCGAAATGTTCTTCAACCAATTGTCTGTTAAAAAGAGCCTGACTTTTTGCCTTTTCACTACATATTCTGTCTGCAAGAGTGTTATGATGCGAGACCAGACAACAGTCAACACTACTTGACCATACGAAAAAAGCGAAGGCGCAAAATCACATCATCCCAAAAGGTCTGCAAAAGTTTTTTTTTCTGTGGATTTTATCTCTTTTCAGTAGTGGAATTACCCAAACACTTTATATCTCTTTAAGTTTGTATGTATATGGTACGTATCTGCATCAGACAACATTGGCTTATGGTCAAGGAATGAAGAAAACCCTTGAATGAGTGCTATCGGTGATTAGGGAAGAAAAGAGAAAAACCTATCGTAAAGTTTTATTTAATGAGATGGACGGAAAAAAGAATTTTGTTACGATATTGAAAAGAAAAACAAGCTGTCGGCACTTATACTAACACAAATGGAAAAATTATTATAATGTCATCGTATGTAAGGCTTTCCGGCAAACGGAGAAAAACGGGTTGATGGTGACGCTATTGTATCTGTATTTTCTGGGTATTGAGAAATTTTGCGGGTTTAAGACACTGCATTGCAATACAGGGTTATTCGTGAGTAGTGTAGTAGTGCTTACAGCACTTTAAATAAGGACCCAAATGCCAAAAATAAAGCCTTAAGGATGAAATTTGTCCCTTACTTATAAACGTATGTAAACGAAACCCTTACTCAAGGTGACCTTAGTCAAGGAAATACTTAAAGATACCTTAAGTCAAGCTGACCAGACGAACAGCATTTTGCTTTTGTACTGTACGGTATTTTGCCCTGTCGTACAGCATTGGGAAATATACAGCAAAATCTACAGTATTCCCCATGTTACACATGAAACCTAAACACTACATAATAAGCTTCTCGTTGAAGCCTGTGATCAGTCTTGTCTGCTTTTAGGTAGTCAAACTTCTCTATAACGAATCAGCAAGGGATCGACTAATTTCTTCGTTATAGTGAAAATTCGTTATAGAGAAAAACTTTACTTTTTTGTTCATATACAGGTTCTCTCAAACCCCAAAGTAACCCGGTAACCGATGATAGCGCATTTCGTGTCCATTACGGGAAACACATTTAAAAAATCAGTCGCGTTTTTTACAGTTATGTGTAATAGTGTAATTAACAAAAAAATTGCAAAAAACGCAGACCTTGCTGTCATTTTCCATCCACTGTAACTGCAAATTTTAATATTTCTAAAATTTTCTTTAGACACTACAACAGCAACAAAATGCTCTGTTACCTACACCCCCAACGGGAAAAAATAACTTTTGTTTTGAGAGAAATGTGACTCCAAAAACCGAGAGATCAAATTTATCGTTTCGTCTAAGTGCAAATAACTGTACAGTAAAAAATTGCACCGTTGGCACATAGTCTCTAGTTTACATAACGGTGTAACGTTTGTTTCATTATTTCCGATTGGAGTCAGAATATTTTTTCAAAGTTCTGAAACCATGTCATTTTTCACCCAAAAATTGCACTCAAAATATCATAAGACCTCAGGAGGCCTGTAAAGTTCAGAATGAGTCAAATACAGTTCATTCAAAATTGCGTTGCTGCAACGTAAAATTGTCGGACAATTGACATGCATATAGTCAAGGAATCCCTAAGTGTCTTTAGTTTTATTCCACTCTGTTCGATTCCTGTATTACTGGGGTATTCCCCTTAGTTACAAAATCATCGGGGGAATTAATTAGGAAAAAAAATCGTTATATAGAAGTTGAAAATACCTGAAAATAGCAAGTTGGAATTGGGAAAACATTCGTTATAGAGAAAAATTCGTTATAAAGAAATTCGTTATATGGAGATTAAATTCTTCAGGAAACTTCGCGAAAATGCAGAGTTTACGAAAGAAATTCGTTATATAGAGAAATTCGTTATACGGAAGTTCGTTATAGAGAAGTTTGACTGTATAATGTTGCAAGCACTATATATTTTCTGGACCACGCCGCGATTCGATCTCCGGACCACTAGATTTGTTAGCATCGTAGAGTGCGACTCAACCAGGTGAGCCACACCAGTATCATATTTTATACGGACGGCTCAAAGACTGATACAGGTTCTGAGGCAGAAATTAGTGGCCCAGGTATTAGTCTGTTTATTCCAATTGGAATACAAGAAATACACGCAATTAAAGTACGTATATGCGCGAGAAATTGCCTTGAAAATGGCTACACAGACCAGCGGCAATGAAAGCGCTGGGGAGTTGTACTAACCAGTCGAAGCTCGCCGTGGGTATGTCAAGAAATCCTTTAACAGGGCACCTGGTGCATTCGAGTGTCGAAGGCAATGAGTAGGCAGACGAGCTTGCAAGAAGAGCATCCGCCACCCCCTTCTTCGGCCCAGAACCCTACTGTGGGATAGCAACATGTATAGGTACATGCAGAAGTGAAATAAGTAAGTGGGAAAAAGCCAAAGTCACCTCATACTAGGAAACTCTTCCAGAGCTTTACCAGGCAAAACTATTCGTTGCGTATTACTCACCCAAACGTATCTTTAGTCTAATGAACCTGAGAAGAATCAGGATTAAGATAATTTGCCGTCTAAATGGTCATAAAAAGAACATGCGTATTGTTATCGACGCGAGCTGGCGCGTTTGTGAGACTGACGACGAAACCGCTTCGAATATTCCTTGTGAGTGTCAGAGGCCAGCTACGCACCGCTGGGAATGCTTTGGCGTTGCGTTCCCTTTAGAGCAACGGTTCTTAACCGGTGGTCCGCGGACCACTGGTGGTCCCTGAGGCGACCTTAGGTGGTCCACGAAGCCTTTGATGGTGGTGGTGGTTCCCTCATAATCCGATACGACAATTCTCGAATTTCACGCAGCTCAATCTTAACTTTCTAATAGAAACTTGAAGGTTGAAAGCGGATGGGAGTCCGTTTTGACTGAGCAGGATAGACTGTTTTCATTGAGATTTTGACCGTTACGATGAAATGAAATATCGTCAAAATTTGTTTTAAATGCTTCATTTTTAGGTGACGAACGCAAAGTGATTGCGATGTGCAATCATCGCGGACGGCCGAGAGCTTGATATGAATGTTCACTTTATGTGGAGGAGCTACGTGTCTTTATAGACTTGAGGGTTGTCATAATTGTAGGTAAACAGTTCAGGTATTTAAGGTCATGAATATTCTTTTCCGGCCAGACCATAATGGTAATTTACATTGCTGAATTAAGATAATTAAGCTATTATTGATCTTCTGTGGTACTTCTAAATAGGGTTCCGACAGGTTTCTGTTGGTACACCATGAACCAGCAATGCCATATTTATAGGAGCTTATGTAAAAATTGTTGTTCTTCCAGTAAGAACTGTAAGGAAGGGCTTTATAATCTGATAAACAAAACTGGATTTCAATATTATATGAGCCATCTCTGGATGAAACAAACCAAAATATTGGGCAACACCCTTTACGCAAATTAATGAGGGTTTTGAAACTCGTTCAGACTTAGCAAAATCACACCCAGAGTCCTTTGCAAGATGATCCTGTCAGTCAACTTTTTCTAGATGATGGTCTTAAAAGCAGCAATATCCGTTTGGCGTTACTTCCACATTTTTCTAATCGAAAACCTCTACTGACAAGACAGCAATAAGTTGAGTTCCAAAGGTAGTTCGGTACAAGATTTCATGATTTGAATCGTTCTTATCACAATTGCAATTTGGTGGTCCGCAACAACTAACGAGTTTGATCAAGTGGTCCCTCATGTGCAAAAGGTTAAGAACCACTGCTTTAGAGGAAGATATCGCCTTTCTGAATATCCTTCTATATATAAAAATACTAACTTCGGAAATGGAAAAATCTAATGAATGTTCTGATTGGCTACGATGAATCCCGAATGTCGATAAGTATAGCATGCAAGAACGAAAAGTAGTCAGTCAGTGCTGCGAGCGCGCAGCGTGAGCACGTCAGCTCATAGCCGGGAGCAGAGGTTGGCAGGTGGGGGGGGGGTGGTGGAGGACGAGCGAAGCCTCCTAGTAGAATATAGGCCAGCTAAATCGTTTTATCGAAAGAAGTCGGTTAGATGAGTTCATCTAACCTATAGCATGGGCAACGGCACAATATACCACCGCTCACAGTGCCCTGGGCAATTTGTTTACCCCAGCTCCCTACAAATCTAATCTAATCTAACCTGAGTTGTTAATGAAACGACAATAAAAACAATTTGCTTTGGCAAAGTAAGCGGATCGGAATTTCATGTATATCGATCCGTGCTTTTAATTGGATCAAGTCTTCATATCATACTTCTGAAGTGACGGCAGGTGGCGTCGCTGCTGAAAATGACATTTCATTCCATGACTTAAGCGTAAGGTGACCATACTCCCGAAGGCAAAACGCTGCACGCAAAACTTGCCGAACTCGGTTGTTCTCCATCCAAGGATGTAGCCAGGATTTTGTTTCGGGAGGGATCCAACGCTCTAAATTTTAACATTAGAATCTTGGTTGTTGATTGTGATAAGAAATATTGAATTTTTTCCATAACTATCCGGTGGTTCAGAAAAGCCAAAGCAGTGGTACATGCACATGGAGAAAGCATGCCCCTTCCATTTTCTTGACGTAAACGTACCGTAGAGTAGGAGAGTTCGTGGTTCTTTTTAATCTTTGAGTGATTCAGAAGAAACCTTTAGCAGCTGATACTTGTTTGTTTGCATCTTACAGACTGAACTGAACTGAAATTTGACCAGTTTCTATTCTAAATACGACTATCGCGATCTTGGTTTACCAGAGTTTAACCTTTTTTTAATTTGTTTATTATGTATTTAGTGTTGAGTCCGCTTTGCTCCAGATGACACTAACACTCACTACAAATTTAGATAGGTACCCTAAATCCAGCTTTGACTATTGAAATAAATAAGTTTTACACACTTTCAGAACCGCTAACCTAAAATTTATAATTGATGCAAAACAAATCAGTACCGTGAATACATTTTGCGTTGATATCACGTCAATATGGGAACGGTTACAGAGAAATTACAGAAAATGGCCTCAATTCTGCCCAACTGATTATTATTATTATTTTAGTCGCTTCATGTTATTTGCCCTTGAAAGTTTCAGGAAATTGGGGTCGGAAGTCAAAGTGCTCTTTTGCATTTGCTTGCTTGTATAAAGTTTTTGTATATGAACCCTGTGTTTTCGTGTACACATTTCAAAAAGGACATTTCTATTATTTCCGTTCAAAAAAGGAATAAATTACTGGTTACTGAAACTTCAAAGTAAAATAATTTCGGGAGGGGTCCGGAACCCTCCCCTGGCTACGTCCCTGTGCCAATCTCATAACCATTTTTGCCTTTGCTAGACAATTCCTAGTATACACTGGTGTATGTGAGATCTCAAATAAAATCACAACCATCTGATTCACTCATCCGTCGGACCATAATTCATAGGGGTCGCCGTCAACGGTATTGCAAGCGAACGTTCAATTTTAAGTTCACCCGACAACCTCCCATAATCGAACAAACAAACAAGCAGAATTAAAACAATTTCAAAAGCTTGAAGGGCATCCCATTTTTGACATTTTTATGTCTTGACTCTGGCACATAAATTCGAAAAGCGTCACGAAAATCATAACAAAAAAGCGTTACGTTTTTGGCATTACAGGTTCAAGGGAAGTTGGGCTAGGAGGTACCCTGTGAGTGTTGGGTGCCATACAAGGTTTAACAGAGGTTGGGCTTGGGTTCAATTTACGTTCAACTTGAGTTCAACTTGGGTTCAACTTGGGTTCAACTTGAATTCAACTCGAATTCAACTCGAATTCAACTTGAATTCAACTTTCAACTTAGGTTCAACTCACGTTCAACTTTTGTTGAACTTAGGTTCAACTCATGTTCAACTTTCGTTCAACTTTTGTTGAACGACCCAAAAAGTGTAACTTTCAACTTAGGTTCAACTCACGTTCAACTTTCGTTCAACTTTTGATGAACGACCCCAGGGGCGAACCCAGGAATTTATTTCGGGGGGAGATTTGTGTATATGCAAGTGACTCATGAAATCATACGTTTTAAATATTTTCAGACCTTAACCTTAAGATAATCGTTTTTATATATCCTAAATTTCACAAAAATTTAATTTGAAATATTTAAAGTTGATTTTCATCAAAAAATTTAAGTTTTTTTTAAATACTCCCTTTAGGAAATAATTGGTTTTGATATTGGATATTGTTGCGAACAAATTTAGACGTTTTTACCTTATTGCTTTTCTTGCAAATTAATTTAGTTTTTTTTTACATCCATTTATGTTTTACACAATGAAGACATGGTTTATCCATTTTTCAACGGTCACTATGAGAAATTTGTCAATTTTTGTCGTTTTTGAAACTCGCGAATTATAATATGTAAAATGACTCTAAACAAAAAACTAATCACTTAGATACATTCTTCTTTTCTATTTTACTTTATTTCGCATTAATTAAAACTTGTCTATCAAAACTACCAAAATTAATTAATTACCTAACTATTTTTTTATTACACTTAAACTTAATTTTCAATGTCATATTTTTTATTAGTAATGAAGTAACCAGGTGATAAACCTAGTACATGAGATTGCAAAATGTTGTTCAGAACTATTTTTTTTTGCTTCTTATGTTTTTTGGGGGTGCTGAATTATATTTTGAGATTGAACAGTTTTTAATTTTTGGTAGCAAAAGTTGCATTTTGTTCTTTATGTAATTTGGGATGCTAAGCCCATAACCAAAATTTCGTCGAAACAGGGTCAAGTTCGCAAAAAAGGACTATCAATTGTAGCGACACCGCATAACGAATTTTAAAGATTAATATCGCGTTGGACCCGCAATCATGTTTATGGAGAGGTTTTCGGAGAAATGTACAGTTTCGAAGTTAGCCAAAAAAAAAGGAAATAACGAAAATGTGCGCATGTCTTGCGGTTTTGGTCCTGTTTCGCAACGAAAAACAACATAACAAACATAAGAAACAAAAAAAAATCTTTTTCCATCACATTTTGCAATCTGAAATCACCTAGTGACTCCACTATAGATCTTGAGCCTGAAAATCATCACTTATTTGTTACGTCAATATATTTAGTTATGTTGTGTAAATTTTGTTTAAACTAATACTTTTGAAAAATCGGTTTCATAATTTCGGGGGGTTTTTTATCCCCCTAATCCCCCCCCCTTGGGTTCTCCCCTGAACGATCCAAAAAGTGTAACTTTCAACTTAGGTTCAACTCACGTTCAACTTTCGTTCAACTTTTGTTGAACGACCCAAAAAGTGTAACTTTCAACTTAGGTTCAACTCACGTTCAACTTTCGTTAAACTTTTGTCGAACGACCTAAAAAGTGTAACATTCAACTTAGGTTCAACTCACGTTCAACTTTTGATGAACGACCCAAAAAGTGTTACTTTCAACTTAGGTTTAACTCACGTTAAACTTTCGTTCAACTTTTGTTGAACGACCCAAAAAGTGTAACTTTCAACTTAGGTTCAACTCACGTTCAACTTTTGTTGAACGACCCAAAAAGAGTCAAATTCGAAAAGCAAATCGTCACGAAATAATGTATAAATCATTTCGAGGTTGCATCAGTACTGTACATTAGCATTTGAAAATGTCCCACTGAGTTGCGGACTTGTACGCAAGCTGTTTGATCTTGTCAGCGGACCTCAAACGACTGAAAGAATATTATTTATTCAGTAGAAAAGCGTAGAAGCAAGATGGTGCTGGCTTTTCCTTAAATTCCTTATTTAGAACCCCTAATTTGATGCATTTCCCCTGTGCTGAAAAATATAATCCTGCGGCCACTGATCCCCTCCGAAAGCTATCTACATCACTGGTTCTTCTTGCCAAAAAATCATCTGCATGTGAAGCATAAACGTATGTTTTAACACGAAAACTATAATATGGAAGACCACTCGAACTAAGATTATATACGTAAAATAGAAGATAGATTTCAGAAATATCAGATTTCTGTAAGGACAGTCGTATTATCTGGAATCTGTATGCCAAATTACAGAAAGATCAAGAAGGGCTTCCGGTTTATTGAAAATGAAATGCCAAATAAAAAAGAGCCACCATCTCGCTAAATATCGATCGTACAGGGGTCCAATTTTACACCTTTCCTACACTCCGAAACTATATGCAATGTAACGTTGACTCGAATTAGCCTATAAACGGCTGAGTGAACGCACCATGCCCCACAAGGGGTTACGGTACAGAGAAGAAGTTGTGGAGTGCTCTGAACCTGTCAGTCCAATCCTCCCATGTCGAGATGAGGGGTCAAAACCTAAAGTTTTGACCAAGTGCTCTGATGGCATAGTAAATAGACTACTGCTACTTATCCGTCCTTACTGTACTGAGTTAAGTGGGCACGCCGCATCACATGCCTTAAGACTGATGACGGCTAATCTTGCCAATGCCTCAATTTGTATGTGGAGTGGTGAGAGGTTCAACAGAACCTACAGGGCGGCGCGCGGTGGGCCTGGAGATGAAAGCTCCAAGGACAACTAGACAGGCCAGCGTCTGAAATTTGTCTAGATTCAGCATACTGTCTGTAGTGGATGCCCTTCTCCTGCAGACAATTGCCCCGTATTCCACAATAGGTCAAACGATTGTCTTATAGATGCACAGAATTATGTAAGGTTTAATACCCCATTGTTTCCCCGCATGGCTTCTGCAGATCCATAAGGCCTCAATTGCTTTCTCTGTTACCACACTGAGGTGTTCTTTCCAGAGTAGTTTCTTGTCAAGAGTGACCCTCAAATGTTTGACAGTTTCTGGAATGGTTAACTGTGAATTATACATTGATGGGCACTTCCATGCTCGAAGTTTTATAACACCTAGCCCATTAGATGTGCGCCATTCCTGTACTATTTGCAGAGCATTTTGCAAAACATCCGGTAAGACATCCTCATATTTTAACCGTGGTTGCCAGGTCATCCGCGTAACCCTGAGTGGAGACCCTAGGTGAGTTAAGTTTCTACATGAATCCATCAACTACCAAGCACCACAGGAGGGGGATAGTACCCCTCCTTGGGGGCAGCCACGAGTTGCTTGGCCAGAACGAGTAGTCTTGCCTATACTGGTGAAGATGATGCTAGACGAAAGCATGCGCTGCACCCAGATTATAGTATTAGTAGTAGTAGTAGTATTATCGGCCCCTTTCGCCCTTAATGCCATTCCAATCGATTCAAAAGACGAAACAACTCTGGTAAGGTGACAAAGCTTTGAATAAAAAAACGAGACTGAGGCTACTGTTTTGAATGAAACTTATGCTTCTTTTGTGTTAATAAATTCTACCGTACCCTTATCACGTGTTCCGATTCCACCTGTTCATGTGTTGTTTGATGTACTAAGGCTAGACTAGGAACAAGCTTGAATGAAATTTGGTTAAGATCGGTTCATAAAGAAATGTTTTTCTTCGAAAAACCTAATTTTGGCGGTTTGTTTTTGTATGACAGCCCAATGACGTAGTGTTCTAATTCCATCCATTCCTGGTGAGTGGGTTTGTATGACAGCATTCTGATTCCGTTTCTGGATATGTTTTGAGGCTTTGCTAGGAATACACTTGGATGAAGTTTGTTTAGATTAGTTCATAAGGAAAAAAAAATTGTTCATTGAAAAGCCTAATTTTAAATTTTGGCTAGGTTTTTATGGCAGTCCCAAGACGTCATGGCCCGATTCGATTCGTTTCGACATATGAACAGTGTACACTAAAATGAAACTTGTATATAAATTTCAGCCCGGAAGCTTCAAAACTGAGGGACTAGTTTACATAGAAACAGACAGACATCGCTCAATAGATTTCTTACGCCACACTGATCAATAATATACATATAATACTTTTCATAGCGGTGCTTCCTTCTGTGCGCTTTAAACTTCCTGACAAAGTAATTAACTTTACCCTTTCACATAGTGACGGGTATAAAAATCACACAATATTATGTATGTCGAAATCGAATTGAAACATAAATACATAAACGAAATATGGAGATCTCTGCATAGCATCCATATCCATAACTCCGGCGTATGAAATACGTATTTTTTTTTTGTCACAGAATTTCGAAGTCAACCGTTCCTTTCCGAAAACCTAACTGAATAAGCTACATTTTTAGCTTCTATTAGGAGCTTAAATTAAAAGAAGCTTTTCAGCGTAAAAAATTTCCCAAACTCCCCACTCCATTACAACTGTTCCCCTGTACGTAGCTCTCTTCTCGAAAATAATTTCCATAAATAAAAGCGCATGACTTACAGTTCCGCTACTATCCTTAAATACCGTGTGCGAGTACACAGGACCAATCAGTCTTCGTCGAAAGTTGGAGGAAGAAGTTGTAAAGCCCTAGGCGATTTTCGTGAGTAAGCATTTTCCACGCGCTGGGCTATCGTATAGCAACACAAAATCTGTACGCCTGATTTGATTTCATCATTCTGGCCGGAGCCTAGAAAGGATGAGAACAACAATAGACGTTTTTATACGGGAGCTTCATTGGGGCGTAAGGTTCATCCCAAGAGTCGACTCATTTCTCAATTTTTAACGGTCGACGATGGGGTTGATATTTGCTGTGTCCCCAAAGTCACAGGTTGTTTTTCTTGGAGTTTCTTTTCGTTGATTCGGCACTCGATATACGATTTCTCTGAGCGATAGGCTGTCACCTCACCCTATTTGTTCAGAACTTTGTTGTTGTTTCTCTTTCTTTTCAGACATGCTTACATACATATGGGTTGCGCAGCGACTTTGCTTCCGAGATGCCAGTAGGTCCACCCATTGTTTCGTTTTCTGACAAAATTATCTCGTTGTGAGAAATTGAAGCAAATTAGTTGCGGTCAGATCGTTGAGATGACAACGAGAATAAGGCTATGTGCCGGTCATAGGCTAGCTAAATTTCGACTGTCACTTTGTCAATACATACCTATATTAATCGGGCAATAGGGCAATAGATACTAGTTTCTTCTCGCCTGAAGAGGAGAGTATTTCGTTGAAAAGGTCACGTTCACGATATTTTTCTTTGCGTCGAGAAAATGAAGTAGAAAGGATGTCGAAAAGTTACGGATTTATGAAAAAAGGTTGAGATTTAAAAGTTGTTTTTCTTATGTCATCTTGGTGAAACCCCAGAATTGTATACGCTTGAGGTTAAAGAACTACGGTTTTTTGTTTGTCGTTTGATATAATGTATTTGAAGCCGAAAACTAATGCGCTTAGGTGTCGTCTGTATTGAGCTAGAATTTAATGCGATCGATAATTTTATTTCTGTATTATATACTGTTTAGTAAATAGGTTTCTTATCATACTATATTTAGTTTAATTACATCCCTTAGACAGTGGCGGTTCGTGCTCTGCGAATCTGGGTGGGCCACTAAGAAAAGTATTGATACCTTTTCCCCCATCCCGATTCCGCCTAAAAAACAGTACAAAAATGAGCTCAAATATTGTTCAAAATATATCTCGAAATATTACTGTATACCATTGTACGAATTAATACATTTGCGTCCTAAGTTATCTTGCAAACTACAATAAGAATACGCATAATAAAATAGTTGGAGTTGATTTCATTTGTGCTCTATGCCAGTATCTGCATACCAACTTGAATTTTAACCCTAGAAAGATAACCTACGTCTCAGTGGCGCCTAAGAAAAATTTAAATCGTTGTCACTTCTCATCCGGCAACTGTATTAAGTTGTGCTTCACCGCCAACTCTGACGTCAAATAAACCTTTACCTGGGCAATTGCGTTAAGTAGGTATGTATCGTAGTTTCGCTGTTATAGAGGGGCATGCGCTCCCGAGACGTATGGTTATCTTTTGTGTCACTTTTAGTGTTGGACAGTTATTTTTGTTTTAAGATCGAATGACTGTATTTGATGCTATTATTTTCCGCGATGAAGAACGTGTAGTAATTCCATCAAATGGCAATGCCTAAAACTATAATGTTTTATAATCAGACCAAAGGAGGGGTTGATACTTTTGACAAAATATGTCTATGTCATATTCTCCGAAAACCAATAGATGATTATGATCACAGCATGTTGAACATGGCATATGTTAACTGTGATATAATTTATTGCCACAATATTTTGTCGAAACAAGGCAAATTCTTACATCGCAGGGAATTTATGAAAAACCTCAGCAATCAGTTTTCAGATCCTTGAATGAGATTGGAGGTAACAACTTTACCCACAAACACGTGGGATAAAATTCCGAAAATTCTTCCTAAGCCTAGCAATGAGGCTTATGTAGATAATGAATTGGCTGATAACGCCCGTTGCTAAAAAAAGGAAAAAAAATCTGCGTAATAATAAAAAAGAATGTCTAACATGTAATAAGTGCCAAAAACCCGTCTGTGGAGAGTATAATGTTGAAACGTGTTGGCAATGTATGTATACGTACATACTTTTTCACATTTATTCGCTTTTTATTATTATAAAAAATAGTAAACATTAACTACAATATTAAACAACAATAAGTTAATAAAAATAGTAGTCTGGCTGGTCTAGCGGTTAGTGCGCGCACCTTCGGTGCACAGGCTCATGAGTTCGAATCTCACCGTGTTCCATGGTGTTTTTCGAACTCACGAGCTTGTGACGGACTATGATCTCACTCAGATGTTAAACGAGTACCCATTTATGGGGATAAATAACACTGCTGAGCGTGATGCTGATCTCATTACCTCAACAAAAAGCAGATAAGATCTTGGAAATAGGATGTCACTAACACATCCTGCGGCCTTAGTACAATGCTGGATTGTCGCGCCTGTTATTTATTTATTTTTAAGTTAATAAAAATTGAAGCTTTGAACTAAGTTATAGATGAAATATGAAGACCGGTTTCTTTTTGTTGTTGTTCTTTCTGTTTTTTTGTTACCATGGAAATGAGGATTGTTTCTAATGTATCTAGATCGTAGTTTTTTTCATGAGTAATATTTTTTCCTAGTCACTATACAGTACTTTAATAGTATATAAGAAAAAAAACCTATTTTGGTTAATTTTTTTATGAAATAAATCTTAAAACCTGAAGTATGTTTCTTTTTGTCTGTTTTTAAAGGTTATTTTTGCTTTTATTTTCTTAAATCACAAAAACTAACGAAATGAGCATACAATTGTGTTTTATTTCTTAAAAAGACACCAAACTTCCAAAATTTAATGATATATGTAAATAAAATATAGTAGGAATGGAGAAAACTGGTTATAAAGAGGATGCGCCTCAGAGACGTTTGGTTATCTTTAACGTTACTCGCAATATGGTTATCTTTCTAGGGTTAAAACTGTGAACAAATTTAGGCATTTCATTAGGCTAACAAAATATTAAATTCAAAAAATTATAAAAATCAGGCTTATAATAAATAGTTATGCACTGTCCAGAAAGAACCAACAGAGACGTCTAGAGCGTTTTTGCCATGGGGATGAGAATTGATCACTTTACTGATTTCTGTTGTTTACTAATCACTCATGGCAAGTTACACGGTTGAGAAGCGCGTTCAAGTGACAAAACTTTATTATCAAAATTAGTTTTCGTTAAAACAAATTTTACGCCTATTTTACGGGAATTGGCTCCCAAGATCATGTGGTTTGACCCCTTTAAACCTTTTCTGTGGGGTTTTCTAAAGTTGCAATCGACCGATGCCCTTAAAGTCAATATCAATCTACCATTCGCTGAAATTCAGGAGTATCTATGCGGCAGAGTCACTCGGATCCCTGCCACCTTGACAAACCACGGCCGACATTTGAATGATGTTAAATTCCTTACCTACACAATGGTATATGCATCTTTCATATAAAATAAAAGAATCGTTTATACCTCACACATAGCTTGTTTTAGTCCATTTCAATATCTACCCGCCCCTATTGAAAAACCCTATATATTATTATTATTATAGAGTAGTTAAGAACCTACAAAACACAAATTCAAAGGATAAACGGTCATGCATGACACTACAATGTACTTTCACTCCAGGAAATGCTAAAGCAAATATTCAACAAAAGTTTCCCGTTCGTGCACTAGGCACAATATTTTGGAATGGCACAAAAAAAAGGCTAAAAATCAAACCTTCAAATTTAAAAACCGATTATGCACGACACTACAATCTGATTTCTTGCAAATTATTCAAAAGTTAAATCCGTGCCCGACAATACAAAATGCTTGGGCGCCACAAGAATCAAAAAAGGGCTTAACACTGCGATTCAATTTAATTTAACCGAAAACAGCGGCCAAAATTGAAATCCAAATCATCGAAGTCAATATTTTCAAAAAATGGGGTAAGTGCCATAAAATATTCCTTTCCAAATTTTTAGCAAGGAAAAAGTTCATCTACAATTTAACCCCATAATAATTGCATTTATTTTCCTATGAATGAAAAAAAACTTTGTATTTATTTTCATTTACTAACCTATAATCTGACACACCTCTCTCTATTATTAATTCGAAAATCATCAGAGTGAGAGTTTTGTATGCGAGAAAAAGACAATGTACGAGATGACATTCTCATTTTTCTCGCATATAAAACTCGCACTCTATAAGTTCGACTGTGTTCTTGAGCTTTTGGGCCTACCAAGAGGCGGTTTAACCCTTCTGTCGGCACATACTACAATATGCATATTCTATACCCAATAGGTCTGGCTGGACCTACTGAGAAAAAAATTTTAATTTTTAGAAAAAGTGAAATTTTTATCGGTATAATCATTCTACCTATTCTTTACAGCCATATATAAACAATAAAAGCATTAAAATCGTTTTTGGAGATATACTAGAGGCGTTTTTAAGAAGACATATTTTGAGGTGGTCTTAGTACAAACATGTTTCTCCTTTTTTTTTTCTTCTATTTTTGCTTCTCTTTTTTCATTGCGTATCCGCACAGAAAGTTTGATAAAATTTTCCAATTCCAATATCTTTGGGGAAATATTTGGCACTTTGTTGGCAGATTTTACCACGATATTAGTCTGCAGATTTGGGAAAAAAGCTAGAAAGAAATAGGGAATTTTCAACCCCAAAAATCATTAAATTCTAAATTTTCCGTAAATATCTCAATTGAATCTATTAATAAACACCATCGTAAGTCACTTATACTTAGTTCATACTATTACAAAGGAAATAAAACTCTTTCGATTTTCCTAGAATCAAATCTCAGTTGATTAGGTGATGTTATAACACGGGATAAAATTAGGCGTCCCCATTTGCGAACTTCACGGCTTTTTAAAGCAAAATCTCAGAAAATCTTATCGTTTATCGTACAAATTGAATTTTAATGACTTTATTACATTATAAATAGGAGATTTTTAAGAGAATTTAATATTTTCACTTTTTACCCCAAGACGAAAATGGGGGAAAAACTATAGGTCTGGCCAGACCTATTGGGTATCAAAAAGCACTATAAATTGAAAATCATCAAAACCATGCTCAAAACTTCAACCGATTTTTTTAAATTTTTGCAAAATGCTTCTAAACATATTATTCTAGGATATCATGAAATATGAAGTCGCTGCGATTTCATCTTCTATACTTTTTTGACCAAAATATAGTGCCAAAGGTCTGGCCAGACCTATGTGCCGACAGAAGGGTTAATGTGGCATTTGTTTGTCTAAAATCCCACCAACAATTTCCATGCAAAATTTCCCTTGCATCCAGCAAATAGCATGCAAGCAGGTGGTCACTTGCAGTCAGTGTTCCCAATTTCATGCAACTCGAAGCTTTCAAAGTCAATAGATTTTGCGTATAACCATTGCCATCTAGATGGCGTTAGTAGAACGAAGAAGACGACCTTGGGTGAGATAGAAAAACGTTGGTTTTAACCCAATAAAAAAAAAATAAGTAAAAGTCAACGTGGGTACAGTGAATTGAACGGATCCCGGTGAAGTAATACGTAGACTCGGAGACTTACACTACCAGATCCTTTACCAAGGGAACCAGCACAAACGCCATGTAGACCAAATGCGTGCTGGTCCTTCGAGTATCGACGGAACCTAATGACGTTCTTCCTGGAAGCCCGATACTACGTTATCACCTTAAGATTCGCCATCTTCAGAGATTGTTCCAAGTCAAGCAATGTCACCACCACCTCCGAATAATATTCAGCGGAATCGAAGTGAACCATCGCAAACATCAAGTCCATCGGTAGATGTCGCAACTTCAACACCTAGAAGGTCAGCTCGAACTCATCGAAAACCCAATTGGTTCATACCCTAAGCGAGGGAAGAAATTTTATGTTTTACAATTCTAACCAACTTAATTTGTTTGACAATTGCAACTAACTTTGTATATGTATAGGTTGTTTTTTTAGACGTGTGGTTTTCAATCTGGCATAACTTTTTTCGGATTTGTTTTTTTTTTTGACAGCTGTCACTTGATTTATGCTTACGCTCAGTTTAGTTTGCCATTTCGTAATAAATAGACTTACTCCGGAACAACGTTTGCAAATCTTGCCCAAAACGAGATGGCAACCGAACCCGATTTTCACAAGAAAATGTTGTTTAGCGGTGAAGCTCACTTTTGGTTGAATGGCTATGTTAGTAATCAGGAGTGCTGATAATCCACAAGCAGCGCCCGCTCTAGCACGTACGCCGCCCCAGGCAAGAGGACAAATTGCCGCCCCTTAGGTGAAGTACCAGGCAGATTGATAGTAGATAGCACATGTTATGTCGTTGTTGTTGTAGAAGCGATTTAAGAGACTTTTTATTCTTGAATCGAGTGATTTTGGCAGCTCTTGGTCGTTGTAACACTTCGGTTCCACGATGGCTGCCGTAGTATCACATATCAACACAAAAATTCATAGTCATAGTGGGATTCGAACCAACGCTATAGTAATTCAGAGAATAGAATGTCTACCCACTGAGAAAGCCCAGATAGTATGTAGTAGAAACCTGTTCCGCCATCATTCATACTCTGAAGCGCAATTCAGCTCAGTTCAGCAAGGCCTTCTAGAGAGTTTGTTTGAAATTCCAAAATTAATGCTAAGTATTGAATTTCCCGAGCACATGCTATTCACCACCGGCAAAAAATGACGTAAGAGATTGAAAATTAATGGGAACATTTGTTTTCCTCAAAAACACTCACCACGACAACACATTTTAGAAAACTCCGCTCTCGAAAATGGTATGCCAAAAAATGGTGGAGCGGATAAACATAAATTAACCGGGTCTCTTCGTGGACGAGTTTCTTCAATGGTTTAAACTAGGGATGTTGCGGATATCCGCATCCGCACCGCAACTGCGGATAATCCGCATCAAATTCTACATCCGCATCCGCATCCTCATGTTGACATCCTCATCCACATCCGCAATCCGCATTTTTGGATGCGAATATGATGCGGATATCAATAAAAAAACAAATTTCCCATCTAATCATCTACATTCTAAACCACTCATAGAATAGAGAATTGATAGCGATTGCAAGAAACCAAATCTAATGCATATAGATATTAGTCTAAGAAAATTGGGCCAAAATATGGCCATCGAATGGCAAAAATCCTACATCTGAAATTTCTTTTTGATTATGGTTGGGGATGGTGCCCAGATTATGGCATTAAAAGTCCCAACCGATTGGTAGTCCGTAACCTTAAAAAAAGAGGTGAAAGGGGGGCATTTTTTTTGCGATTATTTCAAAAACGGCAAGAGATACAGAGAAATGGTCTGAGGACGAAAAAACTACATCAAATTATTAGTGACCCAAGACAACTTTGTCTACAGATTATAAAATGAGTAGTATGTACGTAGAACAAACTGCTGATGGGTCACTTTGTATAAGAGATACCCTCAGTTTTTATCCGAATGAGCTGATTTTTGGTGGGTGGGGTGACTATGACCACCAATCGCACCAAACCAAAATTTAGCACTCTGCTCCAATTGTGGGGGGAGTTATGGACATGCCGTTTTGACAAATACAAATGGGGGGATAATGAGTGTACTTGACCGGAGCGACTCAATGTTTACCTTGAAATGATCTTGAACTTATTGTGAATACGTATACAAAATTTTACGGCTGAAATAGCATTCTTTAAAAAGTTATGGAGCTTATTTAAAAAAGGTCCAAAATGAAAAAAATTTAATGGAAAAGAAAGGCTTTCGACTGTGACACTGCATTTTAATGAAGCTAATGACTTTGTCCAGCACTCAAAAGAATTGCACATTTTGCTAAGCTGGCCCTTCCATGTACTTTTACTTCTAACATGTCGAATATTCCTGAAAACTGAATAGTATCTGATTTTCGGTATTAGTAAAATTCATTTTATATATTTTTTTTAACTAATCCGCATCCGCATCCGCAAATTTTATGACATCCGCATCCGCATCCGCATCCGCAAATTTACATTTTCATTGATCCGCATCCGCATCCGCTAAACCACATCCGTTACATCCCTAGTTTAAACATGGGTGGCTTATTTTCATAATGGCATCATTTCGCGAGTTGTTATAGAGAATAAGGTTAGAGCTAGCTGAATCGGCAGAACCTAGCCAAATCCCGATATCAGCATGTCCGGAAACATATTAGGGAGGACTGCTATTGCGGCTCTGGCAATGTGATTTGCTGGAATCCAAATTACCTTGTCCTAATTTTGCCCACCCAATTCTTGATAAATCATGAATTAAAGTTGAATTGCTGCCAAATCCGAAAAGAAATTGTGTTGAAAACGGTGCATTTGGGCAAGAAATTTCTCATAGAAGATTTTTTTAACGCTTTTATGTGCTGAGTAAATATTGAACCTCCGGAGAAACCATAAGAAATTAGAAATAAGTAGTGCATATACAACTTATTTCTAATTTCTTATGGTTTCTCCGAAGGTTCAATATTTACTTAGTGGACGAGATCTCCTTTGACGCAACAGACTGAATATAAATATTAGGCCGCAACTACACTGATCGGGGTTTGCGAAACCGCGAACAAAACATCAAAGTTGTGGACAACACACGCTGGGAAGACAGAGACTTTGGGGAGATCAATTTTGTCATTTGTTCGGCTCGGTCAACTGATAGTAGTGTGGTTGGAGGAATCCAATCCGATCTTGGGAATATTTATGCTATCACTAGCGACACTTTCTGCACCATTTAACGAACATGTAGCGAAAAATATCAGAAACACAAAAGCTCTCCTTATGAGAATGGATAGCAGTCCGAACCATTTCAAAATCAGAAAGCCCTTCCATTTGATAAGAATTAGGGATAATGCAAGCAAATCCTTAATTAATTAATGAAAAGAAGATTAACTAAGTTTCAATTGGAGGACGAAATCAGCACACCATTCTCCAATAAGTTTCTTTTTAAAGAAGAACTTAATTAGCACATAACTTTGCAAGTATCACAGACAAAAAATTTAGGCAAATCACACTAAACATTTTAAGTTTCTAAATGCAGTACTTCGTATCAATTGTATGGGCTCTTCAAAGCCTAGCAAGCACTTTGCATCTTTAAAACACAACTTCCAAAAGAGAACTAATGATACAGTTGATAAATTTAAAAAGTAACGCGTTTCCTAAAGAAGCAATTGTTGTCCTTCTTTACTTAAACAAAACCTTATTGTTTATTTTGTTTCACCCCTTTTTACTTCATCTGTGACAGCCATGACAACTGGCTTCCTTTACACTAAATCCAAGTTGATATTGAGTTCTTACTTTTCGTTTTTCGATTTTTTTATTCGTGTTTTGGCCAAAAAGCCGCCCCTAAAATTTGGCGCCCGGGCGACCGCCCGGCTTGCCCCCCTTTAGAGCGGGCGCTGCCACAAAGCATTGTTGAGACGCCGTTACATTCTCAAAAAGTCACTGTTTGGTGTGCTCTATAGGAAGAGGGAATCAATGGTCCATATTTCTTAAAAATTTAAGCCGGCCATAATGTTACAGTCAATGGGGATCGCTATAGAGCCATGGTTAATGACTTTTTCGTGTCTGAATTGGAGGATGTTGATGTGGACGACCTTTGGTTCCAACAGGGCGGCGGCGCTACATGCCATACAGCCAACGAAACAATCAGTTTATTGAAGGAAACTTTTGGTGAGCGCATTATTTCGCGTCGTGGGCCTGTGGCGTGGTCTCCAAGATCGTGCGATTTAACACCGCTGGACTATTTTTTATGGGGTTATGTGAAATCGCTTGTCTACGCAGATATGCCCGAGACGATTGACGCCTTGTAAGAGAATATTCGGCGGGTTATTGGTGACATACGGCCCCAATTGCTGCAAAAAGTGGCCGAAAATTGAGCCTCTCGGCTGGAATTTATTCAAGCCAGCCGCGGCGGCCACTTGCCCGAAATCATTTCAAAAACATAATGGCAAACCCTTATCTTTATAATAAAGCTAAGTTCTTGACTATATCATTAAATTATATGCGTTTTATTTCTTCTTCACCTCTATAAAAAACACCCTATACAAGCTTAACTAACTTCATAGCATCTATCTGTCTTCCTTCTGTTCTCTTCCTTTTTTTGACATGACAAGACACGTGAAATAAAATTTTAGTCTCGCTAAGTGCAGTCATTTTATTCAAATACGCAACAAAAAAAAGTCATGCACTTTTCGATAATTAAATAAAATGTAAGTGAAAAATATTGAGTGCAATGAGTCTCTGGTTTTTTTTTCTTATGATTTTTATTTTCGAGCAGCTAATAATGCGAAGAAATTTTCTCTACCGTAGACCATCACAATTGACTAGTCTACTTGTCATGGGAAAATTATATTTTTATGCAGTAGTTGATTCTGTTCCCAAGCTTAAGGTAAGCCTTCCTGCAGCAGTGTCCGCACCACTTGGCCTGTATATGTTCCTGAACTTTTTTTATCGAATTTATTCAATTGTACGTTGGCAAAAATTACTATTTGCTCATTTGGGATGGCTGCTGATTTTTTTTTTTGCTTTATTTCCGAACGAATGATGTTCATAGTGTTTGCAGGACACCGAATAAAATGGAACATGGCTGCTCTTTTTTTTCACTACATACAAAAATTCCATTCCTTTTTTTTTGTAGTCCTTATTAACGAGAACATCGTCGAGGACTTTACATTGAATTGATGTTGACCTTTCGGTCTGTTGATCGCCAAACTCTGATTGAATTTAGAGCAATCCTTCAACAAACTTATGTATGGAGAAAAAGAATCAGGAAGAACCACATGAGGAACTTCTCGTAGTATACTACTTGTTCCATAAGTCCTTGAGGTCATAGAATATGCTATGATATGTGTGTACACAATGAGTGTAAGATTATGTCAATATGTTTTGATTTCAACTATACAATTTTCTTTTTGGTTTTTTGTTTCGTCTGTTTATTTTGTAGATTGGCGATTTTTCCAAAAAAAAAACGAATGTGTGTAATATGAAAGTGTTTTTGTTTACATATTGTTCAGTATCCGGGATATTGATTTATTTTCAAATTGTTTGTTCTAGAACTTGAGAGCATACCAATAGAAGCATTTTTTGTAATTAGCCCAGATATACCTATGGAGCCGTGTGTAAAGTTCCAGAAGTATTTTTGTGGTTTTATTGCTTATTTTGGGACATTTATTCCAAATAGTGCGAACAATATACATTTTTGTATTTAAAACTAGGTTTTTGGAGCCGTCCTATACAGGGTGTCCCGCAACTGGTTAGCCATAGACCAATGGTAGACTCTACGTCTGCAGGATGTTTTAGGAAAAATGTCGCCAAAATTATTTCTCTAGCTTTTACCGTTAACCTTCCGGCGAGCGCAATACTAATCCTTACACGATCGGGGGCAATGCATTTGACAGATTAAGTGCAGAAAATACGATGAATCTAAGTTTCTGTATATTTTAAGCTCCTATTTATTATTGCATTGCCTTTTTGAAACAGTTCTACGAAATTTCAGAAACAAAAACTCGCTCACAAAGTTTGATACCCCACATTTTAAATTTTCTGATAATATTCCAATTTCAATCGCTTCAATATTTAAAAAACCTCCAACAACTCGAATGGTTACACATTGTGAGCTTATTTTACTAAAAGCACACTACTGAACGATTTGGAGAGCCTAAAAGTCAACACAACGTTATTACGCAATGTGAAGAGTATAACAAGTGGAAATTTCATAGAGAATGCGAAAATAACACAATCGGGCGCAATACATCTGAGAGATTATTTCATCCCCTCCCGCCCCTAAGACATATAGGCCGTGTTTTTTAATGAGCTAACCTACACTATACGGGGTAATTTTCATACAAATGCTAACCTTATTCAGGTTAGAAATTATATTGATACCCAGTTTTGCTGAGCTTTCCAATCCTAATTGTTTTTTAGTACGTTTTCCAATGACTAGCTAAAATTTAATTTTAAATTGAAAAGTTCTAAGGTATAGTTTACATGCAACACACAAGTGTGTGCAAAAAAATAGTTTTTGTTTGTAAATTCATGTTAAAAATGTTGTTCGTCGAATTCTTATTCTAACAAAATTATGATTCATACATAAAAATATGTTTTAATTAAAAAAAATTACATTTGAACTTTTGCGTTTGTAAAATGAAAACGGGGCTTTAATATTTATGAGCAATGTTTTGAAATTAATGGCTATGCCTACGTGACATTTTTGAAATTTAACCTTTTTTCATATCGCTGATTGGCGCAACAAAAACTGGTCACTTAATCTGTCAGATGCATTGCGCCCGCCCGAAGGTTAATGAGTAATTGCCCTTTTCGTGATTCTTATAAAAAAAACACGACTTTTTTCGAAAAACTCATATTTTCTGGGTTCCACTTTAGCCAAATCAATGTTTTTCATATTCTTCTGAAAGTACACAACATTTCCAATTAAAGGACATATCGAACGTTTCAAACGGTTTCGTATCTTCCGAGATACGACGTTTTGAATTTTGCAGAAATGTCAATTTCAACTTTTAATGTCAAAATTAAACCCGAATTTCGTAACGGTACATTGTAGTGGCAAATCTGCAAAGTTGACAAACGTTGGCGTAGTATCTTAGCTTTCGAACGGCAAATAAGAATAAAGCACAGAGCCATCTGGTTTCTGAATAATATGTGTAAAAAGTAAAAAAACATAGTTCGTAAGTGGAAAAAATTTTGCTTTCACGTGGGAATGAAATTGACACTCTCACATGAACGAAGTGGTTTTAATGGTTATTACGTTTTATTATTATAGTAACCAAAAGTGAACAAAATTATCTTTTTATAAATAAAAAAAAATGAGATCAATAAATCAATTCCATACAATATTACGATACCCCTGAAAAATTGACATTTCACTTCGGAAAAATTAGTGAAAGCTGGATTTTTGCATGAGCCTTCCTTTCAAAGTCCTAAACAAGCCCCTAAAAGTCATCGTCTCTACGAGTGCCGCTCGCGGTGCTACAGAGGGTCAAAGACCCTCGAAAACAGGTTTTTTATTCAAAAAAGTGGTGTATGGCAAATTTGAAATTCTTGTGCTTTTTCAATAAACGATGGAAACACCGTATACGTTCAGGCACTCCTAACGGTGCTAGGAGGTCTAACCGTATTTCTAACAATGTTTTACGAAAATCTCTATAACGGTAACTCTTACTAAAAGCTTTTGTATGGAAAATTTTTAGCCTATAGAGTTTTGAAGAAAGTGGCCAAGTTTCATATCAATACGTGCCTCTCATTGGAGGCTTTTGGCCCCTTACTAACAGCCACAGGAGCTACAAATTCCTTTCAGATTGGTTCTCTCAAGAGGTTACCGTTATTAAAAATTTCCGAGAAGCCGTTTTTTCTTTAATTTTGACCCCTCATAGCTTCCTTGGGGGGGGGGGGGGCGCATAGATGAGTTGTTTTGGCATTTTAAGTTGAGCTTACAGAAGCAACAAATTGTTATAGGCCTCCTTCCCAAATGCGTTCCTATTATGAAGAAATTCACGAAAATAACGAAAAATACCGTTATTGTGCGGTTCGCACCCTCATAGCGCATTACACGCAGCGACCTGGAATTCGGATATTTGGTTAAGCGTTGTATAAGCTACAAATTCGCCATATAAAGGTTTTCGGTGCACGCTACCGTTATAGAGATATTCCCCAAAAACTGCTTAATTGAATCTTTGGACCCTCATAACTTCGTTAGGGGGGCTCCCTTCTTTGGGAACGTTTGGCGTCTTACTAACAGCTACAGGAGCTACAAACTTCTCCTAAAAGACTATAGGGTACACTCCCCCGTCTTAGCGCCATTCACGAAAAACCCCAAAAAACACATTTTTTTAAGGTTAGGAGTGCCCGAACGCATTCGGTATTTCCATTCTTTATTGAAAAAGCACAAGAGCTTCAAATTTGCCATACACCACTTTTTGTATATACTACCGTTATCGAGATATTCAGAAAAACCTGTCTTCGAGGGTCTTTGACCCTCTATAGCACCGCTAGCGGCACTCGTAGAGACGAGGACTTTTAGGGTCTTGTTTAGGACCTCGAAAGGAAGGCTCATGCAAAAATCCAGCATTCCCCTAATTTTTCTGAAGTTTGGCCAAATTTTTGTTAAAATTTCCTGGCGTACGAGTAATTTTAAACTAATCAATTCGGTATTATTCTCGAATAAAAGAAACACCTTTTTACATTGAATTCGCTGTTTTATTAAAATTTAAAAAATTCGGATGCATTTCGACGAGCGTAGCGAGCAGGGGGCGAAGCCCCCTAGTAATATATAATATTAACGAATTTCATAAAATCAAATTACGCGAAACAACGGCGAGTCGATATTTCCCATGTCGGCATTCATAGCTGATCACGGAACACAAGATAAATTATGTTTGAAATATATGTGGTCCTTTAAAGGAAGAGGGAGGCGTGTGGTACAATCCCAGCATTGATGATTTTTTTTATTAAAACTTCTAAACTCTGAAACATCGATCGCCCTTTTTTGGCGAAAATGAAAATGTTTGAATGGTTCGACGTAGAGGATGGCTTGGGACAGTTTTTACTGCAAATTTCCGTTCGGAAGTTACAGCCGTTGAAAGACGCGACGACCTTTTGTGAATTACTCAGATTTATCCATTCAAAGAACCGTTATGATAAGCGTGTGCATTTTCTACGTCTCATAAATTTTGTAATTTTTCGATGTTTGCATTACTATATCTTCGAAATAACAGTGAGTTTTTCAACGGGGGAGCAGTGAAATTACAACAAATGTATATAAATGTATTTGTAGAACCTTAACCCAAATACTAAATTGCACCAATCAAGACGGAATAACTTTGGGTTTTGTTAGGTAACTCTAGTTTTCCTAAAGATTGAATAAATAATAGTGCATTTTTGTAACGGTAAATGAGAAAGCCATATGGCCACATAATATTTTACTCTAAATTAGCCGTACTATCTATTAGCATCAATTGTAACATCAGAAAGAAGAAACGGTATATCTATACTATGGGGTTGGTAAAAGCATCCTTAAAGCCGCTATAGAAGAAAGTATTTTCTTTTTGAAAATGGAATTCACCATTCGATTCAGCACAAACAAATTCAACTTATAGCTTTAACATGGTGGATTTTGCAACAGGACATCTTCGCAAATATGCGATGTCCGGAAAATCATCGATTTCGACCCACTGTGCGGCGGTATAGTATAACTACATAAAATAAAAATTCTTTTTCCTTTTTTTATGATTCTATTGAAAATTCTCTTTTAAACTTTTTCGCGCCAAATACATGACCCTTCTTTTACAATCTATCCCTAATTACCGGCTCCACTGGAAATTTACAACTACTATGATAACACGCACACAAGTCGACAAAAATCGTGCCAACAATTTGGCAGAAAGGCCGCCCCATGTAGCTGATTCATCTTTATGAATAAAGATGCTCTCACAGGCGTCGAGTTCCCGTTCATCGGCGATCGATTTCAGTAGCCTCACCTCACTGGATGAGACTGGCAAATGCTGTTGTTCTAACACATGAGCTGCAAACGCTGATTTTTTAGGTTCGTTGTTGTGTACGTATTTTTTATGTTCTTCAAATCTCTTTTTAATTGAACGTTTAGTTTGTCCATAATATTTCTGATCGCAGCCACCACATGTAATTTCATAAATTCCAGTTTTCTCCAACGGTTCAGTGGGATCTTTCATACTTTTTATGTAATGTTATGTAATAAAACGAACTAATCAATTCGGCTTGAAAATATTAGGCTGGTGGGTTATTCATCAAATTTACCCTACAGATATTGTTCAATTGTAGTCTGGCTGGTCTAGCGGTTAGTGCGCGCACCTTCGGTGCACAGGGTCATGAGTTAGAATCTCACCGTGGGTCATGGTGTTTTTCGAGCTCACGAGCTTGTGACGGACTATGATCTCACTCCGATGTTAAACGAGTACCCATTTATGTGGATAAATAACACTGCTGAGCGTGATGCTGATCTCATTACCTCATCAAAAAGCAGAAAAGATCTTGGAAATAGGATGTCACTAACACATTCTGCGGCCTTAGTCCAATGCTGGATTGTCGCGCCTGTTATTTTTATATTGTTCAAAATGAGTTCCATCGTGCCGGACGCATAATTGGCATCTTTTAGACGATGATGTAACTGCTGCAAGGATTTGTTGGTGGTTAATTTTCAAATTATTACACGCCGTTTGAATTTGTTCCATTAGTTGCTCCCGAGACAAAATCGGTTGGGTGTAAACTTCGCTTTTGATTTTTCCCCATATATAAAAATCTAGAGGTGTTAGGTCTGGACTCCTTGGTGGCCATGCGACTGGTCCCAATCTTCCTATCCATTTTTGTCCAAATTCTGTATTTAAAAGGTCCGTAATTACCCTCCCATTGTGGGCTGGGCAACCATCCATCCGCCACCAAATATTGATCTGTTGGACAATAGGTAAATTGTCCAAAATCGAAAATACTATTTGGTCCTCTAAAATATGGAGAAATGCAGCAGAATTCAACCGATGCGGGAGAAAATCGGACCAATCAACTTATCCCCAAGAACCCCTAACCATACATATAGGTACGCTAAACTCATGCTGGTAGCGATATGTCCGTATATCATGGGGGTTGTCAGAACTCCAAATGTGACTATTCCGGCTGTTGAAAACACCACTTCCAGTAAAAGTGGCCTCGTCCGTCTAAAGACGGAATTCGGGAAATGGCGGTCGGCTGCTTTTTGCTGTAAAAACCACATAGAAAAGTTTATTCTTCTCTGATAATCTGCATTCTGCAGGAAGTAAATCTTACACAACAAATAACAAATTTGCTTATACTTACCGCTATAATTAGTAAAGTAGCATCTACAACAGTAGCGAAAAGTATTTTTCCCTAGTGCATAACAACCAAGTCTATGCTTGATGTAAAAATTTTACTTCCTTTTCAAGATTGAAGTCGGTTTGATAAATTTGCAGACTATGTTTTTTTTTTCATTTATACGTACTATTCAGAAACTGGATGACTCTGCGCTTTCTTCTTATATGCCGTTCGAAAGCTAAGATACTACGCCAACTTTTGTCAACTTTGCAAATTTACCACTACAATGTACCGTTACGAAGTTCGGGTTTAATTTTGACATTAAAATTGACATTTCTGCAAAATTCAAAACGTCGTATCTCGGAAGATACGAAACCGTTCGAAACGTTTGATATGTTCTTTTATTGGAAATTTTGTGTACTAGAAGAATATGAAAAACATTTATTTGGCTAAAGTGGAAGCTAGAAAATATGAGTTTTTCGAAAAAAGTCGTGTTTTTGTGACAAGAATCACAAAAATGGCAATTACTCCTTAACGGTAAAAGCTAGAGTACTAATTTTGGCTACATTTTTCCTAAAACATCCTGTATAGTCTACCATTGGTCTATGGCTAACCAGTTGCGGGACACCCTGTATATAGAACAGTAGGCACATAACAGTGCGGATACACTGTTATGGTATATGATTTTTGACAAATTACTTAACGAAAATAGCAGTTTTCAGCATCTCGGTCATGTTTTACGGACGAAATTTGTTTAGTTGGTAGTTTACTCATTATGTTCGCTATCTATGAGACACATATGACTCATGGCGATAGTAACTCTGCTGTATATGAGGCAAATGTGCCTCAAAAATATAAAACGTTCAGTTATTTCATATTGAAATAATCGTAGATTATTTATTTATAAGTATAACTACAAACATTTCATTCGACGTCAAAATAATTAAAAAGTAGAGTGTCGATCTCAGAATCTTGATCTTGATCTACATTTTTCGTTCTGAAAAATCTATATAGAGATTGTAATTACATTTTGTGATACCCTGGCTATTTCCAAATATCATCATTGCTAAAAATAAAGAAAAAATCAACAGACCAAAAATACTTCTTGACGCAACCTCATAGTAGCCTATCTATGCCTACTGTCCTATATATAGGACACCCTAAAAACAAATGCCACATACACATTACATAAAAAAAACTCAGCAAAAACCGCATTTTTTGCGATCCATCGAACTGTAAGCTTCCAAACGCACTATTTTTCAATAATTTAGATAGTATATTTATGAAAATATAAGCATGTCCTTCAAGAAGAACCCTAACATTTACAATTTTCTAAAAATGCCGCTTTTCGGAATATTTTTTTTTATAAATTAAACGACAAAAAATTACTTCACGAATATTTTAGATTAATAAGAAAATCTCTCCTGAATCATTTCGTAACGTCCAAATCATGCCCAATGTTCAATTCGCTACAGGGTGTCCATTTTTTTAGAGGGTCTATAGGACAGGCATATCTGGGTTAGAATAGATTTATTATGTAATAGGTTTGTTGTTGATTTAAAAAAAATACAAGCACGGCACCTGAATTATTTGGAAGCAAACCAATTGGCCAGGACAAAGCAACAAAAACATTGTTGTTGGACGGTGGATGTTGCATGCTCAAAAAATGATTTGAGTTATCCACCGTCCAGTTTGCCCATAGTGGGACAGCACAATAGTATGCATACTCCAGCGAGTTGCGGCACACAGAGTGCATTTCGAGTCGTTTTCGAACTAGTATTACATGGCGCGCTGCAATTCTCATCAGATGCCTCTACGTATGCAGCGCGTCATGTAATACCAGGAGAGGCATTACCGGACTCAACCAGGCAAAGGTGTACGATTCTCTTATATAGGACACGAAATACACCCTGGTATCGAATCATTTTTAAATGGGGCTAGGCAATGGCTAGCCACCGATTCGATACGGCCGCGTTTCTGAACTATGTGTCAGAGAACGGGTTTAAACAAAGCAACAAAAACATTGTTGTTGGACGGTGGATGTTGCATGCTCAAAAAATGATTTGAGTTATCCACCGTCCAGTTTGCCCATAGTGGGACAGCATAATAGTACACTGAGAGAATTTTTTGTGGTTGAACTAACATAATCTTTCTGTTAAAAAAATAACCGGGAAATCTGTTGTAGTAACAAAATATTTATTAGTTCAACAGTCAAATTAGATTATTCAAGTGTAATTTAATTTTCCAATCAACAGAATTTCTGTTAATTGACGGGTGGAAATTTGATTAAACGTTTTCTTAAGAGTTTTAACGTAAATTCTGTTGCTTTAACATAAATTTCTATTAACATTGAAATTACCGTGAAAAATTAGATTGTTCTGTTAGCCAAACAGAATCGTTTTGTATTTTCCAAATTTCTTTAACATACGATTCTGTTGAAATCACAGAACTAGGGCAGTATTAACAAATACTCTATTTGAGTAACACACTTATATAGTCTGGTTAGTCTAGTAGGCAGGGCGTTCTTCTACAAATCATAGGGCCACGGGATCAAATCCCGCTGTAGGCAGGTAATTTATTATGCATTTTAGAGCGTTAAGAGGTAAATTAAATGTCGCCAACACCAATAGAAAGGTCAATGCTAGTTATACAAAACTCATTTACGACTTAAATGTTCTTTCCCTATGAAAATTTGTTTTTTTTTTTTTTTATTCAAATGGGAAATAATGTTGATATTCTAAAAATTAGGGAGCCACATTCTGTTAAGTAAACAAAGTGATATGTTAAAAATACAGACAATTCCGTTACAAATACAAATCACTTTTCTGTATTGGTAACATAATTGGTTTAGTTAAACTAACAGAATATTCTATAGGCTCGAAATCAAAAGAATAATCTGTTAAAATAATTAGTGTTTTTTGTTACTGTAACAGAATAATTTTTTGAGTGATATGCATACTCCAGCGAGTTGCGGCACACAGAGTGCATTTCGTGCCGCAACTCGCTGGAGTATGCATACTATTATGCTGTCCCACTATGGGCAAACTGGACGGTGGATAACTCAAATCATTTTTTAAGCATGCAACATCCACCGCCCAACAACAATGTTTTTGTTGTTTTGTTTAACCCTTCTGTCGGCACAAAGGTCTGGCCAGACCTTTGGCACTATATTTTGGTCATAAAACTATAGAAGATGAAATCTTAGCGACTTCATATTTCATGATATCCTAGAATAATATGTTTAGAAGCATTTTGCAAAAATTTGAAAAAATCGGTTGAAGTTTTGAGTATGTTATTGATGATTTTAAATTTATAGTGCTTTTTGATACCCAATAGGTCTGGCCAGACCTATAGTTTTTCCCCCCATTCTTCTCTTGAGGTAAAAGGTGCAAATATGAAATTCTGTTAAAATTCTCTTATTTATGATGTAATAATGTCATTAAAATTCAATTTGTACTATAAACGATAAACATTTCTGAGATTTTTCTTTGAAAAAGCCGTGAAGCTCGGGAAATAAGTATGCCTAATTTCATCACGTTTTATAACATCACCTAATCAACTGAGATTTGACTCAAGGAAATTCAAACTAGTTTTTTACTTTGTAATAGTTAGGACTAAGTATGAGAGACTAACAAACGTCTTTCTAAATAGATTTGATCAAGAAATTTGCGAAAAATTTAGAATGAAATGATTTTTGTGCTTGAAAATTCCCTATTTCTTTCCACCTACTTCCCTAAATCTGCAGACTAATATCGAGGTAAAATCTACTAACAAAGCGCCAAATATTTGCCCAAAGATATTGATATTGAAAAATGCGAACAAACTTTCTACAAGATATATGCCATGAAAATAGAGAAGCAAAAAGATATGAAAATAAGGGAAAAACATGTTTATAATAATACCACCTCAAAATATGTCCACTTAAAAACGTTGCTAGTGTATCTACAAAAATGATTTTAATACTTCTATTGTTTAAAAATGGCAGTAAGGAATTGATAGAATGATTCTACCGATAAAAATTTCACCTTTTCTAAAAAATAAAAATTTTTTCTCAGTAGGTCCAGCCAGACCTATTGGGTATATAATATGCATATTGTAGTAGGTGCCGACAGAAGGGTTAAACCCGTTCTCTGACACATAGTTCAGAAACGCGGCCGTATCGAATCGGTGGCTAGCCATTGCCTAGCCCCATTTAAAAATGATTCGATACCAGGGTGTATTTCGTGTCCTATATAAGAGGATCGTACACCTTTGCCTGGTTGAGTCCGGTAATGCCTCTCCTGGTATTACATGACGCACTGCATACGTAGAGGCATCTGATGAGAATTGCAGCGCGCCATGTAATACTAGTTCGAAACCGGCTCGAAATGCACTCTGTGTGCCGCAACTCGCTGGAGTATGCATACAATTGGCCAGGGTTTATTTTATGATGAAAGATTGAATTAAAAGCTTGCATAGTGCCTATGCGTATGATTTTTAAAAAACCCAATGATAAGCCAGAAGTCCCTTTGCACGTATGTATATGAACATCAAAGATTCAACAACATTCCGCAACCCAGATTTTTATGAAACATGCAAATCATCTGAAAATCCTTTCAACTCTCATGCTTTTATCAATCGAATCAGGTTGTCAACAATATAAAAAATCAAATTCCCAAAACATAGTCCTTCGTTGCTGTTTGTAGTCCGTCACATTGATTTTTTGAGGCCAATCCGAAATCCATTCGTCGACCATAATATTCAACTTTTGTTTTGCATAAATCCGAATTTGTGTTCTTATCCGTATGTCTCTTTGGCCATAGGTATTTTGTTTTTTGTGCCTCTCTGTATAGTCCAAAGTCAAGACCTATTCTCGTTTTCAGATATGCATAATCTGAAAAGCAGTAAAATTTATTCAGGGATCCTTTACAACAATGACAACCGATAAGGATGCATGCTGATGGCCTGAAATAGGTCCCTTTCGTCTTCAATATGGTTTTCGGGTATGTTTTCAAATCATCTGCTTGAAGGGAAATTTCCGATTTCCGATTCAGCTTCCTGTCGGTTCGATATAATATTTTTTTTTGTGTGTCTTATATGGAGGACAAATATCCCAGAATTGATATCGAGCAATTGGTAAAATGGGAGACATGAAATTGGGGTTAAGCGACAAGTATAGTGGTGGTGGTCTGAAGATATGCCGATTTTATGGATTTGCATGTTCCTTTTGTGACTTTCCAAGAGGGAGGAAGTCGTTTGCATGAATTAACTTTGCACAAATTGTTTAACATAAAATGTTCAATCAAGATGACACCTTACGGCCGATGTGGTAACATGCTTTGCAGTATGTATGTTGGACATCCATCGATTGAACTTTTTGGTCAAGCTTTTTCATAGAATCAACTTCAAAATAATGTGTAAAGTTTATATATTTCTGATTTCTAATGGTCGCGCTTCAACGGAGAACGTAAATTCGGCTCATCACTTTTCCAACAATTTATTATTACTGAAATTTACCAGTTTGAACTTTTTTCATATTTGATAACTTTTGCAAACATATTGATACTTGAAACATAACGTGCGATACTAGTTTCAAACTATATTTCTCTTCGTATATTTCCAGTCATCGTACGGCTAACTCTTTTCGTTTACAAATGGCGAAATCATCCTTATAATGGATGTGGCACTACAAACTTTCCCATTTTTTCCCATTATGCTGTCCGATCCGTTTATTTGTCAGCCTGTGACACCCTGCGACAATCTCTGAACTGGTATCCTCTGTGCAGTTCAAACAGCATAATCGGCGTCATCCCAACTCAATGCGATAGCTATTCTGTGCTGGCTCCATATAATCCAGCGACAAATCGCTAGGTCACCAACGGACGTTGTATACATACCTACATATACTATATTTTGAGGTTATTAGTTTTAGGTCTAGTGATGGCCATAATTGCCGAGGATGGGATATGAAAAGTTTGCTCAAGGCGACAGATGCAATTACGCTTATTGTCAAACCACCACCCTTGTCGATTTCGTTGAGTACCTATCAGGAATGGCCATCATCACCGACGGCATCATCTGTTCCCAGGAATACAATCTACGAGCGAGTCCATGTGGTTGCGCTGACGTTGGTCGACGAAAAAAAAAAGAAAGTTTGTTTTTATTGATCATCCTGAGATGAAAATTTCCGGAAAATTGGGAAAAATTACATTTGATTTGTATTTGGAGGACAATGTGTTCGGCATTGATGAATTTTATTAGAGTTGTACCTGTACTAATAACAACATCACCACCAATGTGGCACAATAGCCCGACGTCGGGCTTTGGCCGTCTGAATCGTTGACCTCCAATTGTCGTGTTACGTGCCCTCCAGTTTCGGATGCCCAGCAGCTACTGAGTGCTCCCAGCGAGCTCTCGATCATCCACGCAACCTCGCTCCGTCAACTCGTTGTGCTTTCATCACCTTCTTTGGATACTTCCCGCTCATCGTACAATTCATAGAACTCGTGATTGTACCGGATGCGACATTGATCTCATTTGCGACCGGCCCCGAAAATTCGCCCAAGTAGCTTTCGTTCGAATGTGTTCAGCAAAGTTTTGTAAGCTTGGGAGAGGGTCCATGTTTCGCAACCATAGCACGGTCGGATGATGGTTTTATACTTACACGTGAAGCTTCCTGAGCGTATCCTTCGAATTAATAGTGTACTAAAACCAGAAACACTTTCCTCGCAGCATCCTGTGTGTAACCATCAATCTGACAACGGAGGGCAAATCCGTTCTAGGTAAGGTCTAAGGTGCATTGATGTCTCATCATTACCGGTGCACTTCGATCTTATTCTAGCAGCTCTAGAGGTTTTACTAGACCTACACTCAGTTGACATTCACCTCGAAGCCGAGGAAAAACTACTGGAAAAACACTGGCCCCGCTCATTGTGTGTGACGCTAACCTGGAGCTAACTAAGTGGCAGTTAACATGCATTACCAACATCACTGTCGCGAAAATGCCGTCATACAGCTGCTGTTTCCAATATGAAACATGGAGGAGATAGGAGCTAAGAACAGAATAATACTGTTTTGGGTTTCAAGTCACATGGGAGTCACAAGGAACGAACACGCTGGCACGCATAGCCGAATTTTCCCACTTCTGTGGACCCTTTTTGCGGCATCTCTACGTGCATAGTAGAGAGACTAGGAACGACTTCAGGCATCAAAGCACTGGAATAACTTACCTGTGCTCAGGCAATCAAAACTATTCATAGCCGGTTTCTTCCATAAAAGATCGGCTGAGCTTCTTAAATGTTACGAACCATTTGTGGAATTTTTACACGCCATTCCTGCCTAAAATCACATCTGCGCACAATAAGACTTAGACACGACGCGAGCTGTCGATTCTACGAAGAAGACGATGAGACTTCTTATTGGTTCCTATCAGGACCGAGTCTTTGTCCCGGAACCACACATGCATTTTATGCATGGCCAAGAATCGCTTATCCCCCTCGACAGAAGTAGGAAACACAAACTACGCACATTTATTCATTCGTTTTTATCTGATTTGAGCAACTCAAGCCGTCCCAGCTGCCTTTTATGCCCTACCACCTCCAACCTACGTACGTCTACCTGAAAAGAACTTGAGACGGATTATTCTTGTTGCTGCCAAAAGATACATCCCAGCTGGCCGCATCTCAATCCTGAGACCGACTTTCCATCTTCCGCGGTTAAACTGGCAAAAGTGAGGGATGAGCTGAGGATAGCACACCTCGCCCAGTGATCCAAGTATCGGCGACTTAAACAACGAGATAACAAAGCAAATTAAAGACCACAGAGACAGAAACGGAATGCTAATTTAGAAACCTGCCACGTGAAAACCGGTGTCAGCAACCTTTGGAGAACTTTGCGTGCAGTTTCCAGCCCCGTCAAATAGAAAGGAAAGGCCCATAAGGTTCGGTGATAAGACTTATAGCAACGAGCAATTCGTCGAACATCCCGAAAAGGGCAAACTACAGCGCGTAATTACCGAGCTATCCGTAACAGCACAGCAGACCAGCATCTTCATCTTTATTTATTTAATGGTTTAACGGACATTTGTCCTTTTACATTTTTGTACAATTTTGCTGTCATATGAAATTCAGTGAATATAATTCGATACGAATTGATTTACTAATATGTTATCTATAAAATGATAAAAGTAATAATACTAAAAATAATTAAAAACGAGACCGAGGCTAATTTCGGGCGCAGCCGAAATTTGAATACCCTTCACTCTCCTCGGGCTAAAAGTTTTTTGGGGTGAACCTATGACTTGTGTTTAATCCTTCCCATTCTTTTCCTTCTGTTTTCGCATAATATTTGATATTGACAAATTATGTGGCGTCGATAAAACAATATTTGTGTGAGGTTTGATTGGAATAAGTGGTAAAACAAAAAAAAAATTTGAAAACTTTATTGGGGGGATGCGGGACCATGGCCTCATAGTACGATACCATTTGTTTTACTTTTTTTTTGTTTTGATAAAGACGCATTAAGGTTTTTTGAAATTGGTGTAGAAAACATGTTTCTTAGAAGATCCAGAATGGGGGGTTGGGTTTGTATGGTAGCCCCATGACCCCATAGTCCGATTCCATTCATTTTTACAGATGTCTTATGGCATCAATCGAAATGCACTCTTACGAGTTTTGGTTGAAAGTGGTGAAGAAATAAAAAAGTTGTTCGTAGAAGAACTCAATTTGGGCGGTTGGCTTTGTATGACAGCCCCATGACTCCACAGTCCGATTCCATCCATTCTTACATATGTTTTGTGGCATCAATAGAAACACATTTGTGTGAAATTTTGTTAAAATTGGTGCACAAATGAAAAAGTTTTTCTTAGAAGAACCTAATTTGGGGGGTTAGGTTTGTATGGCAGCCCCATGATTCCATGATCCGATTTGATCCATTCTTACATATGTTTTGTGTTATCAATAGAAACACATTCGTGTGAAATTTGGTTGAAATTGGTGCACACTTGAAAAAGTTTTTCTTAGAAAAACCAAATTGGGGGGGTTAGGTTTGTATGGCAGCCCCATGACCCCATGGTCCGATTTGAGCGATTCAAACATACAAACTGCCTGCAATAAAAAGAAGCATGTGTGCAAAATTTCAGCTCGATAGCTTTTAAACTGGCCGAGTAAAACGCGTAGCAACAGACGGACAGACGGACAGACGGACAGACGGACAGACGGACAGACGGACAGACAGACAGACGGACATCGCCCAATCGACTCAGCTCGTCATGCTGATCATATATATACATATTTTATATGGTCGGAGATGCTTCCTTCAATGCGTTACAAACTTCATGACAAAGTTAATATACCCTTTACTCTACGAGTGAAGGGTATAAAAAATTATATAAAAATAATAAAAACAAATATGCAAATACGAGTAATTCAAAAGTTCCTATTAAATATGCCAAACAAAAAATGAGAAAAAATAATAATAATAATAATTTACTCTAATACATTAAAGACAATTTTTTTGAATTCAAATTTATTTGTATTAAAAAAGTCGCAATAATTCGCAATTAAATTTCCGATTGATTTCATGCGTTCAATTGGGGAGTTACATAGGTAATTATATCCAAATGTAAGTTTATAAAATAGCTCGTGTTTCCTTGTATTTTTAGTGGGAATTTTTAATAAAATATCGCACAAGATGTTAGGAGCATCGATAGCCCCATTGATTAAATTATATAAAAAGATTGCATCAAAATAGCTTCTACGAGTTTCTAGGGAGCTTATATTTAATAGCTTCTGAATATATAAATAATTTATGTTGTCAAAGGATATATGAAGCTTGTATGCGATATATCTAAGAAATTTGTGCTGAATTGTTTCAATAGTTTTAGTGTGGCAATAGTAAAAGGGGTTCCAAACTATAGATAAGTATTCTAATTTACTTCGTACTAAAGAAAAATATAATGACTTAAGCGCATGTATATTTTTAAATTCTGATGAGCTTCTTATTATGAATCCCAAATTACGTCGTGCTTGTTCTGCAATCTCCTTGATATGTTCGTTGAAATTAAGGGACGAATCAAATAAAATACCAAGATCTTTTATTAAACTCACTTGATTGAGCGGAGTATTATTTAGATAATACACGTTTTCAAGATTAGCTCGGCCTCTATTAAAAATAATGAATTGGCATTTGGTTAAATTAAGCTCTAATAGGTTATTGGCGCAATATGAATAAAATTTGTTTAAATTATTTTGAAGAATAGTAATATCACTTGAATTATTAATTTCTTTGAATATTTTGCAGTCATCTGCGAACAACAAAAATTCAACATCATCGAAAACATAAGCTAAATCATTAATAAATAGTAAAAATAGAAGAGGACCAATATGAGAACCCTGAGGAACACCAGATGTTGGAAAAAACTGATTTGAGTAAGTTTTATTGATGTTTACAATCAGGGAACGGTTTCTCATGTAGTCATCTATCCAACTAGCGATTGGTCCACCGAAACCAAAGTTTTTCAATTGAATTATTAAAAGGTCGAAATTGACTTTATCGAACGCTTTGCTAAAGTCTGTGTATATCGAGTGCACCTGCGACCGATTTTTGAAAGATTTAAAAATGTAATTTTCGTAACATATAAGATTTGTGGCCGTAGATTTACCTCTGCAAAAACCGTGTTGATTATCAATTATTAGTGGCCGAACAATGGAAGTTAAACACTCAGTTACGAGGTTATCAAATAACTTAGGGATTGATGAGATTATGCTAATTGGTCGATAATTTTGAATATCAGCTCTATCGCCACTTTTATGTAAAGGGACGATATAGCTTAATTTCCATTGTTTCGGAAAGTGTCCAGAAGAAAGCGATTTATTAAAAATGATATAAAGTGGATAAGTTATTTTTTCCGCGCATTTTTGTAACAAAATCGGAGGAATACCATCTGGACCGGCGTTTTTAGAAATGTCCAATTCAATTATTTTTTTAAAAATAGAGTCAGAGCTAATGGTGAGATTCGATACATTAATTTGGTTATTATTCGACTGAATCAAAGGAGGAAGGAACTGAGCAACTTGAGAGCTGTACACTTTAGAAAAATGTTGTGCGAACAGATTAGCAATAATGGAATGATCTGAGCTTGTGACACCGTTAAGAGACAAATTGCTTGGAAGCCCATGTTCTGTTTTGAGAGAATTTATGTACTTCCAAAAGTATTTTACATCAGTGGAAACTTGCGATTCCAATTTGTAAATAAAGCGATGAAAATCAATTTTAGATTGTGCCTTGCATTTGGATCTTAAGTTGGAAAAATCAGAGTAAAATTTTAGACTATGTGTAGATTTGTAATTCAAATGAGCTATTTTCTTTTCTTTTATCAAATTTTTCAGCTCCACCGAAAACCAATTAGGAAATTTATCATTACTAAGGTGAATACAAGGAATATGTTCATTAATCAGATTATTCATAATACTATGAAAAAATACCGGCGTACAGAGGGCTGCGCCCGCAATACGAGGGTTTTTTAGAATTTTGATGCATTGTGAATATTTTTTGTACAAATATTTTATAAGCAATAGATAAGAATTGTGCACAACATTAATGAAATGCTTCCTGTAAATCTATTTTTGGATTGGTCTAAATAAACGCGTTCCAGAATGAAAGGCTAACGCCTTTCATTCTGTTCCACCTTTAATTAGACCAATCCAAAAATAGATTTACTATTTACCCAGTTTGTATAAAAGTACTCCAAGGCAAATCTACAGGCATTTTTCGATTTAAGATTTCTGATGGCCTTTGAGCAAAAATAAACTCAGGCAAACGTAAGGATGGCTTGGCTTTATATATGAACTGAATTATAAGTAAATCTACTGTTACTGTTTTTTAAATCAAGGAAAAGCAACTTATATTAAATTATTCCATTGTGTCCCTTGACATAAGAGCCCACGCAAGCTTTCTTATGAGTATTGAACAAGTATACTTTTGCAGCTATTTAGGGACACCCTGTTAACTTGGTCCTACAAACTTCAAAAATATTTGTGGCAAACACTATTGCCATTCTATGCATTTCCACCAAATTCCATGTTCATTGTTTCATCAAGAAATGCTTAAGAGGCTTCCCTTGCATTGTGAAAGGCCCTTACTAAATACTTACTTGGCTATATTTCCGGTTTGGATACAGTTATTCGCATGAAAATTCGTAGACATATTCCCTTTGAAATTTTCTAAAAATCCTTAGCAGAATTTCCATATATGGAAACCTAAGATGGGCTACACACGAACAAATTGAAATTTTACAAATTTACTGTTATTTTCTTTTCCTTAGCAAAAGTCAACAGTCTTAATATTTAACGTATATAAGGCCATACAGACCAATCTTTGTGCAAAGTTTCATATCGATCCCTATAACGGTTTAGAAAAACGGAGCTCGAAAAGGAAGTTTAACTTTAAACGCCAATAACTTTTATACCGTTACTCGAAACTGGAAAATTTTTATTGTATGAGATGCACTCGTCTAGATCTTTGATTTAAATACCCAAACGTCAATCTCCGATACAAACTAAAAAAGTCGACTTTTTTCAAACGTTCGGGACACCCTGTTATCTTCTTCCTACCAACTTCTAAGGTATATGTGCCAAAGACTGTAACCATTCTACACATTCATACCAAATTTCATGACAATCGGTTGAGCCGTTCGCGAGTTATTTAGTGAACAGACGGACGGACGGACGGACGGACGGACGGACGGACAAAATCGATTTTATAAGGGTTTTTTGAAAAAATTCTAAAAAACCCTAAAAACGCTACTGCATCATCTAATGATAGAGAATCTAAATGCGACCAATCAATATTATCCAACGCGGTATTAATGTGTGCATAATCTGCAGTTTTGAAATTTAAAAAAGTAGATGACTCACCTTGTTTTGAATTATTTTTAAAAATGGGAAAGACTACATCAATTTCTAAAGGCGGGTGGTAGCAATCAATAGGAACTATAGGATAACTCGTTCGTGACACGGAAACACAATTCAAATTTGAAAATATTAAATCAAGTAAATTATTAGATATATTATATTGATAATTAAATTGTTTGAAATTTAAAAATGAAAATGATTCTATTATTTCCAGACTTTTAGAGTTATTAGGTTCGTTTTTTACTACATCCCGTGTAGGTTTGGGTAACGAAACTTCATATAAAAAAATGACGGGTGGATCAGCTGGCATTTTTTTTTATATGGAGTTTCGTTACCCAAACCTACACGGGATAACCAAAAAAACACACCTATTGTTATTAATAGACCATGTGTTGGAAGACCAGTCAACCCCTGGTAAGTTGAAGTCGCCCGTTACAATAAGGTTGGCGGTAGGAAAATTCTCTGAATAGTTACCTTATCTTACCTTATCTTAGTTATCTTACCATCAATAAAGTGATGCTTGCAATAAAAAACGCTCAAAATTCCAAAGCGTTCGGTACAGACGGTATAGCCATGAGCATGCACCTTGACTCACCGGCCATTGAGTATATTACTGCTAGGATGAACTTATCTGATATTCCACCATACCGACAGTGCAATAACGCTTCTGTCCCCTGTGGCCAAAATACTTGAGGCGCTAGTGTTGCCTAGCCTCCTAGAGCACATCCACCTTGAAAATACCCAACATGGTTTTCGAAAGATGCACATTACTACCTCCGCTCTTGATTTTATTACATCTAACATCTTTTACCGACTCAACCAGCCGAAGCCATGCAACTGCTGACTGATCTCCGCAATACCACTCCGCCGAACATAAATAAATATATCGCAAATTATCTTGCCGGTCGTTAGCCATGTACCGAGTTTATAAATGGGAAGTCTAAGCTCAAAAAAATTAAACAGGGTGGAGTTCTATCTCCCACCCTTTTCAAATTCTACATGTCATGACTTCCCACACCACCAATGGGATTTAAGATCATCTTCTACGCCGGCGACTGCACCATGATGACAACTGGCAACGACATTGCTAAAAATGTGCGATCTCATCAACACGTACTTGCTTGTCCATAACACTTTCTTCATGAACAAAAATTTTAAGCTATCAGCGCCCATTCCGCCACATTGTACACCAGCTTCAACCAGGAGTACAACAACACACAACCACATCATACCAACTGAACGAATTCCCAAAATCCTTCGGCATATTCAACACCAATGCTGAAAACATCTGTGCTAAACTTAGGAGCAGTAACAAAATAATTAACGCCCTTGCCGGTAGTGCATTGGTTACAAATAAAGAAACGCTATTGGCAACATACGAAGCCATTGGTCACCCCCTTGCAAATTACGACGTGGACAAATTAATGGTCTCTGCAACACTAGCTAGAAGCTCAGCAATATCAAAAAGGTCCCTTGGATAACTCCGACTACAAGGCGGCTAATGCAAACATCAACCCACAAGAGGTTGTAAAGGTTACTCGTATTCTCGCAAACAATCGCATACTTGGCACCAAACCACCAGCCATCTCTCATGATGAACAACAATTACCAAGAGCCACTCCTATCACTCCTATCTATCACGCAACTAGCGAAACACGTGCCCGGCCTGCGGAACCAGCCCACACGATGTAGACCACATTTTCGATCTTCGGCTTGTAATAAAGGATGCTGGACATCCGGAGATGTCCCAGGGGATGGAGCCAAGGCCTCTACAACCGTGAAGGTTTGGCCAAAGAAAGGGCTCCTTAACGAGCGAGCAGCGGCATGCGCTTGCTGTAGCTCAGAGCGGTGGGGTTGGGAAGGGTTTGCGCTGTCCCTGTCCTCTCCATCAAAAATAGGAATACCTATGCCTATGAACACTACGAACACAGGGAAGTTGAAAAAAAAGAAAGGCAATTGACGACGAGAGCGAAAGGGCGAGGCTTTCCTCACGCTTCATTAAAGATCATCAACCGACGGAAGCACTAACGTCTTCTCGTGGTGTACAAAGGACTCGGTTCCGCAACCCATCTTCCTACTATGGGTGCTCTGCCATCCCTTGTGTCGTTGCTGTGGAGCCACCGTACGACGGGCTACAACGTACACGCCGAGGAGCATGCGGCCGCTTCTTGTTGCTCTCCCTCAGCGCGCGTGCCATACGATGGCCAAGTTCTGGCCATTGGCACCCACCTCGGTCGACAAATTGCATTCCCTCGCAATTCCTTACGCCCATCGACTTTCGCGTCGGTACTTCAATTTGATGGGGCTGCGCCACCCATAAATGATTTGTTTAGGGACGAGGCACGCGCCTTTCCCAACCCATCATCTACCCTGGAAAGGGCTCAGGGAACATAACCTTCATTTAGCCACTCATTTTGGTTTGCACAAATTCAAATTCAAATTGAAAGGCGGTCACGTACTGAATATATGAAAGGAACGAAGAACGATATTTATGGACCAACCAAGAAAACAATACCGACATATATCTACATATTTCAATTTTTCACCCCTAAAAATTAAACCCAGACCAAAAAGAAAACCTTATCTTTTTTTCCTTGCAGGTCCAATTCGACACGTCCCATCCAAGGATTCTTCGTTCTTCCAGCAAGCACAGGTTAATCTTTTTTCACATTATCTAAAAATTTCACACTATAAAATTTTCTCCACATGTCAGAAAATTTCACACTATAAAATTTTCTCCACATGTCAGACACAGCCACACCACTCCAAAAATCTCCCACCAAAAACTAACTGTCACTCTTTTGACAGTTGTCATTCCGACAAAAAAAAATGGACACCCCTGCCATTTTCCATTATGGCCAAAGTCACCTTCATACAAGCCCGGAAGCAGAGCACGGTCATATACTGAAACGACAATTCATAGGCCTGTTCAGATCGAAAATTTACATTGCGGTAAGGGCAAATCGGGTTGGGTCGCGGCAAACTTTACACGAAAAGTATTGTTTCCCGGGCGATTTTCGTCGCGAAAAGTGCAATGTGTCGTGAATTGAAGTGTCTATAATGCAGTGAAAGAAACAAATCCCGATAAAAAGTGAATTTTCCACGTGTTTTCGCGATTTTTATCAGAGCAGACACGGTTTTTTTACATGCGCTGTGTTTGTGTTAGTGCATCGTGCAACGTATATACGACATATCCCAGCAAACAATTTCTATCGTCCGCGATACGAATTCAATTCGCCTGATAGAAAACATTTCTCGAATTTCATATCGTTTTCGGATTAAAGGCGTCACTCCCTTCGTGAAGGAATAATGACCGATATTAATTCGCCAGGATGATAATTTGGCGATAATAGACTAATACATAGAAAAAGTGAAAAAAAAAATTTTATTTTTTATTTTTCCCTTTTTTTCTAATTTTTTTCTTCTATTTTATCCTTAACTTTTTTTTTACCTTATTTTAACTTTACCTTTTTACACTTTGCTTCTACTGGGAATCGAACCGGGGACCTATCGTTTCGTAGTCCTACGTCCTACACCTGAGCTATCTAAGATTACAAATTATGGGAATAAATTAGTCGTTTTATTTTTTGACAATTTCATCATTCTCTCGTTGTAAGGGATTACTATTTTATCATCCTTGCAATAATAAGACGATATTTCGTTAATAGGAGTCGCATTCCTGACATATTGATGACGATAAAATGATTTTTCGTCGGGGAAACAAGTCTACGATAAATTTTTCATTTGAATAATATTGCTTTCGAATCATTTTTGTGATTTTTCGAAAAAATCGATAAAATTGTTTGCTGGGATTCATAGGCTCGCTTTGTGTGCATGTATTGCTGCTTCCCAGCTTTCTAAATTAAGGTGGCTTTGATTATGGCCGACTTGACAAACAGCTGATGTGATGGGTGCGTTTACACACAAATATCAATTTTTGTATTTAGGCGGTATTTTGCAAATATCAATAATTTGAAGTTAATCAAATTAAAGATATTTGGAAAATACCGAGGAAATTCAAAAATTTACATTTATGTGCACAAATCGGACCATTGCAGGCAACTCTCTCGCAATTATCACCTCTTGCGTTATGGCTACAGCCAATTGAAGCAGCCTTCCTATTAAATCTTGACCTAGAGGATGGGATGCCCATTATCTTCGAATAAATTATGTGCGATTATTTGAAATGTTTCTCCGTTTTTGCCGCTAAAACAACAACAATAACCCCCGTATCCTGTGCGATTATCTAGCTCTTTCCTTAGCACTATCGACCTTGATCGTCAGGCATAGTACTGCATCCTTCAACTAGGGCGATAGAACTGCTGCTGCGAATCCCCGGGGGTTCACGTCCCTCTAAAATCTAATTTCAACTAATCAATCTATGCGGTCAACCCGGCGACATGGGGGAACAAAACTGTTACAAGTACATAGTAGGGAGTGGGTCAAATTTACACAAATGTTCAATTAACATCAATTTTTTTTATTATTATACAGGGTGTCCGGAAACTGCCGTATAAAGGCACTTGATTATGATTCCTCAGTTGATTTTCAGCAAAAAAGTTGTACGGAACATCCCCCTCAGCTTAACCCTTTAGCTGCCACAGGCATTTATAGATTTTTGAAAAAATCATTTTCTTGCGCAACTTAACCATTTCATTCCCATTGTAAACTGCAGTTTACATCAACTTTAAAACACTTTTTCCATATTTTGGTTCAATTTAAATAAAAATGAGTGACATACACTGAAACTTACATATAACAACATTTGAATAGTATACATTTAGTTAATGCATATGGATTGAAATTTGTATGAACGCATTTAGAATTAAAGCCGTCAGGGTGCTTGCGTCGTTTGTGACAAGTGGTAAATTGCTCCCCTCCTACATAATTCTAGGTGCAAAATCCATCCTTGATAAAAATATACCGTTATTCGCCAACAACGAAAGATTCATTTGCCAGAATTTTCTGTGACAAAAATTTAATAGGGCATTGGGTGACGTTAAACGCTATGTAAACTGTGGTTTACATTGGGCATTTATGGAATGATATTGTTGCCGGTATTGGAATGAATCCGATATGAAAAAGATAAAACCTTCCAGATGGTGAAAATTAAGCGCTTTCGACCTATTGGGGTATATTCCGGATTAATTGGGACAAATGCCCGGATTATCGAACTGTCCGGATTTCCAAAATGCACCAATAAAGACTCAACCCTCGTCTATCATTTATGCTAAAATTCTAACTAAATTTAATAAATTTAGCAGCAGTAAATTCGATCAGAAAAACTTATAGTTTTGCAAGTTTTTATAAATTTAATTTAAAAACTCTAATTTAATTTTGAACTTTAATGATAAATGACCCTAAATCCGGATTATCAAACACATAATCCGGATTTTGAGTTGCGGATTGGCCGAATTTTACACTATTGGTTTCTAAACATAGCTCTAGTAAATGGGTGGTCCCTCAGTCTTACTCATCGAGAAAATTTCTTTCATCGTTTTTGTAATAAAAAAATAAATAACTCATATTGCCGTCAACTATTAGTATTTGAAAAAGTTTCCACTCAATCCCAATGTAAACTGCAGTTTACATACTATTATTTCCCACACCCATAATATTTTTGCCTTTTTTCCATTGAAAATGTATTATTAGACACAAATGAAGACGAAATAATAACAATATTATTTTTTTGACCGAAGGGATTTAATTTGGGAATGAAAGGGTTAAAGCCTAATATCTCCAAAGCTAGACCAGGTAGAATATTGAAATAAAATGATTATTATAGCCACCAACAAATTTACCTGTAAAATAAAACTAACCACACTAAAATCGGATAAGAGGTTTGGTTTTTACAGAGCTTCAAAGCCAAATTTTAGTGATTTGACCCAAAAACAATCTTTTTTTTCCATCTCAACGTTCTCCAACTTCGGCCAAGGTGAGGGGCTTGTACGATTCTTTTAAAAATTGGCGCATAGTCTGACAATCATATCTTTCTTACATCATTTTGATCTAGCTCTATTACTTCTAACAGTTTTTATACGTTAAGTGTAGGGTTATTTTTAGCTCGAATTCAATACAATTCAATTCACACTGCCCCTAAAGATCTGCAATTGGTAAAATCTATTCAATCTATTCTAATATTTTTGAGCAATGTTTTGAAATTAATGGCAATGCCTACGTGACAATTTGAAATTTAACCTGGACGCTACCTGTGATGTCGTGGAGAACAAGAAAGAAGACGTGTGTTCAGGTTGAGTGACAGTTACCAACTGCTTGATTTATTTCAGTTATAATATGAGTTCACAATATGTAGTCTGGTATTATTATAGTCTAGTAAACTGGGACTGCTCAATAAATAAATTCACAATATTATTATCTAATACTCAACACTACCCTCGATAGTTTTTTTTGCGCATCTGGGTTAGCAAACCTGCCCCGATGTAAAAAAAAACACGGCCAAAGTATGTCGAAATCGAGCCAAAATTAACCCTAGCTCTCTGCACTTAAGGTACTAAAACTGTTAGAAATAATGGAGCTAGAATAAAATGATGTAAGCAAAATATGATCGTTGGACTATGGGCCCATTTTTAAAAGAATCGTACGAGCACCTCACCTTGGCAGAAGTTGGAGAAAATTGAGATAGAAAAAGAGATTGTTTTTGGGTCAAATCAATTGACTTTGAAGCTCTGTAAAAACCAAACCTCTTATCCGATTTTAGTGTGGTTAGTTTTATTTTACTGGTAAATTTGTTGGCTGTAAAATTTATTTCACGATTCTAGCTGGTGTAGCTTTGGAGATATGTATAAGGCATTAAGTCGTGCAAGAAAATTATTTTTTTTTAAATCTTTAAATGCCTGTGGCAGGTTAAGCTGAGGGGTTCCGTACAACTTTTTTGCTAGAAATCAACTGAGGAATCATAACCCGGTGCGTTTATGCGGCAGTTTCCGGACACCCTGTATAATTCTAATGATACACAGCGGGTGGTCGAAAAACCACGTGTAGGGCATCTTCCACAACTCCCTTGCAACTTGGTCACTCCGGCAAAGGCATCAAAGATACGATGCAATTATTGCTGGTGTTCGCCATGCTCCATTAGAAATTGAGTAAGAGTGCCCATAACCTCAGCGATTAATTGAAAAATCAAAGCTCATTTTTTAAGTTTCACTACCGAATTCGCGAGAGAAAATGAGCTTTTCCCATGGAAAATGTGTTTTCTCCACAGAAGCGAGCTTTGATTGTTCAATTAATCGCTGAGTCTATGGGCACTCTTAGGTAGTGATTTATCTGAAAATGTCTCAATTTGATCATTGTATAAATCTCTAGTATTAAGAGGCAAAGCGGCGCCGGAACGAATTTTTTATTGGGGGGGCAAGATTTTTTTCTCAAATTAATATTAAATTAAGCGGTCACCATATACCGGACTTCTAGCTCTAGCACTTTAATATCCTGTGAAACGATACCAAAGAGTAATTATGAAAAATATTAGAGGACGACAGCGATCAGAAACCACCAAGAATCGTCTTCAATATGAGACTAACCTTTAAGTTTCTTTTTGTTACCCATTTCGATCCCATTGTATGTAATTCCGAAGTGTTGAAGATTATAAACATTCTTAATTGTATAGTTTTATAAAATTTAAGATCAAACGATTTTCCCAAAGGTTATTTTCCGGTTTCCTTGGGAAACGAATTCTTTCATGATTTTTGTGTTATCTAAATTCCCTGTTCGATCCCTGTGAACATGGAGAAGGATTAGATGTGTCCAACGTTTTTGTGTCCATGTTTAACCTTCGGGCGGGCGCAATGCATCTGACAGATTAAGTGATTAGTTTTTGTTGTGCCAATCAGCGATATGAAAACGGAGAGATCTGAAACTCACAGTAGCTTAATCTTTATCGATCAACTACCCAAAGCAGTTTTCAGTTTCTATCTACCATATGTCTGAGGGGCGGGAGGGGGTGAAATAATCTCTCAGATGTATTGCGCCCGATTGTGTTATTTTTTCTTTTCTATGAAAATTTCCACTGGTTATACTCTTCACATTGCGTAAAAATGTTGTGTTGACTTTTTGGCTCACCAAATCGTTCAATAATGTGTTTTTAGTAAAATAAAGTCACATTTTTTAAGCGGTCGAGTTGTTGGAGGTTTTTTAAATATTGAAGCGATTGAAAGCGGAGTTTTCATAGAAAATTGAAAATGTGAAGGGTATCAAACTTTGTGAGCCAGAATTTGTTTCTAAAATTTCGTAGAACTGTTTAAAAAAGACAATGCAACAATAAATAAGAGTGTAATATATACAGAAACTTAGTTTCATCCTATTTTCTGCACTTAATCTGTCAGATGCATTGCGCCCGATCGTGTTAGGATTAGTATTGCGCCCGCCGGAAGGTTAAAGACGTCGTAAAGCACTGAACGACCTTTCTGATGCTGGATCTGTCAGGAGTAATGTTACTAGCCGTATTAACTTGTTGTGCTAGATATACTTCGAAAGTGATCAGTAATTTCGGCAGCTCCTGGCATATTCAACAATATCGAAATCGAGCATAGCATAGGAGAATGAAAAGCTTCCTCGTTTTCGTTGATCAACGGTCAATAGTTTATCTATCGTTAACCTTGTCGTTTATTCGAGGTACTGTTCTTAATAAAGAAGAAATGAAAATGAAATTATCATGTACTTGTAACTTTCTACGAACCAGATATTCCACCATGGAAAATAAACATCTACTAGAACAGGGTTTCAAACTCAAAACCTGGCCGGGCCAAATATCAGTTTCTTCCGGATTGAGCGGGCCGCAGCATAAAAATTTCGAAAACCTTGATGGAAAATTATTTCAAAAATGCATCATAGAATATTAGTTTTTAAAAATATAACAACCTCGGGACATGGAAAAATTGGGCTACCTAAAATAGAGAAACTGGAAATATTTTGAAAATATTCTTCAAACAATTTTACACTCCTTAGAAAATGTCAAAACAAAAATATTTTGTAAATTAATCAGTAACCGCTCTCTGAGAATTTATTTCGGACAGCTGATCAAAACACTATAGCACAGTAAATACATGTAGGTAGGCCAACACATCCTTGGGAGCGTAAATTGATCGCAAACATACACAAATTTCGGACATTAAGGTGGCTAAAAACAGACAAACATTAATTGTTATGTGGTGGAGCAAATGTTTCCTATATGGTAAAGCTGAACAGGCTGCACCAATTCACGTCAAATAACCGTCAGCAAATTGTTTGCAGAATAGAGAAGAAATTCAAGCCACCGGCTTCTTCACGAGTTATAAGTAGTTTATTTCTTAGACTTTAGTTCAACATCAATATTTAATTATAGCGCTTTTGTGCCGATACAATGTGTCTCTTCGACCTGGCCGCGGGCCGCACAAAACTACGTGATGCGCCGCATGCGGCCTGCGGTCCGCGGTCTGTGAGTTTTACATGACTGCACAAGAATAATAAATTGAATATGTACATTGTATAACCTATATAAAAATATAAAATAAATTATTCTTAATTTTTAATATAGTGCAATATATGTAGTACTAATTGCCCCTTTAGCCAAAATATTGAGGGGGCAGTTGCCCCCGCTGCCCCCCCCCCCTGTTCCGGCGCCATTGAGAGGCATTGCTATCCAAGCTTTCGGGGTAACATTCCAACTTACTTTTGTATCCAGTTGTTAAGAGTGCGGGAAATATGTATGTTAAGCCGGCCCCACACCGACCGGAGTGTGGCACACACCGCACAAAAGATCGGTCCAAGAATGATACCTTGGAGTCGCCCAACCACACTGCTGCACTGCTGCTGCACGATTTTTCGTATCAATCTTTTGTACGGTGTTTGCCACACTCCTGTCGGTGTGGGGCCGTCTTTATTGGTACTCATTACCAAGTAGGCACAGAGTAATTAAAGAGATTTCGATACTCGGCATGGCCCTTCGCACGCTTATTATTCATACAAGGATAAGAAATTTTCTTATAATAGAATAAAAACAAACAATGGAATTCTGTTGATGTTGAAACGTTGACAACTACTCACGGTATAGTAGCGGACCCCAACATATACCTTCCTGTAGATAATAATTAGAGCTTCGGGATCTCGCCGCAGGATTTCCCTGAAGCAGGTTGACTTGACTCTCAGTTTGAAGGACACTAGATCCTAGTATTAGGTCCAAAGATTCCAAAGAACTCACGTGAACCCAATGATGCTTCCAGGCCATTGGCACCTCGGTCGACAAATTTCATTCTCTCACAATTTGTCCACCGTGGAAAAACTATTGCAGCGAGCGAAATTGGACAACATTTGCGAGAAGTCAATGTTACTGCCATTTAGCATGGTGTCAATCTACCAGACTCATATCCAGGTCTCTGAATATGGTGTCGTATAGCTTTTGTCTAACAAGATGTAAAAAGTGATCCTCTTCCCATAAATAGATTTTCCAATAGTGTAATGTTTCACACCTGTCATTTCTAATGGCAGAAAACTGCTTGCCGCTCCTGTCCGTTGTCTATCCAAGGTACAAAAGCAAAGCCAATTAGCAAGAACTGGTTGTCCCGCTAGCGAGGCGAATTCGAGTCCGGTACAAGCAAACCGAGAATTGGGCTGAGAGTTCTTCTTGTTCGGATTTTGGTGGCATGAGGTTGTGGAAGGAGCCGAAAAAGTGTCTACACGACGCGTCGTACCTGTGTATGAAATTGTATTAATTTTCGGACAAGTCGGCCTTTTTGTTAAATTAATTTTTAGTTTACATCGAGTTGTTGGAAGTTTTATGGAATAGCAAGCGGAGTGTCGTGTGAACAAACCCCTTTTTGCAAAAGTCGGACGCTCAATTTGGGACTTAATGGATCGACGAAATTTACTCCACGCCAAATACGGGTCGTGGTGCGAACTTCGCAACGGTTATAGATAGCAGTTATTTCGCGGAAGGATGCGGAGAGAACAGCGAAAAGCTGTTGGAATCGTGATTTTTAGGTTTTGTCGATTTATTGGAGGTATGCAGTACGAGGGCCGTACAAACGCGACATAATGCCTGGAATACGTTTAACAACGCACAGGGTCATGAGATAAAGTGGTTTCAGGTAACGATGTACGTGTTATCATTAATAAAAATCGGCAGTGGTAATCCCGATGCAAAGCGCCCATACGACGATCTTCTGAGTAAGTACAACCAATTTATTAGTTAACGCGACGGATGCCCTCCGAGCCCGAGTAAAATTGGCATTGTCCACGTGGATGTAAAACCAAATTATGACAACGAGATTATGGTTAGAGTAATCCTGGTATGACGGCATACAAATATGAGAGCCCAAAGAATACGGTGACCGTTTTACACCATTTGGTTGCGGCATAGATGACTAGTTCTCTACACTGTTTACGACGTCGGGTTGTTTTCCTTCTACAGTTTTATGGATCTAAGACCGTGTCCTTTATGCTCAATGTAGGTTGGATACTCATGCATGCGTCGTATGCCGTTCTCCTGAAACAACAGTTTTAAGTCATGCTCAATACCACTGCATACTAATGCCCCTAATACTGAATATGAACTTATGTTTGGTTGGATTTTTTTAATTCGACAGCGCTGTAATATTTACACGGTGCGTAGTGTGTCTGCTTTCGCACCATTATATTATTATGGAATGACGGTGTAACATGGATTGGATATACAGAAAAACGTTAATTTAGATCTAATGATAAATACAATAAATATATAAGTGATAAATACAATAAAATAAAAAAAAAAAAAAAAAAAAAAACAGTGAATTCTACTACAAAAATTAAATAATTAAATAAACCTAATGAAATGGTGAAAATCGTAAAACTCTAACACGGAACGATATTTATTTTATTTCAACCATTTCGAAAACAGAATTTATATCCACACCTTCGTTAATGGCAGTTGTTCTGAATTGAAAACTTCAGTGGAATTGTTTTAAAGTTAGGCTGATTAGGAAAAATAGCTTATCCCAAGTGTTTTTACTCTAAAAAGAATACCGGGACGCCGGGCGGAACCATTATACTCTTTTGACTGTAAGACTTAATTTGACTGCAGATAAGTATCGGAACTGCAGTTTTCATTGCCCATCTTTTACGTGTATATGAATGATGATGTGGATACTATTTATCTTCCCGGCTGAGAATTGCTACGGGAAACAGCAGCTCAGTCTCAGGCTTGGCAGACAACCATTCTTTTAGTAAGCCCGAGAGTGGGGGTGTCATGACAAAAAAAAAAACACTGGAATAGTAATGTTTTCGCCAGTTTTCCTATGAAGTGTGGATGTGCACATTTAGCCCTACCTAAATTTTTTTTTAAACAATAAAAGAAAATGCTTTATTTTTTTTTTTTTTTGAGGCCTAATGGCAAAGCGTTATGGAAACGATAAATTACATAGTAGGATTATAAGCATATGAGCTCACGATTTTAAGCTTTACCTACTTTTGCTACTCCAATTTTTTTGTGATTATCGAAGATCCTTTTTTTTTTTATGATAAAATGATGAGCTAGACAGAGCTCCCTTTTCTCCCCTCTCCCTCCAAAAATGAATTTTTAAAATTGAATTATGATTGGTTTTATAAAGGGGGATTTCATTTTTTTTATGCGCACGAAATCTCATGGAGGGAGGGTAGAGACAGCGCAGGGCCCTACCACACTTGGCCCACTAAACAGCCTTTTTAGATCTGTAGGCTGACTACCTAAGGGTAGAAAAGGATCCGTCTCGATAGGACGGTCTTCCCCGTCTATATATATTTCGGCTTTAGGCCTTTTCTTTCGTTCTTTTTTCGCTAAGGTAGCTTTTGTGTCCTTTCTCGGGACGTTTTATTGTTTCCGGGTTTTGGGGAGTTTGACGTTCGTCGTCACGTAATATTTCCGTTTTCTTGCCTTTTTAAGGTGCTCTTTTTTTTATCGGGCAGACGTGCGAGTCTCTTTAGTTTGATAATGGAGGAGGCTGGTGACCCTAAAGACCCCCCACTACTCCCGACAGCTGAGCTGGTCTGCCAGCGCACGTCACTAGTGGTCACCAGATAGGGTTTTTGCATTTTAGATGTTTTTGGACCTTAATGGTCATCCCTGCCCTTCCCTCCGCCCATCCATTACAATAGTTAACTGCTAACTGGGAATGAATATTACGTTAACATTCCTACAGGCAAGTTGCATATAACAAAAACCTACCTCGGAACCGATGATATTCAGGCAGTTGTAACGGAGAGCATGAAACACTACGATAAGTTGCTGCTGCCTTAATTGGGACAAACGATTCAAAAGCCCACCTCATTAACTTCCTCCCGTGCTGCGGTTATCATGCACAGAGGCTAGCTACCTAAGGACGAACATGTTTGGAGACATTAAAAGTTTAGGGTAGGCCTCGCAACCAATAACACAGTGTCAGTTGATTTTCCTTCAGTAATCAATCCAGGAAACCGACTGAGGCTGAATGGAGTCTACATCAGCTGGGAAGCAGGCAGATGCATAAGCTACATCCCGGCTACTGTATGTACCTGCATACAGTTTACAGTGCCTATTTTACCTATATTGCAGCTGCTATTTTTTTTTCTCTGACAGACTCATGCAAGTAACTCGATTTTAGAATGCTCAAATGAACTAAATTATGCATTCCTATTACGTAATTGAAAATGGAAAATTGATAATGAAAAAAAAACATAATATTGATAATTTATCAAATTCTAGCGGGACGCGTCTACCATTTTAGTTATATCGCAGTAGTTTTTGTCGAAATATACGTATATGGGCGCAAAATTAAATTTCTTCCGAAATTTAAGCTCTTTTGAGCTTGTGAATAAAAGTCAACACTTTTCAGTCATCAGTCACAATCACACTAATTTTCCATACAAGTTGACAGATTTTCAGTTAATAGATTGACTTTGGATTTAAATTAATTAATATTAACCGAAAACGAGGAAAATCAGTTTTCTGAATTCGCCAAGAATCCGCAAAGTTCGCAGATAACCACGGTGAAGATAATGAAAAAATTAACAGTATGGTCGTCTTCAGCAAATATTCCGCACCAACAAATACAGTAAAACCTCAAAATAATTGACACTTATACGCATGTTTACTAGCATTTTAGCGTAAAGTCTTCATAAATTCAAAGCAATAATATTTTCGTAGGAATATTAATCGCATTTTACTTTTTGTACTTTTTCATCACAAAACAAGGCTCCTAACACACACCATAAATTTTCACGGAATCAACTGACTACCGGCATCCCGATAACACAAGAGCACCACCACCCAGTGCAATGTTCATTTAAACGATGTCCCACCATCCAAACATAATGATCAACAGCATGCAACATCCACACTCAGCAGGGTTGTATAGTATAAAAAGGCGAGCCAAACAACGAGTCAAGAGCATTCATCATTCTAGTCTTGGCATCAAAGCATACATAACATAAATCGATCTCCAAGTCAAACCCGGACCATTCGAACAGCGTGTGTTGAATATTATAATTGTTGCATCATTTAATTGAAATAATTAATAAACCTAAAAGGTTGCTCCATTGTTTTCACTAAGAGGACTCCACGAAAGAATATACTTGACCATGAAATCTGTCGGTTACAATACGAATTTTCATTCGTTAAATATTATAGTGCGACCATGCGATTGACAATCCTTTATATTTTTAATTATTTTCTTTTATCGTAAGCTTCTTTATTTTAAGAAAATGTTTATTAATCCCCCATTATTTTCTTAATACGTAATCGACATGACTGTGATATTTCTCCGTACAAATAACTCACAGACCGTATTTGGATGAAATTATATCAAGTAACACCAAAAGTGCATTGACTTTTTTATCTATCTTATACAAAATCCCATTTACACGTTTTCGGCGGGAATCACGAGAGCACGATTATGCCGTTAATCTTATGAATCTTACGACCCCAGTCTTTCGCGGCATACAAAAGAAAATCCGTGAATAGATATAGTCTGAAGATTTTTATTCATGATAGGGTAATAGATCTTTATATTCTATAACTGCACAAAGAGCATAAAGAGGATAAAACCATGCACACAAGTTTCATGAACAAAGGATTCACAGTTCGCCTCAAAAGTAGTGTTTCATCCAATAAAACTTACTTTTATGTAAAAAAAAAAACATGTTTTACATTACATACAAATTCCCAACAACTTTCAAACTGACCATTCATTCACTTATTCATTCATTCGCGGCCGAAATTTGATTACCCGTCACATTTGAATGAAACTTGAGCTGCTTTTGTGCTAATAATTTCTATCGCAGCCCTTCAAGTAGTGTTCCGATTCAATCCGCTCCTGGGAAAGTTTTGAGGCTTTACTAGGAACACACTTGGGTGCAGTGTGGTGAAAATTGGTTCGCAAAGAAAAGTTTTTCTTGTAAGAACTAAGTTTTCGATTTTGGGTTGGTTTCTTTATTTCTATGGCAGCCCCATGATAGGAAACTTGTATACATAACTTCAGCCCTATAGCTTCGAAACTGGGAGACTAGTTTGCATCGAACCAGACGGGCAGACTGACAGACGAACATTGCCCAATCGATTACTCTCGTCACACTGATCAATTACATCTACATATGTATGTATTTGTCCTCTGCACTGCAAACTTCATGGCTCAATTAATATACCCTTTCCGATATTGTGACGGGTATAAAAACATACACAAGAATATGGAATAAAATTTCGAGGCTGCATGTAAATATGTTATGAAAAGGCAATCTACACTTGCAATAAAATCTTCCAATCAATTTACTTTTGTGTCAAACTACGACTACGTACAAGTTGCAGCGATGAAAGTTGGCACTTCAAGATGAACGCCACCACAGCATTGAAAGCTGTGAATGGGGTGTTAAACATATAGAATAAAACAGAAAGAAATTACGTTCACACGTTTGACGTACAGCTGGTGCGCTATCGACAATCTAGCTGCCAATAAATTTTTCAAACTAACAACATATGTGAGGACGTGTGTGGCGAGCGGATTGTACATAAATGTTCACTGCACACACGTACCTTAAAGAGCCCACGGCATGAAGGATACGGAATAGTCGGAAACCTTCCCGCAGAAACCCAAATGCCACCACTGTCTTTAGCCAAAAAGTTGAAGTGATGAAAGGCAGACATGGTCGACAGCATTGACGTAAAACACTGATGATGGTCAACTTGGCTCCTGTGTCCACGACTCCTTGTCCAATGAGTGTAAAAGATAGACGACGGTAGAGAAACGAAATGCATTCAAGTCAGGTGCTGAAACTCTAACGAGAAGTTGAACCGCAAAAAGTCGGGTTCTTCATACCTCCGGCCAGGGATGATAACCTGCTCGCTCGCCTTTGCCTTTGCGCCACAAGAATTTGCTGAACTTTGCTGTCGTATTCTTCTTACGACGATTTCGGACTATGTATGGTTATGTTCCCCGAACTATTGAGGAAATGTTTGAGAAGACTTGCAATTGCGGTGTCCGCATGATAGTCGTATATTGATCGGACGAGTATACTACACATTGGTGAACCCTCATTAAACTAAATTCGTATTTCAGGCCGATTCATGAAAACGTAAAATGAATTGGAAAATAGTTTGTGAAATCGTTCATGGTGAATTGAATGTTGTCGTCCGTTCTTTTCATTATTCATAGCAAGAGCTCAGGAGAACACACTGATCGAAGTAGAAATGTCGTAATGAAACAAAAAACAATATTTTTTTCCACCAAGAAAATACAATAATATCCACGAAAATTATATTTAGGTATACATAAACATTATCGCAAGAAGAGGAAGTCCTTTATATTAAGTTTAGTTTAGAATGGATTATGTACGAGGGGCCAGCGCCAGCATAGATCTATAAGAATTGGCGTGCCATTACCGTGCATATATTTCATTTTAACAATGTCAGCTATATTGCAATGCAACTACTGGGAAATATGTCTGCTGAAGGAGAAGAGTACCCAACGGGAGAAATTTAGAATTACTCAATCTCGTAAATATGTATACCAATTGGACTATTTATACTGTAACCTCTAAGGATAGCGATCTTTTGCGAATTGCGAGAAATCCCGTTCAACCTTCATAGGACCCGGGTGGGCTGCAGTTGCACCGCACAAGCAGTATTGCCTGAATTGGCTATTTTTTTAAACGTACAGAAATTAATTTAAGCGTGTTGCACTTAACCGTGTTTTACTATAACAATTACTATTTTCATTTTTCTTGTGCACCCAGGCCTGTAGAGAGGGTGGGGGAACGGGGTGACTCCCCCGGGCCCGGGATTTCAAAGGGGGCACGGACTTGGACACTAAACTTATGCTTCAGCGTTTTTTACATACAAATTGCTATTTTGAGCTCCTGAACTAAGAAACCTTATAACCTACTGTTTCTAGCGTTTTAACCACCATACATTACATACTCTGTACTAGGCTAGGCCCCTAGTCTATTATTGAATTTTCAGGACTAGGGGCCCGAATCAACAAATCAGCATGATCGTTTCGTTACTTAAGTTCTAAATTGAATCTGCCTCGCCTTTCGAAAGTGCATGCATGATTTTATACATAAACAATTCAGGGGTTTGCTGCAAAAAGGTGGTAGCTCCATTTTTGCTACATTTGAGAAAATTGAGAAAAACTTTTTAAAAGGAAATCCGTTTATATTTTTTAATGAGATTTTTACTTATAATTTTCCTCAACCATTTCTGCATGTAATAGAAAAAAAATTCCAAAAAATGTTTTCTTACATGACGTCACACAAAATATTTTTATCGGAGCTACATCTTTTTTGCCGCCAAACAAGTCAATTTTCTTGTTTGTATCAAAAATAGATCAGAAAATCAGCGAATAATGGGCGATTCCCACATTACGGTCATCCGGAATAAAGATAGAAGATGGTTTTCAGCACGAATACTCTTTAAAGCGAATAGGTTAAGTAGGGTGCCCCAAAAGAGTAACGCATTCGATTTTTTTTAATTCATCAGAGAGACATGAGTGAGTATAATAAAGGGCGACGAATTATTGTACTTTTTTTTTTAATTTAGTGTAATATACAGGGTGACCCATTTAAATACATAGGTTTTTAATTGTCGATAAATTTTGTTCAAACTATGGGGGAGACAACTGGACAGTTGGGAAATTTGATGACACAAGACACATTGTTGGTAACTCCTTGTATAACGCTGATTCAAAGCCTATCAGAAATTAATGCGTATTTCACATGAAGTAGGTATAGGGAAATTAAGCCGAAGAAGGGCCAGACCCAAACAATAACAAAAGAGGCAAGTTTCGATGAAAAATTGTTGTACACCCTTCCCTATCTAAAAAGTTACACTAATTTGGGCGTCACATTAAAGGGGGGGGGGGGGGTTGACGACCAGGGGAAACTGTTGTTTTCGGAAATATCTGGAAACTAATAGTCCGATCGCAAAAAGTCTCAGCAATTAAATAAACTACATTGAATTTCCTTTACACTGATATATTTCTTGGAAAATTATACCGTAGACCCAAAAGTATCATGCGGAATTTACTTTTTTTCATATTTACATTTCGAACTGTAACTTTTAATAGAGTGAAAGGAACTGCTGCTGATACTGCCAATTAAATGTATTTAATTTAAACCAAAAATAATATTGCTCCGGCCAAGAACCTCTGTAACTATTCTCTAAATTCCGCCAGGCTAAGCAAATTTGGTTGAGTGCCTAGGGCCAGCTGCCATTGACTCTCCACCGAGAATTATTTCGATAGAATCAAAACTAAGGGTACCTCCCATACTAAGTGAACCAGAAACCTGCCAAATTGCAAATTTTCTTCTTGCCGAGCGTTGGAGGTATTATTGGCCGGAGCAACCACATTTTTGGTTCAAATTAAATACATTTAATTCGCAGCATCAGCGCCAGTTCTTTTGACTCTGCCTTCACTGTATCAAAAGTTACAGTGCGAAATGTAAATATCAAAAAATGTAAATTCCGCATTATTCTTTTGGGTCTAGAGTATAATTTTCAAGAAAGGTCTGGAGGAAATTAAATGTAGCTTATTTTTTAGGACATTTAACGATCGGACTAATAGTTTCCCAGATATTTCCTAAAAACGAAAATTCCCCTCTTCGCCACCCAATCCCCTCTTTATTAGATTAAACTACTCAGATGTGTTTTGTTTGATAAAATTTTTCTTTAGATGCTTGCGGTAATAAACTACTTGAACTGTGTGATTTCTATTGCGATATTAAAGGGGAGTTTCGTTCTGAGGTCTGCTTGTTGTAGCGATTAGCTCATTTGCCTTAGAAGCATAGGGACGTGGGTTCGAATCCCCTTATACACTGCTCGTCATCAGATTAGCACACCCCTTCGCATGAATAGTTTCGGCTGATTTCCAACCAAACTAAAAGAGCTAAAATTTCATAATTATAACTGTTAATAGTCTATTCAATTCTAAGTTAATTAAAACAAAAAGTATTGTGTTTTCATTTTTTAATTATGTTTTATAATCGTTTTTCCAAAAAGAACACACAAAATAGCCATTTAAAATTTGTCATCAGGATAGCACATGTAATTTCTTTTTTGTCTATCTTCCACAATTTAAGACGTAGAACCCCTAACTTTTTGTTGTTGTTTAAGTAATATATTAGCTTTAATATGGATAAGAGAAAATCATTATCTGCGGAAAAGGGATCAAAAGTTAAGTAATTCATTCAGGCTTGCAAGGAGTCAAGGCGGTCAAAAAGTGAAATTTTGAGAAAAAATGAATAAAAGTCGATAAGTTGAATCCGAATTCGTGTGTAATAAGTACCGTTAAGGTAAAAATAATAGAGGCGATAAAAATTGAGTACTTGTCAATCCTTATGAGAGAGTAATTTTGAGAGAAGCATCGAGCCCTCATGACTCGGTCGCAAGGATTAAAGTAAATTTTCACATTAAGGCGAGCCTACATTGTTCAAACAGTGATAAGAAATGCTCCACACCTAAAGAAAGTAAAGCTACAGGAAAATCGCTTAAATTAAGCACGAGAACAATTGACATGGAACAAAGAATGACGCTATGTTGTCTTTTCGAATAAAAAGAAGAGTCATCTTACAGTACCAGTTGGCCCTCGAGACCATTACACCATCTATTCCACAGTGGAGGCGATCCTAATGGTGTCCTTCCTAGCAAAGATCCTAGAAGTAGGCATTATAACTGTGTTAGTCTTCTAAAGTGAACTTATTTTTATTCGAAAAGATAACATAGCGCCATTCTTTGTTCCATGTCAAGTGGACTCATGCTTAATTTAAACGTATTTTCCTTCGGGCAAAGTTAAGTTGGGGTTTGTTCTTCAGTTTTAGTTTCTTTAAATGTGGAGCATTTCTTATCACTGTTTGAACAATGTAGGCCCGCCTTAATGTGAAAATTTACCCTAATCCTTGCGACCGAGTCATGAGAGCTCGATGCTTCCATCAAAATTACTCTCTCATAAGGATTGGCAAGTACTACATTTTTATCGCCTTTATTATTTTTACCTTAACGGTACTTATTACACACGAATTCGGATTCAACTTATCGACTTTTATTAATTTTTTCTCAAAATTTCACTTTTTGACCGCCTTGACTCCTTGCAAGCCTTAATTTTTGATCCCTTTTCCGCAGATAATGATTTTCTCTTATCCATATTAAAGCTAATATATTACTTAAACAACAACAAAAAATTAGGGGTTCTACGTCTTAAATTGTGGAAGGTAGACAAAAAAGAAATTACATGTGCTATCCTGATGACAAATTTTAAATGGCTATTTTGTGTGTTCTTTTTGGAAAAACGATTATAAAACATAATTAAAAAAATGAAAACACAACACTTTTTGTTTTAATTAACTTAGAATTGAATAGACTATTAACAGTTATAATTATGAAATTTTAGCTCTTATAGTTTGGTTGGAAATCAGCCGAAACTATTCATGCGAAGGGGTGTGCTAATCTGATGACGAGCAGTGTATATTCAGTTTGCGACGGTTTTCAAGTTCGGTACCCTTGAACCAGACTACGAGTGCTTTTTTTATGCCGAAATTATCTCGACAGCGCACACTATTGATCTCAACGCTAAGGTACAATGTTGGATTGTCGTGCTAGGTATTAATTTATTAAAACTATTACTCGTAATACAAATAAATAAATAAATAAATAAATATGTTTCCTTAAGGATTTGACCTATAGGATCATTTAATGACGCACTGTATCTCAGACCGTTAAGAAGGCGATACGTTCCACTTGATGGACCCAAGGCCAGAGGCAGACCGAAGAATACGTGCATCACCATCAAATGGAAAAAGAACGCATTCGTCTCTCAAGGAAATAAACAGGGTATCCGGGAAATACCGCATAAATGCACTTTTAAATGATTTCTAATATGATGTTTGCAGCAATAATGATGATGTACGGGACATAAATTATTAACCCTTTAGATGTCATAGGTATTCAAAGATTTTAACCTTCGGGCGGGCGCAATGCATCTGACAGATAAAGTGACCAGTTTTTGTTGCGCCAATCAGCGATATGAAAAGGGAGTGAACTGAAACTCACAGTAGCTTAATCTTTATCGATCAACTACCCAAAATTGTTTTCAGTTTCTATCTACCATATGTCTGAGGGGCGGGAGGGGATGAAATAATCTCTCTGATGTATTGCACCCGATTGTGTTATTTTCCTCTTTTCTATGAAAATGTTCACTTGTTGCACACTTCACATTGCGTAATAACGTTGTGTTGACTTTTAGGCACACCAAACCGTTCAATATTGTATTTTTAGTAAAATAAGCTCCCTTTTTTTAAGAGGTCGAGTTGTTGGAGGTTTTGTAAATATTGAACCGATTGAAAGCGGAATATTCTCAGAAAATTGAAAATGTGAAGGGTATCAAACTTTGTGAGCCAGTATTTGTTTCTAAAATTTCGTAGAACTGTTTCAAAAAGACAATGCAACAATAAATAAGAGTCTAATACAGAAACTTAGTTTCATCTTTTTTTCTGCACTTAACCCTAGAGAGATAATCATATTTTTTACCCCTGAAAAGATAATCATACGTCGATTCGACGTGTTGCGAGTTAACATCCTTATAACTTCTTTGTTAAGAGTAACATGTTGTTAAAAGGTAGATATATAATCATTTGTATTTAAAATTAATCTGTTAAACTCATGGTTTTGCAAAATTATCATTTGTTTGTGTATATAATATTAATTTTAAAAAAGTGGTTCTAGTAAAAAGTGGGCTGTCCTTTCAATAGATTAAAATAAAGGATATCTTTATCGAAACAGGCTTTTAGTGGTTATATGCAAGTAAATACACATCCACATTATGAAGATTTATAAAAATGTCAATTCGGGGGAAATAAAATATTTTTCAGTACAAATTTGTTCTACAGTTTTTACTGACGTTAAAGATAATCATACGTCGATTCGACGTATATTTGACTTATGACCCCCCAATATCTTAGGCTGTGTGGCACCCAAGCTAATTATTTTGCCACGTAATTACGCCTACAGACATGAATTGAGTTAAATCTTGGAACCAACAAATTATGAAGCTTCACTTATGAGATATAATAAAAAGAAAAATTTCTGTACGTCGATTCGACGTAGATTATCTTTCTAGGGTTAATCTGTCAGATGCATTGAGCCCGATCGTGTTAGGATTGGCATTGCGCCCGCCGGAAGGTTAAAAATCGTTTCAAACTAAAATAATATTCTTAAAATTACCCCAGTTACAATACTGAAATAAAATGTTGATCGCAGCCAAAAAATTTCATTAAAACAGCTCCATTAAAATAAAACAGATAAAAATACGTATAAATAAATATAAAATAATCTAGCTAGTGTAGTTTTTTAAATATTGAGGTTTCAGTGTTTTTTAGGAAAAAATCTTGAATGGCTGTGGCTGGTAAAGCGATAAGATCCAGTACATCTTTTTACTAAAAAGTAGAGAATTATATGGAAAAACTGTCGAGTGAATTTATGCGATACTTTCCGGACACCCTGCTTACACTCCGATTTTAGGTGAAACAAGCCTCACATTAGCAAAATTTTCATAATTTTTTTTAAAGGCAAAATGTGCAAGTCTGTGAGAGTTTTTAGTACCAGAAATCCATACGAAATTCAATGTTCTGTTCAAAATTTTAAAGAATATAATTTAAAATTCATGTAAAAAATGTTGACTTTTTAACCCTTCTGTCGGCACCTACTACAATATGCATATTCTATACCCAATAGGTCTGGCTGGACCTACTAAGAAAAATTTTTTATTTTTTAGAAAAGGCGAAATTTTTATCGGTGGAATAATTCGATCAATTCTTTACTGCCATTTTTAAACAATAAAAGTATTAAAATCATTTTTGTAGATACACTAGTAACGTTTTTAAGTGGACATATTTTCAGGTGGTATTATTATAAACATGTTTTTCCCTTATTTTCATCTCTTCTTGCTTCTCTATTTTCATGGCATATATCTCGTAGAAAGTTTGTTCGCATTTTTCAATACCAATATCTTTGGGCAAATATTTGGCGATTTGTTAGTAGATTTTACCTCGATATTAGTCTGCAGATTTAGGGAAGTAGGTGGAAAGAAATAGGGAATTTTCAAGCGCCAAAATCATTTCATTCTAAATTTTCTTGGTCAAATCTGACGTTTGTAAGTCTCTCATGCTTAGTCCTAACTATTACAAAGGAAAAAACTGGTTTGAATTTCCTTGAATCAAATCTCAGTTGATTAGGTGATGTTATAAAACGTGATGAAATTATTCATACTTATTTCTTGAGCTTCCAGCTTTTCAAAAAAAAATCCGAGAAATTTTTAGCGTTTATAGTACAAATTGAATTTTAATGACATTCTTACATCATAAATAGGAGAATTTTAAGAGAATTTCATATTTGCACCTTTTACCTCAAGAAAAAAATGGGGCGGAAAACTGTAGGTCTGGGCAGACCTACTGGGTATCAAAAAGCACTATAAATTGAAAATTATCAAAAACATACTCAAAACTTCAACCGGTTTTTTCAAATTTTTGCAAGATGCTTCTAAACATATTATTCTAGGATATCATGAAATACTAAGCCTCTGCGATTTCATCTTCTATACTTTTATGACCAAAATATAGTGCCAAAGGTCTGGCCAGACCTTTGTGCCGACAGAAGGGTTAACGTTTACAATACCATTGACTTCTTATATAAAAATGAAATTATAATCCTTTAACCCCAAAAAGTGCTACCTACATTCCGAATCTTGTTCTACTGAAACATACATGGCATAGTAATATAAGCAATATTTTTTTAACTCGTTAAAATTTAACTGCCTACAAAACGAAATCCTAGTTATCCCTATTTGACCAGCTTATTGGCAGAAGTGTATAGGTCAACATGAATCCCTTATTATGCATAATTTAATTAACATTTTGACGTGGGATTCATATGGCTTTATTTCACGGTGTACATTTTTAATTTATCACGAATGATATATCATTCATTTATTTCGCGTAAGTCATGAATATTTTTTACGAGCGATGCATTAAAAATATATGTTACACAGCTATTACATCATCTGCTTAGTAATAATTTTGTAACTTTAATCCTTAATAACGCGCAAAGACGTGTATAGATGATACATGATTGTATGAAAACGTGATAAATGACAAAGATATCTCAGCTGCTGTGTGTTGCATGAATGATACGCCACACATGTGTTTTTTTCCTGGCTATAGGTTCGTGAACGGAATCCAGTGAAGTCTTTCTTAATTTTTGCCTGAACATTATAGGTGTGTTTTTTTTTTTGTTATCCTGTGTAGGTTTGGGTAACAAAACTCCATATAAAAAAAATGCCAGCTGATCCACCTGTCATTTTTTTATATGAAGTTTCGTTACCTAAACCTACACGCACACGGGATAACCAAAAAAACACACCTTATGTTTTGCAATGTATTAATTCTTCTCAGTACCGTATAGCCCCATGTGGGGCCATGGTGCGTTAACTCAGCCGCTTACAGGCAATTTCGAGTCAACGTTACATTGCATATCTGTGTCTATAATTTTGCAAGCGTTGTATATTTCCTATCCGCAAATGTACGGAAATATTAGATTAGAAATATTAGATTACTAGCATCGTAGAGTGCGACTCAACCAAGTGAGCCACAGAGCGTGTATTAATAGAGGTTTTATATACGGTTATTGTTTTTTTTATTTCATCTTCATCTTGGGTTCACTACTAGAAACCTTGAACCTCAGAAATTTTTTTATGAACCGGACGGTTTTAAAACGTCGTAAAAAATCAAAAAATTTAAAAATGATATATTTACGATTAAAAAGGTTGGGGTACAAAAGAATATACTTTACGACCTAACCTGTTCTTATGTCTAGCAAGTATGCACGAAAAATTTAATAAATCTAAATTCGCGGTTTAAAATGGTAGAAGGAGCACCTAGCGGTATAAAATATATTTACGATCTACACTCTAAAAAATTTTACTCCAATAATAGGAGGAAACTTTTTTTCCTTCTATTATAGTAGTAAATTTACACCACTATATAAACGAGAGTAATTTTACGCTACACGTTGTAAATATTTACTACAAAATTGGTGTAAATTTGCACACATAAATAAGTTAACTTACTCTTGGACTTAAGTAAATTTAAATCAGAAATTAGCAAATTTGCACGAAAAAAATGTAAATTTACACCGGCAAATATGTAAATTTACATCCGGGTTTATAATAATATTTACGGCAGCCCGTTCTTCGGTGTAAATCGTCCTGGAGCTACCCGTTATTGCAACGGCCAAGAGCTGCTTCGGTTCAAGAGCAAAAAAGCGCTACAACACAACAATAATATGATGCTCACACGAACGCACTTCGGACGGAACAGACTAACTGCACACAGAACAAGTCACTTATGAAAATGCAATAATGCACAAGTCAGTTTTACACAAATGTAGGTGTATTTTTTACACCAAAATTGGTAAATATACACTGAAAAGTAAATGTAATGACACATCTTCACACCAAATGTGGTGTAAAATTACACTGTGATAGAGTAATATTGAAAAATTTGTGGAATATTACACTATTTTGTGGGTATACTAGAAATTTTGTTGAAAAATAAACGTTTACCTACTGTAATTTTGCGAGAAAAAAGGTGTAAAATTCAACGAGTTTTCGATGTAAAATTCAACCTTGTTTTTACAGTGTAATATGATACGTGGCAAGTAATCGTATACACAAAAATTTCACATAATTCGATCGGCCCCTTTCGAAGGAGTTCGACCACAAACATTTTGATGCGTGATTCCGGACACCCTGTATATAGATGTAGATAGATAAAAAGAAATATAACAGAAAATGACCGTTATCAGTTTTTTTAATCGGAAAATTTAATTAATTTGAACGATACATTGATTCTTTAAATGTATGAGATACAACACGAAGATTGGCTTGTTTGGGTCAAAAAGGAGGTAGCTCCAATTTTTAACTGTGAATAACTCAAAAACTAATGATTGGACATAAAATGTTATTGGCCAGGATGAAAGAGCATGTCTTTTGCAATGAAATTACATAATTAACTCAATTTAGCCAAAAATTGGAGCTACCTCCTATTTGCAGCAAACCCCTCATTCAGGAATTTCCAGTAGCGTAACGTATTTTATTAAAAAAAATTGTGTTCGAAGTAAAAATAGGAGCCGTGTACAGCAGACTTTCCAGAAGGACTTTTCCGGACGATCATTTTGTGTTGCTAATTAAATTTTTTTCAAGGTACCAACTCCCAGATGTTGGTCACTTAAATTATTGAATCTTAATTTTAATTTATCCTACAGGACTCGCCCACAAAAAATTTAAAGGTTTTTCTGTATTAGAGAAGACAGCGAATACCTTACGAAATAAGTAAAATAGGAAAAGAGACACTTCGTAAATTCGTAGCGGTGTGCATTTCGAAAGCCAATTTTATAGAGTAACGACCTACAGTCTGGTCGAATGCGCTAATAAATTACAGGTTTGAGTAGGTTAATAAAAACAGAATACCTTGGTTCCAGCACTACATTGATTTTTTATTGGTATATATCAGTATTTCGGATGCAACTTACACCCTTCTTCAGTACAAAGCATTGAAGTCTATCTTGACTACATACTATTCTTAAAAGTTGACGCAATACCTGTCAATGGTCTACCTGGCTTAACTTATTACTGTCTACTACAAACCGTCGGGCAAAACAAAATGTCTACTTATAATTTGGCATCTAGCCATTACCAAGCCGACTACAACAAGTTATTGAAGTTGAAGAAGTCTATGGTTAGAATAAGTGAGAATATACGCTTTCTTCAAAAGTGAAAAAGATGGGACGTGACACCTAAGTCTCATTAAATTAGCATTAAGTCATAAAACGCGAAAAAATTAAAACATGCAATCGAAACACGACTAGTAACCGAAGCAATATCGAATGAATTCGCTAGATTGACAGAAACAACCATACTAACATACAATGCGCACCTGAAACTGGGACGAATGTTTAGGGAACTCGGCATTAGTCCTTGCCAGGTTCTTAACAAAATTAAAAGAGCTGCCGAATGCGAGAAACTACACAAAACGAGAAATTTTAAAACGAAGGAAACCCATACAGCCGTATTGCCCAACTTTGCTGTAAGTCTACATCCCTATTAAACGAAAAAGAAATACTGATGCTCAAGGAAGGAAAAAAATCGAGTTTTATTGGAAAAATTATAAAGTAAGCCCCAAAAATACAAAAAAAAAAAAAATACTTATAATTTGAGCCCATTAGTACCCTAGTTAACGGTAAAAATTTCATCCAGAAAAAAATGTTAGGTAATAATTTGGTTTTTCGGCTGATGAAGTTAGGATTCCCTACTGAAATTATGTTGCTTTTGTATCAGATCACATCCAACAGATTCTGCGAAAAATACCATATGGATATAAGTTTGCTGAAATCCAAGCCTTGAATAAATAATTTCTTCTAAATCTCTGCTCTAATGCATACGAAAGCGACAACCTTTAGATACAAATATTGGTGTCAAACAAAGATTAACGAAATTATTTTGTATACTTTGTCATCACCGGCAGTCGGACACCGGGCTTTCGCCGCCTTTATCGTTGACCTCCAATTGACGCGATTACGCGACTTTGTCCTGCAGTTACGGAAGCGCAACAGCTGGTGGGCATTCTCACCTATGGAGTACATTCAGCGAGCACTCGGTTGTTTACGCAATCGGGCTCCGTCTACTCGTTGTGCGCTCTTCACCTTAACTGTGTGCTGAAATCTTGGAATTGAGGATGTTCCTTCAAGTCCTTTGACATTCGCCCGTCGCAGCCACCCATTGCACCCACGGGACCCACCAGACTCGAATATGGGCGGTTAAGTTGCTGAGACGATTCAAGAAGAACTTCACCGTGACTACAACAATTGAGGCAGAAATATATACCTAATGCAATGTAGTATCTAAGTACATTTTCCTATGAACCCTCTCCAAAATTATATTTGATTCGACTTCATCTGGCTTACTTAACGATCCCCATTTAAAAATACATAATAATTCGAGGTACGGAAAATTCGTATTTACGAAATAGATGCGAATTTCGGCGAAAATTGCTCGTTTTTGCGAATAGATGTAAAATTTACTAATTTGTACTTTTCCCCGAAAATGTTCACTTTTCTCCAAAAAATCTACTATGGAAAATATATTTTTCATCTCAATTTGTTTTTTTTTTTCATAAGATTCCCATTAATGAGAATAGAGACATTTCGAAATGCACGGTGTTCGTAGAATCACGAGCACAATATAACTTGCCAAACATCCAGCTCGGTGTGTAGTCGGAGGTTCGATGAATACATTTTGTTTCTGCAATGAGAATTCCGTAGAAAAAGCTTTTATCGTGGTTCGACGAACCGCAAAGTTGAAATGAACTATCTATAAAAAAGACAGAAGCGTAAAAATGTGGGTGTACTTATGCCACAGAAGTCTCCCTTTTACAGTTACTCCTCGAGGAGCGCTTTTGACTATGTATTTGCATTGTCAAAAACATTTCTCAACAACTGAATCCGAGCCCGAAGTGTGATTCAGTTGACAGTCATGTAAAGAATTTTCAGTTTACCCTCAATAGAAATAACAAAATGTACAAAATTATGTTTTTATGCGAATTTCAGCGAAATTTCTAATATTCAAAATGAGTTTATGCGAAATTCCTGTTTTTTATTTGCGAAATTTCCGTGCCTCTAATAATAATTTTTTACCAAATAACAGCATAAAAATGACATTTACTTGTGTCGTCCCTCTATGGCTCAAGCAAATTTTGTGTGTAACTACATACATGGAGCCCAACATGCCCAACGCACCACTTTGGGGGCGGCTATTATTTACAACAACAATGACAAAAAAGAATATTTTTTTCGAAAATATGCTTTGGAGTATAATTGTCGACTTGATTTATATACCAACCAACAAAAAAAGCTTAAAATTCGAGAGAAAAATAATTTGGGAATATGTATACGGGTCGCAGACAAGGCAACAACATCGTGATTATAGACAAGCAGGACTACGAAACATCAGTAAATGAAAAATTAAGCAAAAAATTTTCTTCGATTCGTATTTTTTATCGTACGGAAGGGTTGGGCCCGGAAACATTGTCCCCCGGGCCCGGGTTTTCTCTCCACGGCCCTGTGTGCACCTCTCAGACGTAGGTTATCTTTCTAGGGTTAACAAAAATAAAATCTTTTTTGTGGCCATTTCCTCTCCAAAAGTTTGCAGTAACGGCAGAATGGGAGGAGTATTACGATTTTAAATACTACGGTCGGGAAATCGATGAATTCACGATTCTTAACCGCCCGTATTGTGGTTTGATGCCGGTTCGCCGCGGAGCGGGCCGTGGGGCGCCACGCGCTTAAGATTTACCACAACTACTTCACCAATAAAGCGCTACGCCAAGCTTGAATTCGTAGCGTGCGGTTTTGGGCGTTCAATCCTTAATTCCCTTAATACACGATCGCGGAAATAGGGAGAATGTATTTTTTTTTTTGCACAATTTATGTTTATTTAAACGAATAAAACTGTCTTACGAACTAAAGTTAAATTAAATAGCACTTAAACTAACTTAATCACTAACTACTCACGGTTTCCTATACTTTCAGGCGGCGGCCTCACTAATCTGTTACAAAAACGGTCGCTGTTTCGTCGGGGCTCCGTCGACCATCCGTCGTATCACTTTCTCGCCAGGTCGTTCCGTCTCGAAATTTCGCTGTCCCACTTTCTCCTCCACTCTTCCGCTAGGAAGAGGACGTCGTTTTCCAGGTCGCCAATAAATTGCCCAAAAAGGTGTCCCGTTTCATTTTGGTCATATTTATAGGACCTTTCTGGGCAATCACGGTTCGAACACAACCGTATTTGTTCGGGTGGGTGACCGCAGCACGTGTCACATTAGCCCGTGCTCGCACCGACCGTGGTGTACTAATTTACTATGCGATGTTTCGTTTTCTTTTTTTTCCACCCTTCTCTGCCATTCGAAAGATGAACATCAGCTGTTTTTGCATTTTAGCGTCGGATCCTTCCTAGTTTGTCGCGATTCCTTTTCAGGAAATCCTTGTGTTCGGTCCTCGATTCACCAGATTACAACGCTCCGTAATCTAATTGAACTGCCTTCATGGAATTAGCATGTCATTTGAGGAATTCCGCCCAATTGAAGGATGAACAGCGGGATATCATCGATGGGCAAATCATCAGTTTTCTATACGCGCCACCACAAGTAGGCTGGGGGAGTGAAGCTCAATCGACGGGATTAGGTATTATACTTTGCTCATTTAATCCAAAAGATGATGATTCTTTGTGGGTTTTTTTTCCTCGTTCTGTTCCAGGTGCCGCTCGAAAGGTTGGATCGATTGCCGATGGGATTGTTTCTTCGTGTAGCATATGGAGCCCCCGACTTTCCCAACAGGTGAGTAACTACCTGAGCCGCCACTAACCTATGCCGCCTGGCAGTGGCGCAACCAGGATCTTATCCTGGAGGGGGCTATGGCCATCCATATTAGTGGAAATTTGAGTTTCCCTCCGCAAGTTGGATTAAGGTTGTATATTTTCCCGAAATGACGGGTATTTTACTCCCATCACAGCCGTGCCTATTTTTGATGAATATTTTTTCATAGCTTAGAGTCGTTAAAATTTGTAGTAGCTTGACTGCTGACTACAGCACGTTGTATGACTTGTAGTCAGCACGTTGTATGTACGAACCGTTGTATGAGCTTTCAAGTTGAATAAATAAAATAAATTTGTTTTGTACTGCGTATGCGGTTGTGTCTTAGAGCAGAATTTGTGAATGCCGGTGCTTCAAAAGAAAATCAGGAATTTAGGATCACACAAAAAATCTGAACCGACAAGGGGTTAATTTCATTCCAATATGGTTCCAGGGAAACTTATCTTCTTAGTTGAAACGGACTCTATTTCGCAAAAAGCTAATTGATTGCGGATGTGAGTTGCTGCGTTGGCGGCTCATTACGTTATGATTTAACATCTACGGATACAACTCTTGTTCCCATTTGATTTAATTTTTTACTAGCCCGCCAACTTAAGACAGAAGAACGTCTTTCATAACTCCAATCGGAATTGAAATTTGAAATTCTACACGATAGTCGATGTGTGAGAAACACTTGTCTCAGCTCTAGAACATTTTTAGCTCGATGTAAAAATTATTAACGAAGAAGCCAGGTTTTTCCGGAACATATACATATTTTGAAGACATTCCCTTTTTGAAAAAATCAGCTGAGATCTGCTAGCTTATATTCTGGATTTTTGCTCAATGATATTTCAAAAATTCTTATGAGGTTATTCATGATCCAAGAACAAAAATTCACATTTTTCTTAAAATATTCGACGAAACGCATTGCTTTCCTTTTGCAATTTTTCCATTCACAATTTCTAGGTTTGGGAGGGGCTTTAGCTCCCTTAGCCCCTCCCGTGGTTGCGCCACTGCCGCCTGGTACAATTTAATCTAAACCTATTTCTATTACAGGTGCTTATCTACCGCGTAACAGAGTAACAGAAAGACGTCTGTGTGTATGTACATATACCCAGCAAGAAAGCTACTGGTTAAATTACTAATGTTTATCTAGTCAAAATCCGTTTAATTTTCTGGGTACCGTGCATAGGCCGTCGGGAAAAAATTGACCTATATACTTCACACAGCACTCGTACGTGAGAGTTCCCCTACATTGTTATATAGTGAAAAGGCAATAATCTTTGAGTTATTTCCAACCAAACTGTCCGGTATTTTTGCGTTAAATACCATAGATTTATTGGTTATTTTATCCATTTAATCACTCGGTAACCTTGTAAGTATTATACTAGTAATATTACCAGTATTTTCCGTTACATTTACTATAAAACTATCAGGTAAATTAGCTGGTAGTACTATAGTAAATATCATGGAAAATACCAGTAAAATTACTACTTCTTTAACCATTATTTTAATGCAAATTAGCGGCTATTAAGCTGGTAGTAATCCTTGTATTATAATGATATATTACCGATAAAATCTGACCAAAATACGATAGATTTATTGGTATTTTTAATCATTTAATTGCCCGGTAACATTGTAAATATTATACTGGTAATATTTCTGGTATTTTCAGTGATATTTACCATAAAACTACCAGGTAAATTAGCTGGTAGTCCTATGGTACAGATCATGGAAAATACTAGTAATATTACTACTACGTTAGCCACTATTTTAGATCAAATCAGCGGCTATAAAGTTGCTAGTAACCAAATATATATGCAGCAGAGTAAACGAACGTCATTTGATGGGATTTTTGGTAATATTGTTGAGGACGGTGCCTTGATTATGAGGAAAAAATTCTGACCCATAGGGGGACCGGGAGTTGGAAAAAGGGGGAAATGGGGGTAATTTTTCGGTTTTAGCGATTATTTCGAAAACGGCGATAGTTACAAAAAAAATGTTCTAAGAACGAAAAAACTACATCAAATTACCTTTAGGAAGTACCGTTTTTTAAAAACTATGCTAGCTTGGAAAAAAAACCTCGCATATTAAAGTTCATTGGTTAACTCACATTTTTGGGGAGTTATCGAGCATTTTTTCAAAGCATAAAATTTTCAAATAAAGATCCGTCGTATTATTGCAAAGGTAATTTTATTCAGTTTATTCGGTTCTCAGTAAATTTTTTTTGTAGCTATCACCGTTTTCGAAATAATCGCTAAAACTTCACACTTTCACCAAGGATCGCTGAATACTGACGAAAAATTAAAATGTGTCCGTCTGTCTGAAGAAAAAAAGTACCGTTCTCTTGCTTTATACCGAGAAATGACATTGCACATGGAACAATTCCTGCTGCTTATAGATTTAAAGAAAAGTCCTCATATAAATTACCCACAGTTGTGTGGTAAAACATTGTTAATAAAATAGTAATATGACCTGGCATTTACTATAAATCTTACGAGTTAATTAAGTGGTTAAATAACTAGTAATTTTACTGGCTATTTTTCTTATTAATAAATAGTAATATTTGTTGGATTTAAGAGATAATATACCTCAATTTTAAGGGGTAAAAATAATATGACAAACTTACCGATATTTTATTGGGTATTTAACGTGTTTATTTCCCATAAATACTTGATAGTCAATTACAGTGAGCGTTTTTTTAGATATTTAACTAGTCATTTGACCAGGTTTGCTCTTGAAAACTCTGAAGGCGAAAGCAAAAAATATGTAAAGTATTTGTCTGTGTGAGTTTTCGCTGATAAAAGTTTGTATGTAGTAGTAGTTTCGGTTAGCGATTTCTTGCAGGGTACGACGGCAGTTGCAATTGAAGAATTAGTTTTTTATAGAACCCGTTAGATGGTTGGATGACTGCGGACAGTGGTGATCCTAGGTAGGGGTTTTGGGGGTGCAAACCGCCTCCGAAATGAATTGATACTACAATGATGATTATATGTATTTTTAAAATAAGAGTATGAGTACCACTTGAAATAACGGTGTTTTGACACATTGAGGGCGCATTAGGCTGCAATAGTGGCTGAAAACTTTCTTCTTACGTAGTGGGTTGAGGGGTTTTGGAAGCTTTGAAGCATGTAGATTGAAATTTAGGTTGTTTCGTATGCAAAATCAGCGGCACCTAGTTGCTTGGGGCCGTTTTCGTAGTCGCGTGGGACTTTTACCAATTTGGTTAATTGTCATACAGCTCTCCTAGAGCTCACCAGATCGTGTAATTAAAAAGGAGGGACATCAGCGACTGACCCAGTTTTTTTTTAACCCTTTAATGCGTGGGGTCTGAACCCATTATCGTAACTGACCTCCCCTTATGTAAAATCGGTCACTAAACATGGAATCAGCCTTTATTTTCCCAGGAAATAGCCCGTTTCCCCAGAAAAGCGAAAATAGTAGAATTCGCATTTTGTACCAGATATGGTACGCCGCATTCAGGCCATATGTTGTAAATGAAAGACTTTTATGAAATTTTATTTAATCTGCCTCTTACTTTAATAGGAACAGTGCAAAAAGAAAGGATAATGAATATTGAGAGTTTTGATCGAAATTATAGTGGAAACTCGATATAATGAACTCCTCTTCATTAAAGAAAAGGTGGTAGTTTCTATAGAAAATCGCGAATATTCAGTTTTTTTAAAAGGGAGCTCGGGTAGGTGCGTGTGATTAGTTTCCTATTCCTTATTGAAATTTGTATCGATGACTATTTGTGACATATCCTGGAAGTTGATGAAAAGTGGAGTAGGTCTTACTACCCCTACATCCCCTACAAACGTATATTTAGCCATATCTTTTGATAGAATGTCGGGAAAAACTTCAAATGCGTGTCAAGTGGTAGCTGTTAGATGTCCTTATAAAATATTAAAATCGCGCCAGATCCGTCTCATATACTCCTTCCTCCTCTACAAAAAAACATGGAATGGATTATTTTCTGCTTTGCCGTCTAGCTCTGTACATGGGTAGGATATGCACTCATACTGCTATTAGCTCGATTAGAACTCGGTCTCGTTATAAAATAAATCTTTTATACGAGTATAATAGCTCGTTATAAACATGTTCCACTGTTAAACGTATATCTCGAGACTTCTTTTGACTTATCATAGCTCATGGGATTCCTTTCTTGAAAAGTAGATGGCTTGGATTGACTTTGCTAGGATATGAATATGGAAATTAACTGCCGTCTATGTTTTATAACCCAAATTTGTGCAAGTCCCAGGACGTGTCCACAAGAATTACATCCATGGAATTTTTTGTTTATCGAATGTGGTACTCCACATAGTCTTCCATATGAAATGGTTGACCCTAGAAGCACATTTTCAGAGGATCCTAACCGTGGACTTCCAAGACAATACTTGTCATAATCTAATGGTTCAAGAAATTGAATATCAAGGCGCAGCTGCTTGAGTCCTGGTGAAAGTCCAAGTATCTTACTAAGATGTTAAGTACGGAAGCTCGGTTTTTTAGTGGCGTGTCCTAAGGACAAAACAGAAGATGTGAACAATTTTTTCAGTATACTTGCCAGCTAAAAAGACTGGGATAATTAGAAGCAGCAGAAACGCTAAGCCCTGACCGGTGTGCTGTAGAAAACAAAATGACAAAAACGATCCTTTTAAATCAACTATGACAGCTCTCTTTCCTTGGATCCGGAACAGGACAGATTAACCTAGCTCTCATTAAAAATGGCAGTAAATGTCCTGGAAAATGGATCGGTGACATAATTTGTATGAAAATTTAAGTTATTTGGACCTGTTCTGGGTCCAATAAAAAGCACCATCATGTTGAAAGAGCTGATAACTAAAAATGTATGGATATATGCTACCCTACTCAAGACAAAAGGAGAATGATTTCATCAACTAAGAACGATCGGAATGAATGTGTGGATATTTCTGAATATGCCCCAATGCATAGTGTACCATATATGGTACATTGCAAAATCGGTGCAAACAATGCCTTTGGTGACATTTTTTGGTCAAAATCTCAAAAGAATCTCAAGAAACAAGAATCCAAATAACGGTAAATTTTGCCAATTTTTTTTAGCTCTAAAGAATATCTTTTAAAATTCCACAAAAAATAATGTTCGTCCACTTGGACGACGCACAGACAATTCAAGGAAAACTTCGGGAAGCCAAAATTGAATTTATGTGGAAGCTTCTTTTGTCTACTTTGGGAAAAAGTAATAAAAAAATCAAAAGTTTAATAATCGCTGGACTTTTACAGGAATCTAGCCATGTACCATATATGGTACGCTATGCATTTAAGGGTTAAGGTGTAAAGTGAATGTTTTTGGTTCTTATCGCTGAAGTAATCTAATCGACCACCTTAAGCTTGCCTCGACCTTGGATTATAATTCGACCTGTACCGTGTTTTGCAAACTGTCATCCATTGTGTTCTGTAAAAGCCGTATCTGAGCTATTGTGTTCATTAACCTCACCAAATATATCTCAGCAATCGTATCTATTTTGCTGAAGTATTGCATTTTCTCGAATATAAAATTAGAATACAATTTGTAGGTTTGTATGTATCAGGATATAACCACATGCTGCCAGTTCAACCACTCTCAAAAACCCCTTACGTAAAATTTATTTCTGCGTACGCCCCTGACTGCGGACCACTTTTCTTGAACATAAATCAATACTGACCACCATATTTTTAATGAAGGGAATTTCGCGATTTTTTTTTACAAAATTTACCTTTTTATTATTTTTTTTAACTCATTGCCGGACACAACGCCAAAATTTGACACGATTTGTATGTCAAATGCTCAAAATTGGACGTATATAGACGTTATGTCCGGGAAAGGGTTAACGACAACAAAGTGGACAACTTATGACAAAAATGTTTGGGAACACCACATTCCTTCTCTGTGACCGCCTCTTCGTATTGAAATAATTTTAACATAGGCTCTGTCGAAACAAGCACAAAAAAGTTCGGCCGAACCGCGCGCAACAGTCCAGTCGAACCACGCTCAAAACATCAACGTAATCAACACCGTCTACTGATTGAGTTCACTGAATCACGAAAATTACGATGAAATTCAATTCTCCTGTTTTTCTTTGGCGTGGTACGGCGAACACCGCGCTAAGTTTGGCCGGCTTTAGAAAAACTTAAAACCTTCAATGTAACATATCATCGAGTAACTTATTACCGACTTTTGTCTATTCGTAATGACCATTCTTATACCTTTGACAAAATGCAAATGGGTGAAGAGTAAAATTGAAGGTTGAAGTTGAAGTTACTACGGTAACGTAGTAACTACAAGAATTAAAATAGGCACAGGGGGCAACATTGACATTTTTTTGGGTTCAGAACAGGGGAGGCACACTTAACTTTGGAAGTTTAGGCTGAGGCCATCGAGCTTTAAGCAGCTTAATTTAAAGTCTGCACACATGGCATTTCAGATCGACCACATACCTAGTAACGAAAGTATTCAGTTTTTTTTATCTATACACAATTTTTTTCAAATAATGCCCATTTTTTTAATTCAATTAATTTAGTCACTATAGTATCTCGCGGACCATTTAGGGGTCTCTCACAGAGCAACTTCGGTCCGCGGACCACCTGTTGGGAAACAGTGCGATCGATAGACATTGCGTAGTCGGCTTTCATTACGCAATTGTTTTCATACATAATGCCAAAAATGCAGGAATATCTTTAAACTTTTTTTCTTAGTCTTCTTTTCTTCTCCTTCTCCATTTAACTTTTACCGACTGCAGAAGGGATCCTAATGACAGGACCACAAGCATTCGTAAACTTCACAAAAGTCAAGAGAATATTTTTCGGTGCAATCTACGTGTACGGATTGAAATTGAATTACGAAGTGACTGACATTAGACAGTGGCGTCGATAGAAACGAGTGCAGCAATGCCACTGGAGAACAGTTGAACGGTTGAACTGTGTGCTTTGCTTCTTTTTATGAATGGATCCACATCGTATATCTATACGTGTATGTATAAGAAAAGGCCAAAAAGAATTTAAGTTTTTTTACTCAACCTTTTTTTCACTTTTTTTTTGTAGCATAAGGAAGGTCGGCAAAGTTTTTCTCTGCATCGTTCCGCCAAGTTCGAGACGAGTTTCATCGAGTGCTGTAACGATGTAAAAAGGCATCCGTTTTTTTTTTGAAATTGAAAGTTTGCGAAAAAGAAAAACACACAAGAGACGTTGCTGGTGTGACTGTGTATAGGTAGTATGGAATAAACACGAAAGTGACGAAGAGAATTTAATTTAGTTGTGAAAAATCAAAATCGGAAACTTTTCTTTGGCACGTGGAAAACCGTAATATAGTTTAAAAATGCTTTGCAGATATACCAACAGATTTAGAATACTTTTATGCTCATGATTATTCGATTAGAGATGCGAATTTACCATCGTACGATTTGTACATTGAACATAATCCTAAATGCTATCACTTACAATATTCCTTGAAGTTTATCAGTATTACCACTTACATTTCAGGGGTCCGAAGCTACTCTGAGCTATCTAGTCCTAGTCTATAAAAGAGGAAGCTCACTTAATTCGAATAAGATTAATAGATTAATTCAAGAAAAATTTAGGAAGTGTAATTTTTACTGACTTTATTTCAACTTTAATTTCTGGGTTCAAGGTTCTTTCTGGAATTCTTGAATGCTATTCATAATAAGATGATTCTAACAACCATGCGACAGGGTAGCCGATTATCGCCTTTTACATCAGCCTTTCCTGTAAACAGTTCAATGTCATCCTTCCAGCTACCATAAGGTCATATGGTTACCGAGTTGGCAAAGAAGCAGCCACCTCATTTGAGATTTATGCGATTCTATTTCAGATAATATCGTCTTCCATTAACGAGACGGCGACAATTCGACGATGAATGCGCAACTAAATCCATTGATTTCTTCTTACCGTGCTTTATTCCAAGGTATGTATTTCATAGAGTTTCGAGCTTATTCCAGTTGAAGTAATATATTACGTTTTCACTTTTCATTTCATCGTACCGTGTCCCAAAGGATAGATGATGCCGGGATTGAATTTAAAGTCAAGAGATTTATTATAAAATGCATTCATTTTTATGCACATAGGTGAGCTAAGTTGCTTCGTGGGAATAATGAAATAGTCTAGGCATTGTTAGTTGATATGAAGATGCAGCAAGTGCTGGTGAATTTTTTGGGTTTCCTACAGTGTCGACTCGTCCATATGTGTATGTGCACAACCTGAGAAAAAATCGTAATTCACGTAATTTCTTCTAATCGAAAATGCGTATCTCAAATCGCACATCTAGCCCGCAATGCACCCTTATTCTATAAAAAAGGTGGTTCAACGTGAATGCACGAAGTTAATTGTTAATAAAACAAAAAGTTTTTAGATAATTACCTAATTATGACAGAAGAATCTATGGCAATTAAAAAATTCGGCCAATTGCTCGCCATGGCTACTGTAGCATACTTCTATCCGATGGTCCATGTTTTTAATGACTCTGAGACATAATTGAGGTTGAATATCGTTAATGTGCTGAATTATCTCATCTTTTAGCTTTTGAATTATTGTTTTTGGCTTATTGACGTAAGCTTTTTTTTTTACCCATATCCTCGATTTCTGGCCACAAGAAGTCCGTTAATTGGTCAATTATGTTGACCAAAAAAACCACGAAGTGCACGAATAGCATTTTGTTTTGAACGTCAATTTTCGTAAAAGGCTTCAAAGACCTTAAAGCGCTGCTCAGTTGTGTATTTCTCCATGGTTGAATTTGCCAAACACTGAAGCAAATAAATGTCACGCTCCAATTTTGGATATCTTAGGGGTTTCCGGGGCCAGGGGGTGGCGCACAATTTACACTAGAGCTTTTGCACAAAGCCATTGTGCACAGCAAGTTGTAAATTGTATGAACTAAATTCTAGAAGAAGAGACATCGCATGCTCGCATGCGTGTGTTCTGTTGAAATCGCGATTAATGAAATTGCAACGGTCAATTTCTAGCAAAAATCTAAAATCTAATAGAAAAAGATATTAAAATAAAAAATTGGGGATTTATTTAGTGCAAGTGACGGAAAATAGCAAAATCCAGCGTAGATTTATGGGGATATCTGGAATCCATGGATTTTAATGGACTTTCGTTCTGTCCAATGAGCTTTTCCACAGACCGAATTGTAGTTTGAAAGAATGAAAATTTTATAAAATCCATGGATTGGCCGTGTGTGTGCGCTGTTAGTTGAAATAGATTGGATGCGTCAGCATCGGCAGAGGCATCGGCATCAGCAGAAAAATTTCAATTTAGAACACACGCATTTGCCTTTGATGACCCACATTGACAGCAGCGGCAGAAGCATTTTTCTGCTTCTGCCGCTGCTGTCATTGTGGGTCATCAAAGGCAAATGCGTGTGTTCTAAATTGAAATTTTTCTGCTGATGCCGATGCCTCTGCCGATGCTGATGCTGATGCGGGATATCTATTTCAACCATGTGCGTCTTAGTTAACTCTTTTGTTTTTCCTGTTTGTTGTGCGGGAGTGAAAACGAATATTCCAGCTGGGGCATTCGCTAGCTCAGTGGCAGAGATGTCTATCTCTGAGTTGCCGGTGGGTGGGTTCGATTCGAATCCCACTGTGACCCATGAATGTTTGTGTTGTCCATAAAATGCTCCTACAGCAGCCGGTTCTTCGATGTAAATCGTCCCGGAGCTACCCGTTGCTAAAAACGGCCAAGAGCTGCCAAGACCCCCTTCGATTCAAGAGAAAAAAAATCTCTTGAATCGCTACAACAACAACAACATTCCAGCTGACGAAAGTCGGAAATACTCTATGTAATATGAAATATAAAAAAAAATATTTTTTTAAAACACAAACTATGAAAAATTTAGTTACATCACTATTCTTGCCGTAATCAATACTATTTTATTTTTCATTATGAACTCCCGGTATTTTCCACCACAAGCCGCCACTGGTTTCCTATATATTTTAGCCACCATGACATTGTTGTTGTTTGCCCGTGTCCGACGAACAATTTAAGCAGGATCCATGACGTCATCGTACAGCTGAGTTGCGGCCTTGATATATCTAGATGGCGTTGGTTATATCTACAGGGTGTCCGGAAACTGCCGCATAAACGCACCGGATTATGATTCCTCAGTTGATTTCCAGCAAAAAAGTTGTACGAACATACCCCCTCAGCTTAACCCTTTAGCTGCCACAGGCAATTAAGAATTTTTGAAAAAATCATTTTCTTGCACAACTTAAAGCCTAATATCTCGAAAGCTAGACCAGCTAGAATAGTGAAATAAAATGATTATTACAGCCAACAAATCTACCTATAAAATAAAACTAACCACACTAAAATCGAATAAGAGGTGTGGTTTTTACAGAGCTTCAAAGTCAAATATGCGTAATTTGACCCAAAAACAATATTTTTTTCCATATCAATTTTCTCCAACTTCTGCCAAGGTGAGGTGCTTGTACGATTCGTTTAAAAATTGACGCATAGTCTTATAATCATATATTTCGTACATCATTTTATTCTAGCTCCATTATTTCTAACAGTTTTAGTACCTTAAGTGCAGAAAACTAGGGTTAATTTTGGCTCGATTTCGACATAATTTGAATAGATTTTACCAATTGCAGATCTTTAGGGGCAGTGTGAATTGAATTGTATTGAATTCGAGCTAAAATTAACCCTAGTTTTCTACACTTAACGTATAAAAACTGTTAGAAGTAATGGAGCTAGATTAACCTTCGGGCGGGCGCAATGCATTTGACAGATTAGGTGACCCGTTTTCGTTGCGCCAATCAGCGATATGAAAAGGGAGAGATCTGAAACTCACAGTAGCTTAATCATTATCGATCAACTACCTAAAGCAGTTTTCAGTTTCTATCTACCATATGTCTGAGGGACGGGAGGGGATGAAATAATCTCGATGCATTGCGCCCGATTGTGTTATTTTCTCTTTTCCTATAAAAATTTCCACTTGTTATACTCTTCACATTGCGTAATAACGTTGTGTTGACTTTTAGGCTCACCAACTCGTTCAATAGTGTGTTTTTAGTAAAGTAAGCTAACATTTTTTAACCGGTCGAGTTGTTGGAGGTTTTTTAAATATTGAAGCGATTGAAAGCGGAATATTCTTAGAAAATAGAAAATGTGAAGGGTATTAAACTTTTTAAGCCAGTATTTGTTTCTAAAATTTCGTAAAAATTTATTTGATAGGTGAATTGTTGGCTTTAATAATCATTTTATATCACTGTTCTAGCTGGTCTAGATTTGGAGATATTAGGCTTTAAGTCGTGCGAGAAAATGATTTTTTCAAAAATCTTTAATTACCTGTGGCAGCTAAAGGGTTAAGCTGAGGGTGTATGTTCAGTACAACTTTTTTGCTGGAAATCAACTGAGGAATCATAATCCGGTGCGTTTATGCGGCAGTTTCCGGACACCCTGTATAACTCTCTGGAAATGCCAAGGTGATTATTAACCCTTCTGTTGGCATATAGATCTAGACAGACCGTTGGTGCTATATCTTGGTGAAAAATATATACGTAGATGTTTGTTGTTGTGTTGCCTCTCTGGATCGGTAATCAGAGATCCAGAGAGGCAACACAACAACAAACATCTATGAAAAATATCGATCCCGGCAATTTACAAAAAACATAGGTTTTTTAACATTTAGCTTATTTTACAATATATACGTACATATACAGGGTGTCCCGCATTAGGTGGTCAATACTGTAAGGGTTGAAAGCGCAACTTGTTTCAGCAAGAAAATTTTCCAATTGTATTCCCTCGTCTTCCGAGCCCGCATCATTACAGTGTGTCCGATAAGTCAACGTCAAGCAGAAAAAGGATTTATATTTTGGATCTTGCAAGTATTTAGCTAAAAATACCATGGAATCTGGCTCTTGAAAAAATATTCTGATGTATCAAATTTTGAATAAAGGAGCAAACGTGATACAGCTATGGAATCTAGGCAAAATGTACAAACTTTTCAAATTCTTACGGCATAGCCTATGGTGCATTTTTTTCAAGACACATATTTGAACTTTGTTGAATTAACAATTTATTTTTATCTCTCGGTTTTACAAAGAAGGACAAATTTCTTTCATAACTAAAGCATTTACTTTTCTGGTTGGGCTGCAATTAATAGAGCATTCTATTGCCGTTATAGTGCAAAAATAAAATTTAAGAAACATATAGATTTACAGTTACAGTACGTAAACAATAATTTAAAAAACTGGCACTTTTTGACTTACTTTTGATTTATTTTTTTCGTGGCGAGCACCATGTGTGCCTTCATCTACTTTCACCTCATTATTGAACAAAACCCTACGAAATATGTATCTACCTACCTAAATTGTAAATATGAATATGTACTACTTATTACTGAAAATCTTGCCATAATAAACGAATATGTGCAAGAAGTAATCGACGAACGACGAGCCACCCAGAAGTTAAAAACGGTAAATGACCTGCTCATGCCTTGAGTGATTCTATCGAAAGCTGCTGTCCAAAATGTTTGTTAATAACAATATACAATATTGAGATAAAAGGATAAATTGGGCGACAATTATTTTATAAATAATATAAGGTGTAAGCCAACTCCATCAATTGACAGAATGTGACAATGAGTGTCTTGTTATAGAGTGAATCAAAGTTGAATTCAATTTCTACAGGCGAAAAATTTTCTTTTTCTTATTTTACAACAAAAGCAAGGGGTTTTCTTTTCTGTTAAAGGTGTATGCTTGTTGGTTCTTCCAAAGCAAAAAGCGTCGTCTTGCGTTTGGGTTTCACGAAATTTCATTGAAAAGGATGAAAAGACTTATATACCTAGCCTGTGCAAAATAAACTTAACAACACACAAAAAAGCAACCTACAACGCTCCAGTCCAGACGTTCTTAGGTTTCTTACGTTTTGATGTGCAGTAAGTGGGATAGGATAAAACTTAGTTTGTCCTTTTTATCTGCTTTCCGACGTTATAATGAGACACTTGTGTTGTCCTCAGCAGTGCGGGTATATGTTCATGTACACTGAAAGTAGGTTCTGTGACTCTCATAATATTTTTCTTACCCGTCTATTTATTTGCTGTTTCTATTTCGACATAGAGCATACTTCCCTTTACAAGGCGAAAGAAAATATGCTGAGGTTTGGTTTGGATTTTTTGTGATGAATTTGTATGCTCTTTTCATTTGGATGTTTGCATCCTGCGACGGTATGCCTTATTTACATGTTGATTCTTCTTTCTGAGTGTATAAAGAGTCCACTCATGGACATGAGGGAATCGCTTTAAGTTTCTGCTGTATTCCCGTATGTGAGTCATGTAAGCTTGTTTGGTTTGGGTCAATTTTTGATTTTGTTGTATACCTAGCTTTTCATTTCACGTGTTTCTGTGTTTTTTATCCAAAAGAAGGCTCAACTTGAACAATTAGTACGAATTTTATTGTGAAATCGCTGTGACAACATCCAGGATGTATGTACGTAAAAACGTAGTCACCTTGAATAAAAATTTATAGGAGTTACACTGTATTTGGTCCAGTGACAACTAAATATTTCCATTAAATTCAAATGTTGTCGATGAAAACGTGATTGCAACAGGTGATTCTCATACAAAATGGAATTCCGATTAAGAGGGGGAGGGGGCACTTAGGGCCATGAAATATAGTTAACGACCTATTCCAATACCTAGCAAGAATACACAAAAAATTTCATAAAAATCGGTCCAGTCGTTTCGGAGGAGTTTGGGAACAAACTTTTTGGGGAGAATTTTATATGTTAAACCCTAGACAGACGATTGGAGTTAAACATGCTTGAGTTAATGATATTTGAACTCAAGCATGTTTAAAGTCGTCTAGTGATACACGGCTAAAATACATAATTATATTTGAACTGTCAAAATTAAGTATTTTACTAATTAGAGTTCGGATTCTCATGCAATTGATTTTTTTACAATCAGTGTAAATTGTCGGTTTAACTATTATTTATATACAGTGTACAGTGGAACCCCTATAATTACAACCTTCGGTAATTGCAATACTCAATATTTGCAACTATAAATTTATTCTCAATGCAGACTCTAAATACGCAACCCTAATTGCAATTTCGATATATTTGCAGAGAAAATGTTTCCCATTGTAGACTCTAAAATTGCAACGACTGTTGCGATTTTAGAGTCATTTTTTAATTTTAATGTTGTTCATGGTCTTTACCCGGAAATAGAAAACCGTTTTAAATATTAACTGAAATAGGAGAAACCCTAAGTACAGAATTACAAGGTTCAACTTTTGGAATCCCACAGGGAACCGTTCTGGGTCCGATTTTATTCTTGGTTTTTATAAACGACCTAGCAACTCTTGAAGGAATTATGTCTGGTAGAATATATATGTTCGCAGATGACACAGTCTTATTATTCTCTTCAACTACTTGGGAGCGAAGCTATACATTGGCATCGACAGGACTAAGTAAAGCAATGGTTTGATAAAAACAAATTAACTATGAATGTTGAAAAGACTAAATACATTTCATATTCATTATACGACTGTCATCAACCTAATAATATACTGAGTCTACATACAGAAACAAACGAATATGTTATTGAAAAAGCGCAAAGCTATAAGTATTTGGGTATACATATTGACCAACAATTAAATTGGAAAGAACATATAGCGACATTGACTAAAAGACTGAATCAACTGTGTTACATATTCTATAGACTACGTAACGTTCTGAATAGGGAAACAATCAAAATAGTATATTTTGCACTTGCCCAGTCAATTTTAAGTTACGGTATCTTAGGAGCATACCCTACGGCATTACGTTCCCTAGAGGTTGCGCAAAATAATTTACTTCGGGCGATATTATCAAGCCCTAGGTATGGTTCTGCAAGTTACTTATACCATGAATTGTCTGTACTACGCATCAATCAGTTATTTAAACTATATGCACTGAATAAAGTAAACGCAAATATATCAATGTTTATAAATTCTAATCCTATCCGTGAGACTCGCGGAACAGCAGCAAGATTACTTAAGGTGCCTCGAAAATATACGACGCAAGGAATGAGACACTGGACGTACTTAGGACCTTTATGGTATAACGAACTACCAATGGACATACGAGCGAACAATCGTAATTTCAAAAATCGAATTGTAAACTATTTTTTAAGGGTGCCTCGAAAATATACGACGCAAGGAATGAGACACTGGACCTACTTAGGACCTTTATGGTATAACGAACTACCAATGGACATACGAGCGAACAATCGTAATTTCAAAAATCGAATTGTAAACTATATTTTACAATAATATGCATATAAATATTTATATCAATACTATAGACTTTAAAAATGCCACCCGAAATAAATACAATTTCTAATATTTAAATTTACTTTTCACTTTTTCTTCTTCTTTATCTTATCTTTTCTTCTCTTCAACTTAATGTTATTATTAAATTCTATTTGTATATGTATAATTTTAAATTTGCCTTTCAATTCCCATTTTTCAATTTCCGATCACATTTGTAAACTTTTGATAATTTAATTTTTATTTTTTAATATTTTTTTCTTTAATACTTTGTACCCTTCCGTACTCTGGCTATGCCATTCTGGTAAGGGTTATCCATGAATAATTATAAATACTGTATGTTTAATGTTTAAATATGGAAATACATGAAATGAAATGAAAAAAAAAAAAAAGAGACAACTTTGCATAGCCGCACCTTTTACTTTTAATTTGGCTTCCTCTGCATTTTTGATTTACTTTATTTGCAAAAAAAAAAGCTTCTAAACAGTGACTGACCGAAATAGAGCTTTTAGAATTTTTAAGATCGTCCTTTAAAGACGATTCTGATCCTTGGAATATTTGAAAACACATTGTGTCGGCTCACCGCTCGCTACGCTCGCACCTTGTCTATTTTTATTGTTGTTTTTTGCAAAATTTCGGAAATTGCAATTACTCTGTGCATTAATTAGTTGCAATTATCGAGGTTATACTGTATATTGTTTTTTATTAATAATTTAGTAAGTAGTATAATAAAGTACAGTTTGCTGCTTTGCTTTTTTTTTCTCTCTAAAGCAGTAATAGGCTATTATGATAGAAATAGAATGAAAATAGCAGCAGCGTTCCAATGCATATTATATGGATGATTAGTTCACTCCTCTAAAATGCCTTGTGTTTTATTCGGCAGCATTAAACCCGTCTAATGCCTGAAAAATATTAGACGCGTTGAATACTGCCGAAGAAAGGGGTTAACATTCATAAGTCATAATCCATAAAGACAAAATCCATAAATACAAAATCTTTAAAGTCAAAATCCACAAAGTCAAAATCCATGAAGACAAAATCCATAAATTTTTGTATGAAGAGAGCCATAATGCTTATTGCGTGGGCTCCGATTCGGTGATGTTAGTGCGGGTTTTGTTTTTTTTTTACAAAAATAATCATGAAATGGTCTAAGACGTTAATTTCCAGTGGCGGAGCTTGAGAAAGTTCAGCATTTTTTAAAGTTAAAAAAAAAAACAGAGGTAAGAGCTAGCGGTGATGGGGAGATTGGAATTTTCGTTTCCCGGAAGATGATAAAGGTTCTTCTACTGCATATTTGTAGCGTTTGATCAAAAATCAGCAAAAAATCTGGTCCGGACACTTGGAATATTAGTTTTATACCTAAATACCACCAATTTAGCCAAACAAAAAACAAACGATTCAAAATATGTAGTCATTCCATACAGAACTAAATATTGAAAAAAAATGGCTATAAAAAACACTGAATTTTTCCAAGAAAAAACCTAAAGTTTTAGATTTATTTTCAGAAAAGTTGCTTAACTAGACAATTACCAAACCCCGGAGCAGATGCGCTCTACCTGAAGACACGGAGAAGGATGCGCCCGGAGCATATGCGCTTTAGCTGTCTTTACCTGAAGCGCTTATGGTCCGGGTGCATTCCTGTCCATGTCATCGGCTAAATCGTATATGCTACGGATGAATCCTTTTCCGTATCTTGAGCTAAAGCGCAAATGATCCGGGATTTAGTAATTTGTTAACGTAATAACGTACATAAATATTCTCAATAGTCAATTCTGATAAGCAAACTGATGTAAATTCTTGCTTTACTATGAATATGATTTTTATGTATTCTAACTGTGTGGATTTTAAATTTATGGATTTCGTCTCTTTGGATTTTGACTTTGTGAATTATGGCTTTATGGATTTTGTCTTCGTGAATTTCTTTGTGGATTTTGACTTTGTGGATTTTTAAATTTTTTCGGATTTTGTCTTTTTGGATTTTATATTTTTGGATTTTGTATAGAACCCAACCCAAAGAAAGCAGCACAATGAATTTGAATTTTGGAATTTGACGTCATTGGAACGCTGCTGCTGTTACTGTTCCTGTTTCCATTCTATTTCTACTATAATCTGTTTCAAGCATAATACCAAAATATGAATTCAAGGACATATTCAGAAAGAGTGAGCAATTAGATATATACCCTAATTTTATTGTGAATGATTTTACACGAACAAAATTTAGGTTGTTCCTGCCTGTTCCCCACACGAACACGAACGAACCAAATCACTTTTTCTAATCACTTCACTTCTAAATTTTTAATTCATTTCACTTTATGGACATAAGTATATTTTGTTCGCACAAAAAATCGGGTCCTTAAGTTGCAAACTACGGATGTCATCCTACCGCCAAACTGCTCGCTTGTTATTGACCTGAAATAAATTGTGTTTAATTCAAAATGCTTAAAATTAATTATTTATTAATTGCATTACCTTTTTTTAAAGGATTATGCAATTTTTCGGTTAAATTTTAATATGACTTGACAGCCCAAATCAGCTGTTCCTTCCAGAATTCCAATATTTTTATAGTAGTCGAGAGAAATTTTAATGATGTTTAAATTAAGTTATTCGAGTATCATCAAGTGGATGAGCATATGACATACGCCTTAGTTAAACATAATCAAGAGTTAAATATGTTTAACTTATTCCGTCTGTCTATAGGGTTTTAGACTAGATATAAATTAGTTTAGAATAAGGTGACTTTTTTGGCTGATGTAACCCCTGGGGCATGTCATTTTGTGTGCTTTTGCTTCTCCAGGTGTGAAAGCTATAAGATCTCTAATTTTCACCCGATTTTAGCGAGATAAAGAGCATTTTACTTAGTTCGCCCTATATTATAATATTATAATAGAAACATAATATGTACATGCCCCCGGGGGCATGTGCCGCACAGGAGTAATCAATCATTAGTCATATGGGGCACATGCCTCCAGAGGCATGTATTTCTTGTTAATGGACTGCCAGATTTAACATGTTGGAACGCCCGCCCGGCATGGTTGTAGTGAAAGGAGGTTGGACATCCGAAGATGCCCAGGAAACGGCGCCAATGCCGTACAGGTTAGGCAGGAAGATATGAAGATATGATTAGAGGTACGGAAATTTCGCAAATAAAAACGGGAATTTCGCATAAACTAATTTTGAAAACTAGAAATTTCGCTGAAATTCACATAAAAACGTAATTTTTAACATTTTGTTGCTATTAAAAGTATATTAAACTAGAAATTCTAGGAAATCACAATGAAATAAAAAAAAATCGACTAGGAAGTAGTGTGGCTGACAACTGAATCATACTACGAGCTCAGTTGTCAAGAAATGCTTTTGACAATACATACGCCCCTCAAGAAGTCACAGTAAGGCTTCATGCACACGGCGCGAAAACGGCTCGCAAGCTCGACACGTCGAAATGCATTGGCTCTTATGGGAAGCTCACGACAGCGAGAGCCGTGCCGCTGTCAAATCACAACTAGCGAGACGTGTTTTCACATATCGTGCACCACAATCTGCAAATTCACGGCTCGCGAGCCGTGTTTTGACTGTGCATGGCTCTCGCTTGCTGTCGCTCGTCATGAGCTTCCCATAAGAGCCAATGTGTCGAGCTTGCGAGCCGTTTTCGCGTCGTGTGCATGAAGCCTAAAAAGAGAAACTTCTGAGGCAGAACTCGCTAGTACTGTTTCGCTTTTTTTATGTACAGTCCATTTCAATTTTGGGGATCGTTGCACCACGTGAAAAGCTTTAACTTCAAAATTCCCGATGCCAAAAACAAAGTTCATTCATCCAACCTCCGACTAAACACCTTGCTCGCATGGGCGTAGCCAGGGGGGGGCAGGGGGGGGCGACCGCCCCTCCCTGGCCGGTGAAACTTTTTTTATTGAATTGAATATTAATAATACTGAAAGAAAAAAAAAATATTTCAGGGATACTTTTTTTCAGATTCACTTTTTCGCATTTTCGTTTGCAGTTTCCATGTTCCGAAAACCACACAAACATTTCCATATCAATTTATTACAAGCCGTTCTTCTTCCTTACATAGTCACCTACATAGATACATATGGACATACCTAATTCTATTCTATTTCGTCCAGATTTACAGCAATCCTGAGCGCTATGGATACCTCTTTTCATGTGTATACAGTAGACTCTGGTAAACGTGTACTTCGCCAAACGTGAAGGTGAACAATTTTATGTGAGCTACTACTCTGAAACGTGAACAAGTCTTGAAAGCCCTAAAACATGAACATTAAGGGAGGAATTCATAGTCCTCACTTAAGGAATACGGATTCCCTTAAGGAATAATTATAAAGGAATGCTTATTGGGACAAAACGTCACTTTTAAATGGATTACCTCATTCAATAAAATAATTTAATTCGGAAGCCTAATTAAGGAGGTTTTCACACTTAGGTCCAGATTACGTAATCTGTGCAAATTACTTAATTTGAGCTGTCAAATTCCATACATTTTTAAAATCACCACACCTCAGATTACGTAATCTGCCCAGATTAAGTACAAGTGTGAAAACCTCCTAAAGTAACTGACAAATAAAATATAAAGAAGTATCTAGTAGCTGCAAAATTTAAATTTATTTTTCAAATACGAGCGACTATGATACTGTTAGGGTAGATACCAGAAGTGTACCACCAAGTTTGCAGCTTCGAAAACCTATCCTAACCCCGTGACCCTCAAAAAACCTAAAAATTTTCGAAGGTTTTGCATATTTTGGTTTGTGCTTTCCAAAAGTCGTCTGCTTGATTCTCAAAGCTAATAAAACCTTCTTTAATTTGAGTCCAGCTTTGTAGGTGCAAAGGATCTCAAAATACTCGTACAGCACTTTAAACATTTTTTTTTTGTAAAAAAGTTCGAAATGCTGTATCTTGGGATCCTTTGTACCTACAAAGCTGGCGTTGCACTCAAACTAAAGAAAATTTTGTTAGCTTTAAAAGTGCAGTGGACGACTTTCTTGTGCCTTACAGGCTTTCTACATCTGCAACTTCGTTGCCCACCTAGGTTGCAGGTACCTAACTACACACTTGCAACATTCCGGCAACCACGCCATTCACGTTCTTGCAACCTGGTACTGCAACCTGCATCATGCCTACAAATCACTTATTTTCCGGTTTTTTTTTGCGTGTTACCAACTTAGGTTGGCAACCAAGTTGCAGGTGTATAAGGGCTGTAAACCACTTGTGCAAAATAGAGAATCGACTGCACTTACGTCCCATAACGTATACGGTTTCTCGCAATGCCTCCTAATTTGACCACAATTTTTCAGTCGAACTCTATGCATTCAGAGAACTAGCAGCGTGAAATTTTGTCGGCCTGTTTGCATCGACCAGTAATTTAGGTACGCTCTCCAAGTACTGCTCCCTTTCAACAGCTTTGGTTTTTACAATTTGGTTTGCAAAATTTTGGACAAGAACTTGACTGTGGAATGCTCTTGATACCGCCATCCGCGGCATCGATATTGTCTAAATAGATGAATTAATATCTATGGGGGAGCTAAATTCCCTTTCAGACTAAAGGTACGTTGTCCTCGACGCGGCCGCACGACAGCGACTCGCTCATTCCATATGAAAACTCGTTTTTAAAATGAGAGAGAAACGAGTTTTTATGGAATGAGCGAGTCGCTGTCGTGCGGCCGCGTCGAGGACAACGTACGTAAGCTGAACTCAAAAGCACTTTGGTCTTGTTTAATTTTTTCTTTAAGTCGACTGCATTTGACTTCTTCTCGAGATCCAGAGCTATAACGATCAGATCGTTGATTTTGTGCGAGAGTACTTAATTGTCAAAACTTCATCATGCAAGCTCCACGGCGTCCCGGCAACTTAAGTCGAATGAGCAAAAAACTACCATCAGAATGGAATCCTGCCCAACTTCGGTTTAAACTTTACTGTGGGATTCCGTTCTGGGGAGGGTTAGCTAGGACTCCCGATGTTATTGTAGAAGTGTAGGGGAGCAGCTGAGTTGAGCAGCTAAAGAGGGCTTTCAGTGGAATAACTGAGCGCTTGGGCTTCTATTTGATAAAGGAAAAAGAGCTTAAGAGCTCCATTGGGCTCCTATTTTAAGGAAGTGGAAAAGCATGTACCCCTAAATGTCTCCAGCCGACTGTCGGATAATGTTTTTTTCTATGGATGCTGTGGATGTGAGATAAGAGGCTTCTCGGTATGTTTCAGCAGGAGATGCGATCCTGTAGAACCAAGCAAAGCCAGATCTGATATGAAATCTGGCTTTGATGTCGCAAGTGGAATATGCTGCCCAAAAGCCAAAAATAGCACTGAATATAAACGAGTTACGTTTTAAAAAGCAGAAACGGAGGCCAGTTGAATGTAATCAGAATAACCAGTAAAAGTCTAAACACTTTCAGGGGCAATTTTTCTTTAACCCTTCTGTCGGCACAAAGGTCTGGCCAGACCTTTGGCACTATATTTTGGTCATAAAAGTATGGAAGATGAAATTGCAGCGTCTTTATATTTCATGATATCCTAGAATAATATGTTTAGAAGCCTTTTGCAAAAATTTGAAAAAAATCGGTTGAAGTTTTGAGTATGTTTTTGACGATTTTCAACTTATAGTGCTTTTTGATACCCAATAGGTCTGGCCAGACCTATAGTTTTTCCTCGCATTCTACTCTCGAGGTAAAAAGTGCAAATATGAAATTCTCTTAAAGTTCTCCTATTTATGATGTAACAATGTTATTAAAATTCAATTTGTACTATAAACGATAAAAATTTCTCAGATTTTTCTTTGAAAAGCCGTGAAGTTCGGGAAATAAGTATGCCTAATTTCATCACGTTTTATAACATCACCTTATCAACAGAGATTTGATTCAAGATAATTCAAACTAGTTTTATTTTCTTTGTAATAGTTAGGACTAAGTATGAGAGACTCACGAACGTTTTTCTAAATAGATTTGATCAAAAAATTTACGAAAAATTTAGAATGAAATGATTTTCGCGCTTGAAAATTTCCTATTTCTTTCCACCTACTTCCCTAAATCTCTTGACTAATATCTAGGTAAAATCTACTTATAAAGCGCCAAATATTTTCCCAAAGATATTGGTATTGAAAAATGCGAACAAACTTTCAACTAGATATACGCCATGAAAATAAAGAAGGAAAAAGAGATGAAAATAAGGGAAAAACATGTTTATAATAATACCACCTCAAAATATGTCCAGTTAAAAACGTTACTAGTGTATCTACAAAAATGATTTTAATACTTTTATTGTTTAAAAATGGTAGCAAAGAATTGATAGAATGATTCTACCGATAAAAATTTCACCTTTTCTAAAAAATAAAATTTTTTCTTAGTAGGTCCAGCCAGACCTATTGGGTATAGAATATGCATATTGTAGTAGGTGCCGACAGAAGAGTTAAATGGTCTTGAAAATCATTCTCGACTGTCCTTTCCTAAAATTAAAAAAAAAAAACAATCATGAATGGGTACTCGTTTAACATCTTGAGTGAGTTCATAGTTCGTCACAAGGGGCGTGAGTTCGAAAAACAAATTAACTGAATTCGTTCACGGTGAGTCTCGAACCCGTGTGCAAAGAAGGTGCGGCCACTAACCATTACACCAGCTAAAATACTCTAAATTTTGCCTAACAATATTTTCGCGACCAACGATTTCAAATCCTAAGAAAATCTTGATATTGAAAAAATTTCGGGCTTGCCCCCCCCTGACCGAAATCCTGGCTACGCCCATGCTTGCTCGGTGTTTGGCAAGTCATCGTGCTCGTCTGTTAACTCTTCCATTTTTGGAAATTTCTCTATTTCTTATTAATCTTTTGACAAAAAATCAATCTGAGATGAAAAACTATCTTCCAATTTACTTTTCGTGGAAAAGGTACAAGTTCGAACATTTCGCATCAATTCGCGAAAATGAGCAAATTTCGCTGAAATTCGCATCTATTTCGTAAAAACGAAATTTCCGCACCTCTAGATATGATATACAGGGTGTCCGGAAACTGCCGCATAAACGCACCGGATTATGATTCCTCAGTTGATTTCCATCAAAAAAGTTGTACGGAACATACCCCCTTAGCTTAACCCTTTAGCTGCCATAGGCATTTGAAGATTTTTGAAAAAATCATTTTCTTGCACGACTTTAAGCTCAATATCTCCAAAGCTGGACCAGCTAGAATAGTGAAAGAAAATGATTATTACAGCCAACAAATTTACCTATAAAATAAAACTAACCGCACTAAAATTGGATAAGAGGTTTGGTTTTTACAGAGCTTCACAGTTTAATTTGTGTGATTTCACCCAAAAACATTCTATTTTTTCATCTCAATTTTCTCCAACTTCGGCGAAGGAGAGGTGCTTGTAGGATTCTTTTAAAAATTGGCGCATAGTCTTACGATCGTATCTTTCTTACGTTATTTTATTCTAGCTCCATTATTTCTAACAGTTTTAATACCTTAAGTGCAGAAAACGAAGTTAAATTTGGCTCGATTTCGACATTATTTGAATAGATTTTTCCAATTGCAGATCTTTAGGGGCAGTCTGGATTGAATTGTATTGAATTTGAGCTAAAATTAACCCTAGTTTTCTACACTTAACGTATAAAAACTGTTAGAAGTAATAAAGCTAGATCAAAATGATGTAAAAAAGATATGATAGTAAAACTATGCGCCAATTTTTAAAAGAATCGTACAAGCACCTCACCTTTGCAGAAGTTGGAGAAAATTGAGATGGAAAAAAATATTGTTTTTGGGCCAAATCACGCAAGTTTGACTTTGAAGCTCTGTAAAAGCCAAACCTTTTATCCGATTTTAGTGTGGTTAGTTTTATTTTACAGGTAAATTTGTTGGCTGTAATAATCATTTGATCTCACTATTGTAGCTGGTCTAGCTTTGGAGATATTAGGCTTTAAGTCATGCAATAAAATTATTTTTTTAAAAATCTTTAAATGCCAGTGGCAGCTAAAGGGTTAAGCTGAGGGGGTATGTTCGTAGTACTTTTTTGCTGGAAATCAACTGAGGAATCATAATCCAGTGCGTTTATGCGGCAGTTTCCGGACACCCTGTAGAGAAGGCGAAATACATTCAATAGATAGACAATCGTTTACTGTTTAACAGTTACTAAAGAAAAACCTGAAATTGTACACGATTCCAATTTGGTAAGCGATAAAAATCAAGGCAGCTGGCGGTGCCATTGGTCGTTGGAGAGTTTCCCCCCACCCCATTCTTTTCGTTCCGTCTTCACAAAAGTGCCGTTGCGTCGACAAAACAATATTTGTGTGGGGTTTGGTTGTATTGGAATAAGTTGGCAAATACAAATATTTACTCAGAAAATTTTATTGGGGGATGCGGGAGCATAGCCTCATAGTACGATACCATTTGTTTTGAGCTTTTTTGTTGCTTTGATAAAGGTTTTGTGAAATTGGTGTAAAAAATGTTTCTTATAAGAACCTAATTTGGGGGGTTAGGTTTGAATGGCTGCCCCATGACCCCATGGTCCGATTTGATCCGTTCTTGCATATGTTTTGTGTCATTCATAGAAATACATTTGTGTGTAATTTGGTTGAAATTGGTGCACAAATAAAAAAAAAAATCTTAGAAGAACCTGATTTGAGGGGGGGTAGGTTTGTATGGCAGCCCCATGACGCCATTGTCCGATCTTACCGATTCAAACATACAAACTGCCTAGAGCAAAAAGAAGCATTTCTGCGAAATTCCATCTCATAGCTTTTAAATTGGCCGAATAAAACGCGTCGCAACAGGCGGACAGACTGACATCGCCCAATCGACTCCCCATATATGTATATTTTTTATATGGTCATAGATGCTTCCTTCAATGGGAACTTCATGACAAAGTTAATACAGTGCGTACTCGATAATCCGGACCAATGAACCCTTGTTATTTATTTTTTATTTTAGTTAATTTTGCAGCAAATATTTAAGTTTAGACTCCAACAAAATGCTCCTTTAGTAAGAATAACCCATATCGCTAATTATTATCTAAAATATAACCAAAAACCGGGTTGTATATCGAACCAAGATTATTTTGTGCTACTTGGGACTATTATGTAAATTGATAAAAAATAATAATTCTTCTAACAAGTCTTTATAGTCTTCAGGGCCAACGTTTCAACTTCTTTCAACTTTGATTGGTCTCAATTAGAATTTCGCCCTGGAATCAATCGCGTATTGAAGATGCAGTACACAGCGGGGTAGTGACTCCTTTGAGAGAAAAAGGTGTGGATCTTCCAGTTCTTGAAGTTACTCTTATTTATCCGTCCCCTACTAACATGAATTGTGATTGATATTGAACCATACTTAAGTGTTTTGGTTTTCAGCTTACAATTTTTCTCTCCTGATCCTGATACTCTGGTCGCATTCCGGGATGTGTCTTAAAAAGCAGCCGTATCTTTATACAACCCCTGATATTGAAATTAATTTTATAAATATTGCTCTTTGCCATTTTCACCACAATACCTTTTCCCAAGGACATTCTAATTCAACAGGTGTCCGTCGATCTTCTAATTTACCGATGGGTGCATCAATTTCTAATATTCATAAGCACAATTTCCCTCCAACACCTTCCTTTGAAATATGTTTGTAATTTCGCCACATATCGACCAGAAATTAATGGGTCATTCAATTGACTGTAGCGACCCTCCTAGCTATTTCATTCGGCACCCTTGACCATTTTAATTCCTGCCGAGCTTATCGAAATCCCTAAGGTGGATCCACACGAAGAAAGAAGAAAACAAAGAAATACCAACAGACAACCGAAAAGCCCCAAAGCCGAAAATGAGGAAGGCATACGGAATAATGAACCCGAGCTAATAATCACCGAGTAAAGTTGGGAAGTCTTCTAGTCGTGTATGGGAAGAGCGATAATTCCATGACTACGATAGGATTCTAATCACGTTCCGCTTTTAATTTAGCTCCATGCTATGTATTAGATCGAGGGATGCTCGACGAGAGCAAGACTATATTCGGTTAGCGGCAAAAGGTAGAATTCGACAGATAAAAAATACAACCATATGTGAGAGGCTTGCTATGGCTTTCTTGCATCTATATAGAAGAGGACCACCTATTGATGGCCAATGTACGAAGACACCTACATATTGAAACATGTTTCGAATTTTGAAGTAGAAAATACTCTACGAATCGTTTCGTTTTCCGCAGATGTCGAGAAAATGCTTCAGTTGTAGATTATCAAAAAACACAGATTCTTCTGCGGATAATTTTGCCATAAGGAAGAATTTCGTGCTGCTTCTAACCGCATGCGGGCTACATGATTTCAAGAACGTTATGAAAATCGGTTAAGATGACGAAGAAAAAGAAAAAAGTTAATATGCCTCTATAATTCTACAAGTACCTATGTATAACTGGGTGAAGCTAGCCGGTATGGTATGGACCCATGCATACGCTATACGCATATGATGAGGAAAACAACGACAGGTGGGTAAATTCACGTCGACAGAGCTTCCATGTCTTAATTAAAAAGTCAATACAAGACTCATTACCAGACGAATTTAATTACAAGTTGTAACTCACTTAGAAAAGGAGCAAAGTGGAATATGATGTGTACATGACGATGATGATAACGATAAAGATAATGACTGACGTCTGAGCATGAATTTCAATATGCCTAGAATAATGGCAAAATCTTTACGTTTTATCCGTAGCTCAGTGCAAATGCAGTTTTGCGTTCCGGAGATTTGTGATTAGATTAGTTCCAATTTTCTAATATGTTGTAGTGTAGAGGATCATCGTCATTACGGCATGTTAACCCGATGTCGAGCTCTCTTCGTTTTTAGCGTTGACCTCCAATTGTTGCGATTCGCGAATTCCCTCGTCCTGCAAAATGTGAGAAACCTAAGGTGTAGACCGGTATCGATCCATAGGTGTGTTGTATCGGAACTTTGGTGACTGTTGGTGACTCTCGCCATCTTTCGAAAATATTACTTTATCGTTTTCATTTTAAAATAAATACCATTTTTTTGTATAGATGACGTCAACTTCACATGGATCCAGTATACGCGTTAACTAATCTGATTTTTCCAAGACTGAAGACTGGAAGAGAACTTGACTGGTATATACACAAAAATTTATTTGCTCATAGATTCATGTACATATGCATATACACAAAATACCCCAGGAAAATTGGCATTTCACTTCGGAAAAATTAGGGGAAAGCTGGATTTCTGCATGAGCCTTCCTTTCGAGGTCCTAAACAAGACCCTAAAAGTCCCCGTCTCTACGAGTGCCGCTAGCGGTGCTACAGAGGGTCAAAGACCCTCGAAAACAGGTTTTTCTGAATATCTCGATAACGGTAGCATATACAAAAAAGTGGTGTATTGAAGATTTGAAGCTCTTATCTTTTTTCAATAAACTATAGAAATACCGAATACGTTTGGGCACTCCTAACGGTGCCAGGAGGTCTAACGGTATTTTTAATATATTTCACGAAAATCTCTGTAACGGTAACTCGTACTAAATACTTTTGTATGAAAAATTTGTAGCCTATGAAATTTTGAAGAAAGCCACTAAATTTTATATTAATACACGCAGCCCCAAAAGCGCTATGGGGGTTCAAACCATAAAAAAAGGTGTTTTTTGGGGTTTATCGTGAATAACGCTAAGACTGGGGCGTGTGCTCTATGGTCTTATCGAAGAAATTTGTAGCTTCTGTGGCTGTTAGTAAGACGCCAAAAGTCCCCAAAGATGGGAGCCCCCTAACGAAGCTATGAGGGTCCAAACATTCAATTAAGCAGTTTTTGGGGAATGTATCTATAACGGTAACGTGCACTGAAAACTGTTATATGACGAATTTGTAGCTTATACAACGCTTAACTAAATATCCGAATTTCAGATCGATGCGTGCAATTCTAAGGGCGCTATGAGGGTCCGAACCGTACTATAACGGTATTTTTCGGTTTTTCGTGAATTTAATCATAACGGGAACGTATTCGATAGGGAGGCCTGTAACGATTTGCTGCTTCTATAACCTCAACTTAAAATGCCAAAACGGCTCATCTATACGGGGACTCCCAAGGAAGCTATGAGGGGTCAAAGTTAAACAAAAAAACCGCTTCTCGGAAATTTTTGAATAACGGTAACCTCTAGGGGGAACCTAACTGAGGCAAATTTGTAGCTCGTGTTGCTGTTAGTATGACGTGAAAAGTCCCCAACGAAGGGAGCCTCCCTAGAGAAGTTATGAGGGTCCAAACAACCAAATAAGCAGTTTTTTGGGAATTTGTATAACGGTAATGTGCACCGAAAACTGCTATATGGCGAATTTGAAGTATTTACAACGTTTAATTAAATGTTCAAATTTTAGATCGATACGTGCAGTACTAAGGGCGCTATGAGGATCTAAACCTTACCTTACCTTTTCGTGAAAATCTCCTTAACGGTAACGTATACCGGAGGCAGTCTGTAAAAATTTGTTGTTCATATGGTTCCAAATAAAACGCTCCACCGATTTGTATACACCTGAGGCAACCAAACTTGCACACATACCCTACATACTACATACTACACGTACCCTCCTTAAAAAATAGTTAGTTTAAACGTTATAATGTACGTATGGTTTCCTCAGGTGCATTCAAATCGGTGGAGCATTTTATTTGAAACCATGGGAAACAACAAATTTCTACAGACTGTCTCCGGTATACGTTACCGTAACAGAAATTTTCAGAAAAATAACCAAAAATACCGAAATTGTGTGGTTCCGATTCTCATTACGCCCTAAGACTTGCGCGCATCAATCTGAAATTAGGATATTTAATTAAGCGTTATATAAGCTAACAGTTTTCGGTGCACATTACCGTTATAGAGATATTCCCAAAAAACTGCATTTTTGGATGTTTGGACCCTCATAACTTTCCTAGGGAGGCTTCCATCGGTAGGGACTTTTGGCCCCTGACTAACAGCCACAGGAGCTACAAATGTATCTCAGATTGGTTCTCTCAAGAGGTTACCGTTATTCAAAAGTTTTCGACAAGCGGTTTTTTGTTTAACTTTGACCCCTCATAGCTTCCGTGGGAGTCCCCGTATAGATGAGCCGTTTTGGCATTTTAAGTTGAGGTTAAAGAAGCAACAAATTGTTACAGGCCTCCCTACTGACTAAGTTCCCGTTATGAAGAAATTCACGAAAAATCTAAAAGTACCGTTATAGTACGATTCGGGCCCTCATAGCGCCCTTAGAATTGCACGCATGGATCTGAAATTTGGATATTTAGTTAAGCGTTGTATAAGCTACAAATTCGCTATATAACAGTTTTCAGTACACGTTACCGTTATAGAGATATTCCCCAAAAACTGCCTAATTGAATGTTTGGACCCTTATAGCTTCGTAAGGGGGGCTCCTATCTTTGGAGACTTTTGGCGTCTTACTGACAGCCACAGAAGCTACAAATTTCTCCTGGAAGACCATAGAGCACACTACGCCATTCACGAAAAACCCCAAAAAACACCTTTTTTTAAGGTTTGAACCCCCATAGCCCTCTTGAGGCTAGGTGTATTGATATGAAATTTGGCCGCTTTATTCAAAACTACAAAGACTACAAATTTTCCATACAAAAGTTTTTAGTACGAGTTACCGTTATAGAGATTTTCGTGAAATATGTTTAAAATACCGTTATACCTCCTGGCACCGTCAGGAGTGCCCGAACGTATTAGGTATTTCCATAGTTTATTGAAAAAGCACAAGAGCTTCAAATCTGCCATACACCACTTTTTTGTATATGCTACCGTTATCGAGATATTCAGAAAAACCTGTTTTCGAGGGTCTTTGACCCTCTGTATCACCGCTAGCGGCACTCGTAGAGACGGGGACTTTTAGGGTCTTGTTTAGGACCTTGAAAGGAAGGCTCATGCAAAAATCCAGCTTTCCCTTAATTTTTCCGAAGTTTGGCCAAATTACATTCTCTTTTTGACTATTTGTGCTCGTCAAAAGGCCTAAACTAAATTCGGCGAGATTTTCCCTAATCGTATTTTCACCCAAACATAATCGCAAATTTGACTACATGTGAAAATGAATATCTTGGCCATTTCGATTTAGGTGCATTGTCTAAAGAGATTAGGAGGCTAAAAATTGATAATTATTTTTAGGTGGATTGCCTACTTTTTAGGTAATTTTTACTAATCAATTCTTTCTGTGCAGAGACTTAACATAGCCCCAAAGAAAAAAATCTAGAGGCGTGAAATCGCACGAGCGGGGCGGCCAAGCGACAGGGCCATTTCTTGAAATGAGACGATCATCGAACTTCGACTTCAAAAAATCCATTGTGACGTTCGCTGTGTGGCTAGTTGCACCATCCTATTAGAACCACTTATCCTGCAAGCCGTGTAGCCGCAATTTGTCCCAAAAATAAGTGGTTAACATGTTCCGATAGCGTTCTCCATTGACCGTAACCGCCTCGCGCGCCGGCATCATTTCGAAAAAGGTACGGTCCAATCACTCCTCCGGCATGAAAACCGCACCAAACAGTCAATTTTTTGGGCTGCAATGACAACTCCTGGAACACTTCTGGCTGCTCACTTGACCAAATACGGCAATTTTGCTTGTTGACAAAGCCGTTGAGCCAAAAATGTGCTTCGTCACTGAGGATGATTTTTTTTGTGAAAATTACGATCTTCGGCCAACTTAGCTAAAGCCCAATTGGAAAAGTTTCTACGCGCACCATGGTCTTGAGGCTTTAGTTGTTGCGTCAGTACGATCTTATATGGACGTATAGCCAAATCTTTTCGCAAAATACGCCACAGCGACGTTGGGCGAGATGCCCAATTCCTGAGATCGGCGAGAAATCGATTGATTTCGGTCTTGACTTACCGACTCGCGTACAGCCGCAATATTCTCTTCACTCCTAGCTTTTCTTTGTCTCACTGGCACGGTAACATTATGAAGTGAGTATGACGACTCAATTTTTTTCACTAAACGCTCAATGGTTCGTCTAGTGCAGTGGTTCCCAATCTTTTTCAGCTCGTGTCCCCCTTGCGAGATCTGCTGATCCTGGTGCCCCCCCCCCCCCCCCGAAAAAATATCGGCCAAAAACCGAAAGTAGATGCAAAAATTGCCATGGGCAAGGAATTCTTTTAATTTTCGCCATAAAGGTATATACTGAGTTCACCGAGCGAAAAACGTGCATATGTCTCCCGTGAAAACTGTACCGTGGAGACTTGCTTTTTATTCACTCAATGTAAGATAAATGTTCACTCGCGTTCTGATTGATTGTCGATGACATCTTTTCATTGTCAAATAAAGTGCAACTGCATTATTTTCGCTGGCGAAATGTCAAAAACCGGTGTGGAGACTTTCATGTGAAGTGAGTACCACCAAGCGAATTCGATTTCACGATTATAAAAATGTTGACAGTATTTGCATGGATTTCACCTGAACTGACGATGTTAGTACCTACTTTAAGGTCGGAATCCATTGTCGCAATTTAAATTGTTTGAACATTTGTTTGTTAGTGCAGCCCAACTACTGGAACTACAGGAATTTTTAGGACGTGCTATTTAAATTTCATGATTTCCCTAATTTTTGGTTTTCAAAAACCATTCAAGGACTATAACTGGCTTATGCGCTTCATATCAGCGATATGCAAAGATTTTTTAGTTTTTTTCTCGACCTAAAATGTTCTCAGCGGTGTTCATCAAATGGATTAAGTAGCAGCGAATTAATCGACGAAACTGCAATTTCTGCCATTTTGCAACGCCTTGCAACAACCGATTACCCCTGATGTATTTCGAAAGATGTTCGCAAGAAAACCATAATTCATTAATGGCAAGCAAATCATAATTTATTAATAACATCAATATTAGATTTGTGCTCGCGCCTCCCTTCCCTGATCGTCACGCCTCCCTAGGGGGGCGCGCCCCCTAGTTTGGGAATCACTGGTCTAGTGGGACGATTATAACGACAGAAAATTGGAGTCAACGCACGTAAAGTAGCCACGATCGACCGCGAATTTTGGTAAAATAATTGAATTATTTGTAAACGTTGTTGAACCGGGTAGTTTTCCATGGTTAAATGGTTGACATTAGTGATGTCAAAAACGATAATTGTCAGAACTCACGATGCGTGAGACACGAGAAACCCTATCGGAAAACTACGACACTCCAAATGAAAGAAAGATGAGAACGATAAAACATTTTTACATATCCGTCAAAAATATTACTTTTTTGGCAATTTTAAATGTATGGTCACAGGGGCGAACCCACGGGGGGGATTTAGGGGATGAAACACCCCCCGAAATTTTAAAATGAAAATTATAGTTAGAATAAAATTCACACAACATATCTTTATTGATAAATCAAATACGTAAGTGATGATTTTTACTATGCCCGACGTCAGACTATCGTTTTAGAGTGCCCATAGACATTCCAATCGATTGAAGCAATTTTTGATTGCCCGATAAATTGGAAGGTGTATGTGACCATCTAATCCATTTTTTTTATTGGACGTGTGGAACATATTGCCATGCAATTTTTCATACAATCTGTCATGATAATCATGTGTTTTCAGTTGCTGATTTATTGACATAAACCAGTGGTCATTCTTCATGTTGTGGTTGTGGCGGTCATTGGCTATGTCCACACATGCGCGCTTTTAACTTCCCTATCGTCTTCAATCTCCGTTTCCACTTTCAACATTGAACTGATTGCGTCAAGTAACCAGAAGAGATGAATGCTTCATTCTATTCACATCTGTTCATAATTTATCGTTAGATGTGTGTCGCGGCTTTGTTCAGGACAGATTAATGATCAATTTTTTCGTTAATAGTATGAATAGATGGTGAGTTGTTGACATATTCAATATTCATATAAATAGCGCAGACTTTACAAGTTTCAATTGTCAAAATGACGAAGACGAAAGAAAATTGAGTGTCTAGACAGGCCCATTCTCTATCGAAAGTAGCAATGGATTTTCCATCGCCACAAAATATATAATTTTCGCTATGTTGTGTATTGTGCTGTCTCGTGTGGACCGCGAGATTGTCAGATTCAGATTGCGCGATAAATTGCATAGTGTATGTGCTGTACGGGCGTCAGATCAATCTAACAGTATATGGGCACTCTTAAGCCTAAGGTCTAAGAACATTTAAAGCGTTGGATTTCATGAGCCACTTAACAAATACAAATCACCCCCCGAAATAAATGCCTGGGTTCGCCCCTGTATGGTCATGTCTCCCTCTATGGTGGCCCAACTCTCCCGTCAGTTAGGGAGACTTGAGCCATTTTGAGGATTTTGAATAAGGACTTCTGTGGCGTACACTATGGTTTTTTTTTCAATAAATATCAATCAAATTTAAAAGGTAACATCACGCACCATGTAATAAAAAATAAATGAAATCAATTTATCCGATGGATAACTTTTTATCCGCGATGAAGCAAAAAGTGGCTCAACTGTCCCGGACCCCCCTATTTATCTAATACCCTATTTAGTTGATACATTTTGTATGTGTTGCAATTATGTTGTTTCGGTTGGTCAATGAAAATCTTATTTTCGGGTATTAGATAAATAGGGGGGTCCGGGACAGTTGAGCCACTTTTTGCTTCATCGCGGATAAAAAGTTATCCATCGGATAAATTGATTTCATTTATTTTTTATTACATGGTGCGTGATGTTACCTTTTAAATTTGATTGATATTTATTGAAAAAAAAACCATAGTGTACGCCACAGAAGTCCTTATTCAAAATCCTCAAAATGGCTCAAGTCTCCCTAACTGACGGGAGAGTTGGGCCACCATAGAGGGAGACATGACCATACAGGGGCGAACCCAGGCATTTATTTCGGGGGGTGATTTGTATTTGTTAAGTGGCTCATGAAATCCAACGCTTTAAATGTTCTTAGACCTTAGGCTTAAGAGCTCATTAAATCGATCTCTTCAAGAAGAGTTGCAAAAGCAAGCTTGCACCTAAAGAACACTTACGATTCATATTTTCCACTCTGTTCACAACCAAATTTGTATTCCCTTCAACCGTACTTGAACCCAAAGTAGGATGACATCTACTGCTTCTGCTTATGTGCTACAGTGAGCTTTAAATCAGATGTTTTGCTCAATAGGAAATACTATTCATAATGAGCTGATTCTTCACAGCCTCGTCCTTGTCGTATCATAGACAAGTCATGTACAAATCTTGTCATCTTTTTGTACACATATGCATAGCACATGCATAGTGGATATCACTTCCATGTGTAATGTACATATCCCCATAAAATATATTTGTTTGTTAAAACATATGAACCCAAGCTTACAGATAACGATATCCTATAAGACATTTTACTCCTGTAAACATGTGAATCTACATAAATATTCAAACATACCCATATGCACCTATACATAAGTTTCGATCTTATTTACGGCTTTGCCTTAGGCAAGGATCATGAAGAGGATGGCGGCAACGAGTAAGAGGATGTCATAGTTGACGTTTGCCATAATTATGTCAAGAGTTTTAACGTAATTAAAGGAGACTGTTCTATTGAAAAAAGATTTTTAGACCAGATTCAACTATGCAATGAATAATTGCAGATATAAAATGCTTGAAGTGGGTTAAGTCGACATCCTTCTTTGAGCATCTACATACATACGTGTCGGTACATTCGCTATAATCTAACAGCGTACACAGAGATATGAATTCATCTTATGTGTATTCACCTTATTACCCTATTTATTTGATGACAAGTAAATTCGTAAGATTCATATCCTGATGTAATATTCTTGAAGTGGTCAGAACATAACGTATGGGGTTGGAAGTTCAAGGCTTTTTTACCGTTTCAGCATCGACAATTTAGAAAAATGCTTTAAGCTAATTCGAGTAAATTTTAAAGTAGAAATAAGCAAGCATGCCGGCAAAGATGTGAGATCAGAGTTTTGAAATGGATTGTTGCATGAGTTAATTTAAATTGATGATACGTGCGCATCTAATAGATGACACTTGAAATGTATTTTAGCATATTTTTCATATTTACAGGTACATACAATGAATAAAAATATCTTTGGAAAAAAATTATTCGAACAAAGCGCATTTTTGTGACTGAATTTCGCAATGAAGCAATTTAGTATGTATATATAATACATTTTTTACTCAATAAATTAACTTCCTTGATTTACTATTTTTTTTGTAGTCTGGCTGGTCTAGCGGTTAGTGCACGCACCTTCGGCGCACAGGGTCATGAGTTCGAATCTCACCGTGGATCGTGGTGTTTTTCGAATTCACGAGCTTGTGACGGACTATGATCTCACTCAGATGTTAAACGAGTACCCATTTATGGGTACACTGCTGAGCGTGATGCTGATCTCATTACCTCAACAAAAAAGCAGATAAGATCTTGGAAATAGGATGTCACTGACACATCCTGCGGCCTTAGTCCAATGTTGGATTGTCGTGCCTGTTATTTATTTTTTATTTACTAATTTTCACGACCGTTTTACTAATTTCCGCAATAAATAATTTTTCAAAATGCGGAAATTGGTAAACAAGTTGTTAAAATTCTGAAATAGATAAAGTCAACTCTGAACAAATCAAGGACAACTGTCATATGAATGTCAATTGAATTATTGGACGCACTCCACTCATCTGTCATACAACCAATAAAGTCAGTCATTATCGTCACCTCAACCAACTCGTGTTTCATCACATGGTGTCAGAAGTGTTCGATCGAAAAATAATCTTTTTGAATCGAGCAAAAAAGTAGTGCATCCGTGTGAAATTACACAAAATATCGAAAGTACAAGATATCTTGGAAGTAATTTCGAGTTAATTGGCAGAGACGGAAAAATGCTCGACGGCGATAACTTTCAGCCAGCACCCGCTATTCAGCAAGCGCCCACCAGGCCCCAAGCGTCCATCAGGCCACAAGCAGCACCCAGCGATAGTACGAACGGGGGAATTCACGGCCTGAAGCCGCCCAAACCTCTAATCGTAGATGAAAACGTGTGTTCTGAATGGAAACAATGGAATAGGCACTACGAGTGGTTTTCACTTGCGTAAGGCATTAAAGACAAATCGTCGGAAATGCAAGCGGCCTCGATCCTTTGTACGATTGGTACGGATGCGCTTCGAGTTTTCGACACGTTCAAGCTCACGGATCGCGAAGCTAAGGATGTGAATGTCATCATTGCGAAATTCGACGCCGCATTCACTAAAGCAACGAATGTGACTTATGAACGTTACAAATTTAACCAGTTGCAACAAGCCGAAGGAGAATCTATCGAGGAATTCGTCACGAAAATCAAAACTCAAGCAAAGAAATGTTCTTTTGGTGATTTGGAAGATAGTCTAATGGCCGATAAAATTGTTATTGGAATACGAAGTGATGCTGTACGGGAAAAACTATTAAATACGGATCAATTAGACTTAGAAAAGGCAATTAGTGCATGCCGAGTCAGCGAACAAGCGAGCAAACAATTAATGCATATCCAAAACCCTCTAGCACGAGTTAGTGCAATATTCAAGTCCAGCAGAAAGAAAAATTATGACAGTAAAGGCCGAAAAGGAAAACATTGCGGTCGTTGCGGTGAGTCTCATGCGAAAGATTTTTGTTCTGCCTATCAGTGGCGGCTCGTGCCTATGGAAATAGATGAGGCGAAAAAAAACACATTGGAAGGGGGTTGTCACATTGATAGAGAATAATTTTACAATTACAATTTTATTCAACATGGGTGTAGCTAGAGGGGGCAGGGAAGGGCGCTTCCCGTCTCTACGGGAAGACAGTGGAATTTAACTTTATTCCATCTGAAAGGGATTTTAGTGACAAATAGTATACATCTTTGCATTTCCTAGTTAGAGACCTTATAAGGAACGAGTCTCATATTTCCCTGTAATTCAAGTTATTTTATCAAGATTCATTTTGGAGCTGAATCATACCAGCATGAAATTTAACCCATGTTAATATTTTGTTAAATTTGGTTGGAGGAAATAAAAAAAGGTTTATAGATTTTGCTCTGAAGAAAAACAGTGACAGACGACACAAATTGATCTCTTGGTCTATTTCTTTTAAATCGCAAGTGGAATATTCAACCCGAGGGACAAAACTAGCACCGAACATAGACGAGCTAAAAAGCTGAAATTAAAGGCCAGTTGAATATCATCAGCAGCGGCCATTTTTCGTTAAATGGCGTAGAAAAATCAGGCTAGACTGTCCTTTCTTAAAATTTGGCTCTAAAATTTGCCTAAAAATATTTTCGTGACAGACAATTTCGACTCCTAAGAAAATCCCATGCATCATAATATCCCATTTTAAATATTTGGCGTTTCGGCATAAATTAAAAAACAATCAAAATCAATTTGAAAAGTTTGGGCGTCAAAATATTAAAATGTAATAATGAACAGCGACAAAAATCACACAACTATCGAGCCTTTCTCAAATCATATGCAAGAAGCGACATCTAATATTTTCCTTTTTCTAATTCAACCAAAATACATAAAATAGAAAACCGAAAATATGCTCAGTTCTTATCTCAACTTCATTTTGCAGAGCTACATTTCAATGCGCAAAGCATACGTACAACAAAGCGAGAACAAATCGTCGCACTGTTTCGATTCAGATACACATACACACGCTGAGGCGATTTCTGTATCGCCTCACTGGCATCTTTTTTCCCGTACATTCTCCCATAGAGAATCGGGTGAATGTTTTGATACGTGTTGAGTTGTTGGTCGGGATTGTGCGGCGGAAAAATTATCGCCTCACATGTATGAATTGGTGTACAAAAAATATTTTAGGGACTTTATGATTGTGTAAAGGAACTTGTAAGCGAGTTTAAAGATATATTTAGGGTTTTTTTTATCATATTAGATTAATTATTTGTCGTGCTCTGTGGCCGTGATCGTTCGGTCGCCACTCTGTGAAATAAACACTCATAGAGAAACGAGTTTCCAAACTCGGCACGACTCGTCGCAAGTTTATTATTCAGTAGAAGATGATAAGAAATATTCTTATCGTAGAATAATAAACTAACAATGCGACTAGGAAGTGGTATGGCTGACAACTTTATCACACTCCGAATTCAATTGTCTTTGTAACGTTGATGACTACACACGGTGGTCATCAACGCACCATGCTCCACTAGGAGTTACGGTAATAGAGAGAGAGATTAATTATGTTTTGTGATAAATTAAAATGTATAACTCGAAGAAAATGAAGGTGAGGCGCCGCCTCAGTTGCCTCATCTGAGGAGCCGCCACTGCTGCCTATAATCAAAAATGCAATAAATGCCATAAAAAAGGGCATTATGCAAAAGTTTGCAAGTCTAGCAACACAAAAAAAGTGCGCGAAATCAGTGACCACGGTACTGACAGTAATGATTCATCCGATAGAGACACTAGTGACGAGTCCAAATCGTGCGTGAATCAGTTAAGGTGCAAAAGACGCAATGACGATTTATACATATCTAAAATAGATTCCGCCCGTAAGGGGGAAGATAAAGGTTGAAAGGCTTCGGCTAATTCCTATATCTTCTTCAGTTGTGGCATAACTGCGGACCCTTAGCTATGCAGGAGGAGTTTCATAGAAAAAGGACTTCGGCCAATTCCTATGTCTCTCTACGGGGCGTTACTTTCCCGCATTATCCGAGTAACCGCTGCGCCTGAGTGCTGCATTAACATCTGCAGCGTCTCAGGTTACTTAACGTGATAGGTGACAGAAAACATTTAAGTCAACCACTAAAGCAGCATCTTCGAGGCATGCCCATGATGGCCTTTACTCAACGATTAAACCCTATCATGGTTTAGCGATGTGCCGACAACTCATCCTAAGAAAAACTTCAAGTCAAGAAACCTGAAACAAAAGCCTCAGATTGGACGGATACAAAACAACGACGACCCCGCAAACGAACAACTGATTACTCTTTCGGATCCTGGAATGTACGCTCCCTGAATAGACCGGGGGCCTAAAGGGCCCTCCTAGGTCAGGTAGAACAATACAAGCTGGCCATAGTTGCAATCCAGGAAACTAAATGGCTCAAAAGCGAGATTAACGACCTCAATTCGCACACTATTTTTACGAGTGGTAAAGAGGAGGGCAACAAGGAGTTTGGAGTAGCTTTCATTGTGAATAAGCAGCTCAAGGACCACGTTATCGGCTTCAAACCCATCAACGAGCGGCTATGTGCGATCCGCATTAAGACATGTTTCGCTAATCTCTGGCTCATTAATGCGCATGCCCCTACAGAAGTAAAAGAAGACGCGATTAAGGACGAGTTCTACAACGACCTAGAAACACTCTTCGACTCACTTCCATCAAACGACGTCAAGCTGCTGCTAGGAGACTTTAACGCCAAAGTCGGAAATGAAAGCTGGCATAGGGGAACTACTGGAGGTCATAGCCTCCACGACGAAAACAACAACAACGGTCAGCGACACAAGCAGACCTGGAAGTCTCCAGATGAATATACCGTGAACCAGATCGACCACGTACTGATCAGCAAGAGATGGGCTTCTAATGTCCTAGATGTTCGATCCTATCGAGGAGCCAACTGCGACAGCGATCACTATTTGGTGAAGACGACCTACAGGTGCAGAATCTCTTCGGTGCACCTAACGAGAATCAACCCTGCCAAGATCTTCGAGGTTGACAATTTGATTGATGATGCCACGGCGGCTGCGTATACAACAGCACTAGAGGAAAAACTGTCGCCCATGCTTGATGACATCAACAATTTAGGCATCCATGAGTTCTGGGAGGAGCTCAAAGACAGCATCAAGGGGGTCGCAGAAGAGGTCGTGGGCTATAAAGGCCGGCGCAGACGAGCAGACTGGTTCGACGACGAATGCAGGGCCTCGATTGAGGCGAAAAATGAAGCCTATCGCCAATACACACAACGCGCATCCCGAGCCAAGAAAGAAAGATATAACGAGCTTCGGCGAGTATCTAATAAGTTAATTAGACGTAAGAAACGCAAACATTTTGACGAGCAGTTACAGCAAATAAACCAAAGATTAGCCAGTAAGAACATTAGACAGGCGTACAAACTTATAAATAATGTTAAGAACGGATATCAACCCAGGACAAGCCTATGTAAGGACAAGGATGGTAACATCATCAGCGACATCGAAAGCGTCAACAAACGATGGGCCTCGCATTTTGAAGAGCTCCTCAATGCACCATCAACATCCCCCGCGGAGCCAGCTCTTGAGCAGTTAGCCGAACCAGGCCCTCCCGTTCTACCACCAACAGTAGAGGAGGTGAGTCTTGCCATACAGTCGCTTCAAAATAATAAAGCGCCCGGCGCTGACGAGATCCCAGCAGAACTGCTGAAGCATGGTGGAACGTGCCTGACCAACGCTATACATGTGCTACTGCTGAAAATATGGAACGACGAGGAAATCCCCGAAGATTGGCGCAAAAGCATAATCTGCCCAATCCACAAAAAGGGTGACAAGCTGAAGTGTGAGAATTACAGGGGCATATCATTAGTTTGTACGGCCTATAAGATATTATCTAAAATTCTTGAAAAGAGAATTAATCCGTACGCAGAACGAATCATTGGCGAGTATCAAGGCGGCTTCAGACCTGGTCGATCAACGACCGATCAGCTTTTCACAGTGAAGCTACTACTCCAAAAGTGCTGGGAATATAACATCGACGTATACCAAATCTTTGTCGACTTCAAGCAGGCATACGACAGTATCGATCGAAGTGTACTGTACAACATTATGCTGAATTTTGGTATACCGGCAAAGTTAGTGCGACTCACAAGGATGACGATGACTAATACCGTCTCGCAGGTCAGAGTGCAGAATCGACTCACTGACCTATTTGAAACTCGTACTGGACTCAAGCAGGGCGACGGGCTGGCGCCGACGCTCTTCAACCTGGCTTTGGAGTATGTAATTCGAGCCATGAATATGGACAGCAGCGGAACGCTACTCATCAAGTCGACTCAATTAGTAGCGTACGCCGACGATATCAACATCATGTCTCGAAGGTTGGGTGATGCAGAAAGCCTTCTGCATAATCTCAATAACGCCGCAAAGGAAGTTGGACTACATACCAACGAAAGCAAAACAAAGGCCATGATGCAATCGAAAACAAGGACGCCAGCAAAGTCAAGCATCACAGTGGGGGACCTTAATATCGAGTATGTAGACAACTTCAACTATCTGGGTTGTAACTTATCAAAGGACGCCAACGAAACCGACGAAATTAAGCGACGGATACAACTAGCCAATAAGACATATTTCTCGGTCCTCCCTATAATTAATTCGAAACTTGCGCACAGGAACACGAAGCTCCGCGTGTACAAAACGATCATCCGACCCGTGCTATGTTATGGCTGCGAAACATGGACCCTCACCCAAGCCTCCGAAATTTTGCTAGACCGATTCGAACGAAAGGTCCTTCGGCGAATTTTCGGGGCCGTTCGCGAGCGAGACCAATGGCGCATCCGGTACAACCATGAGTTGTATCAATTGTACGATGAGCTGGAAGTATCGAAAATCGTGAAGCTTCAACGTTTGCAATGGGCGGGGCATGTACAACGGATGGATAATCGCATGCCAAAGAAAGTAATGAACGCACAACGAATTGACGGAGCGAGGTTGCGTGGACGACCGAGAGCTCGCTGGGAGAACTCCGTAGGTGAAGACGCCCACCAGCTGCTGGGCTTCCGAAACTGGAGGACGAGGTCACGTACCCGCGACAATTGGAGGTCAACGATTCAGGCGGCCAAGGCCCGACGTCGGGCTATCGTGCCACATTGATGATGATGAAAATAGATTCCGACGACAACGACGATTGGACCGAGAGTATTTTTGTTGGAAAAACTCCTATCAGGTTCAAACTGGATTCCGGTGCACAGTGCAACGTACTGCCACGAAGTCTAGTCGATAAATTAAACCTCAAGTTGCTCAAATCACACACCAAGAGGCTTACGTCTTACAGTGAACACAAAATTCCGGTTATTGGCGAAATTATAGTACAGTGCAGATTTAAACGTCAAAGTGAAAAAGTTGTTTTTAAAGTGGTGAATCCAGAACTTTCTCCAATTCTTGGACGCAAATCGTGCGAATCGTTAGGATTAATAAAACGAATCCATCAAATCGCGGAAAACAAAGAAATTCTCCAAGGCCTGGGATGTTTACGGAATTTCGAATACGATATCGAGTTTATTGATAAACCTGAATTCAAAATTTTCCCAGCTAGACCTATTCCATACGCTATACGTGACACAGTCAAGGCAGAGTTTAACAGAATGGTTGAAATAGGAGTCATCAAGCCGATTAGTGACCCAACACCAGCTGTAAGCCCCATGTTAGTGGTCCGCAAAAATAATAAAATCAGAATTTGTATTGATCCCGTCGAACTTAATAAAAATATTCGCCGTAGACATTATCCGATGAAAACATTCGACTAAGTTGCCGCCAATATTAGAAATGCAAAGTTCTTCACAAAACTGGATTGCCGCAGTGGATTTTGGCAAATTAAAGTGAGCCAGCGAACATCAAAATATTTGACATTTGCTACTCCATGGGGTAGATACTGTTGTCTGCGCATGCCGTTTGGAATATCGCCAGCCCCAGAAATATTTAGTGAACATATCAACAAAATTCTTAAAGATTTGCGAAACACCGAGGCAGCCATGGATGATATTTTAGTGTACGCGGAAACAGCTGAAGAACTCAAGAGGTTGACTCAAGCAGTAATCCGACGAATTCATGAAGCAGGTTTAACACTGAATCTGGAGAAATGTCAATTTAATCAGACATCTATAAAATTTTTGGGTCACATATTAACACAAAATGGTTTACTGCCGGACCCACAAAAAATCGAAGCAATCAACAATTTGAAAACGCCTGGTGACAAAAAAGCATTGCAACGAATTTTAGGTATGATAACCTATGTGAGCAAATTTATTCCCAATTTTTCTTTAATTACAGATCCATTGAGGCAATTATTGAAAAAAGATAGTTCATGGGTCTGGGACGCTATTCATGATAACGCATTCAACAAACTAAAAAACATTTTGTCGTCACCACCAGTACTCGCATATTACGATGTGAACAAAGAAGTAAAGTTGTCAGTTGACGCTAGCTCGAGTGCGGTTGGAGCAGTTCTTCTCCAAAATGATGTACCGATAGCCTATGCCGCAAAATCGCTAACGGATGCGCAGAAGAATTATCCGCAAATTGAGAAGGAGGCCTATGCTATACAGTTCGCATGTAAGCATTTCCACGTATATATTTATGGACGTAAATTGACTATTGAGAGTGATCACAAACCTCTTGAGATAATTTTTAAAAAGCCTATAGACAATGCACCTGCCAGATTACAGAGAATCCTAATATTTAACGTTCAGAGACGAGCTTAGTTATTACGATGGACTGATATTTAAAGGAGACAAATTAGTAGTACCACTTATAGAACGCCCAAACGTAATAGAAATTGCACACGCCGGTCATGCAGGAATTGAGAATTCATTAACAAGATCTAGACAATTTTTGTACTGGCCAAACAAAAAAAAAAGACATTACTGCTTTTGTAAATAATTGCCAAGTATGCCAACAAAATCAACGGAAAAATATCAAGGAGCCACTCATTGAAAAAGCTATCCCCGAATATCCGTTTCAAATTGTTTCATCTGATCTATTTTCTTTTAAAGGCCATGATTACCTACTTATCGCTGACAAATATTCCGGATTTTTCGATTTTAAGAAACTCAAATTAGCAACAGCAAACGAGGTAATTAAAAATTTTAAGGAATGGTTCTCATTACATGGTATTCCAGAAATTTTAGAAACGGACAACGGCACTCAATACACAGCCAACAAATTTAGTGAATTCAAACGGTTGTGGAATTTTTCACACGTTACATCCAGTCCACACTTTCCACGATCAAACGGTCATAGCGAGCGGTATGTTCAAACAGCAAAAAACATACATACAGTTCCTTCTAAATTCTTATTGTTGAAAAATTTAAGCTAAGATGTTCCGAAATTATAGCAAGGTTTAGATACAGAAATGATGGCTTTCCCGTAAACCTACGTCCGCAGTATTATAGATTTACATTATAGCGGGACATACGACTTTGGAGCTCATGTTGGGTGGGTAATGTATTTGAACACATCCATAGAACTTAGAAATTACAATTATATCTCTCGTTCACAGTGGCGTACCGTTTTGAAGGTAATAAAAAGTGGGGGCATAATTACATGTTTAGAAATGACTCAAAATTGTTTCAAAAAAATGTGGTTTTTCGTTTAACGTTAATTCGGCTTTCTGATATGCGTTACATGAGCATCGTTTTTATATGCCTTTTTATCTAGATGTTTGGTTGTAACCTTTTATGAACCTGAGTTAACCTGAAAAGGGACAATTCAATCGAAAGCTTTATTAATAAGCAGACTTGTGAAATATTTTTTTTTTCTTATTAAAAAAAAACATTTTTGTGAAAGAATTTTGAATCATTTTCAAAACAGATAATTTTGTCCAATTTTTCATAATGCTTTGAGGGGTACGCCACTGTGCATGAGAGGTATAATTATTATTTCTGTATTCTACTGATATGTGCAAATGAATGGCCCATTAAAATCTTCAGTATACTAACATACTTTGATTTTTGTTTCGCAAGAATTTGAATCTGAAGCACTGTACGTTGTGTATCTGTTTCAATGCGCCTTGACAATATGGTATCGACGTTCCTAACACATTGAGATTGTGATTAGAGGTCCGGAAATTTCGATTAGATGCGAATTTCGGCGGAAATTGCTCATTTTTGGGAATAGATGCAAAATGTTTTAACTTAACTTGTACTTTTTACACGAAAATGTTAATTTTTCCCCCAAAAAATTAATTACGGAGAGTTCACAAAATCACGAGCACAATGGATTACCAAAAACCGCACCCCTAAATATCATAGTACCAATTCTTTTATTGCACATTCGTCGTATACAGGGTGTCCGAAAACTGCCGCATAAACGCACCGGATTATGATTCCCCAGTTGATTTCCAGTAAAAAAGTTGTACTGAACATTCCCCCTCAGCTTAACCCTTTAGCTGCCACAGGTATTTAAAGATTTTTGAAAAAATTCTTTTCTTGCACGACTTAAAGCCCAATTTATCTAAATTCAGATCACCTAGAATAGTGAAATGATTATTACAGCCAACAAATTTACCTGTAAAATAAAACTAACCACACTAAAATCAGTTAAGAGGTTTGGTTTTTACAGAGCTTCAAAGTCAAATTTACGTAATTTGGCCCAAAAACAATATTTTTTTCCATCTCAATTTTCTCCTAATTCTGCCAAGGTGAGGTGCTTGTACGATTCTTTTAAAAATTGGCGCATAGTCTTACGATCATATCTTTCTTACATCATTTTCATCTAGCTCTATTACTTCTAACAGTTTTTATACGTGAAGTGAAGAAAACTAGGGTTAATTTTAGCTCGAATTCAATACAATTCAATTCATACTGCCCCTAAAGATCTGCAATTGGTAAAATCTATTCAAAGTATGTCGAAATCGAGCCAAATTTAACCCTAGTTTTCTGTCTGGCTGGTCTAGCGGTTAGTGCGCGCACCTTCAGTGCACAGGGTCATGAGTTCGAATCTCACCGTGTTCCATGGTGTTTTTCGAACTCACGAGCTTGTGACGGACTATGATCTCACTCAGATGTTAAACGAGTACCCATTTATGGGGATAAATAACACTGCTGAGCGTGATGCTGATCTCATTACCTCAACAAAAAAGCAGATAAGATATTGGAAATAGGATGTCACTAACACATCCTGCGGCCTTAGTCCAATGTTGGATTGTCGCGCCTGTTATTTTTTTTCTGCACTTAAGTTACTAAAACTGTTCGAAATAATGGAGCTAGAGTAAAATGATGTAAGAAAGATATGATCGTAAGACTATGCGCCAATTTTTAAAAGAATCGTGCAAGCACCTCACCTTGGCAGAAGTCGGAGAAAATTGAGATTGAAAAAAATATTGTTTTTGGGTCAAATCACGCAAATTTGACTTTGAAGCTCTGTAAAAACCAAACCTCTTATCCGATTATAGTGTGGTGTGGTGTGGTCTAGCTTTGGAGATATTAGGCCTTAAGTCGTCCAAGAAAATGATTTTTTCAAAAATCTTTAAATGCCTGTGGCAGCTAAAGGGTTAAGCTGAGGGGGTATATTCTGAACAACTTTTTTGCTGGAAATCAACTGAGGAATCATAATCCGGTGCGTTTATGCGGCAGTTTCCGAACACCCTGTATTGCAAGGCTGAAATACTGATATTTGCCAGCTGCTAACCGCTTTCCTATGAGGTCATCAGCTTCCATCGAACTGAACTTCTTAGATGGAAATATCTAAATATTAAGGGATAATAAAGAAATAAATAATAAATTGACAGAATACAACACAGGATAAGCGAAAAAGTAGATACACCAAAAGTTAAAGTATTTCATATTTTAAAAAGAGAGGGAAAACCCATTGAGAAATGACTCATAAACCAAAATATTAATTTTAGAACCCCTTTATTGATTTGGTTAATCGGAGTTTCATAGGCCCCGCGCTCAACATTTGCCACGGGTCCCGCGCTTGCTTAATCCGGCACTGCTAACGACGCAAGTCCAATATGGCTATTTGGGATATAGGCCTTTCTAGAGTGCCGCTCTGAGTTTTGATTTTCACTCTCCTTACTTGTCAGTCCTTAGCAAGTGTTGTTTCAATTTCAATGATGATACCTTTGTGCCAAGTGTTTCTGGGTAATGTTTCGTCTACTACTAGAGTTACATCTCCAACAGAAGGTAATGGCGGCTTTTCAAACCTTTTTCCACGTCGCAATAAATTCGGTGAATATTAATTTGCCCATCTTCGCCAGAATTCATCCGCGAACAGTTGTGTTTTACGCCACTAATCGCGTAAGTTGTTATTGGCGCAGATTGGTTTGAATTGAATTGAATTTGTAATTTTCGCAATCGTCTTGATTGACTTTACCATCCGCGCCCAGGCTCCTTCCATGTGTGGTGAGACCGGCGCGGGTTAAACCTTCACTTGACTTCGTCAAATTTGTTGGCTATTTCAAGCAGATTGAGCTGGTTTTGTTCTTCGTTAAGTGTTTTGGCTGCCGCTCTGAAGTTCGTTCCGTTGTCGGTGTACCTCTACGATTAGTGAAGTTAGTAACGCACAATATGCAGGAGCTTGTGTCCAAACTATGCACAATTTCGATGTGCACTGCACGCACTATTAGGCATGTGAACACTGCCCCCCCCCCCCCACCTTTTTTCGGTTCGCCTTCCGACTACTACTGTGTATGGCCCCAAGAAATCGGTCCAGACATCGTTCGAAAGCAGCAAGTCTGACGGGAGGCAGCGCCCGCTCTAGCACTTACGCCGCCCGGGCAAGTGGACAAATTGCCGCCCCTTCGGTACTGTACCAGATTGATAGTAGGTATCCATACTATATAGATCAGTGGTTCCCAATACTTTCAGTCCGTGGCCCTTATGGGGTCTGCTGATCCTGGCGCCCTACAAGAAAATAGGTGTGCAAAAATGGCTGTTGTCAAGGAATGCTTTTAATTTTATATGTAAGTTCAGTATCTATTTTCGCATGTTAAATTGTTTAAAAAATTTTTTGTAAGTGCAGCCCATATTTAAAACTACTGAAATGTTTGAGACGTATTAAAATTTCTTGATCTCCGCATGCTGAATTTCGTCGTGAGTTCGGCTTCAGTGATACCAAAAGACCAAAATTCGCATGATTTTTACCAAAGATTAATTCTATCCATACAAAAACTAGCTGACTGGTGCGGTTCTTTTCAGAATCGGGAGCTTTATCAATTTCAATCAGCCATATCACCAGCTGTGATCATCATCAAACGGATTTAGTAGCAGTGATTTTTTTTCTTCTTTCTTCTTCTTCCTTGCCTCGTTCTTTATACCGCTCCATGGTTCCGCGTTGCTCGACCTTCGGTGTAGGCACATCGCCCGTTTTGGCGATAATTTCTCAGCATATTTCTACAGGCAGCTCTATCTTGGATCGTGTCGTCGCCGAGACCAATGCGTTGTTGTTGCTGTGATGCAGTGATTTTTTTTAATCGAAGAAAATCAAATTGCTGGCAATTTGCAACAACGGATTATCCCTGGTGAGTTTCGAAAAAAATTCGAATGGTTAGTGTTGAAAGAAACCATAATTCACAATTCACAAACGGCATTAACATTAGAGTTGTGCTCGCGCCTCTCTTCACTAATCGTCGCGCCTCATTAAGGGGTGCGCCCCTGAGTTTGGGAAACACTGATCTATAGGTATAGAATTGTTGTTGTAGAATCGATTCAAAGGGGTTTTTTTTTCTCTTGAATCAAGTGCTTGTACATACTCATGGTCGTTGCTCCAGCACAATTTACATGGTGAAACCAGCTGACCTACGAGCATTTTTTTTAAACGAAATTTTGTTTTCCACTAAAACACTAAATACATATTTAGAAAACTTTGCCTTTAAAAATGTTGGGCCAAAAAATTGTGCTCGCTTTGATTACTAACCTCCTGCAGTTGTTTACCATAAATTCCTTAAAAACTTCACTTAGTCGGATTGCTTCAGGCATAGCTTATTTTCATAAATGCGTCATCTCGAGAATTTTAAAAGAGAATAAGGTCAGATCTAGATCAGTTAGGAAGCTCTGGCAATTTGTTCTGTGGTTCAATACCTCATCTTGCTAAAATACCAGCCACCTTCTTCGTAGTTTGCCCTCCAATGCTAGATGAATCAATGCAATAGGTACCAACTTAAGTAAGTTAATTTATGCTGCGAAATGTCGAAATTTTGGAAAACAACTCCAAAAAATTATTGATAATGCCTTGGAAAACAATTCTCACAGAGGAGTCTGTTTGTTAACGCCTTAATGTTCTCAGTGTTTATTCGGCTCCCTATTTTTCATTTCATATGGATTTCTTCGGGAGTTCAATATTTATGTATTTAGTGGATTTGCTCTCCTGTTACTCAACAGACTAAACAAAAACTTTAGATCTCATCTTCCGGAAATCAAATTGCATATAAATGAAACAATGAAATTTCTTGCAATTTCATCCACTGAAAATGAGGCAAAAACTAGGTTTCATGCAAGGTCCTTAATTCTGGTGAAAAGAACATGAACTAAATGTTCATTCGGAGGACGAAATAAGCACATACGAGTAATTCTCCAATTAGCATGTTTTTGTTTCTTTTTCGAAGGATAACTTAATCAGCACATAACTGAGCGAATAGTCCAACATTTCTTTTCGAAAGTAGGACGGGTTCTAGCATCAGAGACGTAAAATTTGCGCGGCTCTTACTTAGCATTTTGGGATTCTAAATGCAGCACTTTCTTATAAATTGTGGGCTCTCCATAGCCTCACAAGGATTATGCATCTTCAAAACACAATTTTAACCTCAATAAACGCGGCTTTTACCCTTAGTCTTTATTTTATTTTGCACCCTTTTTTATCTCATCTGTAGAAAGGAAACCGCAGACCTTACCACAAAATCTAGGTTGATTTTTTTTTCTGTCGGCTTTTTTTATTTGAGTGCAATCCAAAAAGCCGCCCCTAAAATTTGGCGCCCCGGGCGATCGCCCGGCTCGCCCCCCCCCCCCCCCCTTAGAGCGGGCGCTGACGGGAGGTAGATTCGCCAATTTGAGGTACTGTGGGTGTTCTTCGCATATTCTTACAGCGTTGGGATTGTGAGCGTACATTTTTATACAAGACTCGCAAACAAAGGATATAGAACTTATGCCCGATGCTACATATTAGGGATGTCAAAAACCGGCCCATAACCCGGTTTTCGGTTTTTTCGGTTTTTTCGGTTTTTTCGCAAAGCCGGTTAGACCGTCCGGTTTTAACCGGGCTCAAAGTACCGGTTTTCGGTTAACCGGTTTTTCATTGAATTGCTTAGAATTTTAGCAAAATAATGCATACACACTCGTTAAGCTGATGTTCGTATAGAAATATGACTGTGTAATGGAGCCCTAAAAGAGAAACATGTTGAACAAAAAAGATAATCAAGTATAATTGTCAGAAGTATTCATAATGTTTCAAAATTAGTTAACTGAATTTTATTGCTAGACAATGTATATAGTGCAGTCAAAATATCCCATTTCCGGCCTCCAAGTAGAAAAAAAAATAGAGTAAGGCTATTTTTTGTGGTTTTTGAATCAGCGAGCTCCCAGGAATCTAAAACTCATTTTGCTAAAAAAATTTTGATCGGAAAGGTCCCAAAAAGGACAAAAAAGGATACTCTTTAATCCTTGGCCGGAGGTCAGCATGTGGGGTATCAACTCAAAGGGAACGTCGAGTGCATTACATATCCGGTGTTTGTTTCCTGTTTCAAGGACCCTCAACGGAATAAATCGAGATTAAATCGAAAATTATTGTGTTTTCCGTGTGTTTCCAAAGCCATAACTACGAGAATAATCCAATTTGTCACTACGTTTCTCACTTTTCCGAATCTATGATAGGTTAAGATTCTACCATTAAATTTGGTAAGAAAAAAATTATCGGAAGGCTCTGAAAAAGGACATTAAAGGACACTAATTACAAACCTTGATTGAAAGTGAGCATGCGGGGTGTCATGTCATGTCAAAGAGGAAGTCGAGTGTATTGCATATCCGGTGTTTGTTTCCTGTTTCAAGGACACTAAATGGAAAAATCGGCTAAAACCAAAAATTACGGATTTGGAAAGATACATATACGAGAAACATGAAAATTTTCCATTGGATCCCAATTTTCTCCTGTGAGGGTCCTTGAAACAAGTAATAAACGCCAGATATGGAATATACTCGACGTCCTATTTGATATGACACCCCGCATGCCCACGTTCGATCAAGGTTTGTAATTAGTGTCGTTTTTGAGAGCTTTCCGATCATTTTTTTCTTAGCAAATTTGATGGTAGAATCTTTAGCTATTATAGATTCGGAAAAGTGAGAAACGTAGTGACAATTTGATTTACTCTCGTAATTAGGGCTTCGGAAAGATACACGGGAAACACAATAATTCTCCATTTAATCTCGATTTATTCCGTTGAGGAATAAACACCTGTATATATATGTAATGTACTTGACGCCCCCTTTGATTTGATACCCCACATACCGACGTCCGGGCAAGGATTAAAGAGTATCCTTTTTTGTCCTTTATGGGACCTTTCCGATCAAAATTTCTTTTTAACAAAATGAGTTTTAGATTCCTGGGAGCCCACTGATTCAAAAACCACAAGAATTAACCTTACTCTATTTTTTTATATTTGAAATGCTAATATGACTGCACTATGATGTAGATATTGTAGTATTTGTGGACACGACGGATGTTGAAGTGGAGGCGGATATCGATGTGGACGCGGACGTCGTAGCAACTGCCGATTCGTCTTCCTATAACAGTGTGACATGCAACGTAAACAATATCTGCCTTGGAAAGGAAAAATGCAAGGAGCGGTAGTTTGACGAAGCGATGGTTCTTGGAATAATAGCACTAAGGAGAGTGCTCGGAATTACGAAATTTTTCATAGAAGACAAGCAATAGAACTACAGACTGACAAATCAAGAAAATATAAAACTTTTATGAATTTGGAAAGTTTTTTTTTCGGTTTTAACCGGATGGGCAAACAACCGTCCGGGTTAAAACCGGGAGGATGAAAAAACCGAAAAAAACCGGTTAACCGTTTTGAAAGTACCGGTTTTCGGACTAACCGTCCGGTTTTTGACATCCCTACTACATATTACCGCCTTCTTGTTATTTTTCCTGATAGTATCTGACAATCAAGAACGTAACATAGTGACTATGGGGTAGAATAATCGGTTGGTTACAGGTTAAGGGATCTACCCTACCCTTCTTCATCTACTGTTGGATTTAGTTGCTTCACATTGCTATATTATTACTAACAGTGCGATTGAGCTTTATTTCGGCAATCTCCTCTTGAAATTCCGTTTGTTGAGCAAATTTGATCAGAATTGTTTTCGACGCTCGATACATTTTGAAGTCGACATCGTGGGTACTTGCTTCTTTGATACTGATCGGGCAGGCCGTATATATAGAATAACTTTCGCAAGCGCTCGATAAAAATACCTCCAAAAAGAGAAATACTCGGTGTGGTACTGTCCGGATATGAAGAACTGTATAACGTAGCTCAGTGTCATCGATTGGTGGCAACGGTGTGGGGTGTGGCCAGTTGTCTTCTTTGTTTGTTAAGAATTCCGGCCCACTAAACCATTGGTCGATTTAGAATAACTTTAGTTGCAGCATCGGCTGGGTTGAGTTTCGATGGAACCCACCTCCAATGGCAAAGATTTATCGAGTATTTGCTACGCGATGCATAAGAAATCGTTTGAAGTTTCGAGGGTCCATGGAGGGTCGTTTTGGAGTCGGTCCACCAGTAGCTATTGATGATGTTCACGTTGATACCGTCCGCTATTTTTGTTGCCAGCCTTACGCCAGCAACTGCTGCTTCAAGTTCCAACCTTGGTATTGACAATGGCTTCAGAGGTAGGTGCTACTTTGCATTTCGCAGGCTATAAGTGATAAATGTACCTCGGAGTCGAGTTCAACACGCAGATAAGACACAGAAGCATACACAAATTCCCCGGCGTCAACGGAGGTTTGCATCTCGATTTTGAATGAATCTTTGGCAAGATGTGAGTAACATCGGGGAATCCTTACGCTCTTTATGTGATCCAAGTGGTGTGTCCATTGGCACCACTTCTTATTCAACTGATGCCAGCGCTTCGTCCCATTGAATCTTCTAGCGCCAGATCTCCCGTAGTATAATTTTAAGGCCGATCGTATGACTGGCGATGAGTCCCATTGAATCAAATATGCTCAACCTGGAGTACTTCCCTCTTCGTTGGCAACCTATTTTGATGAAAGACGTCTCTTTTGAGCCTCGAGAATCTGCAGATGGACGTCAACATTATTGGGACCCCAATATATACCAAGTATTTTTTCCGTTGTATCCAGGCTGTGGGCTGACTGCTCGTTCATGGAATTCAGCTGACATATAACCCTGACAAAGTTCGACGCCCAGTTAGGCATTTCGAATCCAGCAGCTGCATGTATGTTCCTGATGTCCATGGCGAGCTGTGCTGCGTCTTACTTTGTGTTAGCACTATCGATGAAATCGAAATTGGATTACTAGATATGTATCTCAAAAAATTATTTGTCGAGCGAGAAGTAGTAGTGTTCACAGCAAATTTTATTTCCAGTAAAAATCCAACTAGACGAAATCCAGTGATTTTTTCTACTGATAAATCAGCAAAAAATTAAATTTTCACTTAGATTCTACTAAAAAAAATAGATTTCTAGTTTACACCTGAAATCTAGAGAAAAAACACTAGAAAATCGACTAAATTTGCTTCGCCACTGCTTTTCCAGTCCGATCCTGGTCTGGGATTCTAGTGAAAAGCTAAGATAACTAGAAATCCAGTAAAACTGTTTAGAAATGCAGTGAACTAAAAGTATAATCTAGCGAAATCCGAAAAAAAAATTGACTTTCAGTTATTTTCACTAGACTTTCAATTCAACATCTTAGAGTAATGAAAAAACGTTAGGAAATATATTTATGGAGGGTATGCTACTCCCTTTCTAGTTCCCAACATCCTCAAAATCTAGTGAAAACAATTCATTTCAGTTTAAAAAACGAAATATAACTTAATTTCTAGTGATTTTCACTAGATTATCAATTCTTAAAATTTATCGTTGGTTTGTTGAACTTCGTGCACGGTTTTGTATCGCATTCGCAATTTAGCCGTCACCGTGCGTGTAAGTTTCAAACATTAGTGTACGTGTGTGTTTCGCTCGCGTTCAAAACATTCGGTCGGTGCAACAAGCGGTAAAAGATTTGTGTACAGTGCTTATCGTCTACGTATGTGTTTCGCAACCGAAACTACCGATCGAATAGAATTTTTGGACGCCATATTGTCGGTCAACATATAGCGCAGCATTTCTTGCTTATGGCCGTGTGCTCGAGTCCTGTCGCCATCGCCACATAGCCAGTGGACATTGCGATCAACAGCCTGCGAAAGAACTGTGTTCGTGCTTCACCGTCACGGTGGGTGACTTTCTAGATTTTCGCGGTCGTTGACTAAGGTAGGTAACATTTCATTTTACGTGTAAGAGCCGCCATACACCTTCAGATCCCTTTCACATATCGCGACTATCGATTGGACGACGGGTTGGAAGATGTATGACTGCTCTATGCTTCGAATTTGCCACTCTTCATCCACTCTTAATGTTTGAATCTAATTTTTTTTCTTCTTTTCCTTTCAGCGATCGAGTCGCCACATTGTCGGTCAACATATAGCGCAGCATTTCTTGCTTATGGCCGTGTGCTCGAGTCCTAGATTTCGCTTTACAATAAATCTTCTATTCTAGCAAACTCAACTAGAATCTCTATAAAATTTTACTAGAAAACCGTGAAAAAACAACACAGAATTCTAGCAAATTCAACCAGAATCTCGTGAAAAAAACAACACAGAATTTCAGCAAACTCAACTAGAATCTCAATATAATTTCACTAGAAAACCGTGAAAAAACAACACAGATTTCTAGCGAATTTAACTAGAATCTCGTGAAAAACCAACATAGAATTCTAGCAAAATCAACTAGAATCTCAATACAATTTTACTAGAAAATCGTGAAAAAACAACACTGTATTTCTAGTTGAACGTTTTTCACTAGAAATTCTAGCGGTCATTTTCTAGTGACCTTTTACTAGAATCTAGTTGAAAAAATTTAGTGTGTTTACTATCGAAACAGACGGTTGCAATAATCTGGACCCTTGTAACGACCACCACAGACGTTACTTAGATGTAGGGTTACCACCCAAAACACAACCCTCGCCCGGCACCTTCAAGATGGAAAAGGAGGTGAGGGGGTGTGTTAAAAAAATTCTTTGATAGTATTCTACTTTTTAGGTGCAGCTGCTAAGACTGCTTAATTGATCAGATCAGACTTTTCGATTGATAAATTAATAAATCCTTTGAAGGAACTTTCTACAATGGCAGAGGAAAGTTTGGTAGTGTACGTACACACAATCGATTCAAAAACGAGTACTAATAGTCATGCGATGGAAGGGTAAGAGCAATTCACAACTCATTTGAATGAGCGAGAGTTTGATGATTGCCTCAATAGGGCATCCGCTTTATTGTGGACAGATTCGTAATAACAGTAGACTCGGTTGATCAAATAGAAATCGGCGGAGACTGGCTCGACAAATAGAAATCGGTGGAGTCATGCCTGCCCATTCCATTCGCTGCGCCACTTCCCTCTATTCCTTTATATCCCGGATGGCAAAAAGTATCAATTGCAATTTATATATTGGATTCATGCCAATACCTTCAGCACCATTTTCCAAATTATAAACATTATTTGGCTGAAAAGGGACTGCCTATTTTTCATTCTAAACTGGCTGGAACTTATTACGCAAATATAACTCCACGGACATCAGATATTATGCCGGCCCTCTCCTCCCCCCTTAAAATGGAAATAACTTCAGATCGGCTGATTCTATCTGTGCAAAACCGATTCCATTCGATTTAGTGCGGCAAAATACATTAAGATTGACTAGTTTTGATAATTGTTCCCAAAAAAAGGTTTTTGTCCTACTGTGCGGTGCGGTGCGACGACACCAATATTGGTAAAAATGTTCGAAATTAATTCAATATTAAATGAGAATGTGACGTTAGTTGCTTTGAAAGTATAAAATATCCAAAATTACAGATAATTGACTATGCATAATTGGCCGCTCCTTTGCCTTTGACACAAATACTAATCTAATCGAATATCCTGCGTGGAAATGGCACATTTTCATAGGAGCTAATTTTGCCGGTTGAATAGAATTCGTTACCAGTTGCATTTCTAATTGAATTAGTTTCAAAGAGTGACCATACTCACCAACATTGCTTTAAACATTTCCACCGCGCATACATAAATGCACACGTCCTGACTAAATGTACATATGGATTGGGTTAATTGTTCGTTCAGGTGAAAATTTCCTGTATGGAAATTGTAACAGCAGAGAGCAGATACTCTAGTAACTTCAGTATAATTTCCGCTATGTCCTTGTTTATTCAATTTTTCCAGTAGTGCATACAGTTTCGAACATATACACATCAGGACCTTTTTTGGATGCTCCTAAAAAGCAGGAAGCCTGACGCGGAAGATTTCTCTTCTATGTTGTGTATCTGAATGTTCTGACATCCTTGTTGTTGTTGTTTGCTGGTTCAGAAGTTTTTGAAATTGAGAGAGGCTGTGTAGAGTAGCAGTAGGTATAGGATATCGGAACGAAATGGCAAAATGACCCAAGCAGATGCATTGTAGAGTCATGATACAAAATGTCCATATTTTAAAATTCTGGTCGTGTATTTGCTTTAACGAGTCGAACCTGCAACCTTGCAGCTTTTTATGATGGGCAAAACTGTAAAAACTTTGCTCTGGTTATTGTTTCATATACATGCATGTGTGGTATGGGTGAGACAGTCAAACGACCGCAAATAGTAGGGTTTCCGCCAGGGTCAAATGAAACTTTGATAAATTATAATTTTTTGACAATTTAAAAGATTTATTGAAAAAAGTTGTATTATTGATGGTAACTATTTAGAAAAGAATATCTGCTTAAGTTCCTTCTCTTGGGTTATTGCGACTGATTCTATGTACTGAGGCTGGATTCTCCATATGAACAATCTGGACATTATAAATGAATGAAGGACTTTGGCTAATAACAGAACTACTAGTTTGACGAACTTGTGTTAAGAGAGGCGGTGTAACGTGGTGGTCACGCAACGTCGAAACATACAAAATGGCGGGCTATCGCTAACATGCGACATGCACAAAAATGTGCAAAAGCGTTTCGTCGCCGAGCTTACAGAGGCGACCAAGTCGGTGACAATGCGCACAGTTTTAATTTTAAAACGGGAATGAGGAACTCACAAATTATCCTGATCCTGCTCTTCATTTTATTTACCCTAACTTTTGGTAGAGCATTGTGCAAGTACACACGACGGTAGTCGTAAACGTTTCAACAACAACTGATTTCGGAGTGTGATACAGTTGTCAGCCATACCTTTCCTAGTCGCATTTTTGTTTGTTAACTACGATTCCAAATAAAACATCGATTTCAAAAACAATAAGTTCGCCATTTATTCTCTCGCCAAAATTTCACGCACTCAGATACACGACCGACTTGTTCGCTTGCTCCGACTCGAGTGTGTCCTCCGCCACCTGCTCGGTCTGGGCTTGGCGGTGCAAAGTAGGTGGTACACACTCTCTCCATCTTCTTCGTCATCACAAATTCTGCAAAAGTCGTTGTGAGGAATTCGGAGTCTTCTTGCGTGCTCTCCCATAGGGCAATGCCCCGTTATTACCCATATCACGTTGCGAATATGCTTTCTGTCCAGGGACAGTAGCATCTTAGAACGGACGTTGTCCTGTTTTGACCAGATCATTCTTGTTGTTGCGCTGGTCCAGAATCATCTATTTATCAGTGCACAGTTGATAATAGGTATTTTCAAGTTGGCGCGGCTGTCTTCAGCGTTACCTGCTAACGCATATCGTGCCAAGTCATCTGCGTAGCGATTGCCTACAAAGCCACTATGGCCCAGTATCCAGCATAGAGTAATGTTAAAGAAGTGACCCATCTCTCTAAGTAATGCGCGGCCAGTGTCGGATTTACCAGTAGGCTGAGTAGGCTTGAGCCTAGGGCGGCAAATTTCAGGGGGCGGCAAAATCCGGCAAAACATGTTTTAGGTTGTTTACACTGCCGTCGAGGACTTTAGGATGTGGCACTTATCATCGGTTCGGGAGTAGGCGAGGCGTATTTTCACCCTCAGACAGATATTAACATGAAAGGGCATTTGTCGCCAATGTCTAAAGAGCGCCACAAACCTGACGTTTTCTCGGCCGCCCGTACAGCACATACATTGTGCAATTTATCGGGCAATCTGAAATAGACAGTCTCACGGTCCACAAGACACAACACAAAATAGCGAAAATTGTACCATTTTTGGCGATGGAAAATGGACATCCATTGCTACTTTGATGGAGAATGACCGCCCCAACCACAGCATGAAGAACGACCACAAGTTTATGTCAAAAAATCAGCAACGGAGAACACATGATTGTCATGACAGCTTGTACGGAAAACTGCATTGGCAATACGTTCAACATGTCAAATCAAAAAAATGAATCCGATGATCCCATACACCTTCCGATTTATCTCGCAATCAAAAAATCTGGCCGATCAATCGGAGGCTCTGTGGCGCCTCTTACAAATTGCAAAAATTTATGTTAGAAACGCAGAAATGGAATACACTAAAAAAATTTAATCTGATAAGCATAGATTAACTTTTATCCAAAAAATTAATTAACTCATCTTGTAATTAAGACGTTCAAGTTTCAGAGGAGTTTTAAGCATGAAAAGGGCATCGGCATCAATTTAGCTGAATGTCTTAGGGAAGAAGAATACACTTTTTTAGATTAATTTTTAAATTTCTCTTAAATTGATATACATATCTGTATTTTGGATGCGATTTTCATATTTGAAGCATTGGCAGCACTGTAGTTGCCAACTAGCCATCCCTAAAGAATGCAGACTGAATTGTCAATTATTGATGATTTATCCTGGATACTACAATATTTCAAACGAAAAACTGAACATGAACTCAAATTTTGGAGTTCTGCCATTCCTATTGATGATGGTTTTGGTCAACCAAATTTCACTATCGATTTTGCCAATTGTCCACAACCAATGCACATAATATAGAGACAAATCAAGTTTCTTTTCAATTTTTTATTATAAGATATTCCTTTTCACCAGTTGCTTCAAATTTGTTCTAGTTCATATTCCCTTGTGAAGACTTCTGAGCCTTGCGCTCCCCCAGAAAAATTTGACCAAAAACATGTTTTTTTTCGTCGTTAGTTCGGCCATCACCATGGCTTCAGTAATACCTCGAGAAATATAATTGCCATTACTTGAGCGACCACAATCCGTAAGTGCTCTACCAAGGATAATTATATCCTAAAATGACAAGCTGACTCATGCCATTTATATAAGAAACGCGAGCTTAGGCATCAATTTAAATCAGCAATATCAAGTGATTTTTGATTTCTTTTTCGGCTCAAATATTCTTAGCGGTGTTCATCAAATAGATTTGGCTTTTCTTTTAAATCAAAGAATTTAAAATGTTTGGCCAATGTATTGCAACAACCGATTTCCTCCGGGGAATTTTGAAATAATTTTGATTCAAAATGGTGGCCTATAAGCAAACTATAATTCATACACGGCATCAATATTTGAGCCTTAGGAAAGTTTAGGATTCACCACTTTAAACCGATTCTCCAAGCAGAAAATTTATTGCATAAGCTTTACGCTCTGCGTAATTTTTTTTTACTTACACTCTGTGATGAATATTGAAGAATGCTCAGGACACACGAAACGGAAAGCTCGAAGATCATACGTATTTAAGTATAAAGTGTGAATTGAAAATAAATTGGTAAATAAAGCGTAATTTTTTCCCGACACTAAGTAGGGTTTCAGTAGAGGCGGCAATATGTGAAAAGCCTACTGGCGGCAAATGGGTAAATCCGCCACTGTGCGCGGCAATTCTCAATAGTTCTTGATGTGGTTAGCACTGAATCAACTGATCAAATTACAGGCTGACTATCGGTAAATACAACGACGTATTTACTAGTGACGACGTGGCAGTCCAAGCAGGTTAGGGCTTCGAATAACGCTGTAACCTCCGCTTGGAGGACGCTACAGAAATTGGGAAGGCGGTAAGACAAACTGATATCCAATTCATCCGAGTGAATTCCCATACCAACTCCCGCAGCCGTCTTGGAGGCATCAGTATAGATTGCGATGGATCCACTTACCAGCTGCTTGTTAGTATCCCAATATTCCCTTGAGGGGATCAAGCTGCAATGGTTCATACCAAAAAAATGATTGGGAACAATATAATCCGTCGATGGGGGCAGGTTAAATTTCCGAAGTATCGACGAGTGCCATAATCCAGCGCTCGCCATAGACGTATGCAGCCATCCGTTGACTAAAAACGTCCAATGGGAGCAGTCCGAGCACCATAATCTAATCCGAATGAAGGTGTCGTTCGAAAAGCTCCTTTTATGAGAAGAGAAACCAACCTTTGAACTTTGGCCAGCAAATTATAATAGGTTGTGGTGCTCAGTGCCATCCATCACACAGTAGCTCCGTAAAGCAATATAGGCCGCACAATAACGGTATACATCCCATATACGACTTTTGGCTGTAAGCCCCAGGTCTTCCCGATAGCTCTCCTGCACGAGTATAGTGTTATAGTAGCTTTATTCACCCTTTCTTCGATGTTGGGCTTCCATTTTAATTTCTTATCTAAAATCAGACCCAGAAACTTCGCCGTGTCAGAAAACTCAAGTTGAACGCCTCCCAGTCTAGGGAGGTTAATAGAAGGAATAAATCCGTCTTCTCGTAAAGAGGACTAATTCCGTTTTGGATGGATTAATTCCGACGCCACTGAGATTTGCCCAATCCGTTAGAATAGCCAGGGGTCAGGGCGTTCTCTAATAACCCACTAAGAATGTCAGGGAACTTCCCCCTAACAGCAATAGCAACGTCATCAGCGTAAGCAGTGACTTTTCATCCGCTTTCTTCAAGCAATTGATTTATGATCATATTCCAAACTAAAGGAGAGAGAACCCCTCCTTGTGGGGTACCTCTAGAAAAATATCTACATACAGACGAAGTACCCAAATTACTGTGAAAGTGCCAAGAGATGAGTATCAGATTCACAAGGGAGCAGATTGGGTCTTCAACCTGTAGATTACGAAGAGCATCTGTAATCGCACTGGGTTTTGTATTGTTAAAAGCCCCCTCAAAAATCTAGGAACACCACAATTGTGTTCTTCGGCGGCTGTAACTTCTTAACCTTGAGAGATAGAGCCTTGAAATGTTCACTTTATATAAATATAGGTAGTACGGTGTTCTCACGAATTGTATAGGTACTTACGAATTTCTGAGTGATGTACAATTTTCAATTAGAAAACTCCAAATTGCGATTTGGGAAAATATAACTTCCGAACGTGAATATTTGGACCATAGACAAATCATAGATAGATGTCCAAAGCTCACTCAAAATCGGCTCCACTTTTTTGGACTAGTCGTCTGATCTGCACCTGATCTCACAAATACAACTGACCTGCGTGGCTTATGCGCATACCACGCGGTATGTGCGCCTGCAAAAATTACATATAGAAGATGACGCAGTGTGCAAAATTTCACCTTGCTGGCTTCAATACCCGCCGAGTAAAACGCGTTGCAACAGACAGACAGACAGACGGACATGCTCCAATCGACTCCCCAAGTCATGCTGATCATATATGTATACTTTTTATATGGTCGGAGATGCTTCCTTTAAGGCGTTGCAAACTTCATGACAAAGTTAATATACCCTTTCACTCTATGAGCGAAGGGTATAAAAATGGAGCGAAAAAAATGTATAGTAATTCATCAATTGAGAACGGCTGGATCGATTTGGTTGAAATTTTTTTTCAGTTGTTTCCAATTACCAGAAGAAGGTTTTTACGGAAGAAAATTTTGGAAAAATCCTCCGAAAAAGTCGAAAATTGAAAAAATCTAAGTAATTCATCAATTGAGAACAGCTGGGCCGATTTAGCTCAAATTTTTTTCAGTTGTTTCCAATTGCCAGGAGACGGTTTTTACGAAAGAAAATTTTGGAAAAACCCTTCGGAAAAGTCGGGAAATTGTAAAAATCGAAGTAATTGAGAACGGCTGGACCGATTTGGTTCATTTTTTTTCAGTTGTTTGCAATTACCAGCAGAAGGTTTTTACGAAAGAAAATGTTGGGAAAACTCTCCGAAAAAGTCGGAAAATTGGGAAAATCGAAGTAATTTATCAATTGAGAACGGCTGGAACGATTTGGTTCAAATTTTATTTCAGTTGTTTGCAATTACCAAGAAAAGGTTTTTATGAAAGAACATTTTGGGAAAACTCTCCAAAAAAGTCGGAAAATTGGAAAAATCGAAAAATTCATCAATAGAGAACGGCTGGGCCGATTTAGTTCAAATTTTTTTGTCAGTTGCTTGCATTTGCCAGGAGAAGGTTTTTACGAAAGGAAATTTTGGAAAAACCCACCGGAAATGTTGGAAAATTTGAAAAATCGAAGTAATTCATCAGTTGAGAACGGCTGGACCGATTTGGCTGAATTTTTTTTCAGTTGTTTTCAATTACCAGGAGGTTTTTACGAAAGAACATTTGCCGCGCCCCTCTTCACCCTCAAATATTACCCCTAAGTGCAATTTTGGCCCCATAAAGTTTATGGAGAGTTTTTTTTTAAGTTCAGGTGTTCTAAGTGACCCCTACGACAAATTCAGGGACACATTTGGTTTTATGTAAATTCTTAGCTTCGACGTTACAAGGGTGGTAGTGCTAACCTGACAGGGGTTGTTTTAAGGGGAAGGAGGGGCGCGGCAAATTTTTTAAGGGTGCAGATATCATCATTAATCCCTATAGCATTTAACTGAATAAATTTTAATTTATGACTATACTTATAACTTGAGTTTTTACTCCATAAACTTTGTATGGGGCTAAACCTGACTTAGGGGTAGTTTTTGAATGTGTAGAGGGGTGTGAAAAACTTTGTATGAGTGCACAAAAACTATAGACTACTAGATCACGCGGATAGCTGTACGAAAATTTTTCATTCTGCGCATCTACGTCACAATAGACCTATAATGGGTAGTATACGAGAATTGTTAAGTTCACGAACAAATTTGTAAAGAAAAGTGTAATTCCTGTTTAGACGGCCGCAAATTTTGTATATTCTGGAGGTGACGAGTTGTTAAGTTAAATGCCGAATGGAAACTCCGGAAAAATGATTGTTCAGCCGTAATACAAATGATTTTATCGCATGGAATTTTTTCGATTTTGTAGAAAAAAATAACAAATTAAACAAAAAGAGCCCTCGCAAGAAACGTTCCTTTATCCCTTGTTTTACAGGGTGTCGAGAAAGTATCGGATAAACACAGTAGAAATTTTTCCTCATGTTTTCTGGTAACATTATGCAAATATTGCCAAAATGCGCCAATTTTTAAAATAATCTTACAAGCACCTACCTCACTTTGGTGTGCGTTCCGTACACCTTTTATTGGAAACAACATGGGAAATAAATTTCTTGTGCGTTTGTTCGGCTCTTTGCGGACACCCTTTGTATAGCATTCATTTTAAAGAAAAAAACATTCTTATATGTATCTGTTATACAGGATGTCCGGAAACTTCCGCATAAACACTCCGGATTGTGATTCCACATGTAATTTCCAGCAAAAAAGTGGTGGGGAATATACCCCCAATTCTTAACCCTTTAGCTGCTTTTACATATTTCTTTGTTATTGCTTTTGAATCATTTAACGGGGACAGAGTGCTCAATGCAAAAAAACATATTGGTCCACCTTCTCAAATGAATTGCTATTTTAAATTTATAATCTAAAATAATGGAATATGGCGTAATTTTATGCAGTTTTCAAACCTTTTTGTAGGTGCTTTCTTCTTTATTTAGTTTCCTGATTTAACAAAAAAAACATTGTCGCTCGAAACCTTAATATTACAATGAATATGGGTAGATTGGTCAATATCCTTTTAAAATAGTATAGTACAATTGGCTCAAAAAAGACTCAAACCCAAACATTCAAAACAAAAAGAAATTTTTGATGCGATATTGTTCAATACACTGCCAAGTAAACACAGTAAAAAGTTACACTAAATTGCGTCATGGGTTAAGGGGGGAAAGGGCGGCAAAGGCATAAAAATTCAGGCTTTTTTGCAAATATCTGGAAAACTGTGAGTCTGACCGCAAAACGTCTTGAGTACGAAATTAAGTACATATCTAAAATTATAGCACTATGAGTGTATACCATATACCCATGTACAGACCTAAAATGCGCGTGAAACCGAAAATATTCAATTTCATTTTTCCAACGGGGAAAGGGGTAGATGAGGGAATTCGCATACATATTTAATATCTTATAAAGGCATCCAGCAGCTATTATTTGCTAGAAATTTGAAGTTTTTCGCGACATTCTATCAAAAGATATGACGGAATATTGCTTTGTAGGGGATGTAGGGGTAGGGGTAGTCAGACCTTCTCCACTTTCCACAACGTCAAGCATATGTCACAATTAGGCATTGATGAAAATTTAAGGTCGCAAGAGATATTCCGTCGAAAAATAATTAATTCGGCCGAATTAAACTATTCCAGAGGTATCATTTGTATGGGAGGCAGGGGACCGATTAGGCCCATTTTCAATACCATCCAAGCTTTTACCAAAACAATCGTCTGGTCAAAATTTAAAAACGCTAAATTCATTATTTCGGGAGTTATCGTGCGAGCTGGCGGACGCACGGACGGACAGACAGACGAACATGGCTTATTCGAATCAGGAACTGACCCTGATCATTTATTTATATATGTACTTTGTCATACCTGTGGCTCCTTTGAGGTGTTGCATAAATCGTCTTAACAAAAACAATATACCCTATAGCCTACACCATCTTATGGGTATAGGGTATAAAAATATTTATCCTTTAGATAGAACGTCATCATAACAGCTAATTGTAGTCTTCTTCACGTATGTTCAAAAGTTTGTACGTAATGTAATTTTTTGGTGTTGGGCATAATTGGGGTTGGACTAGGCACCACACCAAATTTGATCTGCCTGGCTCAATTTAAAGAGAAGCTACAGGCATGCCTTTTAAGGGTTTTTTAGATTTTGCAAAAAATCCTTTTGAAATCGATTTTGTCCGTACGTCTGTCCGTCTGTCCGTCCGTCTGTTCACTAAATAACTCGCGAACGGCTTAACCGATCGTCATGAAATTTGGTAGGAATGTGTAGAATGGTAACAGTCTTTGGCACGAAATACTTAAAAGTTGGTAGGACAAAAATAACAGGGTGTCCCGGACATTTTAAAATTTGTTCACTAAATAACTCGCGAACGGCTTAACGGATCGTCATGAAATTTGGTAGGAATGTGTAGAATGGTAACAGTCTGGCATGAAACACTTAAAAATTGGTATGGCCAAGATAAAAGGGTGTCCCGGACATTTACAAATTTGTTCACTAACCAATCGTTATGAAATTTGGTAGGAATGTGTAGAATCGTAACAGTCTTTAGCACGAAATACTTAGACGTTGGTAGGACAAAGCAAACAGGGTGTCCCGGAGATTTGAAAAAGTCGACTTTTTTAGTTTTTACCAAATCAAAGAACTCGATGGGTACATTTCATATCAGTCGCTTTTTTTTCAGTTTGGAGTCATGGTAACGGCGTTACAGCTAATAAATCCAGTTAATATGTGGTGCCATGATACATGTTCCAGTGTTCCATAGAATGAAAGGCGTCAGTTAGACCAATCCAAAAATAGATTTACGAGAAGCATTTCATTAACATTGTGCATAATTCTTATTTATTACCTATAAAATATATGTGCAAAATTATTCACTATGTATGTATCCAAAATCTAAAAAACCCTCGTATTGCGGTCGCAGCCCTCTGTACGCCGGTATTTTTTAAAAATTGTAGGAGGAGTGAGGGGAGTGTTAATGGTCGGAGCCATTCAACTTTTGGTTCAAATCATACGCATTTTGTTAGCAATATGTGGACAAAATTTTATGACTCTAGGTTTATTCTATCAGGAGTTACAGTGAGAAATGTAACACTCAAATGTAAATTCACTATTATACTTTTGGGTCTAGCGTATAATTTTCTGAGGAAATGTATAGAGTTTTCTATATCATTACAAAGGTAATTTTATGTATTTCATTTCGTACTTAAGACGTTTTGCGGCTAGACACACAGTATTCGAGATATTTGCAAAAAACTGAATTTTCACCCCTTTGCGTATGAATCAGAATTTTGTATCTTTGGTCTAGTGTGACGTCACAGCACGATAGCCGACTGTCAAATTCGTATCGGATGGAATAACATTCCTGCGCAATGCATGATCTAGTAGTCTATCGTTTTTGATGAGTGCAGATATTATAAGTAACCTCTTGAGCATGCTTGTGCGTACAATCTGTTATATTTCGATGCCTAAAACTTGCGTTTTAAGGCTTCATACGCTCTATGGGGCTTGAAAAACACTTAGGGGTTGTTTTAAGGGGAAGGAGGGGCGCGGGAACTTTTTTGATTTTACCATTGAATCACGGCGAATTCGCGACATTTAATGCACTATAGCGTTCATCGAAATTTAAAAGTGGTAGTGCTAACTTGACAGACATAATTAGTTCGCTGCCAGCAGTTACTTTGATCAAAATCGAGAAATGTTTGTGTCATTTACTTTTTAATTTTCATTCCTTTTTACATAAAAGGTTTCGCCTTAACATTTTTACAAAATCAATTGAAAAATTGAATTGAATTTATTGTCAAATAAATGTGGGAGTGTCGCATATTCTGGAGCCCCCTCTAACATGTGGGTCCGTGTTCCATCGAACACATGGAACAGCCTACATTACGCCACTGTTCTTTTGTTTTGTGAAACGAAACGTCTTGACTGCCAATAATCGGATCTGTAATCCTTTGGGTCCAACCCCTTTCTTCTGTTATACCATATCCCAGCCCCTTCCCCCGGAAACTGTTATTTCGGGTTGTATTTTTCATCATACTCTTTAATAATAATAAAAAAATACCGGCGTACAGAGGGCTGCGCCCGCAATACGAGGTTTTTTTTGAATTTTGATGCATAGTGAATATTTGTTGTACATACATATATTTCATAAGCAATAGATAAGAATTGTGCACAACATTAATGAAATGCTTCCTGTAAATCTATTTTTGGATTGGTCTAAATAAACGCGTTCCAGAATGAAAGGATAGCGTCTTTAATTCTGTTCCACCTTTAATTAGACCAATCCAAAAATATATTTACTATTTACCCAGTCTGTATAAAAGTACTCCAAGGCAAATCTACAGGATTTTTTCGATTTCAGATTTCTGATGGCCTTTGAGCAAAAAGAAACTCAGGCAAACGTAAGGATGGCTTGGCATTATACACTCCCAATCAATAGGATAGTTCCACTTGTTAAATGGCTGTATCAATTCAATTCAATTCAATTCAATCTTTATTCAGTGTTATCTTATGACTAACATATAATTTATATTAGATACCGGCTATGGCCTTAACTCTAAAGTATAATATTAATTACAAAATTAGTTAATCAATTTTTAGACTGGTGGAGACTGCCGAGGAGAAAAAAGTTCGAACTTAAAACCTCATGTGACAAAAAAAAAAAAAAACTAACTAACTAACTACATCTAAATTAAATTTAAAATAGTAAAAGCTAAGCACCAAAGGTAAGGTTTCTTATAATGCTATTGTCGATGTTTTGGCATTTTGAACGAAATTTTTGAATGTTTATATTGACTAGCTTATCCATAGTTACAATTTTAGTTTCTTCGTGCAACTTAACGGTTGACTAGAAAAAAGGCTTGTTCGTTAGATGTTTCAAAATCTTATTTTATGTGATTTGTATCTTATTTTTTTTAGTTTTGGAATATAGTCCCCACACTGGCGAGCCGTATGCAGCAATTGGTTGGATAACCATCTTATAGATTAGAAGTTTGTTATCTGTGGATAATTTAGATTTTTTGTTTAATAAAGGGTATAAGGCACAAAAGGATTTCATCATTTTCTGAGACGTTATTTCCATATGGCATTGACCCGTTAATTTTTTGTCCAAACTTAAACCTAGGTAATTTAATTCGTTGCTCCATTGAATATCATCGCCAAGAAAATTAAGTGGGGAGTTTGGCAAGTTTGTTCTTTTCCTTTTTTTGGTGAAGAATGTGGCCTGTGTTTTTTGGGTATTCAGCTTGATTTTCCATCGGAAATAAAAATGGTATAAGCACTCAAGCTGAAGTTCCAGTTTCGACTGAATCTGATTAGGGTCTTTATGTTCATAATAAATGCATACGTCATCTGCGAAACAGGCTAGTTGACAATCGCTGCTTTTGGGAATATCAGCTGTGAAAATGTTAAACAGAATCGGGCTGAGACATGAGCCCTGAGGAACTCCAGCGGGTATAGTTTTAGTGTTTGAGTGGGAGTCTATTACTTGCACAGAAAAGGTTCTATCTGAAAGGAAGGATTGAACAAATTTTGTTAGGTACACTGGTAAATTGAACTTTATTAATTTGTACAGCAAACCGTCATGCCAGACCGAGTCGAAAGCCTTTTCAATGTCAAGTGCAACAACACCTACGGATTCTTTCCTTGCAAAAGAATCCTTAATATGCTTGTGTAGCCGATAAATTTGGTGTGTGGTTGAGTGCTGTTTTCTGAACCCAAATTGAAAATCAGGGATTATGTTTAGCCGTTCTGTTGCCTCGCTTAGCCGCGATAGTACTACCTTTTCCAAAATTTTGCTTAATGGTGGTAACAGGCTAATTGGTCTATAGTTGCTAGGTCTTTTCCAGATTTTGGTAAAGGTATGACATTGGCATGTTTCCAGCGATTAGGGAAGTACGATATTTTGAGGCAGCTGTTAATTAAAAAGTTGAGTTTAACTAGAGCTTTTTTGGGAAGGTTTTTTAAAATAATGTTGGAAATTTTGTCAAATCCAGGTGCCTTTTTAATTTTCAAAGACTTAATGATGTTTTTGATTTCACTTGGTGACGATAAATAACTTTCGTTGAAGTCGCTCGGGCTGGAAGCTAACCTACAGACTTTGTCTTTTACAATTTGATTGTACAAGACACTACCCAAGTGCGAAGAGATACCATGCGCTTGACGAAACTTATCAGCTATTAATTCAGCTTTGTCTCTGCTGTCGAACACCAATGTTTTATCAGAAGTACGTAATGGAGGAATCGGTTTATTACGACGGAATATCTTGTTAAGTTTCCAGATTTTTTTACTATTTTTTGGAAGACTTTGCAACATACTGTTCCATTGAGCGTTGCGTCTGATAAAAATTTGGTGTCGAATCGAATTGGTAAGGCTATTAACGGCCATTTTGGTTGACGAATCACGATTACGTTGCCATCTTCTTCGGAGGGAGTTCCTAGTTTGAATAATAGCTCTGATATTGTTATTTAGAAATTCGATTTTCGGTTGGGGCTTGATGGTATTAACCGATGCAAATTCTAATGCGGAATGGAGGTTTGTGTAGAATTCATCCAAGGCGGCATCAACTTGGTGCGAATTTTCAAAACGAGATAGATCTAGTGACCGAAGGTTAATATTTTCGTTTAGAAATCTTTTAAACTTAGGCCATTTAACCTTTGCAACCTGAAGATTTCGTAAGTTAAAATCAGAGCCTCCAATTTCTAAATTAAATAGAACTGGATAATGAGGGGATGAAAGCTTTTTTATTGTTTGTGGTTGGGGAATGTTATTTGCCCCCTTGCTAATTATAATATCCAGTGTTGAATCATAACCTCTGTGGTTTAGAAATGTTGGCTCAGATGGTGAATGAACCATGAAGTTACTATGGAATGCTAAGTCATACAGTCTCCTGCCAGCTCTATTTGAGCTAACACAATTCCAGTACCTGTGTTTAGCATTGAAGTCACCACACAAAATAACTCTTTCCCCTAAAAATTCATTAAGTATTTGATATCATCTTCGAACAGTCTTAATTAAGTGTTATCTACGCGTGTGCCCGGAAAGTAACATACAACAAGAACAACCTGACAGTAATCAAATCTAATCGCAATCGCCTCGATAGTTTTAGTGGCGAGTTCAGGAAGAACATAACATTTCAAGTATTTTTTAATACAGATGGCAACTCCACCGCCTGTAGCACCTAATCTATCCAATCTAAAAATATTATAGTCTACATTAGTTATTTTATCATGATTTTTTAACCATGTTTCGGTTATTGCAATTATATCTATGTTTAATTCTTGAGCGAGATCAAAAAGTTCAATAGATTTATTTTTTACGCTCTGAGCGTTCCAAAGAAGAGTACTTAAACTGTTAATTGCGCTCATTAATATGTAAACTTAAGTGCTAGTGCAACGACAACTTTGTATTGATCGGCCTTAGTTCTACAGTTGATAAGATTCGTAATTAGCTCCGTTGATATTTGCAACAGCTGATCAGTTGTAAACAAACTTTCGGTGTTATTATTCGGGGGGTCCGATCTCAATACGGTGGAATAAGAGGGCATAGTTGTAGGTGGCATAGTTGTAGATGTTGTTGGGACAAAATTAGCCGCCGCCGGTTGGTTGAATGCAGTTTGAGTGTTCGGTAGTGTCGGGAAAAATTGTGAAACTGTGTGCAAATCAAATTGTTTAGTAGCGTGTTTTTTATTATTACGATTTTGATTTGTCAATCGCAGGTGTGCTAAGTAGTCAATTCGTTTTTGGCAAAAACGTTCATTCGCCATGTGATTGTTTCCACAATGGAAACATTTAAATGATTTTTGCATTTCATTGGGTTCCATTTTCGCGACCGGACAGTGAATTGAAGAGTGATTCGCCCCACAGAGTACACAGTTGGGTGGAAGGTGGCAGTTAAAAGAACCGTGGCCCCAGTTTTTACAGTTCCGACATTGAGTCGGTCCTCGCGAACGTGAATAAAAGTTCCAATATACTTTCGTATGTTCAATATGTTTTAAGAGTTGTAACTCTGAGAGTTTTATAGAACCCCGCTCGAAGTATAATATGTAGTAGGTTTCTTCGTTGTATTTTTTTGATCTGGGATGAAACTTTTTTACGTCGTAACACGGCAGATTGAATTCGGTTTTAAGTTGACTTAATAGTGACCCGCAATCCATATCGTGCAATCCGGATAGCACAAATTTCATGGGCTTTTTATCTGTGCGGCGGTGAGTGTAAAATTGACACTTTTTCTCAACGAGATATTGCAGTGTACGTTCGAAGTCATCGGCGCTGTCAAGAAATAGCTTCTGCCCCGCGGCCGTGTATTGGATATGGTAAGTGTTGATGCTCAGATTATCCATTGCGACATCAATTGAATCGCGATCAATTTGGGGAAAAACAATTGGTGGAATTTTTACCTTTTTGGATACGGTCGTCGCAGAAGTTGGATTGTTCGGTGGGTTGACATCGGATAGATTCGTCGGAAGATCCGCTAGCAGTTGGAACGAGTTCTGGTTAGAAGACATGATGGTTGCGTTACTTCGAATAAGTTTCAACTTATTCCTTAATTCGTTTTCCAGGGATGAATCATCCCGCTGGCGTTTACGTAGACTTCCACTTTCGGACACCGTGAAAAATGAATATGCAATACTCAAATATAATCGGTTATATGAACTGAATGGGCAAGAAAGATAGTTTGCTGACTCAATGACACGATCTGCACTCTCTGAATGGAATCAGAACTCTCTCTAAATGGCTGTATCTTGGTAAGTGATAACGGTATTTTCTTAAAACTTGGTGACAATATTTTCAGTATCCTGCTTGTTCTTTCAATAATAGAAAGTCTCAAATCCGGAGTCCCGTTAGGATTTTCTTACGAGAATTCTTAAAAACAGTACAAACGGTGAAGTCAATAGGATAGTTCCAGTGGAGATAAAACATCAAATAACGGTACGAAAGGATAATTTTACTTCGAAAAATGTAGCTGGTAATAAGTGGAACTTTATTTAAGTAATTTGAGCTCAAAAAGTTAATCTGGGATAGAATTGTATAGGTTTTAACGGTAAATTAAATTAGTTTCGCCCCAAGCTCCTCTAAACGTTATCACAAGATCTTGAGTGTACTTAAACTATAGTCTAATGGTATAGATCTTCCTTGTCATTCATCCCCACACATTTTTGATGGTATTTAGATCTAGGAAGTATGGGAGGTCTTTCCAAAACCTTGATTAGTTGGTCTTGCAACCAATTTTTTTTTCAGTCTTGCTCCATGATTGACGCCATTATCTTGTTAAAATCTCAAAGATGTTGCATGGAAAATGTGGGTAATTTTAAGAATTATATTAACCAGAATATTTTTGTAAGAATGGACGTTGTGAATATCCCTAATTTTTACAAGCTCAATAGTTCCACACCGAGATAGTCAACCCCATACATCGACGTTTCTTACTCTGAGTGATGTGTCTACAAAATTAATTTATTTTTGCTCAAATCGTGGTAATAATACCTGAATCCATCTGAACCGACGAGATTCAATCTTTTCCGTCAGTAAAAATAACGCGTTTGACAAATCCATACAGTTTCTATATTGGGGTTGAATATCTTGGTATGGAACTATTGAGCTTTTTTAAATTAGAGGTATTCAGAGTACCCCGGCTTTTAAAGATATTCTTCCTTATGTGTTGCCTAAAACTTCCGACATGTTCCATGCCATTCCTATAAGATTTTAACAAGGTAATGACACCAATTATGATGCAAGGCTGATAAAAGATTGATTTCAACCCCAACTAATCAAGGTTATGGAAAGACCTTCATACTTCCTAGATCTAAATATCATCAAAAATGTGTGAGAATGAATGACAAGGAAGATCTATACCGTTAGACGATAGTTTAAGAACACTGAAGCTCTTTGGCGGACGTTGAGAGGAGCTTTGGACGAAATCAGCTTAATTTGCCGTTAAAACCTATACAATTCTATCCCAGATTAACTTTTTGAGCTCAAATTACTTAAATAAAGTTCCACTTATTACCAGCTACATTTTTCGAAGTAAAATTATCCTTTCGTACCGTTATTTGATGTTTTATCTCCACTGGAACTATCCTATTGACTTCACTGTTTGTACTGTTTTTAAGAATTCTCGTAAGAAAATCCTAACGGGACTCCGGATTTGAGACTTTCTACTATTGAAAGAACAAGCAGGCTACAGAAAATATTGTCACCAAGTTTGAAGAAAATACCGTTATCACTTACCGAGATACAGCCATTTTCCAAGTGGAACTATCCTATTGATTGGGAGTGTATATGAACTGAATTATTAGCTGTAAATCTACTGTTACTGTTTTTTAAATCAAGGAAAACCAACTTATATGAAATGATTTCATTGTATCCCCTGACATAAGAGCCCCCGCAAGCTTTCCTATGAGTATTGAACAAGTATACTTTTGCAGCTTTTCCGGGACACCCTATTAACTTGGTCCTACAAACTTCAAAAATATTTGTGGCAAACACTATTACCATCCTAGGCATTTCCACCAAATTTCATGTACATTGTTTCATCAAGTTAAAAGATATGCATTGAAGAAATGCTTAAGAGGCTTCCCTTGTATTGTGAAAGGCCCTTACAAAATACTTACTTGGCTATATTTCCGGTTTGGATACAGTTATTCGAATGAAAATTCGTAGACATATTCCCTGTGTAATTTTCTAAAAACCCTTAGCAGAATTTTCATATTTGGAAACCTAAGAGGGGCTACACACGAACAAATTTAAATTTGACAAATTTACTGTTATTTACTTTTCCTTAGCAAAAGTCAACAGTCTTAATATTTAACGTATATAAGGCCATACTGACCAATCTTTGTGCAAAGTTTCATATCGATCCCTATAACGGTTTAGAAAAACGGAGCTCGAAAAGGAAGTTTAACTTTAAACGCCAATAACTTTTTTACCGTTACTCGAAACTGGAAAATTTTAACTGATATGAGATGTACTCGTCTAGATCTTTGATTTAAATACCCATACGTTAATCTCCGATAAAAACTAAAAAAGTGAACTTTTTTTAAACGTTCGGGACACCCTTTGATCTTTTTCCTACCAACTTCTAAGGTATTTGTGCCAAAGACTGTAACCATTCTACACATTCCTACTGAATTTCATGACAATCGGTTGAGCCGTGTTATTTAGTGAACAGACGGACGGACGGACGGACGGACAAAATCTATTTCATAAGGGTTTTTTGAAAAAATTCTAAAAAACCCTAAAAACTAGAAAAAATCAGTAGGTAACACTATTCCCATAATTTCGTCAAATAAAACAAACTAAAAGCTTCAGTAAAATATTCAATTCTCCTCGTGGTGGTGTTAAGTAGTGCCAATTCACAAAACCCGCGTTTGTAGTTAAACACCTTTGCCGTAGGGTGCAGAACACTCACTTGCACGCTAATATGAAATATATTCACCATTAAGTGTAGACGCCTGAATTTGAGGGAAACCTTGACCATGCTCGCCTTTTCTGGCCGTATATGTAGAATGATAAACAGGAGAGACGCTAGCAACGTTTTTCGTTGGGTACGGGTTTAGGTATGTTGTGTACCCGTTGGTCATAATTAGAAGGATGTGCATTTTCGGTTGTGTGTTCAAGTGAGGTTACGTGTTGGGCATCCTACAATTTAACGTGATTGCCCTGGGGCTAGTATACTTGCTGGTCAGAAAGGAACCACAAAAAAAAAATATGTTGTAGCTTGAGTGTTGCGTTGAATAAGGATGAGCTGAAAGATGCAGAATGCTGAAGTTGCTAAACTGGCAAAACTATTAGCGTTCTGTGGAATAAAATTATATGAAAGGAATTACTTTTTTGATGACAAAATCCGCATTACGGACATATACAGAAACCTTGTGTTATTGTGAATTACGGTCATTGTGTGAAAAGTTCACCGTGGTGATAGCGGGTGTTACATATGCATACACAGTAAAAAGTTTATTGAATTTCCCACACAAAGTGTAGTAAAAATTACTACAAAAAAAAAGCTAAAAAAAAATTTGAAATTTAATCTTACACATTTCTTTAGCAAAAGGTTAAAATAAATGAAAACTATTAAATTTTAAATAAAATATTGTAAAATCACATTGCTACTGTAATTTTACCAACAAAAAATGTAAAATTAAATCAAGTGATTTGTGATTTTTCATCATTTAATGTAAAATTAAATCAAATGAATCTAATTTTTCATCATTTCATTTTTACATTTCGTAAATCTTGTCGATAGTATTCTGCTACGCTGTGTGGCGCACTTGGTTGAGTCGCCACTCTACGATGCTAGTAATCTAGAGGTCCGTAGATCGAATCTCGGCGTGGTCCAAAATTTTCGAACATGTGAGGATAGGAAATATATAGTGCTTGCAACATTATATACACTCCGAAGTTATATGCATTGTAACGTTGACTCGAAATTGCCTATACACGGCTGAGTTAACGTTAAGTTAATTTTAAATAAAAAATTTAATTTTACACATGGGTATGGGACTTGTTTCCCTCTATGAATTTAAAATTAAATCTTTGTTGGAAATGGGTTAAATATATTGATGTAATTTTAAATGCGTGTTGTAAATTTACAACTCTGAAAGTTGGCAACCAATTGCCTACTCTGAAAGCTGTAAAAATTTAAAACCGTGTACATTATCATTTTTATAGGAAAATTTAAAAGACTAAGCCCAAATTTAAAGCTACGAAAAATTACTGATTTCGGAAATCGACATCTTGTGTACGTTGCTTTGCATGTAAACCAGTTTCCTTTTAAAAGTAAAATGAAAAAGTTCAGATAACAAATTAAAAAATCAATAAAATATAAAAATCTATCAACGGAACCCATTATCAAGTTTGTTCAATTACGATGTCAACAAATAATATCAATAGGTCTCATACCCAACTCCATTGATAGCGTAAACTAAATGTTATCCGTTTTCATAATTTTCGTCCTTTCCTATTTACCTAACTGCCGATTGCAATATCTTCCTTCACCACGAGACCGACGTTTTCCGACCGGAAGAACATCCGGATTTGGATTTTAATTCTAAATCATCCTCGTGTTCATAGCCATTGACTTCAATCCTTTTCATTGGCAGCGAATATTTTACAGAGCAGTAAAAAAGACAGAATTCAAGACAGAAATCGGTGCTTCGTGTAATATCAAAACCAGAAGGTCCTATCTATGCTCGGTATGGTGTAGTCAAGCAAGTTTGAGCATAGAACATGATCAAAAGTCTTGACTCTCGTATAGAACTTAATATATAGCATACAACGCCACCATGAATAGCTTGCTCATAAATATTTATGGAATAATTTCGTACCGCATCAGAACGGTCATCAAAACACCCGATACTGGACAAATATCGCAATATTGCATTTATATCTCATTGATGGTTACGGTCTATAAGAGTATGGAACATTGCATGAGCTGTAGTGCCATATTCTTTCATGTGAATTTGTAAAACTACTTTTCTGGTTGGCTCTTGAGGTACTGCAATTTCAGCTATTTGTGCATTTCAGGGTTGTTACTACAACTACACACAAACATCATATTTTTGCTGGTGAAGTAGGATATTTTCGATTAAGTTATATTCCTGTTTTTATGAGAACGTGTGAAACTTCAAAATGTACTATTGTATATAAAAAAAGTACTTATACCTAGATTTAACCAACTAAATTCAACTTATACTACTTGGCTGGTCTGGTACTTTGGTTAATACGGTTAGGCGAAGTCCGGGAGAGTTGACCATAATGGGAGATATGAACACAGGGCTATTTACGCTTTGAGCTCTCGCGATAGTAGTGCCATTTGTGGTTGATGCCGCGGCTAAGTGAAAATCCTCACCTTCGATGTCATCTGATTCTCGACCATGGACTGATAACGTGATGACGCACTTGTATGAACTCATTTGAGAGGAGATTAATCGTCGATTACATCAAAGTTCCATGGTTGTGATAATATCACCTACGATACAAACCAATGTACCGAAGATGGTCAACGTGGCGTTAATATCGTTAAGGAGAAAATTCGCCCGATACTGGATCTATAGTCTAAGAGCCCAAGTGGAAATTATTTACGACTATTTCCTGGCCATTCTGTTATACATTATCGCAAATTTCATGATTGGCGATGCCCTAAAACGATAGTCTCCCTCCTGGACAGTGGGGCTAAAGGGGTGGCAGACAACTTCAAAGCCGTTAATAGTTGCAAATATTTGCAACTATTTCCTGGGCTTTGATTCATATGCCATATCATAGAGGACGAGTCCCCGCATATATACTCCAAAAGGCAGACAAATATTGGGGGGCTAACATGGTGGCAGACACGCTCCAAAAATTGAAATTTGTATGAAAAATGGGAAGTGCTTCTACAAAAATAACGCTAACTCCATCATGCTAAACCATGTAGGTACAGTAAGAGCCTAAATATTTTCCATACACTTCCCTCGGCATTTAAGCCAAATTTTACTTCAAAATACCAATTACAGCCCAGTTTATTTATCAATCGAAATTTGACTATTTTTCAAGTGAATTCACAAGCAATATAGTACAGCAAATAGTAGCACTTTCCCCTAATATCACACAGATGGCAAACAGCAACGATTCCTTCTGAATGGGATATCATTGAAAACACCGTGCTGAGCTTATATTTCCAAAGGCAGACAAAACCCTTTAAAAGGACGATCAGCAGACGAGCCCTAAAATGGGGCAAAAAGTGTAATTTTACTTGAAACAACAATTATCTCTCGTGACAGCATTTTCCCCTAATATCAGAGGAATGGCCCCCAGCAGCGATTCTTTCTGGACGGCATATCATTTAGAACACCATGCTAAGTAAATATTTCCAAAGGCAGACATAAAGCATTAAAAGGATGATCAGCAGACGAGCCCTTAAATAGGGCAAAAAGTGAAATTTTGCTTGAAACAACAATTATCTCTCGTGACAGCATTTCCCCCTAATATCACACGGATGGCCCTCAGCAGCGTTTCTTTTTGAACGGTATATCATTCAGGACACCATGCTTAGTCTATATTTTAAAAGGCAGACATAAACCATTAAAAGGACAATCAGCAGACGAGCCCTTAAATGGGGCAAAAAGTGGAATTTTGCGAGAAACAACAATTATCTCTCGCGGCAGCTTTTCCACCTAATATCACACGGATGGCCCCAAGCAGCGATTCTTTCTGAACGGCATATCACTTAGGACACCATGCTCAGTAAATATTTCCAAAGGCAGACATAAACCATTAAAAGGACGATCACCAGACGCAGTGGCGTAGATAGCTTTTCGGGGAGGAGGGGGATCATTTTGCAAGATTATTTATACTTTTACGGTTATCAAATGTTGAATTTCAGAATAACAATTTCTGTGCTTATTACACTTTAAGTAAGCAGTTCATTTGGAGCAAATTTTTGTGCAAAATAGATAGCAATTTTGCCATACGAAAAAAAAATTAAGTCCTAAAAATTTTGCTTCGATGAGTGAATCAACAGTATTCCAATTTTCCTACAAATTCTCGCTACTGTGATTAGAGTATCAGAGCTTTATATCGGGTTAGATCAGGGGTTCTTAAACTTTTCGGAGTCACAGAACACCTAGCATCGCCGCTTTTCTGGCCGGAACACCTCAAAACATTAAAATAAATCAAATAATTATTTGTCCAGAAATTGTGAAGACGAGAGTTCGTTGGGAATGCCCAGTATATGTGGATAAAGTACAGTTTTTGTGTTTTTAAACCAAAAATTTCCGATGACACAGAAATTCGAGAATACTTAGATATTTCTACAATTTTCAAACTTGTAGGAAACCGTAGCAGCTATATATATTAAGCTATAAGCAGGGTGTTCCGAACCCCTACGATAACTCGCTAACCAGTGTGTGTTTTAATTCAAGAAAAATCAAAAAAACTTTGCTGTCATTTTTCATCCACTGTAACTGCAAATCTTAATATTTCTCAAATTTTCTTTTGTCGCTGCAACAGCAACAAAATGCTCTATTACCTACACCACAACCCAAAAAAATAACTGATTTGTTTTGTTTTAAGTTCAAATAACTGCACTGCAAAAAAAATGCATCGGCCCCTTCCGGCAAGTAATTTTAAAATTTGGCGCATTGTCTCATAGTTTTCATAACGGTATGCCTAATTATTCCCGATTGGAGTCAGAATATTTGTTCAAAGATCTGAAACCATGTTATTTTTTACCCAAAAATTGCAGCGCTCAAAATTTCAAAAGACCTTTGGAGACCTATAAAGTTCAATTTTGAATGGGAATGGACGGCATTTGAGTCATTCTTAACTTTACAGGCCGTAGAGGTCTTTTGATATTTTGAGTGTTGCAATTTTTGGGTAAAAAATTACATGGTTTCAGGCCTTTGCAAAAATATTAAGTATATCACGCTCTGTGGCTCACTTAGTTGAGTCGCACTTGACGATGCTAGAAATCTAGAGGTCCGGAGATCGAATCTCAGCGTTGTCCAGGAAATATATAGTGCTTGCAACATTATATACACTCCTCTATATGCAATGCAACGTTGGCTCGAAGTAGCTTATAAACGGCTGAGTGAACGCACCATGCCCTACAAGGGGTTACGGTACAGAGAGAGAGAGATATTAACGTAAGTTATAGTGTTTCTATTGTATCTATACGCTTCTATTATACAATTAAAATTTGAGGAAGTGCTAAATTTTCTATTGCAGTTCTGAAAATGCTTTCACGTTCTTATGAAACACTACATAAGTTAAATAATTCCACCAAAAACTTTAGTTTTGCTTTGTTTTATGTACCTAAAGTAATAACAAAAAATGTGTGACCGAAGGGGGGGGGGATTGATCCCCTTAATCCCCCCCTTATCTACGCCACTGACCAGACGAGCCCTTAAGTAGTGCAAAAAGTGGGATTTTGCGGGAAACAACAATGATCACTTTTTTGCCACCACTTTACGCACGTCTACTGATCGACCTATTTTAAGTTTTTGTCTGCATTTGGAAAAATATACTAAGTATGGTGTTCTGAATAATATACCTTTCAAAAAGAAACGCTGCTGAGGGCCATCCGTGTGATATTAGGGGGAAAAGCTGCCGCGAGAGATAATTGTTGTTTCTTAGAAAATTCCACTTTTTGACCCATTTAAGGGCTCGTCTGCTGTTTGTCCTTTTAATGGTTTATGTCTGCCTTTAAAAATATAGACTAAGCATGGTGTCCTGAATGATATACCGTTAAAAAAGAAACGGTGCTGGGGCCCATCCGTGTGATATTAGGGGGAAATGCTGCCACGAGAGATAATTGTTGTTTCTCACAAGATTCTTTTTTCCCCATTTAAGGGCTCGTCTGCTGATCGTCCTTTTAATGCTTTATGTCTGTCTTTAGAAATATATACTAAGCATGTTGTCCTGAATGCTATACCGTTCGAAAAGAAACGCTGCTGAGGGCCATCCGTGTGATGTTAGGGGGAAAAGCTGCCGCGAGAGGTAATTGTTATTTCTCGCAAAATTCCACTTTTTGTCTCATTTAAGGGCTCGTCTGCTGATCGTCATTTTAATGGTTTATGTCTGCCTTTAAAAATATAGACTAAGCATGGTGTCCTTAATGATATACCGTTCAAAAAGAAACGCTGCTGGGGCGCATCCATGTGATATTAGGGGGAAATTCTGTCACGAGAGATAATTGTTGTTTCTCGCAAAATTCCACTTTTTGCCCCATTTAAGGGCTCGTCTGCTGATTGTCCTTTTAATGCTTTATGTCTGCCTTTGGAACTATTTACTTAGCATGGTGTCCCAAATGAAATGCCGTGCAGAAAAAATCGCTGCTGGGGGTCATTCCTCTGATTTTAGGGGAACATGCTGTCACGAGAGATAATTATTGTTGTTTCAAGCAAAATTACACTTTTTGCCCCATTTAAGGGCTCGTCTGCTGATCGTCCTTTTAATGCTTTTTGTCTGCCTTTAGAAATATTTACTTAGCATGGTGTTCTAAATGATACGCCGTCATGAAAGAATCGCTGCTGGGGTCCATTCCTCTGATATTAGGGGAAAATGCTGCCACGAGAGATAATTGTTGATTCAAGCAAAATTACACTTTTTGCCCAAATTAAGGGCTCGTCTGCTGATCGTCCTTTTAAAGGGTTTTGTCTGCCTTTGGAAATATAAGCTCAGCACGGTGTTTTCAATGATATCCCATTCAGAAGGAATCGCTGCTGTTGCCCATCTGTGTGATATTAGGAGAAAGTGCTACTAGTTGCTGTACTATATTGCCTGTGAATTTACTTGAAAAATAGTCAAATTTCGATTGATAAATCAACCGGGTTGTAATTGGTATTTTGAAGTGAAATTTGGCTTAAATGCTGAGGGAAGTGTCTGGAAAATATTTAGGCTCTTACTGTACCTACATGGTTTAGCATCATGGAGTTAGTGTTATTTTTGTAGAAGCACTTCCCATTTTTCATACAAATTTCAATTTTTGGAGCGTGTCTGCCACCATGTTAGCCCCCCAATATTTGTCTGCCTTTTGGAGTATATATGCGGGGACTCGTCCTCTATGAAATGGCATATGAGTTAAAGGCCAGGAAATAGTTGCAAATATTTGCAACTATTAACGACTTTGAAGTTGTCTGCCACCCCTTTAGCCCCACTGTCCAGGAGGGAAACTACCGTCTTGGGGCATCGCCAATCATGAAATTTGCGATAATGTGTAACAGAATGGCCAGGAAATAGTTACATTTGTAGTGTCGCTGGCTCTAGGTCTACTAGGAAAGTCCCCGATACAAAATGGATCCAACAAAATTAACGAAAATACGTAATGCTGGAAGCCAGTACCTACATGGAATCACAGGTTTCCAGCGATGACGAAGAAAAACTGCTGGTACTTGATTTTTTCCAGTAAGATGAATTACGGGCTGGCCAGGAAGTGTGGCATGCGTCTTGCATTCGAGTATGCACAAGCAAACAGCACAAATATCCCAAATAGCTCGCATGAAAATAAGACAGCAGGGAAAGATTGGTTTAGAGTTTTTTTTTAAAGAAGAAATCCTTAACCTTCGGGCGGGCGCAATGTATCTGACAGATTAAGTGGCCAGTTTTTGTTGCGCCAATCAGCGATACGAAAAGGGAGAGATCTGAAACTCACAGTAGCTTAATCTTTATCGATCAACTACCCAAAGCCGTTTTCAGTTTCTATCTGCCATATGTCTGAGGGGCGGGAGGGGATGGAATAATCTCTCAGATGCATTGCGCCCGAATGTGTCATTTTCTCCTTTTCTATGAAAATTTCCACATGTTATACTCTTCACATTGCGTAATAACGTTGTGTTGACTTTTAGGTTCACCGAATCGTTCAATAGTGTGTTTTTAGTAAATTAAGCTCACATTTTTTAAGCGGTCGAGTTCTTGGAGGTTTTTTAAATATTGAAGCGTTTGAAAGCGGAATATTCTTAGAAAATTTAAAATGTGAAGGCTATCAAACATCGTAAGCCAGTTTTTGTTTCTAAAATTTCGTAGAACTGTTTCAAAAAGACAATGCCACAATAAATAAGAGTCTAAAATATACAGAAACTTAGTTTCATCCCTTTTTCTGCACTTAATCTGTCAGATGCATTGCGCCCGATCGTGTTAGGATTAGTATTGCGCCCGCCGGAAGGGTAAATTACTTTTCGGGAGTTCGCAAAGTAATATTCTGGCATACTTTGATTTTAGTCCAATTTGTGCCACATTAACTTTGCGACCGAACCGGAGCTGCAAAATCAGCCGCTGTTGCACCCACAGCTATAAAAATGGCTTGTTTTTTTGCTTTTCTTTATCGATGTGAGGCCATCTTTGGAAGATACTGCTAGTGAAGATATGCCGGATTTCTACCGGCTTAAACCAGATCACCGTCGCATTGCTCCCTGCGGGACTAATTCTCGATATTATATACCGAATTGCGGACTTCCCAGTTCCTTGTGGATGCAGCACAGAAACTCACTCCTACCTCCCAATTGTGTTGGCACTCCAGTATACGGTTTACCAAATTTCGCTTTTCCGAGCCCGTCGGCGTAATATTTCGTCGAACGTCGTTCAATCGGCTTGTCTCCTCAACCAGAATTCCTATGGGGACCATTCCAGCATCGACGTAAGCAGCTTCGTATGAAGTTGTTCGGTACAATGCGCACCTACGGTAAACCGAGCCAAATTTCATTGCGTTCCCAGAGAATCTATTGAAATAGCCTAAGCCGATGAGGCATGCATTAATATGAAAGAAACAACCTTGGCCGGCAACAATCTCCGGCTTGATCTTCGACCGCCTATTTTGGGCATAATCCTTGCTAAAACCACGGTGGCGAGCGCCGCTTCTTGACATACTAATTTTAAATGCTCTCCAAAGTTCAGTCTAGAATCTACCATAGCCCCCACATAACTAATAGTTCTTTTGGAGGTTATGATAATGCTTCCTACTCTCTTTTTAGAAAGCACCTTTTTCTTTTTTTTTCAACACCTTATTAGGGATTCCGTCTGTTCCTGGAGCTTTGACCTTATCTAATCTTGCAGCAGCTTGCCAAAGTTCCTCGTCTGTCATAGGAGGAATGTGAACCATCCGCTCGGACGAACCTTGTCCTACGGCCGCCATCAGCTCATGCCAAGAGAACAGGATCCAGACAATATTTTGGAGCAGCGTCCGACACTTCAATTGTGGTGCCTTTCATCCTATCTTCTTCATCACCACCATATACCCCATTCCCCTCGGGTTCATGTCCGCGTCGCCACAGAGTTTTCTCAAACAACTTGCTTGCTTGCTTTTTCTAATAAGAGCTTCAGTAATCGTCGAGGGGCTTTATAAGACTCAATAAGGACATCATGGGCGCTTTTTTCAGTTACCCGTTAACACAGACGTCGCACTTTCAGGCAATTGCACTCGAATATGGTTCATGAGCCCCGCAATTTCCTAAGACCACAAATATTTATTATTTCTTTCACATAATGCCTTCTTCAGAGGCATAGACTCATAAGTGGCTAGCATAGTTTCTTTATTTTTGCCTCGAGTGGTGCCAGCCATTGATTAAGGAACTATCCTACTGCTTTTTACTTTTCTCTTTCTCCTTTTTATCATCTAAACCTACAACTGAGTCTGAGGTTGCCGGATTTATATAGGGCGTCGGTCTTGTGCTTGATTTTGCACTATTTACGCTATTGTAAAGTGATCCCTTCGAGTCCAATGTTCCGGATAAGTGGCGTGATCAGCATGAGTTCAGGTGGCTATAAGCTCAGAAGTCACCACAATGCTTATCACATTGGTATGCAAAGTGACATGGCTACGTGAATTGTACCGAAAAGTATGCACCTAAAAAGTATTTTCAAATGTTTGGTCCTATTTCTAAAAGAAAAAAATAAGGGAAAGAAAACGCATATCCAAAAACTATAATTAACTAAACGCCGTGACAACGTACGTGATTCTGAGGAGTCCGTACCGACTTTGGATCTGCGAAGCTTTAAAAGCTCCGTTTCCCCAGTAGGAAGTAACTTTAGCATTTTCCTACTCACATATATCCTCGTAATATGGCTCGTAAAGGTCCTGGCTAAGGCTCTGCGCGGTGGCCCAGCTGCAATTAAAATAAACACTGATGATTCTTTCCTCTGATCCAGGGTCAAACCTAGAAAAATATTTTCGTATGTGTTTTGTAATAACGAATTCAGAATTGTGGAAACGACAACCCGATCATAAAATTCCGAAAGCATTTCTGGTTTCTTTTCGGAAAAAATGATCAGGTTTTACTCTGGCTATTCTGCTTTTTCGCGAGTGAAGCAAACATTCAACTCGAATGAATATTACAAATCATTATATTTTTTATGATATTTCGCCGTATTTGGCAAGTTGCCTGTATACATCATACAAAGCTCTAGGTCGTTTAGATTGTTTCAGCGGTTACTTGCTTGACGAATACAAAAGGGTTTGACTTTCTTCATGAGACGACTCAGTACCAAAGCCGCCGAAATTCCGCCGACGACGAAAGGAGTAATGTTTTAGTCTTTACTTTAATAAAAGACCGCTGCATCATCTTTTGAAAAATAAAAATTAACGATCGTATTTTCAATCACTGTGTAATCACTAAATTTCGGATGGGGTTTGAACCTTGAAAACCCTCCCACTGACCCTAATCCGCATGGGACTTGTCCGTATAGTCTGTTGTGTTAAGATGGAGTCCCAGTAAAGTTGTTGAAACGAAGAGCCTTGACAATAAATTATTAGGAAATTTTGATAATGAAGGAATGGGAAATGAAGATCAACCTGAACCTCCCAGGGAACCGCCATACACTAATGAAGTTTCTGGTAGTGTGCATTGCACCTACGTGGTTTTGGTGGTACCCCCTTAGCTCTACCTTTAAAATTTACTCGAAATTCGCATACTGAAAAGCAAATCATTAGACTTAATCCCCTCGATTACTACCGTTGGTATAGAACGCCCATGCTGTGAATTCACCAGGCTCAAAGGCGTTCTTTGACATCGTTTAATAGAAAATATTTAAAACCAAAGCCATCTAATTTTCAAAGCCCGGAACCAGAACCCGCTCATATACTTTTGCGGCAGATCATAGGCTCGATTAGTTGGAAAATTTACATTGCGGTAAAGGCAAATCGGATTGTGTCGCGGCAAACTTTACACGAAAACTATTGGTTCCCGGTCGATTTTCCTCGCGAAACGTGCAATGTATTGTGGATTGAAGTGTTTAAAATGCAGTCAAAGAAAAAAATCACGATAAAAAGTGAGTTTTCCACGTGTTTTCGCGATTTTTATCAGAGCAGACACGTTTTTTTTTACATGCGCTGTGCTTGTGTTAGTGCATCGTGCAACGTATATACGACATGTTCATAGGCTTGATTTGTGCGCATGTATTGTTGGTTCCCGGCTTTCTAATATAGGTGGCTTTGGTTAAGACTGTCTAACAGAAAGAGGAAAAACAATCAAAAGTACACAACACAGAGTGCGTAGGTGCTTGCATTGTAGAGCGCATGAAGTTTTATTGGTTGACAATGCTGTATATTTTGCCGCACGCTTCGTTCGATGTTAGCAGCACAGTGGCGTAGATAAGGGGGGATTAAGGGGATCAATCCCCCCCTTCGATCACACATTTTTTTATTACTTTAGATACGTAAAACAAAGCAAAAGTAATCTTTTTGCTAGAATTTTTCAACGTAATGTAGTGTTTCATAAAAACGTGAAACCATTTTCAGAACTGCAAGAGAAAATTGTGAGAACTTCCTCATATTTGAATTGTATATTAGAAGCGTATCGATAGAATAGAAAACTACAGCACCGGGCTTCACGTTCATCTACTTTGTCACATTGGATCTGGAGATTCGCACAGGCAAGCCCTACTGGAGTAGTCTAGAAGTGGCGCTGGAAAAATTATATATAAGCATTGATTGAGCATTTAATGCCGAAAAATTTTAATGTTCCGTTCAAAAATTTAAAAATAATGTGGAACACGGGGTTCTCTTCCACAGAAGCGCAATTTCCAATGGTGAAATATACAGTACCTTTATATAGATTTCTTCAGGAGAGTGGAAACCTAATGCGAATGAAGAGAAAACGCTTCCAATTTTCGAGCATTCCTTATTGTTTGAGTTTATCAAGTTTTTTTTTCTTTTTCTTTTTTTTTTTTGTTAAAATTAATCGAAAGGTTTTATCATGTATAGCAGGGAAAAGCAAGTCTAGACTTTCTCTAGTTGTTCGCATTTTATTGAATTCAATACGAAGGACTCTCAAAGCTATAGCCAGGATTTTTTTTAACTAAATCTTCAATGAAAAAAAATTAGAAATTTCCCAAATTGAAAGATATATGTGTAGTCTTATGCAGGCAGTAATTCGAAAATAAATTAACAAGCAAACAAACTGAGTTCCTCGGTACCCGAGGATTCCGTGAAGATCTCTCAGGTAGGGATGTCAAAAACCGGACGGTTAGTCCGAAAACCGGTACTTTCAGAACGGTTAACCGGTTTTTTTCAGTTTTTTCCTCCTCCCGGTCTTAACCCGGACGGTTGTTGGTCCATCCGGTTAAACCCGGAAAAAATAATCTTTCAAAATTCATACAATATTTTTTATGTCTTCTTGATTTTTCAGTATGCAATTCTATTACTTATCCTCTATGGAAAATTTCGTTTATAAATTTCAGAACTTTAACAATTGCCGAACACTCTTCTTTTTGCTATTACTCGTATAGAACAATCGCTTCTTCAAATTACCTCTGCTTGTATCTTATCTCTTCCAAGGCAGATATTGACTATGTTTACACTGCGTTTCACATGTATCTTGGTTGTACAACGTGAATGTGAATTGATATTCGTGTATAGTATATCAGTGCATTTCGCGTATCATCGTGTCGCTAAAAGATTTCGTATTCAGCAAGAGAAATTGGGGTGGCCCCTGTTGTAAATGTTCGGACTTTTTTTTTTTTCAAAAACTAATAAGATAATTAAATCACATCTGACAATTTTATTTGATTGTCTTTTTTGTTCAACATGTTTCTCTTTTAAATTAGCTGTCTTACTACATCATGTATACGTGCATTTTACGTTAATTTTGCATACGATACGAACACCAGCAATACGAGTGTGTAAGCATTTTTTTACTAATTTTCTAGGCAAATCAATGAAAACACCCGGTTAACCGGAAAACCGGTACTTGGAGCCCGGTTAAAACCGGACGGTCTAACCGGCTTTGCGAAAAAAAAAAGAAAAAACCGACAACCGGGTTATGGACCGGTTTTTGACATCCCTACTCGCAGGCGTTTGGTAAAGATATCCAAAAATTGGAAAAATACAATCAATCCATACGAAAAAAAATGTTTGTAAGTTTTAAAATTCCGAAGCTTAGAAATAAATATAACTGTAAAATATCAGCAACAGAGACTCGACCGATTTTCTTTTAGAACTTTCTACTATATGAAATGGAAAAGGGAGTAAAGCGTACCAGAAAATAAAGAATGACCACAGTGTTTGTGAAGAGCTTTTTGGGATTCAAATTAAGCACGAAAATAAATTAGAGGATTAAATTTGTGTTAATCAAAACTTTAATACGATGTTTTTTAAACGAATGTTTAACAGTCCAATTCTTAAGTTCTACTCACATTTTGTATATCCTTTTCAAACAATTAGCTGATGTCAAGGGCCTCGAAATTTATAGCAAATATAGCTGATACCATGTCCTACATGTTCGAAAATTTTAGAAGTATCTACTCACGAATTTTTGAGTTATCGGGAAATTTCGATTTAAAAACTCAAAAGCTGTACTTTATCCATATATACTGGGCATTCCCAACGAGCTCTCATCTTCACAATTTACCTTTCCTGGACATATAATTATATGCTTCCCTGTCTGGGCGTGTTCCGGCCAGAAAAGCGATTTTAGGTGTTCCGTGACTCCGAAAAGTTTGGGAACCACTGGTATAACCCAATGTAAAGCTTTGCTCTGATACTCCAATCACAAGAGCGAAAATTGGAATACTGTGGATTAACACACCGTAGCAAAAAAGCCAAAATTATCGATGCAATATTTACAGAACTCAGCTTTGTGCTAAAAAAAACTGCTAATTTGAAGTGTAATAAATACAGAAATTTGTAGTCTGAAATTAAACATTTGATAACCGTAAACGTATAAGTAATCTTTCAAAGTGATCCCCCCCCTCCGAAAAGCTATCTACGCCACTGTAGCAGCAGAGTTTTCGTCTCTCCCCGTCTGAGGTTTTCTCTGTATGAAGACAACCAAGTCACCTAGCTAGAATATTTCCGTATGAAGAAAAATTATGAAAATAGGTCGTTAATTTTCAGTGTTTTCTTAAGTCGTCATATACGACAAGCCAAGAAAACTGTGGTTAACCCTTCCATAGGCGCGCACCTTTTTGTGACGTGGTTAGGCGCATGGGCTACAATTGTAGCCCAAATTGAAATTCGCATTAAAAAGAAAATATTTTACATATAGACATTTTTTTTATACAGAAATGCTTAATGCATGGCTCTTCATTATAAAAAATCGGTGTTTTCAATTTTCTTTCAAATAAATTTGTGGAAATAAAAACAAAAGCCAATTATGTATATTTTTCATATATTTTCAAACCAACTGGCATATACATTAAATAAAAACATAAAATTTATTCTTAAAACAAAAACAACATATTTCCTTAAAATCCAATCTAATAGTAACTAAAATAAAACAAAAAGCAAATGATTTCATTAAAAAATGTGAGTTTTATGAGATCGTGAACATAGGGGTAAATTTAGTCATGTATGCATGCCGAACAAATATCTTTCATGTGGTCTTTGCATGCGTATATTCCGCATCGTGAGCAACTTTTGCGAGTGGACTTGTCCCTATTTCGGGGGCAAATACTACAACGACCGACGGAATTTTGGGGCCTTTCCGCGATAGGAGGAAACTCGGGAACACCCAAGAGAAGTCGTGCTCGCCGTTTCATTTCTCTGGGAATACACGGAATACTAAGCCGATGTTCAATCTGAGGTCGAATTAGCTCCCATGCGCATTTCTGCAGAAAGTCGGATCTTGAAATATTTTTTTCTGGGTTATTGGCCTTATGAATGCATAAGGCGTTAATGCCGGATATATTTACTAGATTGTAGAATACAACCATTGGCCAACGGCGAGTATTTCTGGCTACGTTATAATTTTGGCACAACTGATCTACAAGATCCACGCCAATCTTTGTGTGATTATAATCGGTAATTATTTCAGGTTTGAAATTATCACCTGTTTCCACATCGATTGCGTCATCATGGTGCATAGATGACAACAAAATAACGGATCTATTTTTCTTGGGGCAGTATGAAACTATGGTGCAATCCTCTTGAAATCCAAAAACAGAAGATTTTTCCGATCGGTTTTTATTGGGTAAAAATTGGGGAGGTATTTCCTTCCTATTTTTTCTTATTGTCCCAATATATGTAAGTTTTTTGTCATATAATAATTTTTTAATCAACGACAAACTCGTAAACCAATTATCCCCTGTTATGTTGCGATTTGTACCCGCAACTGGCTTCACCAACCTTAGCACTATATCTTCGGCCGAGTTATTGGCTTTGTACGGCCCATCTGGTTGAGTTCCTACGTAGGTCTCAAGATTAAAAGTGTAGGATGTTTTTGCATCCACCAAGGCAAATGTTTTTATACCATATTTTGCTGGCTTTGAGGGGATGAATTGCTTAAACGCGCACCGCCCCCGAAAAGCCAGCAGTTGTTCGTCAACCGTAAGGTATTCGCTGGCGATAAAATAATTTTGAATTTTCCACAAATGTTTGAAAAAGTTGACGAATTGGTGCCAGTTTGTCTAGCTTACGCCTTTCGTCTCGTGTATTTAAGTCATCGAAACGCATGCATCTTAGCAAGAATCGAAACCTTTTCTCGCTCATTGCCAGAAAACAGGCTTCGATGCCACTTCCCTTAGAATTGTCCCAAAGTTTGCTCACATTTTTGCGGGAACTCCTAAACGTTCCTATCAAAATGAGGATCCCAATTAACGCTGTGATTTCTCTTTCGTCAGTCGGTCTGGGGTCTCGGAATCGATCAAAGTTTAATTTTACTTTTTCGATGTACTTGTTAGTAGACACCGTAATAATGTTTATGACCGTGGGGTTAATAAATAGATGCATACACTCGATTTCAGTCACGGCATTTCGTGCCTCACTCTTTGATCCAGGCAATAATTTGATAATGTTGTGAGATCGGGTACGAGTTTGAGTATTCGGTCTTTCTTTTCTCCATTTCGTCACCTTATCTTTTCCCAAATAGAACTGGTTATTTCGTTGCTCTAATTCATCTGCATGATCAATTTCCACCTGACAATTTTCCTCCAATTCAGTTTCATCATCTTCTTCTTCATTTTCTTCTATTTTCTCCTCTCGTCTTTCATTATACTCTCCCTCGTCTGATTCATCCTCATCGGTTGGACTCTCTTCCCCGCTTGATTCTTCGTTGAACCATTGTAACCATATTTCCGGATTCGAACTTCTCGCCAAACATCTTCTTTTTGGTTCAGACATTTCGTTTTCTCGTTTTTCTATAAAATAATGTCATAATACTTTAATATTCAATAGCGCATTCAATAAGAAGTATTACCAAAAAAATTACAGGAGTGGGCGCGCGGGCTACAATCGTAGACCAGACAACTTTGAATATCAAAACCAGCTACAACCAGACGCCTGGAGCATGCGAAACGAACTGATTAGGTAGAGAAATGAAATATTAACAGGTACTAGGTGGCGCATGTGAATGTGCGAAATAAGTGAAAAATTATCACACTTCATAGGAGAGTGGGCTACAGTTGTAGCCCACGCGCCCACTGAAGGGTTAATTCTATCCCCACGCCACAGAGACATTACTCATTCAATGCGGGTTCTCCGTGGAGAACATATAGGAATTGGCCGAAGCCGTTCAACCTATGAAGATTCTCCTGCATAGCTAAGGGTCAGCAGTTTCGCTACAACTAAAAATTTTATAGGAATCGGACGGAGGTGTTTAACCTATATCCTCTCCCTAGTACTGTGTTCTAGGGGTTTTGTAGATCGAAATACACCTGTTAGGTGTTAGCAGCATACCTAGAAAAAGTTGTCTGTTCATAGGATAGAATGTAATTTAATGATAGCAGAAAAAAAATTTGTATGGTAAACCAAACTATCGGTTAACCATAGAAACAACCAATCTCTCTAAATAGCCATAGCATTGTTTGGCTTTGGTCAGTGTTGCTTTTTCCCTATATCAAGTTACATAAACATACAGTCAAGTTGAACCTGATAGAACTAACAAACCCCCTTTGACCCGCTTCTATATATTCGCATGTTTTCCACACTCCTCTCCTCCTAATCCCTTCAGTCCTGACCAAAATTTGCACAATTCGTACTCTCCTGTCATTCCAGCTCAATTAGCACCCTTTCAGCACATTTGGATATTGTGGAGCTAAACTTGTAAAAATATTTGCTTTTCCGGAACCAACAACTGAAACTTTTCACATCCTTCATGTGTGTAGCTCGTATATGACTATGACCAGTTTGATGAAATACCCTTGTCGGCATAACTATGTGACGAGCTGCATCGATACGAATTTATGGCGTTGCTATTCTATTCAAAATCCATAAAAAAGCAACTACTACATTCCATTTAAGCCACGACATCAATCAAAAGCGACTCCCTATCGATGCGAATGTAAACACGGACCGTGTAAGTCAGCCCCACTTGCTAGGACGAGTTTGCATTTATAAATGTTATGGGCGAAGTTATACCATTTCATCCCCACTAGGTCGTCAACAACAAAAATTTTTGTCTACCTAGTTTAGTTATATGGACATACGTAGATTTCCTTACGGAATATAACAAAATGCCATCGTGCCGGAAAAATACATGGCTGCAAATTCCACAGGAGTGCCAGGACCAAGCGAGGCGCCAAAATGTCGCAAAAGTTACGTCTTTCAATAAATTTAACAAAAATCATTTATCCCATTCTCCAAACTGAGCACAAAATTCGATTTTGTTTTTCTTCCATATCGAAGAAGACTATTTTTCGTTTCTGCACGTTGTCGTCTTCCCCACTCCACCACCCCAACAAATATGCTTTGTGAATGCCCCATACCTTCCCGGCCGGATGCTGTTGTGCTTACGCTTTTGTGTATCCTTCAAAGCGGATTCGAGGTATGACTCAAATATTCAGTTTCCACATGTATGCTCCCGGGAAGGATATGCATAAGCTCGTAGAGAAAATCAGATGTACGACAGAAAAGCAACAGTCCTGAAAAGGTGCCATATAGCCGGAAAGCAAGTATAGGGGTGACTTTTCAACCGCAATAGTCGGCAGTGTTACGAGAGAGTAGACTCTTCGTTTGATGGCTAGGAAAGCGTGAGAAACGGACAACGGAAAGAATACCTGCGTTTGTTATTTTGTCGTTGATCCTTTTTGCTTGGCTCTATGAACCTGTGAAATGTTTTGGGTCCTTATTTGAAAGGTTTGTTTTGAACATCTCTACTATTGACTACATCGTCTGCTTTTCTTTCGATTAACTGTTGTGTCTAGTCTATGACTATGTGCAATACTGCTAGCTTTATTGTGCTTTATTAAGTTGTTTTGTTATGTTAAGTTAAGTGTAGACAGATTTCTCGAGAGCAGTTTCATTCTCAAAGGGACTCAGAAAATGAAACTGCTCTTCCGAAATCGGATGGATTAATGATAATGTCGAGGGTTGCATTATCATTAATCCATCCATATAGGTATTGCATTTTCAGGTCAAATAAATAACTTTTCGAGTCAAAGAAATGTTTCAGAAACATCAAAATACGTTCTTGGGTCAAAGAAATATGTTTCCGGAAATATAAAATGAATTATCAAATAAAAATCGGATCAAATGAATAGCTCAAGTGTCTGATGAAAGGAACTGTGTTAAATGGTACAAAGTTTATTAGCCAAAAGAGAGCGATTTTAATAATTCATTCTTACAAAACAAAATGATTCGCAAGCAATCTGTAGGCGATACGCCACGGCGAGGAATTTATTCACCGGCGTACTCGTTTTCAAATTGCAAACTGATAGCCAAAGAAAAATGTTGCACCTCGATGGCCAATTGCCGCGGCGAACCGAAAGCAATTCGCCCATATGATCCGAAAACGAGACCGAAGCTAATTTCTGGTGCGTCCGAAATTTGGGGAAGGGTATCGCTCTCCTCGGGCTAAAAGTTTATTTGGGTGTACCCACGACTTGTATTTAATCCCCCCACCATTATTTTCCTTCCGTATTCACAAAAGTTCCGTTGCGCCGACAAAACAATATTTGTGTGGGTTGGAATAAGTGGGCAAATAACAATATTTACTCGGAAAATGTTATTGGGGGATGCGGGAGCATCGCCCCATAGTACGATTCCATTTGAGTTTAGCTTTTTTGTTGCTTAGATAAAGACACATTAATTCAGGGTTTTGTGAAATTGGTATAAAAAATGTTTCTTAGAAGAACCAAAATGGGGGGCTGGGTTTGTATAGTAGCCCCATGGTCCGATTTGACCCATTCTTGCATATGTTTTGTGTCATCAATAGAAACACAATTGTATCAAATTTGTTTGAAATTGCAAGCTTTCCTATGAGTATTGACCCAGTATACTTGTGCAGCCATTCAGGGACACCCTGTTAACTTGGTCCTACAAAATTCGAAAATATTTGTTGCAAACACTATTACCATTCTTTCCATTTCCACCAAATTGCATTTTCATTGTTTCATCAAGTTAAAAGATATGCATTAAAGAAATGCTTAGGAGGCTTCCCTTGCATTGTGAAAGGCCCTTACTAAATACTTACTTGGCTATATTTCCGGTTCGGATACAGTTATTAGAATGAAAATTCGTAGACATATTCCCTATGTAATTTTCTAAAAACCCTTAGCAGAATTTTCATATTTGGAAACCTAAGAGGGGCTACACACGAACAAATTGAAATTATACAAATTTACTGTTATTTACTTTTGCTTAGCAAAAGGCCCGATCACCGCTGTACGAAATTTGAAAGCACAGAGGTTGAAGATGAATTTTTGCCGTGGTTTTTCCATACAAATAAATATAAAATCACCCTCAGCCACGTCACAGTCCGAAATTAGTGAGCTATGAAATATTTACGGTGGCATAATTTGGTCCAATAGGCTAGCTGTGTCGTTGGAGGGGTCACGTGTATCGGTTTTTAGCTAAGAGCATATGAAGTGCTAATACAAATGGACAAAAAATGCAAAAATCGAGGCAGCACAACACGTCTCCGAAAAAAATGCAGCAACAATCGGTGATTAGTCTTATTATTAGTGGGCGCTTTTTTTAATCGTGACGATTCCCTATAGCAAAGTCCTCCAAAAATAGAGATACTATTCGCGAAAAGACGCTAACTGGATCTTAGAGAAAACCTTCCATTCGGGGCTCTTAAAAAGTCTCCTGTGTTCCTCTCTTTTTAATTTAACACCCTTGTCACCAGATACTAGATTATTTTTGTGTTGTCCACGCTAAATCTAGGAAGATAATAGACCTGGAATTACTGCGGATCTAGAAATGTTTGCTACCTATCCGCTTACAGAACGCCAGAATGCTAAATTAATTTAGCCCTTCGCCAGGCACGTCCGATGATCATCACGAACGGGCACGTTGGGTCATTTTAGACCCCAGAGTTCATTGAACTTGAATATCCTTCAAAACACATATTTATAAATAGTTTGCTATGTTCTTGAACTTTTTTGCCCCTCTGCCTTGGACTCAAGGAAAACTTCGTTCCTGGAATAGTGAGGATAACTCTTAAAACAAATTTCTGAAGTGTGAAATAGCAGTGCCTATAAACTTGTCTTCAACCCTTTGAAGATGATATAGTAAGATACAGTAAGAATTAGTGGAGGCAAAATTTTTAATTTTTTTTTTTCAGATTTGCTATACAGTCAAAGGTATGTTTTCTGCCCTATATCAGAAGAAGCTATCGTAGCAAATGAAGAACAGAGTTAAAAGCTGTTTTCGTGAATTTCTCAAGCCAGGATAATTTTTGGGAAGTTGATCCATTACTTTCATCGTAGCCACAAACGGTATGAGGCTTACCTCGGTCTCCAGTTCAGTGCGAAAAGACGCAATGAAACCACAGACAAGAGTAGTAAAGATATCGAGACAGTCTAAATAAAAAGAGTATGGCTACGAGTTTCGATCCCTGGATTCAGGACAATTGAGGCCTTGGTACTCATGAGGTCTTTGAAGACCCCATGTGCCCATTCCCGTAAATTTGTACTTTAGGTTATCAAAACTTTTTTTTTCTGAAAATATGTGCTTGGTGGAGGGTTAATCAATCATCACAGAGAAACTTATCGACATTTTAAAGATGGAAATCGTTTCCAACAGAGTGATTACAACAAATTGTAATTTCTAGTTTTCTTTATTTTTAAAATCAAAATTAAAATGCGAAATGAAAAATTTGGTACCCCGGCAATATTGGACCCCTCCCGAAACAAAATCCTGACTACGTCCCTGTCTCCACGTCTCTACTTATTCTAAGGATTAAATCTCTGACATGCGCAAATTGATGGAAATATGCAGTCAGTACAACCTTGTTATGCCATATCCTAAAAAAAGTTGCTATACTTTGTATAGTTACGCCATATTTTGCTTGGTTACGCCATCGTATGAAATTGCATAATAACTTTTAGTAGAATCCTTAAGTGTTTCCTTACGATGGCGTAACCAAGCAAAATATGGCGTAACTATGCAAGGTATGCAATATTCAAGCTTGTATGTAACTACTTAGGGACAAACGCAAGCACCGAATTATCGTATACTATTCAAGAATGAAACGATTGACCTTGTATTCTTTAGGAAATCCGTCGATATCTCTGGAATCCTTTGGTGTGGCAGAATGATCGAGGTGGCGCTAGACTAACCATGACATTGCCGAAAGGGTCATCGGATCCTCTTTTTTCGGGTCAGTGCACAGGGTGGTCAGATATAACCGTCAACCTGGATATTGGCCACAGAAATTTCACAATCAGCTTCGTGCTACTTCGATAATCCGTCGATATCTTTGGAATCCTTGAGTCCAGCGAAACGATCAAGATTCGCTGGACTCGCAACAAAAATCTCTAAGGTGGCGTCAGAGCATCTTTCCTGCGCAGCTCACAAGGGGATAACCGAGAGAAGTACAATACTTCAAAATTGCATGCTTTTGTTAGTTGTCAACCTAGATGTCGGTCACAGCAATTTCACGATCAACTTCGTACTATGCACTTTGGAAAATCGTCGGTATCTCTGCAATTCTTCGGCCAAGCGATACGATCGGGGTGTCGTCGGACTTGCCCAATAGGACAATTTATTTGTGTAACATCAACGAGTAAAAACCTTTCTTCCTTGGAATTCATGTTTCCAAAAATGTTACTTCTTTTACTGATACTGATACTGATACCATAAAACATTCAAAACTTAAATGCTTGGTCAATACCTAAACAACTCATTCCAAATCTATGTACATCTTTTTGGGGTACACCAACATCAAGTTGTACTACACTACACCTGTCAAATAAATTATTTGAGTGAAATGACATTAGGTAGCAAATATTCAAACCGGAAAAAATACTGCAAAACTGGCGAATATTCGCGTTGGTGTGGGCATCTCCATACAACGCAGTGTGTTACAATTTTGACGCCGCGGAAAAATTCGCCGTGAATATTCGCTGACGCGCCGGTGTAGGCATCACTTAAAGGAAAGAGCGTCATTTCTATAGCAAACCTTGAGTTTTTTAAAAGGGAGCTCGGGTAGGTGCGTGATTACTTTCCTATTCCTTATTGAAATTTGTATCGATGCCTATTTGTGACAAATCCTGGAAGTTGATGGAAAGTGGTACCTAAATTTCGCCATATCTTTTGACAGAATGAAATGAAAAACTTCAAATGTGTGTCAAGTGGTAGCTGTTGGATGTCCTTATAAAATATTAAAAGTGCGCCAGATCCGACTCATATTCATATACCCCTTCCTCCACCACAAAAAAAACATAGAATTTATTATTTTGGGCCATGCGTACCGTCTAGCTCTGCACATGGATATGCACTCATCATGCTATTAACGATTAGAACTCGGTCTCGTTATAAAATAAATCTTATATATATATAATAGTTCGTTATAAACATGTTCCACTGTTAAACCTTTAACTCGAGACTTCTTTTGACTTATCATGGCTCATGGGATTCCTTTCTTGAAAAGTATTTGGATTGGATTGACTTTGCTAGGATATGAATATGGAAATGAACTGCTGGCTGATTCATAACCCTAATTTGTGCAGGTCCCAGGACATGTCCATAAGAATTACATACATGTCATTTTTTGTTTATCGAATGTGGTACTCCACATAGTCTTCCATAGGAAATGGTTGATCCTAGAAGCACATTTCCTGAGGATCCTGTCCGTGGACTTCCAAGACAATACTTGTCATAATCAAATGGTTTAAGAATTTGGATATCTAGGCGCAGCTGCTTGACTCCTAGTGAAAGTCCAAGTATCTTACTAAGATGTTAAGTACGGAAGCTCGGTTTTTTAGTGGCGTATCCTAAGGACAAAACAAAAGATGTGGTTTTCCAGTATAATTGCCAGCTAAAAACATTGGGATTATAAGAAGTAGCTACAGAAACGCTAAGCCCTGACCGGGGTGCTATAGAAAGCAAAATGACAAAAACTATCCTTAAATCAACTATGACAACTCCGTTTGCTTGGATCCTGAGCAGGACTGATTAACCTAGCTTTCATAAAAATTGGCAGTAAATGTCCTGGAAAAATTGATCGGTGACATAATTTGTATGAAAATTTAGGCTATTTGGACCTGTTCTGGGCCCAATAAAACGCATCATTTTGTTGAAAGAGCTGATAATTAAAATTGTATGAACAAATCCTACCCTATCCAAGACTAAAGGAGAATAATTTCATCAACTACGAACGATCGGAATGTATGTATAGATATTTCTGAATATGCCCGAATGCATGGTGTACCATATATGGTACGTTGCAAAATTGGTGCAAACAATACCTTTGGTGACTTTTTTTGGTCAAAATTTTAAAAGAGTCTCAAGAACACAGTATTTTTCATTTTCCAAATAACGGCAAATTTCGCCTGTTTTTTACCTCTAAAGAATAGGTTTTAAATTTCCACAAAAAATAACGTTCGTTCACTTTGACGACGCACAGACAATTCCAGGAAAGCTTCGGGAATCCAAAATTAAATTTATGTGATTCTTTAGTCTACTTTGGGAAAAGGTAAAAAAAATCAAAAAATTAATAACCCCTAGACTTTTACAGGAATCTAGCCATGTACTATATATGGTACGCTATGCATTTAAGGGTTAAACGCCAATACCCATACGTCAATCTCCGATAAAAACTAAAAAAGTCGACTTTTTTCAAACGTTCGGGACACCCAGTTATATTCTTCCTACCAACTTCTACGGTATTTGTGCCAAAGACTGTAACCATTCTACACATTCCTACCAAATTTCATGACAAGCGGTTGAGCCGTTCGCGAGTTATTTAGTAAACAGACGGACGGACAAAATCGATTTCATAATGGTTCCAGCAGCAGCTTGACGACGTTGGGTATAGTTTACGACGTTTTGAGCTCGAAAGCGGCCACTAGCTGGTGGATCAGCGTACCATTTGTGGTCACTTCTCGAAATAAAATAAGGCCTGTCATTGGCAATTGCTGCTGCACAGGCTGTAGGGTTTTAAAACACGTCGACATCGTCCGATGAATCTGAATAATCTGCCATTTCAACCTCCACTTCGGTTTTGGCATCAGACTCGTCTTCATCCGGAATATAGGTATATCATCACTGTTCTCGTTCGCAAAAGGATCATCTTCATCATCCTACTCCGAGTATCAGGCCAAATTCTCCACGGCTGCATCCTGGTCACCGGTTTACCAGGAGGTCTATTTTATCCCAATTACTCATTTTTTTTCCGATACTTATTACTTTCTTGCAACGGCTTTGATATTGAGGGAGATTTTGGCACTATGATGTGTTTAAGTAGTAGCAATGCCTAGAACTGAATGAGTGTACGTGCAGCGACGTCTTGCAATCACAAGAACTTCCCAGAATCTAACGGTTCCCATTACGAACGCACTAATTACAAAAGTAGCCACTGATTACAAGAAACTGTAACCATGATTTTTGTTTTATTACCCTTTTCAATTGAATTTGTCAGAATCTAATGATTTCTACCAATAAAATTGAAATGAAAAACGTATTATCGTTCTCATTTCCAATGAATAACGTCTATACAATTGCTCTTAATGCATGAAGGTTTCAGTGGACCATGTTGGGCTTCAGCGCCATATACGAAATCACTTTAGCCGGTTGGTTATGATAGAAAATTTTGAGGAAATAATTCGAAACACATCGCATTTGCTTCCAAATATGTATACTATACTCCAGGCGATCGGTCGTGAAATTGGGCTTCAGAGTGCATGCCAGGCACTGTCTGAGATTATTTTAGAAATCGATAGGGTATTAGTCAGAAAGCTTAAATTTAAGTTTGCACCACTTGAAAAATTTTCTAACGGTACTTATGAAGGTTTTTGTCTTGTTTGGGTTTCCGGCGTATATCTCCGCTCCCAATGGTAGCATTTCCAAAAAAAAGGCCACCGAATTGTTTGGTACAACATTTTCTTCATCTTTGGCATAGCGATTGTTCACCATAAAGCAGTAGGTAAAATGTTACAGCGTGTCAAAGTTGAAAAAACAGTTTTTCAAATCCCTACAATCCAGAAAAAAAATTAAGTCGATACGATCAGCTGCAGCCGAGATATACCCGAAAGAAAGTCAGCATTCCGAAGTAACTATGCGTTATACTCGTACATACTTATAGGTATAATTTGTTGCAGATGCAGTTAGGATGGTGAAGCTTCGGGTCTTTGCACGACATTTTGGAAAACAAGTTGGAGTGCGACCGCTGTGATCTGCGCAATTTCTGCTCAAATATTCTATTTTAACACTGTTAAAGTCTGTAATTTGTTGACCTATACCTTCTTTTTGAGGGGAAAAAGTCTGAAGCCATCAGAACTGGCGATTGCGGTAACCATTTTATGTTAGCATTTTTCATCATTAAATTTTCCAAAAATCTTTCCTCCTCATCGGAAAGGGACGTTTTACCCACCCGATATTTGTAATACAGTAGCGGAAATTGAAATAGGTTCACCCCCATAAAGTAAGGTTTTCCAAAAACCTGGCAGTTCACTAATGGTATAAAGTACCTAATTTACTCTCTTTTAATTTTGGATGGTTTATTTAGTGATGAGGGCACGTTTTTATTAGGATTTTTTAGATTTTTCAAAAAACCCTTATGAAATCGATTTTGTCCGTCCGTCTGTCCGTCTGTCCGTCTGTCCGTCCGTCTGTTCACTAAATAACTCGAGAACGGCTTAACCGATCGTCATGAAATTTGGTAGGAATGTGTAGAATGGTAACAGTCTTTGGCACGAAATACTTAAAAGCTGGTAGGACAAAAATAACAGGGTGTCCCGGACATTTTAAAATTTGTTCACTAAATAACTCGCGAACGGCTTAACGGATCGTCATGAAATTTGGTAGGAATGTGTAGAATGGTAACAGTCTTTGGCATGAAATACCTAAAAATTGCTATGGCAAAGATAACAGGGTGTCCCGGACATTTACAAATTTGTTCACTAAATACCTCGCGAACGGCTTAACCGATCGTCATGTATTTTAGTAGGAATGTGTAGAATAATAACAGTCTTTGGCACGAAATACTTAGACGTTAGTAGGGCAAAGATAACAGGGTGTCCCGGAGATTTAAAAATTTGTTCACTAACTGATCGTTATCAAATTTGGTAGGAATGAGTAGAATTGTAACAGTCCTTAGCACGAAATACTTACACGTTGGTAGAATAAAGCTAACAGGGTGTCTCGGAGATTTTAAAAAGCCGACTTTTTTATTTTTTATTGGACATGGACGTATGGGTACTCACATCAAAGAACTCGATGGGTACATTTCATATCAGTCGCTTTTTTCCAGTTTGGAGTAATGGTAACGGAGTTACAGCTAATATATCCCGTTAATATGTGTAGCCATGATACATTCATTCTGGGACGCGTTTATTTAGACCAATCCAAAAATAGATTTACGAGAAGCATTCATTAATATTGTGCATAATGCTTATTTATTACCTATAAAATATATGTGCAAAATTATTCACAATGTGTGTATACGTTGCCGAGCCATGTCTGTATTTGGCGGTACGCTCGTAAGGAATGATGATCAGTGGCTGATTCGGGGGAAGGCAAAGCAGCAAGATTAGCTTTAATTTTAGTTCCTGCGCGAGCAAAAAGTTTGAAACGGAAATCGCTTAGTGATGTGTCGTTACGTGTACTTCCGTACAAGGCAATGAAAACATAGTGTTTGCATCTGAGCACTCTGCTTTAAAAACCTCGAGCGATTGTATAACGTGAGTATGTTCCTTCTTCTTTAAAAACGGCCGAAGTCGTATCACACCCTGTGAAGGCGTGAAGAAAAAGTATATCCTCTGAAAGAGGTTGGTGTTTTAAACCTGTTGATGAATACAAAATTGTATTTTCGGATCCTCGCTCCATTTTTTAAAATAGACGCTCTAGACATGATTTCCAATACCTGACAATATAACCAGCAGATCAACGTCTTCTCCAACGATGAAAATTGAGTCAAACCTGGACGAAATGCCTAAAGCCGTTTGAGCAATTTGTGTATCCGCATCCTCTACAGCCTGGGATACTAAGAAACCATGATTCGTTAAATAATTTTGCAGTATATCAACAAATCGTTTCTTTTTTCTTTAATTGGCCAACAATGCCTCCTGCTTCATACCTCTGAAGATTGTGGTCAACTCAAAAATAAATTCAGCTGACTGTTGAATTGTTGAATTTTCCAACATGATTGACGCATTAGAACACTATTCACATTTCCCAAAATTTCTTCATGCTCCCTAGACCACGTTCAATGCATCTCTCAATCAATGTACGGATACAACGTCACCTTCGTTTAAGGATTTTGCACAAACAAAACAAAAACTCATGGCGAAACTAAACAAACAAACAAAACTATTTCGAAAAAAAAAGAAGTTTGTCAAATTGACTTTCATTTACAAAAAATACCGCTAATGAAGTCACTGTTCGCAAGCGTGTCGCGTACTGAACATACACTGCGCGACGAATGCTTAGGTTCACCTATATTTCCTTCCAGGAAACGGTAAAATAAAAGCTTACCGGTTCAAGAAATGTTATTTTCGAAACTATTAAATATCACAAAGAAAATTAAAGGACTGATTCCCCACAGGACATTTTCCTTAAATTACAGTAATGCATTTCGTTCAAAGAGTTAATTTCCAGTACGACAATTGCTTAGGTTCAGGGACGATTTTATGGTTTTACATAATGTTTTCGCTGAAAATATTTAAAAAAAGTATTAAAGAGGATAAATACAATAAAACCAGATAATTTTTTTGTAATTTAATAGTGTGTATTTCCACAATTTTTAATTATAATTTCATAAAGCCTTCGAGGCAAGGAAAAGTATAAAGAATGCAGCACGGATATCGGTATTTTAGACCAAGCTGTCTTAATTCCACGAAGTAACTCTTCTTTAGGGTTGTACTGTTTACCACTATTGTAAACCTCCCGAACAAGCCACACCCAATTGCTTTCTATTATGTTAATGTCAGGGGACAGTCTAACAAAGTCACATTTTCCTTCTCAATAAACGATTTAACTACCCTCGCTGTATGAATTGGGGTAAGATCATGTTGCAATCTCCAAGGATCGCCTTCGTCCATGACATTTATCTTATGGATTTCCTCTTCTAAGAGCTGTTTATAAGATGAACCCGTTTGGCGACCTCGTGGGATAACCAAGTCAATAGTTCCATGATATGATATATGGCTCCCCATACTATAACGGAACCTATTCGGGAGTGATGGCGTGACAGGTACATAGGTTCCTTCCTAAAAACATGATAATAGTAGGAGAACCCATCTGGACCGTCCACACAAAACCGTTTTTCATCCGTAAATATTACCTGTCTCCATTGCGATGTCCAGTTCATGAAACTTGAGGCGAATTCCAGGCGCTTTAGGCGATGTTGCGGGGTTAAGGCTGGTTTTTTTTAACTGTAAACGTTTCAAACAAAAAGAAGATCTAAGAACTCGTTGGATGGTGGTCACACTTGTTGATAACCCCAAATTCTCCCCAAGCTTACGCGCAGTAAAGTGCGAATTCGAGGCTTATCTTAAGAGACGTCGCCGTGATGCACCGGAAATCGGTTTTTTTCTGCCTCCTGCGTATCGTCAGCCATAATTTTCACTATCTCGTATAAAATGATTAACAACGTTCGAGATCCGCTGAATCCGTATTGCCATTTGTCGGTATGAATATCCTTCTTGCTTTAATATAGAAATTGTCGCCTTTTCCTCGGCAGAAAGTTGCTTTCCTTTTGACATTATCCACTATTAGACTCACAGATTACAACTCGAAAAAAACTGTTTCCACAAACACTTCTTACCACGACGAAATAACTCTTTAAAGTAAATGAACCTATAAAATTGTCGCAGTGGAAATTGCGATTTTCATTTTAAAAAATTCCGTTAGCTATGCGAGTTGCTTGATAGATTTGCAATATTTATTAAAATAACCGTTAATTGAGAGAGCATTATTTAAAAATTATTTCCGATTAGAGTACATAGAAATTATATAATTTTAAAGCAAAATATCCATGAACCTAAGCATTTGTCGCGCAGTGTATCTCTCTCTATCTGCAGCGAAAGACAACTGGCCGCCAAGTAAAGCCCAACTGAATGTTGGTACATACTAGGGATATCAAAAACCGGTACTTTCAGAACGGTTAACCATTTTTTTTCGGTTTTTTCCTCCTCCCGGTTTTAACCCGGACGGTTGTTTGTCCATCCGGTTAAAATCGGGACAAAAATTCTTTTCAAATTTATAAATTTTTTTTATATTTTCTTGATTTTTCCGTATGCAATTCTATTACTTGTCCCCAATGAAAAATTTCGTTTCCAAGTTCCAGCCCTTAAACATATTTTCGAACACTTTCCTTATTGCTATTACTCGTAGAACCATTGCTTCGTCAAATTACTTCTCCTTGTAGCTTTGATTTAATTTTGCATACGATACGAACTATAGCAATACGAGTGTGTATGCATGTTTTTACTAGAATTCTAAGCAAATCAATGAAAACATTCGGTATCGGTTAACCGGAAAACCGGTACTTTGAGACCGGTTAAAACTGGACGGTCTGACCTGACCGGCTTTGCAAAAAAAAAAACGGAAAAAAACGAAAATCGGGTTATGGGCTGGTTTTTGACATCCCTAGTACATACCCGTAGAATGTATTGCTATCTCAAATCGTCGACTTTCTCTTGGGCATATCTCGGTTGTGGATGATCGTATCGATTTAATTTTTTTTCTGGATTGTAGGGAATTCAATAAGCTACAAGTGAACTCTGATTAATTATTTAGTGAAAATTCACCGTTATCGACTTATTTGCAAAAAACTGATGAACAAAACGGGTTTTTCCACTTTGACACGCTGTAGCATTTTATCTACTTCTTTGAGATGAACAGTCAGTATACAAAAGATTAAGGCAATTTTATACCGAACAATTTAGTGTCTTTCTTTTGAAAGTCCAACCATCAGGAGCGGAGATATACACAAAAAACCCAAACAAGACAAAAACCCTGATAAGTACCGTTAGAAAATTTTCCAAGTGGTGCAAACTTAAATTTAAGCTTTAGGACTAAGCCCCTACCGATTTCTAAAATAATCTCAGACAGTGCCTGGCATGCACTCTGATTTTACCAAACGCCTGGAGTAGTATATTGATTGGAGAAGTCAAGGGATTGAACCATATTCAAATGGCTCAAAATTTGAAAACGCCATAGGTTGTCAACTTGTTGGTCAACTAAGGGTTAGTATGAAATTTATTAATTAATGTCCTTATTATTACCATTTGAACTCTGATTGTTTTTTGTTTGTGGTTTGGTTCTCCTGCGACAGTTTCTGTTTTTAACCATCTTGGTTGGAATAACTCAAGTTATATGCACTACTAAAAATAACAATTTCCAGCGTACTGTAAAAGCTTTCCTTACAGTTATAGTAGTTTGCTTGTGGGTTCGAATTTCACTGTACCTAAGCGGACTAACTTTATGATAATTTTCTAAAATCTATAGATCACAATCAGATGTTGATGAAGTACCCATTTTTGAGGATCAATAACTCGGCAGAGCATGCTGTTGTTTATTTTCATTTTTAATTTCTCTGATTATGAACCGTGTATTTTAAATTTAGTCGTTTATGCCAGTAAACCTTTTTCACCAGCATTCAACACCAAAATAAAACTAAAAACTACATCCCCCCGAGATTTCCAATGTCTGGATCCCAAATATGGAAACCGAAACGACAAAAAGAAATCCCCAAACGACCAGGACCGAGTTTATTGAAATATTCACCAAGCGAAGAAAAAACTTTGTCATGGAAAAAATTGAATATTTTTCGTGTTAATCGAATAACGACGAAAATGTGAACAGATCACATCGTCACTGCGGGTCCTTCTTGTAGGTATGTCATGCTGCTGCCTGCTGGGCTGGTCCACGACAGATGGAACTTTACACGTTATGACACAGATTATGAATACAATTCTTAAAGTATAAATCGAATACCTCAAAAAGTTTGTCCTTTAGGCTTGTCTATCTGTATGCCATTTCTTTTAGTTCCTATATTTGACTTGAGCCATGCCTGATGATGATAGGGAACGTCTTTTTTTTTTTGCACGAAATGCGACTTTTTCCTGATGTTGAAATGAAAATTTGAAATTGGGAGAAAAAAAAGATGGGAACAAAATTAATTTGTAGAATTTTTATTGAATGAAATTACGTGTTACGGGTGCAATTGGTGTGAAGTGAATTGAATTTCTTGATTTTAGTAAAAGGAATTGTGAGGAATTTACATGTTGAGTCGCTGCTGTGACGCAGAGGCAGTACCATGCAATTACGTATTGTCGCAGGGGGACAATTTTCTTGGTGTAGAAAAGATTCAATCAACTCTCAAGCTAATATGTTACAATAACTAATGTGGTTTTGATTCGTCTCAATCTAGCGTAAAGCTGGTTTCGATTCGTAAGCACAATCGAATTATGTATATTTTATGTAACCTCAATTTTCCGCCGAAAAATACAGACAGCCCACGGGAAAAATATTCCATGCGTGTCTACTTGATTGGATGGCCTAAAACACATTGCGTATAGTTTTTATCTAATATCCTGAAGGAAGTATTTAATCGGCCATAAAATCACCAATATGCCCTGATTCGAAAATGCTATAAATCAAGTGTCGCATCTATCCCCCAATACTCGTAGATGGGAGAAATTCAAAGGAGACGATTCCTGAATGACGATCTGTTCACGTTAAGCATTCTGGGCTTTTCGCATACGGCAGGAGAAGTTCCTATGTTATCTCGCAATAGTAAAAAAAGTTGATGAAGGAAGGAAGGAAAGTTGTGTCTGTTCATCGTGAATATGAGAATGGTTTAATGGGCGAACCATAGTATAGACAGAGCCGAATGGTGCGCATCATATATCAAATCAGAAATGTGCTCAACTTATTCGACTAAGGTATAGCGAGGTCGTTTCCGATAAGGTGGAAATTTTCTGAATAAATGCCTAAAAGTTTGACATATCTTTACCGTGTCGCCACGAACATCATAATCTTTGAACGCACCTTCTTTCAGTCAGCATATACGAGTAGACCAATGCCGGCAAACTTATGGACTCGGAACAAACTCGTTTGGGTGGCATCGCTATAGTTAAGTCCTAATTAGACATAAAACTTTCTCAATTATTCTTTGCTGCCCCCTTAAGTCACTATGCTAAGGCGAAATCTGTTTCAAGACTAAATGATAATTTCCACTAATTCGCAAATGCCCGAACGCAATAGCCATTACACAGGACTTATCTACTTCGAAAGACTGCCCTCGGGCAAGTCTACACTTTTCCTATGCCATCATCTTTACGAAAAACTTGCTTATGACAATGGGAACAATGAGGCAAACAATAAAGCCCTTCCGAGCATCCTGCACGTGGCCATTCGATTGGAACGACAACGATGGGTTGAAAGGGGACTAAACTTCATAAATAGTTTGATTGAAAGGAGCACTGAACGATTATGTAGTGGTCATGAATGAAGGCTAATCGGGATAATGAGATAAGGAAGGAATCAGACATACGAGTATAAGGACAATCGTGTTCTTTGTTATAAGTACATATCACAAATTGGTCTGCTATAGAAATAGTTTGCGAGTACGCCAGTAAATTTTTGGGGAGATGGATATAAGAATTCATGCAACATTTGAGCATTTGGTACATACATGGTTAATTAAATTCGTTAATATGGTATTTCTCGATTGGTTGCTGGAAGAAGATCTTTGCACTCTTATAAGCTACTCATAGGTATGACATAAAAATGTAAATCAGAACTAAAGAGATCAGCACGAACAACAATTATTTAAAAATCCATTTTCCTTTATCCCTATTATTAAATTAGGAATTGTTCTTGCAAATTGTCCCTATCCCCAGTTGAAGCAGCTATAGCTGCCCGCAAAGCAAAATAAGTTTTTGATTGATATCTTTCTGCATTAAAATCATAAACCGCCGAAAGCATCTTCGCGATTAAAGTCTACCGTATAGCTTTCGACCATCCCTCATATTTTTATTGTAGTCCTACTACTAGACTAACCACCCCAGCTTGTCATATTTTTACGCTTAATATTATTATTATTATTTGTCCGCGAGGGTAGCAAAAAAGTTAACGAAATTTATTGGTCAGAGAACAAAAAAAAACAGAATGATGCCCCCGCGGAAATTTTTGAATTGCCTTTTTACAAATATACGATAACCAGTCTGCTACCAATGTTTAAGGGTATAATAGGCTAGGGTAAACGAATGTAAGGTAAGGGTAGGATGAAGATGGACAGTGATAGAGAAAATTATGACCAATAAAAATATTGTCTAATACGGGCGGACGATTAAATTTGGTTTCGATTGAATTTCCAGATAAGTTTTATATTATGGCTTTAAAATGTAATTTGACTATTGCTACAGGGTTGAAGTTTAGCTAACGAGGTAACCACATTAAGTGTGGACTTTGTTTAGCGTGATTAACTTTTTTATTTGAAATAAAGCTCGTCTAATTAAGAAAGGGCTCGTCCCCGAGGGGTTTGGGACGAACACTCTCTAGATCAAGCATCAAATTCGAAATATAAAAAATCAACTAAACATCGAAAACAGATACAACACAAGAATCAACAAGAAGAAGGCAAAAATGAATCAAAAATTTGTGTAGCAACATTAAACGTGATTAACGACCTCAATTCGCACACTATTTTTACGAGTGGTAAAGAGGAAAGCAACAAGGAGTTTGGAGTAGCTTTCATCGTGAACAAGCAGCTCAAGGACCACGCTATCGGCTTCAAACCCATCAATGAGCGGCTATGTGCGATCCGCATTAAGACCCGTTTCGCTAATCTCTGGCTCATTAATGCGCATGCCCCTACAGAAGTAAAAGAAGTGGCGATTAAGGACGAGTTCTACAACGACCTAGAAACACTCATAGACTCACTTCCATCAAACGACGTCAAGCTGCTGCTAGGAGACTTTAACGCCAAAGTCGGAAACGAAAGCTGGCATAGGGGAACTACTGGTGGTCATAGCCTCCACGACGAAAACAACAACAACGGTCAGCGACTTATCGACTTCGCGGGTGGCAGAAACTTGGTCATAAGCTCTACATGCTTCCCTCATCGACGAATCCATAAGCAGACCTGGAAGTCTCCAGATGAATACACAGTGAACTAGATCGACCACGTACTGATTAGCAAGAGATGGGCTTCTAATGTCCTAGATGTTCGATCCTATCGAGGAGCCAACTGCGACACCGATCACTATTTGGTGAAGACGACCTACAGGTGTAGACTCTCTTCGGTGCACCTAACGAGAATCAACCCTGCCAAGATCTTCGAGGTTGACAATTTGATAGATGATGCCACGGCGGCTGCGTATACTACAGCACTTGAGGAAAAACTGTCGCCCATGCTTGATAACATCAATAATCTAGGCATCCATGAGTTCTGGGAGGAGCTCAAAGGCGGCATCAAGGGGGTCACAGAAGAGGTCGTGGGCTATAAAGGCCGGCGCAGACGAGCAGACTGGTTCGATGACGAATGCAGGGCCTCGATTGAGGCGAAGAATGAAGCCTATCGCCAATACACACAACGCGCATACCGAGCCAAGAAAGAAAGATATAACGAACTTCGGCGATTATCTAATAGGTTAATTAGACGTAAGAAACGCAAACATTTTGACGAGCACTTACAGCAAATAAACCAAAGATTAGCCAGTAAAAACATTAGACAGGCGTACAAACTTATAAAAAATATCAAGAACGGATATCAACCCAGGACAAGCCTATGTAAGGACAAGGATGGTAACATCATCAGCGACATCGAAAGCGTCAACAAGCGATGGGCCTCGCATTTTGAAGAGCTCCTCAATGCATCATCAACATCTACCGCGGAGCTAGCTCTTGAGCAGTTAGCCGAACCAGGCCCTCCAGTTCTACCCCCAACAGTAGAGGAGGTGAGTCTTGTCATACAGTCGCTCCAAAATAATAAAGCGCCCGGCGCTGACGAGATCCCTGCAGAACTGCTGAAGCATGGTGGAACGTGCCTGACCAACGCTGTGCATGTGCTACTGCTGAAAATATGGAACGACGAGGTAATCCCCGAAGATTGGCGCAAAAGCATAATCTGCCCAATCCACAAAAAGGGGGACAAGCTGAAGTGTGAGATTTAAAGAGGCATATCATTAGTTTGTACGGCCTATAAGATTTTATCAAAAATTCTTGAAAAGAGAATCAATCCGTACGCAGAACAAATCATTGGCGAGTATCAAGGCGGCTTCAGACCTGGTCGTTCAACGACCGATCAGCTTTACACAGTGAAGCTACTACTCCAAAAGTGCTGGCAATACAACATCGACGTATACCAAATCTTTGTCGACTTCAAGCAGGCATACGACAGTATCGACCGAAGTGTACTGTACAACATTATGCTGAATTTTGGTATACCGGCAAAGTTAGTGCGACTCACAAGGATGACGATGACTAATACCGTATCGCAGGTCAAAGTGCAGAACCGACTCACTGACCTATTTGAAACTCGTACTGGACTCAAGCAGGGCGACGGGCTGGCGCCGACGCTCTTCAACCTGGCTTTGGAGTATGTAATTCGAGCCATGAATATTGACAGCAGTGGAACGCTACTCATCAAGTCGACTCAATTAGTAGCGTACGCCGACGATATCAACATCATGTCTCGAAAGTTGGGTGATGCAGAAAGCCTTCTGCATTAGGACTCCAGCAAATTCAAGCATCACAGTGGGGGACCTTAATATCGAGTATGTAGACAACTTCAACTATCTGGGTTGTAACTTATCAAAGGACGCCAACGAGACCGACGAAATTAAGCGACGGATACAACTAGCCAATAAGACATATTTCTCGGTCCTCCCTATGATTAATTCGAAACTTGCGCACAGGAACACGAAGCTCCGCGTGTACAAGACGATCATCCGACCCGTGCTATGTTATGGCTGCGAAACATGGACCCTTACCCAAGCCTCCGAAATTTTGCTAGACCGATCCGAACGAAAGGTCCTTCGGCGAATTTTCGGGGCCGTTCGCGAGCGAGACCAATGGCGTATCCGATACAACCATGAGTTGTATCAATTGCACGATGAGCTGGAAGTATCGAAAATCGTGAAGCTTCAACGTCTGCAATGGGCGGGGCATGTACAACGGATGGACGACAATCGCATGCCAAAGAAAGCTATGAACGCACAACGAATTGACGGAGCGAGGTTGCGTGGACGACCGAGAGCTCGCTGGGAGAACTCCGTAGGTGAAGACGCCCACCAGCTGCTGGGCTTCCGAAACTGGAGGACAATGTCACGTAACCGCGACAATTGGAGGTCAACGATTCAGGCGGCCAAGGCCCGACGTCGGGCTATCGTGCCACATTGATGATGAACATTAAACGTGAGAACTCTGAGAACCAAAGAAAGCCAACTGGAACTGGAAAACGCAATAACTAACCTAAAATGGGACGTCATCGGGTTAAGTGAAGTAAGAAGGCAAGGCGAGAAAATCGAGGAAGAAAATGAGTTGGTACATTCTCTATTATAAAGGCGAAACGCCCGGATTGCATGGAATTGGCTTCATGGTGAAGAAGTACCTACTTGGGGGAAGCTATCGAGGAGTTCATTGGAGTGTCTGAAAGGATTGCAGTCCTGAATATAACATTGCCAGGATACGAAGACAAATGGTCAATCATACAAGTCTACGCCCCAACGGAAGAAGCTAGCGAAGAGTCAAAGGATGCATTCTACAAACAACTAACAAAAAGCATACAGACCGTTAATAAAAATATAATTATAATGGGCGATTTCAATAGTAAAATCGGCAAAAAGCGATCAGGAGAGTTCGCAGAAGGCCAATATAGCATCGGAAGACGAAACAAAAACGGATAAAGGCTAGTAGACTTCGCAACGGAAAACCAACTGTTAAGTAACAGCGTCTTTAAACGAAGCGAAAATAAGAGATGGACTTGGATCTCACCAGATGGCAAATACCGCAACGAAATCGACTTTATTCTGACCAACAAAGTAAGCTTTTGACAAAGCACTTCTGTGGTTAAGACTTTGAATTTCAACACAAACCATAAAATGGTACGATCTGTTGTGCGGATGAAAGAAAGAGTCATAAACGATATTGCGAATATCAACTAGCCCTGCAAAATTAGATAAAATTGGTTCGGTGGCGAGATCGTTAATTAACGAACGCAGACAGCTCTTCAAGGACAAAAAGGCAACAAGCGTGTAGAGAAAGCAGGTGAAGTGAAAAAAGCTTACCAAAATCACGAAAAATGGGGCCCAATCAACAACTAAAAACGACATATTACAAACAGCCACAAACTTCTACCAACACAACTGGACAAGAAAGATGGGACAAGTAGACAAATAACAGTAACGCAAACCGGAGAGACCTAAGATGACGTACCACAAATATTGAACAGCGAAGTCGAGGCTGCAATCAAGACACTCAAAGACCATAAATCACCCGGAAACGACAAAATTACCAATGAAGTCATAAAAGCGATCAAAGAAGTCATTTCAGACACTTTTGTCAACCTCTTTAACGAAATACTAACATCAGAAAATATTCCAGACCAATGGACACAGTCAACGATTACTTTGCTGTACAAAAAAGGTGACCCTGCTCTGATCGAAAACTATCGACCCATTAGTCTGATCTCTACAGTGTACAGTGTAAAGTCCTACTATATCGGATAACGAAAACTATAGACGGAAACCAACCAAAAGAACAAGCAGGATTTCGTAAGGATTTTTCAACTTTAGATCACATTCTCGTAGTCCGACAGCTGATCGAGAAATGCAATGAGTATCCTAAGCCACTGTATATTGCATTCGTAGACTACAGTAAAGCTTTCGATTCTCCGAAACATTACCTTATCTGGGAAGCCTTACGACTACAGGGAATACAGCTAAAATACATATCGATTATCCGCCGAATTTACGAAACAAGTACAGCAAAAATTCGATTAGAAAAGACTGGAGACTCGCTTAAAATAGAGAAAGGAGTGCGTCAGGGAGATCCGTTGTCACCAAAGATATTCTGTGCTGTACTGGAACATGTATTGAGAAACCTTGATTGGGACAAGTAAGGTGTCAATATCAATGGAACCCGTCTTCACCACTTAAGATTCGCGGATGACATTGTACTCTCCGCTGAAAGTCAGAGTTGTTCATTTTCATGTAAAAAAATATTTTTTTTTTACATTTTTACTGTAAAAAAATGTAAAAAGCACGTAAAAAATGAAAAAATGTAAAAATACTATTTTTCGCCTTCCAACTGTTACTATGTGGTACAGTTTCGTTTGTATTATTGTGCGTAAAGCTGCCGTTTGCGTTTGTGATAAATATTCCGTAAAACTGAACCCGCAGGAAAACCGTCCACCACAAAAATCAAAGGGTTGAAAGCAAAAGGTATTTGCAATATTTGCCACAACACAAAGTATTGCAAAACACCGCAAGTTCTCGGCTGTCTACACATAGGTAAATTCTTATTATACCCTTCACTTATAGAGTGAAAGGGTATATTAACTTTGTCATGAAGTTTGTAACGCATTGAAGGAAGCATTTCTGACCATATAAAAAGTATACATATTATGATCAGCATGACTTGGGGAGTCGATTAGGCGATGTCAGTCTGTCCGTCTGTTTTACTCGGCCAATTTAAAAGCTATGAAGTTGAAATTTTGCACAAATGCTTCTTTTTGCTGCAGGCGGTTTGTATGTTTGAATCGGTAAAATCGGACAATGGGGTCATGGAGCTGCCATACAAACCCAACCCCCCAAATTAGGTTCTTCTGAGAAAAACTTTTTAAATTGTGCACCAATTTCATCAACTACATTTCACGCAAATGTGTTTCTATTGGTGACACAAAACATACGTAAGAATAGATCAATTCGGACCATGGGGTCATGGAGCTGCCATACAAACCCAACCTACCATTTTGGTTCTTTTAACCCGGGAACACTAACCTTAATTTCAGGCGCTTGTTACTAACCATGAGTCATTTTGACTCACTATGGAAATTGCTGTATTTAAAGTGGAAGAGTATGAAAACTTGTGCCAGAATTCTTCGGAATACTTATTTTATACAAGCTATATTAAGAGTTTGTGCATTATATCCGAATAAACTGTAGAAACAACCAAGAAACCAATTATGCCAACTAAAGAATTTAGACGGTTGTTACTAACGTGAGTCATTTTGACTCACAAGAAACGTTCGTTTAGTACTAACCCCGTCACAGAAAAACACAAATAGCTGCTTACCATAAAATCGGAAACGTTTGCTTACTCGGACATTCATTAGAAAACATATTTCTTAAAGAATACATGGGTAGCGGAACCCAATGGGCCAACCGCCCTTTCTACGAAAAATGGAAATATGTGGAATATGCGTCAAAATGACTCACATTAGTGTTCCCGGGTTAAGAAACATTTTTTACGCCAATTTCACAAAAACCTTGAATTAATGTGTCTTTATCAAAGCAACAAAAAAAGGCCAAAACAAATAGAATCGTACTGTGGGGCCATGCTCCCGCATCCATCAATAAATTTTTCTGAGTAAATATTTTTATTTGCCCACTTATTCCAACCAAACCCCACCCAAATATTGTTTTGTCGACGCAACTGAGCTTTTGTGAAGACGGAAGGAAAAGAATGGGGGGGGGGGGATTAAATACAAGTCATAGGTACGCCCGAAAAAAACTTTTAGCGAAGGGTATCAAAATTAGGTGCAATTTTTTCGATCAGCTTTACGAATTTTCAGCTGACCAAAAATATCAGCCGCGCCCGAAATTAGCCTCGGTCGCGTTTTTTGTTTGTTTGATAAGCCTAGGATTGACATCGAAAGTGAAATTTTTGTCTGCTGCGATTTTTCCAATGAAAATGTATTCTTACTGTCGTGGAATATGTGGGGAATGGTGGGGAATTCCATCAGCTACAATCCGGAAACAGTTGCATAATTTTTCTTGGCATTTTATGTTTTTTTTTCGAATCCCCGGTCATTTCATCGTGAAAAGTCAAATGACCGGGAAATCGAAAAAAAACTACATAAAATTGCCGAGAAAAATTATGAAACTGTTTTCGGATTGTAGCTTATGGTATTCTCCTTCGTTTGTGACATGTTCCAAGATAGTAAGTATTCATTTTTATTGATAAAATCGCAGCGGAATCTAGGGACGCGGGAGCGTCCCGCACGCCAAAGAAAAACGAAGAAATCTGAACAAATCAAAAGTGAGAAGCGACTAAGACTATAGGAGGTATTACACTATCAAATAAAGTTTGGCCAATGACGCAAAAAGTTTGTCCCACTAGTGTAATAGCAAAATAAATGACCAAAAATGTGTTTGACCAAAAATGAATAACAATCGTGGTCATTCATTTCGGGTCAAACATATGACCTTAGTGTAATAACAAAACACAGCCTTGGTCAAATTTATTTTGCAGTTTTTGGTCATACGGTAATTCAAAAATTACGAGTTTTTGGTTTGACCCATGGTGGTCAAACGAAATGATTCGATTGGGTGCATTCAATGATCAATATAAAAAATAGCGACAATTTATACTTTTGTGCAAACTGTGGGATATTCGAAAATTCAAAACAAATTAATCCGTTGAATTACATCGAAGAAAATGTTTTTGGTAAACTCTCGGTAATAGCTTCGACTGAAACAATCTGCGTGTTCAGGACACAACTCTAGTGGCGATCTCATCTCCAACAAAAAAATGTTGGTAGACGCACGCCGTTTCAATCATTATCTCAAATTTTTCTGGTTGTAAAAGTTTTTTTTTTCTCAACAACGTGGAACCTCTTGGCCATAGTGTCAACAATAAAATAAATTGCATATAATAATTAGTAATCCACGATTTATAAATGAATTTATCTTTTTTTTTCTGGTGGAAACACAGTACATATTTCCCATTAAAAAATGTAGAAAAAATTTAAAGAAGGGCAAAACATATTGATTTATTTGTAAATTTGGTTTAACCTTTAGGCAACTGTTAGATATTGTATCTTTACTCAGCGCCCGCTCTAGCACTTACGGCGCCCCGGGCAAGAGCTAAATTTGGCGCCCCTTAGGTACTATACTCGGCTTCACAAAAATCGGGCCACTCGCCACTTTCGAACTCAAATTCAATTTTCTCTGAAACTATGAAACTTACAACTATGAAAGTTATATGTATCTGCAGAAAGTGCATTTAATGGCAATTCAAATGACTATGATTTTTATCTGTGATTTTTGCAGCTTTTGGTCGCCTATAACAGCGAGTAGCTCCCAAACGATTAACATTTTGGAACCGGCTCCCGTAGGCACATTTTTATAAAAACAACACAAAATTCATGGTCACAATGGGATTCAAACCAACGCTGCAGTTCTTCAGATAATAGAATCTCTACCCACACTGAGTTCAGTAGCCGAGTAAGCAGATATGTATAGTAAAAACAAAAATTCACCACAGTTCAGGTGGCTTCGTGGAAAGTTAGTTCGGAGTTCCAATGCAAAAGCTTACCAATATTCCACTAAAACACTCAAAACATTTTAGAAAAATCCGCTCTGGAAAATTTTGTGCCAAAGATTGATGTTCATTTGCATTACACTAACCTTTTGGAGTAGTTTTCGATAACTTTTTTACACCCTGCGCAAATAAACAGAACAGATAAACTTCAATTAGCCGGATCTCTTCTCGAAAGGATTTCTAAGCGGTTTTAACCGACGTCAGAAATGTCTCATCTTCAAAATTATTATTAGAGAATAAAATCACAGCTTGTTATATCGGGGAACCTACTCAAACCCAATCCCAATGTCGAATATGTCAAATTCGAAGAGCAAGGATGGGAAATTGCAACCCATTAAAATCGAGTTTTCTGAGTCTTCCCTTTCAACATTTTTATACCCTTCGCTTATTAAGCGTAAAGGGTATATTAACTTTGTCATGAAGTTTGTAACGCATTGAAGGAAGCATCTCCGACCATATAAAATATGTATATATATGATCAGCGTGACGAGCTGAGTCGATTGGACGATGTCCGTCTGTCCGTCTGTCCGTCTGTCCGTCTGTTGCGACGCGTTTTGCTCGGCCAGTTTAAAAGCTATGGAGCTGAAATTTTGCACACATGCTTCTTTTTGTTGCAGGCAGTTTGTATGTTTGAATCGCTAAAATCCGCCAAGGGTGTCGTGGGGCTGTCATACAAACCTACCCCCCAAATTTAGGTTCTTCTTAGAAAAACTTTTTTATTTATGCAGTAATTTCAATCAAATTTCACACAAATGTGTTTTAATTGGTAACACACAATATATGTAAAAATCGACCAAATCGGACAATGGGGTCGTGGGGCTGCCATACACAACTAGTCTCCAAATTATGTTCTTCTAAGAAAAACTTTTTTATTTTCTTATCGATTTCAATCAAATTTCATACAAATGTGTTTCTAGTAATACCACAAAACATATGTCAAAATGGACCAAATCGGACCATGGGGTCATGGGGCTGTCATAGAAACCTAGCTCCCCAAATTAAGTTCTTCTAAGAATTTTTTTTTATTTATACACCAATTTCAACCAAACTTCACAAAAATGTGTTTCTATTGATGACACAAAACATATGTATAAATAAATGGAGTCGGACCATGTGGTCATGGGGCTACCATACAAGCCTAGCCCCCCAAATAAAATTTTTCTAAGAAAAACGTTTTTATTTTCACACCAATTTCAATCAAACCTCAGAAAATTATATTTCTATTCATGCCACCATAACAAACGTGAAATCGGACTATGGGGTCGTGGGGCTGCCATACAAATTAGGTTCTTCTTAAAAATACTTTTTTATTTGGACACAAATTTTAACTAAACCTCATGGAAATGTATTTTTAGTGATGGTCTAAAACATATAAAAGTTATATCGGACCATGGGGTCATGGGGCTGGCACATAAACCCAACCCCCAAATTAGGTTCTTCGAAGAAAACCTTTTTGATTTGTCCACCAATCTGAACCAAATGTGTTTTAATTGATGCCACAAACTACGTAAAAATTGATGGGAAGGCCATAGGGCTGCCCTACAACCCCCTTCCCCCTCTTTTTGGTTCTTATAAGAAACCCACGTCCCGCTTCGCCCAATAAATCTTCGCCGCGGCACTTATGAGAAAATTCAAAAGCATGGAAGCGGGGAGGACTGAACACTAGTCATATGTGCGCCCGAAAAAAACTTTTAGACCAAGGGGAGCGGAGGGTATCCAAATTTCGGCCGCGCCCGAAATTAGCTTCGGTCTCGTTCTAATTTGCTTTGTGGGAGGATTGTGAATTACAATTTATCGGTGTTTATCTTCCAACGACTTGAGAAAAGCGTGTTTTAATTTCTCTGCGACTGAATAAGTTGTAAAATGTTTTTTGGCATTTAATTTTGAAAATTGAATATTTAACACTAGTATTGCCTAATCTTCTTCTGCAAGAAGCTATAATTTATGCGTTTTGACACAAGTCGGAACAAATACCTAACGACGAATGATGAGAAAATGTGGGCAAATTGAGGAATTCATCCCTTCTGTTCACTTGATGCTATCAATCACAAGTTCAATGTTGAAAGAGGAAACGGAACTTGAAGACAATAGGGAATTGCCAAATCAATGCTATTGAAACTGAAGGAAATCATCCATACGTAAAGATAAGGTGAAATGAAGTTGAATTATTGTAATCGAAAATGCTTTGTCTCGAGTTTTTGTACAATTCCTTATTTCTAAATATGCTATAATGTCGTTTATTTAAAAATTTGGTTGCCCTTGCCTTTAATAGGAATTATGGATAAGTAGGTCTAATTAGAATCCTTTGAAGAAAAGGAACTAAGTTTTCAATAGGAACACCAATTTATCACATCATTCTGCAATGAAAAAATATTTTTTTTTTTGGGAGGAACTTTTTTATTATATAACTAAGCGAATTGTGCCATTTTGCTTTTCGAAAGCGGAATAGGTGCTAGCATCATAAGCGGAATATTTAGGAAACTTTCTCTAAACACCTCGTATCAATTATGGATTTTTTTGATAAATTAAAGAAATGTTCAACAGGTTTTTATAATTACCTAAAAAAACCTTAATCTGCCGTCTCGAAAAAATGGGTATATCGGTTGTAAAATGCTTCGGTGTCAGTTTGTTTCCTACCTTGCGACATTTTGTTTTAACTCATTTTATTTCGTCTGTAGTTTACGGTTTGCTTTCTACTAAATTGATGTTGAAGCTAAAATTTTTTCACTCGTTTTTTTTTTGTTCGAGTGATTGCCAAAAAGCCGCCCCTAGAATTTGGCGCCCCGGGCGACCGCCTAGCTCGCCCCCCCCCTAGAGCGGGCGCTGTCTTTACTACCAGATATTGGCAATAAATCGGAGATATGAAAATATCGCTGTCGCTTTTGAAGTCACGATAAAAACGTTCCCGTTCAGGGTGGCAGTTTGATTTTGTACATGGCCGAACGGCCTCACAATAAATGACTTGAAACTAGTGGCGATCCTACATAAGGTTTTGGGGGTTCCCACCTCTCAGAAACACGCACCACAACTTCAAAAGCACAATGTCCAAGTTTCGAGCCCGCCATACGAGTAATCTGTAGCAACTTAACTGACAGTTTCTTCTGTTTCTTCTTTCACAAAAATTATCATGTAACTACTTTCAGAATTTTATTATGAACCAAGGCTGATCATTGGACGAAGATTGATTGTAGGGACTCTCAGGTGAGAAGTAGGACAACCGAAACTACTCTCCGGTGTTTCTCAATTTGTCCAATAGCTTGAGATCCGCAGTCAATTTCGAATTTGTCTTTCCGCAATTTTAGATGATTAGGGACTAAAAGATTATATTTTTTTTTAGAAATAAAAGAGGATCATATTATTCAAGCTACAAACGAGAATGCGGAGAAAATTTTTTGGAGGTTCAAAAATCTGATGGTCCCTTTAACTCTCACGATAATTTTCCAGTGTTCTTTAGTATAAACTCAGTGATTTGGATGCACTGAGTAGTTATAAAATATGAGCACCGTCAACCTTATTCCTAAAACCAATTTCGAAATATTTTCTTGAGTACTCCCCTGCATGAAACACACAGAAAATTTGTAAAAAGAGGTAGCTGCTACTCTAATTTTTCTAAGTTCTGCATACACCCCTTTTTGATTCTAACATTCTTTTCATTCTCCCGGTCTTCTTAAATTTGAAAGAGCACTTTAAATAGCAAGGGGCAAGATTACGCCTTCAAGCAAAATTATACTGATTTTTTACAGAACAATCATTTATTCAACTAAACACCTTTGCAAATTCGATAAAGAAATGAAACAATGCACAATAACCACTCTAAATACATATTGGAGCCAAGTTAGCTTTGGTCATTTTTTCTGAAACGGTCATACTAGTGTGATAGGTAAATTTGCATCGGTCAAACAACTGACTTGAAACCTGTCTGACTACGTCATTGGCCAAACCAATTGGTCATTTGTTTGTCCCATAGTGTAATAGGTTTCGAAAAACACTTTTGGTCATTGCAAAAGTTGGACAAATTTTGTGTGAGCCACTGGACAAACTTTATTTGATAGTGTAATACCACCTTATGTTTACACGACGGAACAAGTACGGGTTTTCGGACCTCTGTAGCTCGGACCCTGGTTGGTCCTGAGTGTTCAAATTAGGTAAAGGTTGTCGTTCGCGCCGTCTTACGAAGTGTAGAAAATTTCAAGAAGATACGATGAAAAACACTGCAAATATAAGAGTTTGAAAATCGCCTTTTTTTGAAAATCTTGTTCTTGTTGTTCTCGTTGTTCTTGTCGTTCATTGACAGGACTACAGCCTTGCAGAGGGCATCTCGGGGTTTGGTCTCTTTTCCCATTGATAGAGTCTGTCGTGAAGGTGTGCATAGGCTATCGTTTGGTCCGATCCGAGGAGTAGAAAAAAAGATACAGCGGAAAATGTGAAAAAATACTTAGAGTTTCTCGCTTAAATCTTTTTATATGTTTTAAAGGAAGCATTTTGCAAAAGTCGGGGATGCGCCCGAAAAATGCCTAGAAAAGAATCGTACAGTTTTGTGATTTGGCAGGACTGTTTCGAACAATCCCTTGTATATGTTCTCTAAAGTTTTCAGTTGTAAAGCGTCTGCAAGAGCGGCGACAAGGGCTCAAAGTTCCAGATTTGGTTCGTCTCTTATACGAGTACGTACATATTACTATAATATTTGATGAACAAATAACATCCCGATGATCCTAAAGCTTCCAGCAAACGGTAGAGGTTCGCAAAACACACACACCACAGGTTACGAAGGACGCTAAGGTTACAAAGGTTACCAAGAGGGTTATTATTGTTATTATGTTCTCAAACATGGTCGTGATAAAAGGGCAGTGAATATCGTCTTCATTTCAAGAAAATAAACGCATTGATTTATTGTTATGTTAAGTTGATTTTGTCAATTGAAAACTGCAAAAAAATATGATATCTCACAAAAACAACTCTGTTGTAAAAAGTTTCCGCCAAAGAAAAAGTTGTCAGCCGCAAAAAGGATTGATATAATACAATCCCGCCAAAATGCTCGCAAGGACATGCATTCAAAAGTGATTGAATTAGTTAATAGTTTCCACCAAAACAGCGTGGTGCGGTATGCGTCAGAATTTGTGAAATAATTTCCGCCGCGATAGACCACGCTGAATTTGCCGATTCGTGTGGAGTCTGTGTTGTTTGTACCGCGTAACGCACCCGCGCTTGTTTGGTGGAAGCTAATTTCCTGCAATGCTGTTTGGCGGGGAGCTTTCATAGGGGTAATTGCAGGATAAAACCAATCTTATGAAAATTACGAAAGAACTTTATTGTATAAAAAAGGAAAAAGTCGTCTATACGAAGGAAAGCAAAAAAGTTTGTAAAACACATTTTATTTACAAGGCTGGAAGATTCGAGATTAAATCTGATCAAGAGAAGAGCATAGCAGCAAATAGCACCCTCGTCGGCTCCCCGCCAATAAGCGTTGAAATAAATTAGCTTCCACCAAACCAGCGCGGTTGCGTTACGCGGTACACACAACACAGACTCCACACGAATTGGCAAATTCAGCGTAGTCTATCGCGGCGGAAATTATTTCACAAATTCTGACGCATACCGCACCACGCTGTTTTGGTGGAAACTATTAACTAATTCAATCACTTTTGAATGCATATCCTTGCGAGCATTTTGGCGGGATTGTATTATATCAATCCTTTTTGCGGCTGACAACTTTTTATTTGGCGGAAACTTTTTACAACAGAGTTGTTTTTGTGAGATAAATTTAACTCTCGAGCTTAATTCAGCCCTTTTCCCGCAAATTATGCTGTTGCTCACGTTCCGTGCAGGCAGGGGCGTACGCAGAAAATTATTTCGGGAGGGGTTTTAGGAAAGAGGTTGATGTTGGCCGTGTAGGTTCATCGCGAGTATATATAGCTGCTAAGTGTGACCACATCACTTAGATACACTTTGATTCATAGCCGGATCAAAAAATCAACCTGAAAATTTTTTGTGATACTGGAATCATCTTCTGAATAGCAGAAAACATGTTAGGAGTAAGTTTCCTTGCTCAATGTTGGTTAGATTGCTTGAGGAATTCATCATCATCATTCATCAGTGGTCTTACGGCAACTGCCTCTACGGGGTGGACCACACCCGTTTTGTATTGCAAAACGGCCAAAATCTGCCAATATGCCTTCCTGGCAAGAGCCCCGGAAGGAGCCCTGAAGGTTCGATGCAGGAAGGTTGTGTTTGTCTGTGTATATGTGTAGGTACGATATATGTGTTTTTTCGTCATATTGGGAGCATTACATCTCGGCGCATCTGCTCTCAATTTTACTAATTCGCGCCGGTGTTGAAACAAATCCAGGCCCAGAGGTATGGATTTGTAGTGTCTGCAACCAACGAATCGGTTCGAATGCCAGATCAGTTCAGTGTAATTGCTGTAGGGAATGGGTTCACTTTAGGTGTTCGGGGTTACGAAGACAGGGTCAGCACTTCTCAGCATATGTTGCGGCAGGTTGTATGAATTCCGGGCAACCCAGGGCTGCTCCCAGCCCACCTTCTCCACCACTGCCCCCTACACCGCCAAACAATATGATAAGGAATGCCAGACCCAGTCTTACGCCTGGCCCTCCTCCTCCAGCAGTTTTCACTGCACTATCTATATTACAGTTTAACTGTAATGGCATTCACCGAAAAATTGCTGAGATCACACACTTCTTGAGTTCCAACAGAATTCTCATCGCCGCCATCCAAGAGACGTGGCTTCACGCAAACTCGTCTCTAAGCGTCCATAGCGAATATATTATACTGCGGAAAGATCGACCGGTCGCCACGGATGATTCTCACCCTGGAGGTGGACTTGCCTTCCTAATACACAAGTCCGTACATTACTGTGTATTAGATGTAGTTGCTGACGGTACGGCGGAAATTCAAGCCATCTCAGTTCCATCAGGGAGTACTAATATCGAAATTTTTAATATACATATATGTACCACCTCATTCTAGTTGCCCTTCAGGCTATCGTTTCGATATTGGTCCTCTCCTTTCCGGAGAGCACAGGGTCATCCTTGGCGACTTTAATGCGCCCATGAGCTCTGGCATTCGGACCTCAACAACAATGCCAGGGGTATAACTATCGCCGAATCACTTGACGCCTCAGAATTCTGTTCACTCAATGAAGACTCGCCGACTAGAGTCGTGGGTAGTTCTCCTGACATAACTATTGTCAGTGCCAGCCTAATTGCTGCTTCCCGATGGGAAGTACGTACCACCCTTAGATCAGATCACCTCCCAATCATCATAAAAATTGACAAACCAGCGAACATGACTAAGTCTGAGAGGCGAACGTTTGTCAATCACAAGAAAGCCGATTGGGATGGTTTCAAAGCTTACTCGTCGGCGAAGTTCATCGAGCTAACATCACCTACCAACATTCATAAGGCCGAGAAAAATATTAGGAACGTCATTACCACAGCCGCGGCACGTTTTATTCTTGCAGGACGTATCCCGAAAGTTCGGCCTAACTTCCCCACTAGTGCCGCCAGATTAGCCGATGAACGTGATCAGATCAGAAGCGCTCACTCTGATGATCCCAGAATTCAGCTTAACTCCGAAATTGACCGACAAGTTAAAGACTATAGGAGGGCGAAATGGAATCAGCACCTCGATGAATGTAACCTCAATGAAGGTGTCAGCAAATTATGGTCTACCGTCCGCGCCCTTTCCAATCCTCGGAAAGAAAAGGGCAATAACGCCATTGAATTTGGCAACACAAAAACCTGCGATCCTCTTCAGTGTGCTAGCAGGAAGACCGTATACGTAACAGTATATCATAATTTTGCATGTCCCAAGTAGGCATGGGTATATAGTATATTTCCGTATAGTTGATGTTCTCTAAACAGTCTATATTGTCGGGTCGCGATTTTTAGTTGTCATAACATTAGTTAAAAAATATCGTATAAGTTTTACGTGTTATTCGCGCGGGTGTTTTTGCATGGTAATTTTGTTTTACGTATACGGTGGTTATTACGTTAGTGTAAACTCTCTAATATTTCCTGAAAATTATTATTTTCTTTTTCGTCAGTGAATGGTCGTTAATGAAATAAAACCAGATTATAATTTCTTTATATTGTTTACTGCATGTTTTTCTTTTCATTTCATATATTACTTCTCTTAATTAGGACTTCTTTAGTCATTAACCAACATCCTCCATTCATATTGCCCATAGACTGAAAATTACTAGGACTACGACAAGTAGGCATTCCCCACAAGGTGAATATCCTCCGCCACACTATACTATACAATTTTAAACCATTTCCTTCTTTCCCACAGAAACCCTATAAACGCTTCCACTTACTCGGGACACCATTTAGACAGCTCATAACAATAGCGAATGACCCCCTTAAATGATGTTTTTATGTTGAAAAATTGCTCCCCGATTCCATGCAAAACCTTCTTTATTTTTTGCCGTATTTATTCGGAACCTTGTTATGGAGCTGCTTGTGCTTGTAGAAGCTATTCATTGTAGACACCGTGTCACATTCCCGCTCCCCACAAAGGACATTTCCTTGGTTGTGTTGAACGACGAAAATAAAAAAAAAGTGCCGGTAAGGCGAAAAATAACAATTTTAAACATCAGATCGTATGCAAATTACAGGTGTAGCGAATGAATAATTTTTGATTTATGACTGTTCGTAGCAACCATTTTTCTTCAACACAATGCCCGGAGCGATGTACATAAAAATGTCTTGAAATGTGTAGAACCATGTCTTAATGGGATGACTTACAATGACGCCGGATGGCATAAGGTACATTTGATGATTAATTTAGATAATTGATGATCAACTGTTAGGAAATCACGCGATAGAGGACATCAGTTTATTTAGAGGACAATGAGAATGTATGGATAAATCCGTAATCACTGATATATAAGAATATGAGTTTAAACAGTTTCTTCCGACATCTGTAAATTTGATTATTTTGCACATTCATAGTTTGGCACCCCTCAAATGAACTTAGAGGTAGGGTATGATATGTCACATATGTATGTATTAGGGATGAACATCGAAAGGAAAACATCGATGTTCACCATCGAAATAAAAAAAATTAAGCTAAACCATCGATGGTCATAAAACATCAACGCAAAAGCAATGATGTTCTCGGCCTAATCAGTACTCAATTAAATCTTGAAAACCGTTTTAAGGTATTAATAAGAAAAAATATCACGATAATTCAGTGTTACGCACCAACCGAACCAGCTGATCAAGCTTATAAAGACGTCTTCTACCAACGACTTGGCGACACCTTTGATAGGGCTCCCAGAGATGACATTAAAATCATAATGGGGGATATCAACGCTAAAGTCGGGTCAGATAACGAAGGATCGGAACATCTTATGGGAAATCATGGGTTAGGCGACAGAAACCAGAATGGCGGGATTTTTATAGAGTTTTGTAATTCTCGTCAGTTCGTAATTGATGGAACTCTGTTTAAACACAAAGATTGCCACTTATCAACCTGGACTTCTCGAAATGGCAGAACTGAGAACCAGATAGACCATATTGCTGTTTCGCAAACGTGAACCAACTGTATCCTGGACGTTAGGGCGAAACGCGAAGTAATTCTAGGACGATTGGATCGCGGTAGGAGACCATTTATTAGTGACTCCAGTTGGTCTCTTATCTAAGCACGCAAAAAAGTTAAGGAGCAGATTAACTCAGCTAAGGAAAGATACAAACCTGAATATCGTTCGCTCCAAAAAGGCGTACAAAAGAGTGTAAAACGTGATAAGCGTAACAATATCAACGCACTTGCGAAGGAGGCAGAGGATGCGGCTCTTCGCGGTGACAGTGGAACACTCTTCGAGCTTATAAAGCCATTAACTGGCAGATCTTTAATAACGGAACATCCTGTGAAAGATAATAAAGGTGTTCTGCTCGTTACCGAAGAACAACAGCTGCAAAGATGGAAAGAACAGTTTTTATAGGTCCTGCATAACACTTTTGGGCCTGCAAGTTTATCTTCGTTGCCAGCAGAAGACGTCCCTTAACCCTCATCCAGCGGGATAGGTACAGGTGTACCTTTTTCGTTTTTAAAACACCGTAACTTTTTTGCTATGGGTCCGATCGGGCTGAAATTTTCTGACATCTCTACGATTTTAGTTTAAAATATGTATTCCAAATTTCAAAAATGTGTGACCACCCATCCCCAAGTTAGGGAGCAAAATTAATCTTACACCCTTTAACGGCGGCAAAGGTACATTTGTACCTTCATATATTTTGTATGAAAGAAAATTTACAAAAAAACGAAAACAAAATATTTTTGGTGAATGCTCATGCTTAGAGAGATTTATTATAGCATCAATAAGTTGAGGATCGAGTGTTGTGCAGAAGTATTTGATTTACGAATTTTATTTGTAATGATCAAAGTCCTTGGAGATATCGATCTATAAGGACTAATCTAACTCATACAGCGGTTTTTGGTTATTTGACATTAATCTGAAGACTTTTACTGGCATAGCAAACTTTTTGAAGAAATGGCTTGGGCCAACCAATACAATGTATTACGCCCTCTTTCTCCCATAACATCTAGTGAAAATTAGGTTTGTAATAAATGCTAAAATTTTGGATTTTAGCGGTTGATTTTCTTTACCACAAATTCCTATAATTTGTATTCCATCACCTAATATTTATTATTTGTGTAATTCGGGACCTCCACCCGAGTTCCTTTTGAAGTTTCAGCTGAAAACCAGCAGATGCATCCAACCAAATTTCTAAGTGGATGTTTGGGTGGTACATAAACTTGGTTGAATTGTGCGTCGGTACCATATATAGATGACGATAACTGCTATAGAATATGCCACATGTCTTCGGTTTCTTGTTTTAATTTTTCAATCGATCCTTGGATTTAATTTACATATACGAGCAAATATATTAGATACAATTAACCAACAACAATCACAATTAAAATTTTAGATATTTTTCTACTATACGAATTGGCCTGAGTTTAGAATTACAAAGATTAGAGACTGAAAATTATACTAGCCGATTCTACTTGCTTGTTGCTTGACAGGACCTTTCTTTCGTATAATAACACATTTACTCATTTCTCCAATATATTTATTGCTTCAAATATTGTTGTTTTATGGAAAATAACGAGAATGTGATAATTATTGACGTTTTTTCGTTAGCGATAACGGGTTCTAGTAACAGAATAATATAGTGGGGGCAGGGGGGGTAAATTTTAACCTAAGACTCCACAATTCGCAAATCAAACATACCAAATTCTTCTAAAATCATTAATGACTTAATTTGAACCGTTTTCTACTTTTCATTTGTAAATCAATTTTAGATTTCGTCAAATTAAAATTCCAAGCAACCCATTTTTTCAATTTTCTTTTTAAAATTTTGCCTGTTTCCTAAATTTACCCACTCCAAAACTTAAATCCACATAAACCCAACTTCTTAAAACATTCACTTCGGCAAAAACAGTTACTAATTTGTGACTAGTCAACATAATATAACGGTTTTACGGTCAAAATTCATACAAATAGTGAAGATTTTCATACAAAATGTACTAAGGTACAGGTGTACCTTTGCCGCCGGCAAGCGTTGTAAAAATCTGCCGCTGGATGAGGGTTAAATAGACGGCATTAGTTCCGGTCCACCATCCAAAAAGGAACTAACAGACGCTATCAAATCAATGGACGCCAGTAAAGCCCCGGAATTGATGGAAATCCGACTGAATTTATTAACGCTTCAGGGGATATTCTTCTTCCCTTAATCCAAGAGTGTTGGGAAACCGAAACTCTTCCCAGTGAGTGGAAAAAGGACCTAGTTTTTAAAATTCCGAAGAAAGGTGGCATGAAGAATTGTAATAATTGGCGTGGGATCTGTCTACTTCCTGCTATTTCCAAGCTGATATCTATGATTGTTTTAGGACGATTCAAGGAAAAAGTCGATAGCACATTGAACGATGACCAGGCTGGCTGTCGCGAAGGGTTTTCCTGTAGCGACCACGTTAACACCCTCCGTATTATCATCGAGCAATCCGCGGAGTGGAGATCCCCATTACATCTCATCAGCGCCCGCTCTAAGGGGGAACAAGCCGGGCGGTCGCCCGGGGCGCCAAAATTTTGGGGCGGCTTTTTGGCTAGCACTCGAATTAAAAAAAAAAGTTTAAAAAAAGCCGAAAGAAAAAAAATCAACATCAACTTCGATTTAGTGGAAAGGTCTGCGTTTTCCATTCTACAGATAAAATAAAAATATTACTCGTATGTGCTAATGTCCTCCGATTGAACATTTAGTTCATCTTATTTTCACCAGAATTAAGGACTTTGCATGAAACCCATTTTCAGAGGACGAAATTGCAAGAAATTTTATTGTTTAGTCTGTTAAGTAACAGGAGAGAAAATCCACTAAATAAATATTAAACTCCCAAAGAAATTCATATGAAATGAGAAATAGGTAGTCAAATAAACGCTGAGCACATTAAGGCATTTAAAACAGACTCCTGTGAGAATTGTTATCCACAAAGGCATTATCAATAATTTTTTGGAGTTGTTTTACAAAATTTCGACATTTGGCAGCATAATTTAAATACACTTCAAACTGCGTAGAAGGTGGTTCGGATTTTAGCAAGATGAGGGATTGAACCACAGAACAAATTGCCAGAATTTCCTAATTTGTGTTCGGACATCCTAATATCGGAATTTGGCTAGGTTCCCCCGATTTAACAGCTGTGACCTTATTCTCTTTAAAAATTCTTGAGATGACGCATTTATGAAAATAAGCCATGCACATTGAAAAGCCTGAAGCAATCCGGCTAATTGAAGTTTTTAAGGAATTTATGGAAAACAACTGCAGGAGGTTAATGAAAATGAGCACAATTTTTTGGCCGAACATTTTTAAGGGCGGAGTTTTCTAAAAATGTATTTAGTAAGAGCGTAGAGGGCCCATGGGAGTGTCGTGGTGTGCGGAGGCTGCGTCGGAAACATGTTTTTTTTTTTGTAGTTAAACATGCCATTGGCGCTATGCCAATACACGCTGCGGATAATAGACGCATTATAGTAATAGCAAGTGGCTATTCGCCTAAAAAATGATCCGTCCTCTCAACTTTTTGTCATTGCTATATAAAGGGCAAAATGACATCGATCGTTGCATTCTCGGTCATGCTGTCCCCGGCAGTACATGGCACGGCATCTGATGAGAGGTGTCGTGCCATGAACTGCCGGTCGAAACCGAAATTGACAAACTTTTTGAAATCCTCTTACGGGAAAAATTTTATTCCAACACAAACCTTTTCGATTTATTTAGTGTTTTAGTCGAAAACGAAATTTCGCATGCATTTTCGATTTCTTAGATCAAGCTTTAAAGTTTTGAAATTCCAAACAAAGTCTATAAGGCCTTGCTGAACTGTGGTGAATTGCGCTTAAGAGTACCTATGAATGATAGCTGAACGGTGGTTTGAACCCCAATGTAACCATGAATTTTTGTGTTTTTTATGCTCTTAGTTTCTTGGTTTCATTGTGTAAATTGTTTTGGAGCAAAACCCCTTTGAATCGATTCGACAACAACCATTCTATTAATCTAGATCAGTGTTTCCCAAGCTCAGGGTCAAAAATACGATTAATCGAAAATACAATTAATCGAACATACAACATCGTATCATCGATTAATCGTATAATCGATTATTTTCAATAATCGGACAGGCCTAAATGAGACCTACGGCTATCCAAATAGGTACAAATTGTTACAAATATTAATCAGCTATTCAACAATTAAAAATAAAATTATTTTTGAGTAAAATGTTAAATAAAGATACAAATACAAATGTGTCACCGGTGACACCTTGGCCTGTGAGGAATAGTTTGTGTGTGTTAACCGGTGACACAATGGTAAGGTGTTTATGTCAAAATTTTATTGGCAATCCAGTTACGAGAGACAATTAAGTCTACTTTTTTTGAATGAATACATGCTACCATTAACTTGTGTAAGTTGATTTTATCCTTTTGGCCCATTTACACTCGTGTTACGACCAAAACCTGTCAAGCTATAATTTCAAGTTTTATGCAACATACGTTTCAGAGAAAGTTTTCAATTTTCAAGTTGCTCTAATCCTCGCACCACAGCTCTACGAAACTCAATGACAGTCGCAACCGCTCGAAAGTGATAGCGCTTAAGGTATCATTTTAGATGCCATCATAAAGAACAAGCATAGCAACAAAAATTTTGAATGATGTTGTCGAGGCGACTTCCATTCGTCTCAAATATTCACATTTATGATAAAACAGACATTTAGCTGTCATGCAGGGCGCCGCGTTTAGACCCCCACCTCCGCCATTACTGCGGACATAAAATGATTTAGAGCAAAAAATCGTTTAAAGACCGGAACAAAATGCTTGGATGAAAGGCACCTGCTCGAAACGTGTATGCGTCTATATAGGTAGGTACGTCAGAATGGTATTTTGATATGTGGACAGAACTGTAGACGCGTATCCTGCACAGTAGGGCTCCTTTCCTCGGCAATGCTGTGTAGAAAAGGACATGCGAGTTAACTGAGGTATGTATATGTAGAGAAGAAGTGTACTATAGATCTAAAGGCATCTAAAGGTATTCACCAACATTCACATGATAACGTGTGTTGAACTCATATTCACAAAGTTGTAAATTGTTCTGCATGACGGAAGGTACAAGCTTACACGTAGTTTAAGCATTTACGTGTGGTCACGTATTTTCTCTTCTTGCCTCTTAGCAGGGGAAGAAAATTATCTTACATGTAAATGTCACATTTTTAAGCCTAATGGACTATAAATCTCAGGCGTTATGACATTTTAAAATGAACTCATCATATGACTCGCCAATAAAGTATTCATCTCGATAGAATTGAATTATTATTGATTGCGCTCAATGTTAAGGTTTATGTTCTGATGGCGAGGTTTGTGACTGATAGCGAGGTCCCCCCTCATATTGATAATTTAGCTTCCCGTCAAAACGCAGGTATACGATCAACTCCCCCAACGAAACAAGAAACTGAGAACGCAATTATTGCACTAAACCTTGGCAAGGCTGCTGGGCTCAACGGCATTCCAGCCGAACTTTACCAAGCAACACCGGGCTTAACAGCGGAGTCGTTGCGCCCTCTTATTGGTACAGCGTGGGATATAGATTCTTATCCCACTGAATGGAAGGATGGTTTGATTGTCAAACTTCCAAAAAAGGCAGTCTTACAGAATGCAATAATTGGAGGAGTATTTGTGTGCTTCCTGCTGTTGCCAAAATAAAAGCTAGGATAATCTTGGAGAGAATCAAGCTCCACTTAGAAAGCAAAATTGATGAAGAGCAGGCTGGATTTCGAACTGGGTTTTCTTGCGTGGACCACATCAACACCTTGCGGATTGTAATTGAGCAATGCATCGAATATAGATCTCCTTTACACATGCTCTTTGTAGATTTTGAAAAGGCTTTCGACAGTGTGAACCCATAATGTATCTGGGCGGCCTTGCGCAAGAGGGGTGTTCCAGAGCAAATAGTGGCTATAATTAAGGCAACATACGTCCATGCAAAATGTCGCGAACTCCATAAAGGTAAGATGTCTGCAGCGGTGATCCTACGTAGGGGTTTCGGGGGTTCGAACCCCCTCCGAAATTAATTAATGATATAGAGATGAAGAATACGAGTATATATAAAATACGAGTATGTACTAGTCTAAGTCAACGGTGTTTTGTTTGGGTTACCTATAGACTGAGTCGTTTCATACATATAAGTGAAGGCATTCTGTATTCGCTAAAATTATCCAATTGGCAAATGGATGCCCAAAGCCCAAAACTTTGGCCAGAGTATGCAAGCAACTACTTGTTGTCAGTAAAAAGCTCTGTTTACTCAGAAAAAATAACCACTTCAGGCGTATTATATCTATGGTCTGCAAAGCACGAACATCGATCCACTGTGAGTAATTACCAATATCCAATATCAAGTGCAATTGTCATTTCACTCACACAATAAGGAGAAAACCAAGAGTAAAGCTTGACTATTTTCAGAAATGATGAAATCTAGAAAGAGGCAAGTCACGGTACTCGTTTCTGCAAGTTTATTGAGCTTTTGAGATTTGGTAGCTGGGTATTGATGTTTTCTCCAATATTCTAGAAGCTACTATGTTGACCATCGTTGTATCAGGGTAGGGTGGTCTATATTCCCAGGAAAACCACTCTTCGAAACCCCTCACGAAATATTTTTCTGCGTACTCCCCTGTGTCTGTGGGTTTCGAAGTTCATAGCAATGTCAGGCAGGGTTGCATCCTATCACCCATTCCGTTTCACTTAGTGATTGGTGATGGGCTTCATGTAGCTTTGCCAGAAGAACGTAATCGTGGCATTCTGTGGACTCTGAAATCCCACCTACAACATTTGGACTATGCTGATGACATTTGCCTACTCTCGCATAAGATCATGGATCTGAGTGAAATGGCTCTGGATCTCGAGAGAGAGGCAAGGGTTGTCGGGTTAAACATCATTACAAGCAAGAACAAAATCCTGGGAACCCCACTCTCCCCATAAGTATCAATGGACAACTTGTTGAACAGGTAGACCAATTTGTCTCTTTAGGTAGCACTGTTGCTATTGATGCCAAATGTTCCTTTGGCATGTTGTCCAAACTGTGACAAAGCTGTTACGCTCCCTGATACTTTCAGTGCGCCTTTACGGGAGAAGCACTGCAGTTACCAAGAAGCTGCAATCTTTTTTATGTAATTAAATTGTAAATCTATGGGGTTTGACTGGTAAATTTCGAAATTGTAAAGGGAAGCCGGGAGGAATCGGGTTAAGTGGACAATTCGGCGCGGATATTAACCCCACAGCGGATATTCTCCTGCCCTGATCCAAGAGTGTTAGCCATCCATGACTCGCCCTTCAGAATGGAAGAAGTAATCTTCAAAATCCCCAAGAAAATAGATCTCAAGAATTGTAATAATTGACATAAAATCTGTCTTCTCCCAGCAGCATCCAAACGGTTGGCCAAAATAATCTTGGACAGGATGGAGAAAACGGTCGTCCGCAATCTGAACGAGCTGATTTTTTTGAGTTTCTCATGGAACGATCACATCGACCTTAAGAGTTATATCCGCTGAATTGAGATCCCCGTTACATCGTATGTTCATTGACTTCGAGAAGGCGATCCGGTGGATATCTGCAAGAGGCTTACCACAGAAACCTATTTCCATCATAAAGTAGTCCTATAACGGAGCCCAATGTCATGTCCTGTACAATGGTGAGTTGTCTAGTCCTATTTCCGTGAATAATCGAGTTAGGCATTGGCATCGGTGTATTCCAAACATATAATTTGAGACGCTCTACACAACCATAAAAGAAGCGGTATCAGATGGAAGTTTTTTGACTATCTTCAGCATTCGAACTACGCCGACGACATTGACCTTCTCTTTAATAAGTCATATCATCTAGTTCAAATGACTAATGCTTTGCTGCATTTGATATTAATGCTGCTAAGATTAAATGTCTGATGAGCTTAGGGTCTCATTGGCTGATTTCAGACTATAATACGAAACCGGACGGGTAAACTTGCAAGACAAGAGAGCTTTTGTAGTGGCCAGCAGACAAGCATTGTTCATTTCAAATTGTAAGAACGAGTCTTACGAAAGAAAAAATCGTGACACGATTGTTTTTCTTTCGTAGGAATCGTACGATCGATAAGACGATTGCATCTACCAATAGTTCAGGCGTTCTGCAAAGACAATTAGCGCGTGTTTTACTTGCATTTTAATCTTGTCGACTCGTCACTTCATTGTACACTAACTTTGGAGCGTGCATGGCAACATTTATACATACTTGCTGTGTGATTATTGTTCGCCGGTCCGTGTTTTGATCGGATAGTGTGAAATGATCATACGATGGTTCTTGTCGTGCAAGTTTACCCGTCCGGTCGTTTTCTTACAATTTGAATTCAGCCATTCCGATGTAGATTTACGTACAAATAAAGTCCGAGCAGTCTTTTTCATTCTGATGTCTCTCCAGTAAAATCGCACAATATCCAGAAAAACCAAACTCAGGATCTCTGAAGTCAATGTGAAATCAGTGGCTCTAAATGGGCGTTTCAAGTAGAAAATAACCAAACTACAAAATTTCGTAAATCAGTGCTGTGCATCCTACGAATTTGTTGGCCTGGGATAATATCTAAAGACAACCTCCTTAAAATTACTCGCCAAAATGGAATAGCTACCGATATTAAAAGGCGGAAGTGGTTCTGAATAGATCACATACTTCGAAAAGAGCCGAACAACATTGCAAAACGGGCTCTCAATTGGAGTCCGTAGGGAACCGACGCGACGGAAGCTGCCATTTGGGAAGACCCATAAATACGTGGTGAAGGCCTGTTGAAGCAGAGAGACACTATAAGGGCGATGACTGCTAATAGGAGGAGGTGGAAAAGAAGCGTATAGTTAATGTCCTATGCCGCATTGTCATTACAAGGAACCAGAGAAGGAAGAGTCTTTTCACACGAGGATATCTAAGTGTCGGTGACCAGTGGCGCAACCAGGATCTTGCCCTGGAGAGGGCTAAAATGGAGGGCTATGTTATTGGGTATTTGCCTCCACAAGCTGGGTACTATTTCCCAATAATGACGCAATGCGGTGGTGTTTTAAGTTTCCATTGCAACCGAGGATTTGTCCATGTATTTTTTTGTGGCTTTACGTAGTGAAAACACGAGTGTAAATTTTGAATTACTACATTTTGCACAGAAATGTTTCTAAAATTCTGATGTTGCACAGACCATCGAAACTGGTGAATAGTCTATCGCACCATTAGAATAAAACTGTCGTAAATGACAATATTGTCAATATTGAACAATATGAAATACCCTGACGAAAAACAATGGTGGTACATACGAACGTTTTCAACTAAAATTGCGCTGTCACCTCGTATGGGAGGTATCCTTCGTTTTGATACACTTAAAATAAGGCTCTCGTTACCTTGTGGGGAGTTATGGCTGTTTTTTATTGGAGCTACTCCATTTTCGACAAAAATCTTCTACAACTTAACTGACACTGCATTCAATGACTTAGCTTGCGTTTTCTCGAGAGTTATGGCATGTTTTAAAAAGTTCCAAAATGAGAATACCCTAAGTTATAATTTATTGTACATTAGTACAAAGAATTGCAATTTTATATAGTTTATTTGGTTCTTAGACAATTTTTCTGTTTCTCCTAACATTTTACTGTTTCTTTAATCGCCAAAAATATAAAAATTATCTTCCAAAATTCTGGAACCCTTATCGGTCAGCAACCCTGACGAATTCCGAAATAAATGATGTATGCCGATTAAATGCCGTATATTTGACTATAGTATACTGATTTTAGCTGAAAAAATGATGAAACCCAAACATCCAAAAAAAGAGCTGACTTTTGATGCCAAATTGTTCTATGGCCTGACCGCATTACGCAGTAAAAAGTTAGACTTTTTTGCGCGTCACATTTGGTGGGGAGGGGGTGGCAAAGGGGTGAAATTATGATTTTTCGCCAATATCTTGTTAACTGTAATATTTACAGCAAAATGTTCTGAGGACGATTTAAACTACACAAAATTTCCTTTCTAATGATATATTATATCATATACCTTCTCTTGGCAGATTATATACTAGACCTTAAAACATTTGGTGTAATTTAGATTTTTTGATAGTTACATTTGGCGCTCTAGCTCCTGAAGTAATTTAATTGGAGCCATGGTAATTGGGATAACTATTGCTAACAATATATAGCTGTCCCACACGGAGACTCAGGCTGCCCCGACAAAGCATTCCATTGTACTCCCTATTAACATTTAAAAAAAAAGACATGCCTGTAACTTTTCGCCGAATCACAGCTGCGAGAACAATTTTGGTAAACGTTAAGGCTAAGTCCCCTTAGACCCTCCACCAAATATTACTTCGATCGGATTAAAACAAAGGGTACCTTCCATACAAAATGACCCGAAAATTGTCTACGAGCAAAACTTTAATTTTGGTTGACTTGTTCCCTTATTTCTTAATAAACTAGTGGCATTGTATTTGAATAATTTGTATGGGAGGTACCCTTTGTTTTAATCCGATCAAACTAATATTTGGTGGAAGGTCTAATGGGACTTAGCCTTAACGTTTACCAAAATTTTTCCCGCCTGCTGGGCTTCGGCGAAAAGTTACAGGCATGTCTTTTTTTTAAATGTTAATAGGGAGTATAATGGAATGCTTTGTCGGGGCAGCCTGAGTCTCCGTGTGGGACAGCTATATATTGTTAGCAATAGTTATCCCAATTACCATGGCTCCAATTAAATTACTTCAGGAGCTAGAGTGCCAAATGTAACTATCAAAAAATCTAAATTGCACCAAATGTTTTAAGGTCTAGTATATAATCTGCCAAGAGAAGGTGTATGATATAATATATCATTAGAAAGGAAATTTTATGTAGTTTAAATCGTCCTCAGAACATTTTGCTGTAAATATTACAGTTAACAAGATATTGGCGAAAAATCATAATTTCACCCCTTTGCCACCCCCTCCCCCCAATTGTGACGCGCAAAAAAGTCTAACTTTTTACTGCGTAATGCGGTCAAGGCATAGAACAATTTGGCATCAAAAGTCAGCTCTTTTTTTGGATGTTTGGGTCTAGAGCTAAAGTCACTATACTACTACTCGTATTCTGCGATACTTGTTGTTGTATTTGCAACAAAATAAGTAGACAGCATTCATCCGTATTCTTCCAATGGGTATCATTTTCGGTACAGTGTAAAGTGGTAAGTTGCAGTGCCGGATTAACCACGTGGCAGAAGGTGGCAAATGCCACGGGCCCCGCGCTTTGAGGGGCCCCGCGATTTTCTCAAACAAAAATTATAACAACCAAGATGCCAATCAAATTTTAAAAGCCAGCTACTTCTAAATTGTTATAAAACGTTATCGTTGAACAATTTACGCTAGGGTGTCCCAAATTATAGCAAGGTTTGTATTGCATAAAGATACAGAAATATTTCTTTCTAATTCATGATGGCATTATCGTAAAACTGCGTACAGTACAGTGTTTCAGATTCACGTTCTGGCGAGACGATTTTGGAATTGATGTATTTTTTTGCACATATCCATATAATTAAGAAATTAGAAATTTGTCTCTCATTCATAGTGGCGTTCCGCTTAACAACATGAAAAGTGGGGCAAAATTACCTGTTTAAGAAATGATTCAAAATTATTTCACAAAAATTTTGGTTTTCATTTAAGTGTGTAGGTTTTCTAAGATTTTTGACTTTTATTGGTAAAACCGAATTAATGGAGAAGATGTTAAAGTGAATGTGACCTTCCGGTATATGTGCTACGTGAGTATCTTTATTATGGGCCTCTTTTAGCTAGATGTTTGGTTGTAACCTTTTATGAACCTAACTAAACTTGAAACGGGACAATTCAATCGAAAGCTATATTAATAGACAATTCTTATAAAATGAAGTATTTTTCCATATTTTATCACTTTTCGGAAAATGACGAATTTTTGAATTTCCAGGGGTCAACCAAAAAGCATTTTAAAAATAAATCTCCTTTTTCGAATAAGTATAATTTGTCTACAGAAATTTGGTTTTACTAATTAAAATAAAACAAACTCTTGGCAAACTTACACTCGTCAATGAAAAACATTTTTGTGAAAGACTTTTTACCCTTTTCAAAACAGATAATATTGCCCTCATTTTCATAATGTTTTGAGAAGTTCGCCACTGCGCATGAGGGATGTAATTTTTATTCCTATATTCTATTGATATGTGCAAATGCAACCTGCGACTAAACAGTTTGCTCCATGTTTGGCAAGCCGTCGTACTCGTCATTCTGTGTACTCCTTGCATTTAGAAATTTCTCTATTCTTTTTAATGCAAATCTTTTGACAAAAATGAAAAAGATAAAAAAAATCTTGATTATTTTTAGAGAAAAAAATTTAAGTTTTCATGGAAAAACTACAAATTAGAACAGTTCGCATCAATTTGCAAAAATGAGCAAATTTCGCCGAAATTCGCATCTATTTCGTAAAAACGAAATTACCGTACTAAGGATGTCAAAAACCGGACGGCTAGTCTGAAAACCGGTACTTTCAGAATGGTTAACCGGGTTATTTTCGTTTTTTTTCCTCCTCCTGGTTTTAACCCGGACGGTTGTTTATCCATCGGGTTAAAACCGATAAAAAATGCTCAAAATTCATAAAATTTTGCATATTTTCTTGATTTTTCATGAGAAATTTCGTTTTCAAATTTCTGCCCTTGAACATATTTTCGAACGTTCTCCTTTTTGCTTACTCGTAGAACCATTGCTTCGTCAAATTACCTCTCCTTGTATCTTTGATTTGATTTTGCATACGAGGCGAACACCAGCAGTACGAGTGTGTATGCAATTTTTTTACTAAAATTCTAAGCAAATCAATGAAAATACTCGGAAAACCTGTACTTTGGGCCCGGTTTAAACCGGACGGTCTAACCGGCTTGGCAAGAAACCGAAAACCGGGTTATGGGCCGGTTTTTGACATCCCTATCCCGTACCACTAGTAATTATTATTAAAGTGGGGACTGAGGTAACTAATCAACAAATAAATTATATGAAAAAATTGTTGACACAATGCAACACAGGGTAAGCGAAAAAGTAGTTACACCAAAAGTATTTCATATTTAAAAAAAAAAAAAAAAACCCTTGAAAAATGACTTAATAACCGAAATATTAATTTTAGGACCCCTTTACTAGTTTGGTTAATCCAAGTTCCATAGGCCCCGCGCTCTATATGTGCCACGGGCCCCGCGCATGCTTAATCCGGCACTGGTAAGTTGTTTAAAAATTTCTCCATTGAGAAGATTTTTGAAAACTACATCAAATTCAATCAAAATGTGTAAATTAAGTTTTGGAAGTTACGACAGTTGTATTCATCTGGTGCACTATCTTCTTCTTCCTTGCCACGTTCTTTATATCGCTCCATGGCTTCGCGTTGCTCGACCCGCGGTGTAGGCACATCGCCCGTTTTGGCGATAATATCCCAGCATATTTCTACAGGCAGCTCTATCTTGGATCGTGTCATCGCTGAGACCAATGCGTTGTTGTTGCTTTTTCATGTGACCCATCCTGGTGTTCTTCGGTCTGCCTCTGGCCTTGGGTCCATCAAATGGAACTTCCATTCATATTGCTGGTGCATCTGGTCATCTGGTGCACTATATGCTCCAAGAATAAGAATTCATATCTGCAACGAAATACTTTTCGTCAAATTTAATTTTGCAGTTTTTCCTTTTACGCCAGGAAATTTGAACAAAAATTTGGCCAAACTTCGGAAAAATTAAGGGAAAGCTGGATTTTTGCATGAGCCTTCCTTTGAAGGTCCTAAACAAGACCCTAAAAGTCCCCGTCTCTACGAGTGCCGCTAGCGGTGCTACAGAGGGTCAAAGACCCTCGAAAACAGGTATTTCTGAATATCTCGATAACGGTAGCATACACAAAAAAGTTGAGTACGGCAAATTTGAAGCTCTTGTGCTTTTTCAATAAACGATGGAAATACCGAATACGTTCGGGTACTCCTAACGGTGCCAGGAGGTCTAACGGTAGTTTTAACAATTTTTCAAGAAAATCTCTATAACGGAAACTCGTACTAAAAGCTTTTGAATGGAAAATTTGTAGCCTATAGAGTTTTTAAAAAAGCGGTCAAATTTCATATCAATACGTGCAGCCTTAAGGGCGCTATGGGGGTTCAAACCCTAAAAAAGGTGTTTTTTTGGGTTTTTCGTGAATGGCGCTAAGACGGGGAAGTGTGCTCTCTGGTCTTCTGGGAGAAAATTGTAGATTATGTGGCTGTTAGTAAGACGCCAAAAGTCCTCAAAGATGGGGGCCCCCCTAACGAAGTTATGAGGGTCCAAAGATTCAATTAAGTAGTTTTTGGGGAATATCTCTATAACGGTAGCGTGCACGGAAAATTGTTATATGGCAAATTTGTAGCTTAAACAACGCTCAACTAAATATCCGAATTTCAGATCGATGCGTGCAATGCTAAGGGCGCTACGAGGGTCTGAACCGTACAATAACGGTATTTTTCGGTTTTTCTTGAATTTCTTCAAAATGAGAACGCATTCGGGAGGGAGGCCTATAACAATTTGTTGCTTCTGTAACAGCAACTTAAAATGCCAAAGCAACTCATCTATGCGAGCACCCCCAACGAAGCTATGAGGGGTCAAAGTTAAACAAAAAACCGCTTCTCGGAGTTTTTTTTAATAACGGTAACATCTTGAGAGAACCAATCTTGGATAAATTTGAAGCTCATGTGGCTGTTAGTAAGGGGCCAAAAGTCCTCAACGATGGAAACCCCCGTAGGGAAGTTATGAGGGTCCAAACATCAAAATCAGTCAACATCAGTTTTTGGGAATATCTCTATAACGTTAATGTGCACTGAAAACTGATATATGGCGAATTTGTAGCTTATACAACGCTGAATTAAATATTCGAATTTCAGATTGATGCGCGCAATGCTAAGGACGCTATAAGGGTCCGAACCATACAATTTCGGTATTTTTGGTTATTTTCCTGAAATTCTCTGTAACGGTAACGTATAACAGAAACAGTCTGTAAACATTTGTTGTTTGTGAGGTTCCAAATAAAATGCTCCACCGATTTGAATGCACCTGAGGCAACCATACGTGCATTACAACGTTTAAACTAACTAATTTTTGAGGAAGGTATGTATAGTATGTAGTTTGTAGTGTATGTGTGCACGTATGGTTGCGTCAGGTCCATTCATACCGCTGGAGCATTTTATTTGGAACCATACAAAGAAGAAATTTTTACAGACTGCCTCCGGTATACGGTACTGTTAGGGAGATTTTCACGAAAAAAACCAAAAATACCGAAATTGTAAGGTTTGGAGCCTCATAGCGCCCTCAGTACTGGCCGTATTGATCTGAAATTTGATCATTTACTTAGGAGTTGTAAAAACTTCAAATTCGCCATATAACAGTTTTCGGTGCACATTACCGTTATAGATATATTTCCAAAAAACTGCTTACTTGGATGTTTGGCCCCTCATAACTTTGCTAGGGGGGCTCCCATCGTTGGGGACTTTTGACCCGTTACTAACAGCCACATGAGCTACAAATTTATTTCAGATTGGTTCTCTCAAGAGGTTACCGTTATTAAAAAATTTCCGAGAAGCGGTTTTTGTTATCTCTTTGATTTCTCATAGCTTCGTTAGAGGTGCCCGCATAGATGAGTTGTTTTGGCATTTTAAGTTGGGGTTACAGAAGCAACAAATTGGTATAGGCCTCCCTCCCGAACGCGGTCCCGTTATGAAGATATTCACGAAAAACCGCGAAGTACCGTTATTGTACGGTTCTGGCCATCGGAGCGCCCTTAGTATTGCACTCATCGATTTGAAATTCGGACATTTAGTTAAGCGTTGTATAAGCTACGGGTTCGCCATATAACAGTTTTCGGTACACGTTACCGTTATAGAGATATTCCTTGAAAACAGTTTAATTTAATCTTTGGACCCTCATAACTTCGTTAGGGGGGCTCCCATCTTTGGGGACTTTTGGCGTCTTACTAACAGCCACAGAAGCTACAAATTTTTTCGAGAAGACCATAGAGTACACGCCCCCGTCTTAGCGCCATTCACGAAAAACCCCAAAAAAACACCTTTTTTTAAGGTTTGAACCCCCATAGCGCCCTTAAGGCTGCACGTATTGATATGAAATTTGACCGCTTTATTCAAAACTGCAAAGACTACAAATTTTCCATACAAAAGCTTTTAGTAAGAGTTACCGTTATAGAGATTTTTGTGAAACATTGTTAAAAATACCGTTAGACCTTCTGGCACCGTTAGGAGTACCCGAACGTATTCGGTATTTCCATTTTTTATTGAAAAAGCACAAGAGCTTCAAATTCGCCATACACGACTTTTTTGTATATGCTACCGTTATCGAGTTATTCAGAAAAAAATGTTTTCGAGGGGCTTTGACCCTCTGTAGCACCGCTAGCGGCACTCGTAGAGACGGGGACTTTTAGGGTCTTGTTTAGGACCTCGAAAGGAAGGCTCATGCAAAAAAAAACAGCTTTCCCTTAATTTTCCCGAAGTGAAATGCCAATTTTCCTGGGGTATTTCCCATTTTCTGGGACTGGGACGGGCTTTAGCCCCCTTAGCCCTTCCCGTGGTTGCGCCACTGTCGGTGACCCAAGGACCAGGCAAATAAATTTAATGAAAAATAAGATTGCCACTGAGACTGAGCATTCCAGCATGAGATGTCTCTAATTTATACACATTAAAATGATAAAAATGTAAATGTATAAATTTAATAAATAAATGATGCGCAACATTGATCCTAGGTCACAGATTCGTTGCATGATATTGACGGATTTTTGTGGAGGCATTGATACTGAGATCAAGCTCTGTACCCCATAAATAAGTACAAATTTATACGAGAGTCAGATCATAGTTCATCATATAGGTCCCGAATTCAGAAAAACACCCTGAACTGTATCCGTCTACAAGGGGTTTCGAACCCACGTCCTCAACCCCGTACTTCGAAGACACACCAACCAGTCTACGAATGCCAACATGGTTATTAATTTCAATCAAACACTTTCGTAAAGCAGCATCACCATCAAATCTTAAACAGAAATATCCCAAAGTATCCAATCAATGCCACAACATGTGCAACAACATACGGTATCAGTACCCAAATGCCAAATCAATAGAATATTTATCCCATCATCCATAATTCCGAGTCATTAACTTGCCCTACTGCATCAATTAATATCCCGGGCATACTCCGCATCTGCATATAATCGGTAAAGAGAGAAGTCATCATCTGAGCCTACCAGAATGAATCACTGCTTTGATGAATGGACACTGTACCAGTGGCAAAGTTCCAATAAACACGGATAAGCTTAATCAAACTACCATCAGTATATCGTCCTAGAACCTAGGCAAACAGCTCTGTCGTCCTGAATGTGTTCAAACAGAGCCGTATAACCGACAACTGTTGCTTTGTATAAATCGAAAACTTCATCAATCACTTATTCTGCGTAAATCAACAAAGTAGGTTCGAGTATAGTACCTACTATGTAGCATTGCAACAAACTTGCTGGAAACCTAAAACCAAGCCAGAATTATTTCTTATGCATGAAGCATATATGATCAACGATGCGAGCATAATAACCACATGTTGACGATACTACGAGTATGTGGGAGCTGGTAGACGTTCCACTGGACCGATTTCCTTTCGTTCTCCTGGGATCAGCTCGGCGTTGGGTTCTCTCAAGATTTCTTCGGAATTTGCATAGAAATATGATTGCATTCTGTTGTGGTTTGGAATCTCGAATTTTGACCACTGTTCACATGTCTCAAGTATTTTCCAATTTGAAACTCTAGGCGTACAGCTTATAGAATATGCGGGTATATTCGAGGTTGCCTTAGACCGAATGTCGTAGAAGTTTTGACATTATGAAAACATTCATTATGCTAAAAGTTGCATTTGAGACAGCTCAGGTGTATAGTTTTTCAAACATCAGACCCTATTTTGAAATCTGTGGAACTATACGAGTACATACATCATAATACTCTTTCCATAGTTTCCGTTGGTTTCTGGGTGTTAAAGTTTCCTGAAATATTAAAGATACATTCTTGCTTTTACGAGTATTTCCAAACAGGCGACGTTCGTTTCCATCACAGCCTTTGCATACAAATCATACCATCAGCCGCATATATCCTTCCCATACATTTATGACAGACCCGGACAGTTCGTCGAAATGAAATGGGGGAAAATACAAAACTGAAGCTGATGATAGTCGGTAGTTTACCAACTGTCCTATTTGCACTCGGTATGTCCTGGCGACATGGCAGAATAGGTCAAAATGTAATATTCATTAAAATGCAAAAATTTAAATTACTATATTTGGTTTGTCTGTTTCGTCTTGCCGTTCATTATACGTTTAAAAATTGTAAATATGAATCATAAACATAATATCTGTCATGCATGATGTGCTCCATATGTTTCATTGAGTCAAGTGTTGGTGTTGGTGATATTAAAGCATGTACGTTAGTTTGGGAATGGCCATTTCGATTGTATAAATCAGTTTGATCAGTTCTGAACTTGAAGCCATACAGGGTGTCCGGAAACTCCCGCATAAACGTACCGGATTGTGATTCCTCATGTGATTTCCAGGAAAAAAAGTTGTACAGAAAATTTGTGAAAAAATCATTTTCTTGTACAACTAAAACTTCAATATCTCAAAAGCAAGACTAGCTAGAAAAGCAAAATAAGATGATTATTACAGCCAATAAATTTACCTAAAAAATAAAACTAGCGACACTAAAATGGGATAAGACGTGTGATATTTACAGAGCTTCAAAGTCAAATTCTAAAAGGCTTTATGTGTAAAAAATGTGTGTCTTCGTGGTGCTTCAGAATGTCAGTTCCCCTAAAGTAGGTACTAGCTGTTCTTATTCCAAACCTACCGCAATAGTGCATTTCAGCAATACCACAATACCTATATAAAGCAATACGGCTTGGGCCTGCACACACTCACTTTTATACAGGGTGTCCGGAAACTGCCACATAAACGCACCGGATTGTGATTACTCATGTGATTTATAACAAAAAAGTTGTACGGAACATACTCCCTTAGCTTAACCCTTTCGCTGCCACAGGGATTTGTAGATTTTTGAAAAAAATATTTTCTTGTACGACTAAAAATTTAATATCTCTAAAGCTAGACTACCTAGAATAGCAAAATAAGATGATGATAAATTTAATAATCATCTTATTTTGCTATTCTAGCTAGTCTAGCTTTATAAATATTCAAGTTTTAGTCGTACAAGAAAATAGTTTTTTTCAAAAATCTTCAAATCCCTGTGGCAGCTAAAGGGTTAAGCTAAGGAAGTATGTTCCATATAACTTTTTTGCTGGAAATCGTATGAGTAATCACAATACGGTGCGCTTATGCGGCAGAATTTTTAGGAAATACAAACAATCATATAAATTTGCTAAATGGGTTGTTTTGTCCAATGCTATATAGGAGTTTGCTACTACGAACCCATTGTATACAATAGAGGGTGGTCATAAGTGGCGGAACAGCTTCATTCGGGGCCCTCCCGTCAATTTCTTGACTTGGCCCCCTATACATTAAATGCTATCAATTGAAAACACGCTTTTTTTACAACCAGGATTTTGACGCTACAGTGCTTCTACTAAAATCAAATCGTACTTTAGCCCTTTCCCGGAAAATTTATTTATTTATTTATTTATTTATTTATTTATTTATTTATTTATTTATTTATTTATTTATTTATTTATTTATTTATTTATTTATTTATTTATTTATTTATTTATTTATTTATTTATTTATTTATTTATTTATTTATTTATTTATTTATTTATTTATTTATTTATTTATTTATTTATTTATTTATTTATTTATTTATTTATTTATTTATTTATTTATTTATTTATTTATTTATTTATTTATTTATTTATTTATTTATTTATTTATTTATTTATTTATTTATTTATTTATTTATTTATTTATTTATTTGGTCGCGAACATTTTGTTAATAAAAGGATAATTTAAGGCTGTTATTTATTTTACGTTGCGGGAAGATGGTCGTCACCGAAAATTCCGATGAACAAAGTCCTTAAGAAAAGCACCATCCGGCCAGAATGAGGTATTCAGTGGGGACGATAACTCCTTGGGAAGAGTTAACTTGAAAGATGACACAACCTTGTTAGGAATGTTCTCCTTAGTTAGCTTGCGGCAAATTAGTAATGAAGGAGTAAACCCAAATTTCTCTACGATGTAGTTGTGGACTTCGGATTACTTTTTCCAGAACATCGGTGTAGATCATCTCGCTAAACTGCGAGATGATTATTACATTATACATTTTGATTTGACTCCAGGGTCCAATTGGTCATGTCTAGAGGTACGGAAATTTAGCAAATAAAAACGAGACTGAGTTCTAATCGTGTGAATAGCACGATGAGTGTATACCCTATACCCATGTACAGACCTAGAAAGCACGCAAAACCCAAAATAATCAATTTCATATTTTTGTTGGGGAGGGAGGGGTAGATGGGTCGGACCTGACACATCTTTATTACCTTGTCAAGGCATCTAACGGCTACCATTTGATACTAATTTGAGGTTTTTCGTGACATTCTATCAAAAGATATGGCTGAATATAACTTTGTAGGGGAAATAGGGGTAGGGGTAGTTGGACCTACTCCACTTTCCATCCACTCAAAGTATATGCCAGAATGAGACATTGGTCAAAATTTCAAGTCGGTAGCGATATTCTACCGAAAGTTATGGCGGAATTAAGATATCAAGGAGGGGTAGTTTGTATGGGAGGAAGGGGAACCCGTGGTCCGATTTGGCCCATTTTCAATACCGTCCAAGATTTTAGCAAAACAAACATTTGACCAAAATTTCATACCTCTAGCTTCATTATTTCGGGAGTTATCGTGCTAACAGACAGACACACGGACAGACAGACAGACATGGCTCATTCGATTCAGGGACCGACCCTGATCATTTATATACAGGGTGTCCGGAAACTGCCGCATAAACGCACCGGATTGTGATTCCTCATGTGATTTCCAGCAAAAAAGTTGTACGAACATACCCCCTCAGCTTAACCCTTTAGCTGCCACAGGCATTTAAAGATTTTTTAAAAAATCATTTTCTTGCACGACTTAAACCCTAATATCTCCAAAGCTAGACTAGCTAGAATAGTGAAGTAAAATTATTATGACAACCATCAAATCAACCTGTAAAATAAAACCAGCCGGACTAAAATCGGATAAGAGGTTTGGTTTTTACAGAGCTTCAAAGTCAAATTTGCGTGATTTGACCCAAAGACAATCTTTTTTTCCATCTCAATTTTCTCCAACTTCTACCAAGGTGAGGTGCTTGTACGATTCTTTTAAAAATTGGCGCACAGTTTTACAATCATATCTTTCTTACATCATTTTAATCTAGCTTCATTACTTCTAACAGTTTTTATACGTTAAGTGTAGAAAACTAGGGTAAAGTTTAGCGCGAATTCAATGCAATTCAATTCACACTGCCCTTAGATCTGCAATTGGTATAAAATCTATTCAAATCATGTCGAAATGGAGCCAAAATTAACCCTAGTTTTATGCACTTAAGGTACTAAAACTGTTAGAAATAATGGAGCTAGAATAAAATGATGTAAGAAAGATATGATCATAAGACTATGCGCCAACTTTTAAAAGAATCGTACAAGCATCTCACCATGGCAGAAGTTGGAGAAAATTGAGATGGAAAAAAAAATTGTTTTTGGGTCAAATCACGCAAATTTGACTTTGAAGCCCTGTAAAAACCAAACCTCTTATCGGATTTTAGTGTGGTTAGTTTTATTTTGTAGGTAAATTTGTTGGCTATAATAATCATTTCATTTCACTATTCTAGCTGGTCTAGCTTTGGAGATATTAGGATTTAAGTCGTGCAAAAAAATGAACTTTTTTGCTGGAAATCAACTGAGGAATCATAATCCGGTGCTTTTATGCGGCAGTTTCCGGACACCCTGTATATACTTTGCCATACCTCCGGTGGCTCCTTTGAGGTGTTACATAATATCGGCGTAACAAAACCAATATATTCTATACCATCTAATGGGTATAGGGTATAAACAGGGATTTCACATAAACTAATTTTGAATATTCAAAATTTCGCTGAAATTCGCATAAAAACCTAATTTTGCACATTTTTTTATTGTTGTTCATATAACTCTAGACATTCGAGTGTTTAAAGCACGTTGCGAAGAAAACGTGCAGAAAACAGTTCATTTATCGAGCCTCTAAGTAAAGAGCTTGCTCGGTGTTCGACCAGCTATCGTTCTCGTGATTCAGCGAACTCTCTTCATTTAGCAATTTCTCTCTTCTCATTAACGGAAAACTTCTGAAAATCAATCTGAGAAAAAGTTCAAATTAGAACATATCGCATTTATTCGCATAAATCAGCGATTTTCGCCGAAATTCGCATCTATTTCGTAAAAACGAAATTTCCGTACCTCTAGTCATGTCTTTTCGATTCAACCCCAGTCCAAAAGTACTCGATTCTTTCGGAGAAAGATTTAGCTGTGCAGCCTCCTTTTCTTGGAGCGTAGCAGTTATCTCCCTTCGAGACTGCTCCTTTCTCCTTAACCCTAAATTACTAACAATACGTAAAATTGACGTGTTCGCTCACATTTTAATGTGTATAAGCTGTTCCACGGGTCGGGTTGACTACTCACTGCAGCAGTGCTTTCCTCAGTTAGTTGTTGTATGTCCATGTGAGTGGCAGCATTCTATTAGTGGTCTATGGCGGTAAGCTTAGCAATGTTCTAGGTGCTGCTACCTATTTGACGTGTAAATAGTAATACCAATAGAAAATAGCATGTAATTTATACGTCTTGTAAGTAATATAAGTGCATTTTGCAAGGGCATATTTTGGTCAAATTGTGTTTGTATGTGGCACTGAAAAATGATAAGCTCGGTAAAATATGTAAACTGGGAAAGCGACTGTAGGAAAATATGAACACGTCAAAATTACGTGTTGTTAGTAATAACGCCCTAACCGGTCATGTTAGTATTTCAGGGTTAATAGAATCTACGAAAGTATAGTCTCTTCCAAGTCTTACCTGCGTTGCAGTCCATCTGCTGCCAGCATTTTGGAGGCTTTGGCAGAGGTTTGATCTTCCTTTTTCATTTACCCTGTACGCGTATGAGTATACGGGTTCACTTTGAAACTATTATTGAAATTATCTATGACTCATTTCCCTTCCTAATAAAAGATAGTCCATTGCAAATTCTTCGTTTTTATTAATACCTTGTTGTGATATATAGTAATTATATAATTTATTATCTCTTATGATATAATTCTGTTTTATGTCCAATACTATTTACAAATATTATATACTAATATCCAATAGATAGCACTTAAGTCTTATCAATTTATTCATGACTTTTGTTTATTTTAATACGATTAACATACGAACGTACATGTACCATTTCCTCAAATAGAATCAACAGTGCGATTTCCAGGTATGAGATTTTGTGTGCTTGCATTGTGGCGAAACCGATTCATTTTTATATAATTGTGTATTCATGTAATAAGCATTTAATTAATTTCAATTATGATTTTATTCCCTGCGGCGCCATATTCTTTTTTTAAATACTATACGGATCAGTGGTAACAATGTCAATTAGGGAATTCCAAGCACATATTTAACACGATACTCTAACGAAAGATTGCAGAGTTGACATTTTGTAATGAAATATTTCCCCTAGGGAAAATAAAATTGCATGCCCTTTCAATTTACAATTTTATGTGCAGTTTTATCTGTATCTGGCGTGGTGTTTTATTTTTTTATTTTTTATCTTTATAGATTTAGTACTTTTTACAATGTTGATATAAATACCCTTTTAACTTCCATTAGGTTTTTTTATTGATAAAATAGTAGATAACATTTTATTATAACTTTATGCTATTTCCTCTTTTTATATTAAAAAAAAGGTACGAGTATATATTTTTACTTCTACATTTCATGTGTATAAAATATTTTCATTTTGTATTCTTATCATTCGTTTATGTGTATAATAATAATATATTATTTATTTAGGCATTTTCGTTTCCATTTTTTTCGTTTTATCCTTGTGACATATATTTCATATACATAATTCTATTCTTTGATTTATATTTTTTTTTATATTTCTAATATTACATAATAATAATTATCTAGAACCTATAAATTTGTTAAAGTCACCTATGTATTGGAGAAATGTCTCAACGTCGACAGCAATTGTGTAATTGAAAATATGACGCAAATTAGACTTACATAAGTGTATTGATTGCTCACACGGCTATATCCTTTGGAACGATCGTCGGACGACGGCCAATCGTATCCTTTTGAGCCTTCACTTGATGATTTTTGTTCTGATTTGTCGATTTCATTGAGATTCGATTGATATTTAGAGCCTGTTGTGAATAATGAAATTTAAATTAAAGATGGTTACTGATTAAATATTCAATATATTTAGAGGAAAGAAGACCCTTGAATTCATTAAGCTTAGACATTCCCCAAAATTAAAATCAAACGAGGAAACAAACGCCTTCTCAGGATCATAAACATCCAAACCAAAAACCGTCAACTGCATCCTACGGACACGGAGCTTGTGGTAGGCAGGGTCAGCGCGAGCCTCTATTGCGCTCTAGGCGAAGCTTGCAAATGGAGCCCATTGAAATTGAATTGAGACGTGAAAGTATAGTTAGCTCATGGACGAATTTGATGAAGGTCTTCCAAAAAAAGGTGTTTTTGCCAGAAAACATCGATGGCCGTGTTTTTTTTACAGGTTACAGGTTTGCTAACCCAGACGCGCAAAAAAAACTATCGAGGGTAGCATCCAGGTTAAATTTCAAATTGTCACGTAGGCATTGCCATTAATTTCAAAACATTGCTCAAAAATATTAAAGCCCCGTTTTCACTTTACAAACGCAAAAGTTAACATGTAATTTTTTTAATGAAAACATATTTTTATGTAGGAATCATAATTTTGTTAGAATAAGAATTCGACGAACAACATTTTTAACATGAATTTACAAACAAAAACTATATTTTTTGCACACACTTGTGTGTTGCATGTAAACTATACCTTAGAGCTTTTCATTTCAAAATTTAATTTTTGCTAGTCATTGGACAACGTACTAGAAAATAATTGGGATTGCATATATTTAGGCGAGTTTTGGAAAGCTCATTAAATCTGGATAGCAATATAATTTCTAACCTGAATAAAGTCACAGGTTAGCGTTTGTATGAAAATTACCCCGGATAGTGTAGGTTAGCTAATTAAAAAACACGGCCGATGTCGTCTGTGAACTCATAACGCAAGATCATCATGTCAAATACCCCGGCCATATATTCAACATTGCCTGAATAATCAGCAGTAAAAAAATGTTTTTCCATGTTGGATCTCACATCATGTGATAAGGGCTCAAACAATGCGTGCATCTAGGGATGTCAAAAACCGGGCCATAACCCGGTTTTCAGTTTTTCTGGATTATTTTGCAAAGCCGGTTAGACCGTCCGGTTTTAACCAGGCTCAAAGTACCGGTTTTTCGGTTAACCGAATCTTTTCATTGATTTGCTTAGAATTGTAGTAAAAACACACTCTTAATGGTGGTGTTGCATCGTATGCAAAATCAAATCAAAATGCATGCACAGGGTGCGCCAGAGAAACTTACTTATTTGAAAAAAAAAAAAACTTCTGAGTGGTGAGTTGGGCGGGTGGATGGGTGAGAAGGGACGGAAGAGGGGGAAGTTCCCAAGTTTGTTTCCCATTGTAGTCAGTTGCCATCATGCTCTGGTGTAGAGACCAGCGGGCCTTCGCCGTAGAGAGCTTCTTTTTAACGGTCGTTCACTAGGGACATGATCGCGATTTTTTTTAAACGATTGTTAGGAACTGAATAAATTTGTTCTGACAACTCTTCGTCGACCACCTCATCTCTCAGAGAGGCGATTTCCCATGACCGGCACGCTCTCGAGATTTGCTCCAGGCAATTTTTTTTAATGTGGTTATTTGAAATCCCTGGCTTATGTCGATCGACCACGGACCATAGCTCACCTACAAACCTTTCTTTCGAGATATCGCTAACATACCGATTGATATGCTGCAAAGAGTGGAGACGAACTTCAAAAATCGACTTAATCAGTGTATGCACAAAGGGGGTCGCATTTAACTGATGAAATATTCATGACTGTATGAAAAAAAAGTTGGGAGATTGTATTCTCAATAGAAAGAATTAAAACAATAAATGTGAAGTACCTACTTTTGTTTTTATTGACCCTTCAAATAAGTAAGTTTCTCTGGCGCCCCCTATAGTCATAAGGACAGTGTTCGAAAATATGTTTAAGGGCTGAAATTTGCAATTTTTTATAGATAGTTTTAGAATTGCTGACTGAAAAATCAAGAAAATATGAAAAGTTGTATGAATTTGAAAGAATTTTTTTTCCGGTTTTAACCGGATGAACAAAAAACCGTCCGGGTTAAAACCGGAGGAGGAAAAAACCGAAAATAAACCGGTTAACCGTTTTGAAAGTACGGGTTTTCGGACTAACCGTCCGGATTTTGACATCCCTAATTGCGTCAATTAGTGTCATAAGAAATTATTGAAAAACTTTTTCGCGAGGCATCAAAAATGTAGTGAACAAATTGTCACAAGTGACAATTCATGAATTCATGCATATACGCCACTAAAAAAACATCAGCCGAAAGTTGGAAAGCGATCCAAGTTGTTCGCTGACGAAGCACTACCGCGGAAATGGCTGGCTGTTCCTCCGGGTAAACGGGCCATTTTGTTTACGAAACGTAGATTTACCAGTTCCGAGTGCAACATCGTCATTTGTTTTCCGAAAGTCATGGCGGAATGCACTTAACAACCAAGAGAAGACGAATTAGTCTTAAACGTGAAAATCAGGCCTTTGGACATCAGTTCAGACTAATGCCTGTTTCATCGGTCACGGCATTGAGTTCGTAGGTTAGCCGTCCTTTAGACCGAACTGAAAACCTAAAGATTCCTTTTTTACACAATTTTAAAAGAAACACTGTGTATTGAACATTTTTCTAGGCCTGAAGCATGAGGCGAAGGGCTAAAGAATATATTTTGGGAGCGTCTCAATCAGAGCAGAAAAACAAATATTACTGCTAATCGTTAACAATTTTCACCAAAATCGAAATGCATTTATGCATTTATCTCTACCCTGACTGGTGGTCAGTTTGTGAGATGGTAGGTGCCATCATCACGGGAAGTGTTCACAGTACCTCTCTGCGGTGGCCGCTAGTAACTTCATTCTTCTGAAGGCCAAACTGTGACAGCCGGTGGCAGGCACGTAGCCAGGGGAGGGGTCCAGGGGGTCCGGACCCCTCCCGAAATGATTTCAATTGATTTTAAAGTTTCAGTTACCCGTAATTTATTCTTTTTTTTAAGGGAAAAAATAGAAATGTCCTTTTTGGGATATGCACACGAAAACACGGAGTTCATATACAAAAACTTTATTTAAGCGAGCAAATGCGAAAGGGGACTTTGACTACTTCTGACCCCACCTTGCTGAAACTTTCAAGGGCAAATAACGCGAATCGACTACAATAGTAGTAATCGGCTGGGCAGAAGTGAGCCTTGTTTTCGCAAACGGCTCTAAGTATGAATTTTTGAAACACCCTCTGTAACCGTTCCCATATTGACGTGAGATCATTATGGTGTCAACGCAAAATGGGTTCATGGTACTGATTTTTTGCATGAATTATAAATCTTAGGTGAACGGTTCTGAAAGTGCGTACAACTTATTAATTTCCGTAGAATGCTGTCAAAGCTGGATTTTGGGTATCTAAATTTGCAGTGAATGTCAGTGTCATCTGGACGAAAGTGGACTCAACAGTAACTACATAATAAACAAATTAGAAAAGGTTAAACTCAGGACTGCGTTCCATAATTAACTCGTAGTCGTAGCTGTAATCATCGCTGACTACCGTCAGAGTTGTGAGCAGTGTGAGTGAGTGAGACGGAAGGAAATGTGAGTAACTATTTTTACTCAGATCGTATAAATGGAACGCGTTCCTGGAAAACCAATACCACGACAGTCGTACTTAGAAACATTTTCATCTTGAAAATGCATTTGGACAAGGGTCGATTCGGAAAAATGGGTCGATTCGGTAGCATATTCTCCGTCAAGCGTGGTGAGTTTCGCAAACGTCAAACCGATTCACTATCCACGACGAGTTCAACGTGGAAATTATCTAATGACCGGGGAATCGAAAAATAATACTTAAAATGACAGAGACAAATTGTGAAACCATTCTCGGATTTTAGTTTATGGAATTCCCCAGCATTTGCGATATTTCATTCCGCCCGAGGTCTATCCAGACCTTAAAGTGGAAAATATAGTATTGGATTGTATAAGTTGTGCAGATACCATAGTCCACGAACCTTCGATACTTGTACAGGAAAGAGGCATTCGCATTATAGAAGTGGCACTGTCTGCTTCTGATTACGTTGACAGTTAAGTATACTCGTGCGTGCGTGTTATAAGAGAGAGCGCCTCTCTATGCAATAGAAATGGGTTTGCTGCAATAACAATGGATCAAAAGGGCAACTGCTAGTTGGTGATATTATGCCTTTTCTGAACGCTGCTGGCAGTGGTGGTGTATGGTACTACCGTGCGACAAGCATTATAAGGTCATATTAAATTCATGTCATCATATTGATGCCGACTATAAAATTTACAGAGGATTTTAACTAACTATCCAGGACATAAGGGAACCTAGAACAACTGGTCTTGAACTCACTACTTGTAAAAATGAATTCTGAATTCTGTCCCTCTGTCCCTCTGTAAGGAGCAAACAAATGCTATAGGTTGCTGCTGAGTTACTCAAAGGTTAAAAAGAACCACGAACGCTTCTACTTTGCAGTAGATTTACGTCAAGGAAATGAAAAGGGCATGCTTTCCCCGAGCACCACTTTTCTGTCCCATCGGATAGTTATGGCGAAAATGCAATATTTGTTTTCACAATCAATAACCAAAATTCTAATATCTAATAATGTTAAAATTTAGAGCGTTGGACCCCTCCCGAAACAAAATCCTGGCTACGTCCCTGGCCGGTGGTCGTAGGATCTCTGTTTCTGACGATGGCGTAGGATCTCTGTTTCTGACGATGACCATGGCGTTAGATATGCCGAAATCCCCGTGGTGTAAGACGTCCCGTGCCTATCGCGAGAAGGTGATCAGGGCGCAAATGACTATCAGTAATGCAGCTCCTTGCATAGGTAGGCTACTAATAAATTTTTTAGATAATTTTAATGTCCTAGTATGTTTTCGTAAAATATGTTATTTCCATCAGAAACTTTGACCTTTTTTAGCATATACCTGCTCAGAACACTTTGATAACAAGTAATACTCGTGTAAGTTACAGTTAGTTAAAAAAGTCAATTTAGCAAAAAAATGGAATAAACACGTGAACATTTTCGTACAACGATTTTCTACGATTTTAAAGTTGGATTATCACAAAAACAGTATTTCGATCGGCTTCATTTTGCATTCGGGGATGAAGCACCTTCTCGTCCGACAATATTTATAACTGGTTTAAAGAGTTCAAACGTGGGCGTAATTCGCTCAAGGACGAGTTACCTGAAGGTCGTCCAAAAACAGCCATTGTGCCGCAAAACGTGGATGCCGTGCGTGACATGATTACGCAAGACCGTCATGTGACATACCGTGAGATAGATCCTTGGACATTTCTCCCCCGGCCATACATTCGATGCTGCATGAACACTTGGCCGTAAAAAATTTTTTTTTCCCCGTTGGATCCCGCATAAGTTTGACAATAGCTAAAAAAAGGATCGTTTCGATTGGTGCAGAAAAATGATAAAAAAATACCATAATGGTACATCAAATGACGTGAATAAAATCGTCACCGGTGACGAATCATGGATCTATGCCTAAGAGCCGGAAATTAAACAGAAGCAGCAGTGTGGGTCGAGCCCCTTCCAACAAAAGTTGTTTGCGCACGAAGCCCTGCGAGAGCGAGGCAAATGATGTCCCGTTTCTTCAGCCGAATGGGCCCTGTGGCCATTGTTCCAGTTGAGGAACGTAGTACGTTCTATTCCGAGTGGTATACGACCATTTGCTTTCCCAAAGTCTTCGGGGAAATTCGCAAAACATACACGAGAAGACGAATCATTTTTCATCATGGCAATGCGAGCTATCACACATCAGTTTAAACTAGCGCCTATTTAACCGGTCAAAACATTGAATTGACGGGTCATCCGCCTTACAGCCAAGACTTGCCACCGAATGATTTCTTTTTGTTGTTCCCATTATTATTAAAAGTAAATTACGTGGTTAACGGTTTTCTTCGCCCGAAGCAGCTGTTGAATCGTTCAGAAGCCATGTTTTGGAGGTGTCTCCATCGAAGTGAAAAAAAAGGTTCGAAAATTATTTGAGCGCATGCTATAGTGTATAGATGCTCATGGCGAATATTTTGAAAAACAATAAAGCTATTTTTGAAAACAAAAAAAAATCGTTTCCATCTGTTTTCTAGAAACTTGTTTAGTAACCCTCGTACCGGTTTATTTCAAAGAATAGCTAAGCTATAAACTTACCGAAGTAAGGCAGGGCACTGCTTCGGCGGACTTTTGTAGCTACTCGTGGGATCAAACATGAAACCGATAAAAAAGAAAAAAAACACACCACAACCCACTGCTTTGAGTTGTTCCACTATGGAAAAAGAGCCGAACAGCCACGGGATGGCTCGGACATTGACGAGCCCGGGCAAAGCCCATCGAACATCAGAAAAAAAAAGGCATCAAAGATCTCCTGAGAAAGGGACTCAGCGGCGCGGGATCCCGATTGTAGGCAGCATTGGATGAGGCGAGAGGAAAGACGCGAGCAAGTCGAAGGCAGGTACGGCCGAAAGAAGCTGGTTTTCTGCAAAGGAAAAGCGAAGGCTTCCTACGCTAATCACCACCAACCCGACTGAACTGCTCACGTCAGAGTAAAAGACAAAGATACAAAACGTGCTGTTGGCGGAGATTCTCTCTAACAGCGCTAAGCAGGTGAAGCAAAGTTCGCCGGGAAAAGATTCAGGCCAGGTCACATCCTATTTAAGTGCGAGAATGGAGCTACAGTGGAGTGGCTCATTAAGCTAGCGGGTGGAATGGCACCATGGCGGGAAGCATCGCTCAAGGCAGTACTGGGTAGCGAAATTGCGCGTGAACGTTTTCTTCTCGCGCACCACGGAGTGCAATGCGGAGAAATCCCTCAAATACCCGGAGAACCGGAATGATGGGCTTCACATCGAGGACAGGAGGGTGCTTCGCGAAAGACGCGAGGTCGAAGGTATCTCAGCTACGCTCTCGATCTCCTTCGGGGAAATTAGATATCAAAGCTGAATTTAGCCTCAACTACAAATTCAGCAGGGTCATCCCCCACACAGCTGAGAAACCTCCAGCTGCTGTTGAGAGCTCAGCCGCACCGCGGAGCCCACCGACAACCCCCACCGAGCAGGAGATTGTCGTACCACCAGCGGACGACGATCTCGAATGCACAGAGGACGATGATGTCCAAACCCCTCTCTCAGAAACCGTAATCCATATGGAGACCAGGCAACAGGGACACATCGAGCGTATCTCTGAGCCTGCTGCAAGCTAATCATCATCACGCGGAGAAATAAAAGGACGTAAGCGGGTCCTCAGTCGTATATGAAACTAGTTCGAGTAGACCTCGAGCATGTATACTAATTAGAAACAGCATAAACTTTATATATCTTACAGATTTCAGCAACAGAGATCTGACTGCAGTCAGCATCACTTTTAACAATGACACTAAAACGAAGCTCGTCCTGGTGTCAGTCCACATTCCTGGTGATGGGGAGGTACCAGCAACACAATTAAAAATTCTGGCGGACTTTTGCGGCAAAAGCAAGGCAACTCTACTGGTCGAATGATGTTAATGCAAATGCCATGGGGTATGGGACATTATCACAAGAGGTGAGTGATTATTAAATGTATTCCGCAGCCTAAATTTCCGCATCTTCAGTATAGGTAGCAAACCTAACTTTGTTACTAGATCGAGACCACAGCTAACTGGGTGGGACAACTACAAAATCTGTCTACGAGAGAGGTTATCCAGCATCAACAGGACTACCTCTAGCTGGCTAAGTCTGGGCAGGTTGGTCTCTAACGTCACCTCTTTTGATGAAAACTGCCCCTCAGAAGAACGAAGGACAACAAGGGACTGGTGGACTCCAGGGCTATCGATATTAAGGAGGCTTACAAGACAACTTTTTAACAGAGCTAAAAGGACCGGGATGCCACATACTGAGGTATGAGGAGCCTTCAAATGAAGACAGTCTGCACACACCTAATTATTCAGACTGGAGAATGGTTAATCTTTACTCAAGATAAAATAAAATGGCCTATAGGCTCGATTGAGCCTTTTTAATCCGCCAGCACCGCCGCGATTTTTCCAGCTCTCCTTCAAAAGGGTCTGCAACTTCTACCTCTATACCTCCTGAGAATCTTCAGAAGCAGCTTTGCACTGGGCTACATTCCGCGCTCATGGAGACTTGCGAGAGTAGTCTTCATTCCTAAAATGGGAAACCGGCCCAAGGAGGATCCCAAATCTTACAGACCAATCAGTCTAACTTCAATCATGATCAAATCAATGGAAAAATCTTGGATGAGCACATCAGAAAAACCTCGTAGCAACCCACTACGCAAAAGGCAGTTTGCTTATCAAACAGGTAAATCAGGAGAGATCGAAAGGACCTTTGAGGACAAAAATACCGCATACTTGCGGCTTTCTGGATATTGCCTTCAACGCAATTGAAAGGAGAACTGGTAGGAAATACAACTATAGGATGGATTAGCAGCATGCTTTCCTCCAGAAAAGTTGTCTGCCAATTCAACGAGCTAACTCTCCTCGCTGAGGTTATATAACAGGTCCGATAATGTGCAACATCCACCTACCAATTGGGAATCAAGTCAAATACCTCGAGGTTATCCCCGACAGGAAACTTTACTGGCAAAAGCATGTCGAAGCGGCGGCTGAAAAAGCCACCAGACCCCTTTGGATATGCAAAAAATGCGTAGGGATAACCTGAGGTATGAAACACTCCATTATGCTCTGGATTAACAGAGCAATAGTTAGACCTACTGTAGACTACGGTGCTGTGGTCTGGTGGAAGAGAGTCCTGACTACGGACGATAAGTCAGTGTTAGGCAAGGTATAGAGTCTAGCATGTCTCATAACCACCAGCGCACTCCGATTCTGCCCTAGGAGCGCTCTAGAGGTGTTACTTCACCAACACCCAGTTGACATACGCCTCGGAGCCGAGGCAAAACTAGCACTGAACGACTCATCGCGAGCGATGCCAATCTGGAGCTCACTAAGGGGTAGCTAGAATGCCTCAACATTACTGCCGCAAACATGCCTTCCGATCACCTTCCAAAGGAGATCTCATGAGGCCGCCGTTTTCAGGCTGAAACATGGAACAGAGAGAAGTGGCACTCTAATTTCGCAAGGCTGCACCCACTGACCATAAAATGGTTTACTGACGGTTCCTAAAAAAAAGCGAAGGTTCAGGAGCAGGTGTATAGTAAAAAGACTAATCAACGACCAGGAGCGAGTTAAGGCATCTGAGCACTGGGACAAACTACCTGGGCTCAGGCAATCCAAACTGTTCATAGCAGGATACTCCCATAAAAGAGCGACTGAGCTGCTTCAGCTAAGCAGAAATAAAGTACGCACCATATGTGGGTTTCTTAGAGGGCACTCCTGCCTGAGATCACATCTGCGCACAAGACGCGAGCTGTCGTTTCTGTGAAAAAGAAGGAAGACTCAATCCACGTCCTGTGTGAGTGTAATGCTCTGGCCCAACGCCGCTGGATAGAATTTGGAGTGGCCTATCCGGACACGGACGACATAGTTTCGACGTCAATTAGCAAACTCAGCTCATTTCTTAGCACGATCAACCTTGATCGTCAGGCATAATGCAGCCCACATGTGACCAGGGCGATAGTACAATGGCTTCAGTGCTACGAACCCCTTCGGGTTCACACCCCCACAATCTAATCTAATCTACGGTATGCGTGCGAAGATATCTACCGAATCTCTCTACGTAGACGATATTTTGCGTGTGTTTCTTCTTCTTCTTTTAGCGGTACAGAAAGGTGTGAACCGCTGTGTATCTATATGGACTCGTTTTATAGTTCTTCGTCGTTTTCGTCCGTAATCTCCAGGGACAAAAACGTGGCAGCTGCAATGGGGTTTTCCCATAGTGAGAGGGGGTGAGATTAGTGGGTGCAGCTGGGCATTGAAACAAATGGGCTACATCGTGTGGCGTGCCAGCGCAATTTGGGCATACGTTTTGTATATTTGGGTCTATGCGAGATAGATACGAATTGAGGCGTGAGCAAAAGCCTGACCGAAGTTGGGCTAAAGTCACTCTGGTGGCTCTCGGGAGCCTAATCTCCTCAGGCGAAATAGGTGGTGGGAGCGCTGAGAGGACTCTGTTCGTACCTAAACTCGCAATAGACCTACTCACTTCCTCAGTGTGAGTCATTGCAATGGCAGCCCGGTATGAATCTTCATCGAAAGGATCCCTTTTGTAAACCTGGACCTCTCTCTCAAGGTCACGAAGGCCACGTTTGATGTTGCGTGGAGGGGGAATTTTGTCCATAAGGTTACGATTAGGATGATCCTCTCGATAAAAACCTACTAAATATTGTTTTGTAAGTAGTCGATTGTGGTCACGTATTGGCATCAATTGTGTCTCCTGATGTAGGTGGTCCTGGGCAGACATCAGAAGGCATCCTGTAGCTGTGCGTATAGCAGCATTTTGGCAGACTTGGATTTTGTTCCAGCTTGTGTTACAGAGACCTTGCGACCAAACTGGCGCCGCAAAATCAGCCGCTGCTCGACCCACCGCTTTGTAAGTGGCTAGCATAGTCTCTTTATCTTTGCCCCAGGTGCTACCAGCCAGTGCTTTAAGAATTTTGTTCCTACTGCGCATCTTTTCACATACCGCTTCCGCGTGATGAGCTGAAGTCATCATTTTCTCAAAGTGAAGCCCGATAATTTTTGGATTTGCAACAGCAGGAACTGGTTTGTTGCCAATACGTACCCCAACCGGCCACCTACAATCACCTGACCAGGTGGTAAGGAAGGTCGCAGACGATTTGGACGCTGAGATGTTTAGGTTTCTGCTATGGAAAAATGCTTCTAGTCTCGCTAAATATCTATTGATATCTTCGCGCATGACATGCCTATCCGCTCCCGTGGCGAGTACAGTGCAGTCATCGGCATAAGAAATGTTGGGAAACCGGCCATGTAGATGTTAAACAAGGTGGGAGAGAGAACCCCACCTTGAGGAACACCTAATTTGATCTTTCTAAGTTTGGAACGACTGCCTCGAAACTCGGTGAAGGATTGCCTACCAGCTAGATAGTTGGCAATCCATCTTATCTCTTGAGTCGGAACATGCATATTGAGGAGGTTTGCCAGAAGCATGGAGTGATTAACCTTATCAAACGCATTTGATAGGTCAATTGCCACCATGATGGTTCTATGACAAGGTGTACTGTGGTTTAGTCCGTCTCTTACACGTGTAGTGAGCGCGTCCAGAGCGTTGGTTGTACTATGCATGCGTCTGAATCCGTGATGGGGATCTAGCTTTGCATGTGAAACGAGAGTGGGATGGATGAGGGCTTCCAGCGTCTTTGCTACAGGTGACAGGATTGTAATCGGTCTGTAGGAAGTTCCTAGTTTGTGTGTTTCTAAAACTCTCCATCTCTTGTTTCGGGTCGTGGGTGTCTTTTTGCCGAAGTTTAGAGGTTCGAAGCCCTTCCCGAGGTGGACTAACAAAGGCTAGTTATTAACAAATTTTCCACAAATATCACTTGAATTAGAAATATACATTTAAATTAATTTGACGTCAGCTTACCTTTTTCGAAAAGCACTACTGTATTTGTCGCTGTCTGGCCGTTAATAGGTGTATGGGAAATTACTTTTGTCGTTGTCGTGTCCCGTCGGGGAGTAGTTTCCGTTGTTGGAGGTGTTGGTGTCGTTGGAGGACTTGATGCTGTAAAAATTAAATATATGCATTAGTATGCAAATTGATCTGCAGAAGGGAATACTAAAAAGAAAAGAAAGCTATTCAAAATCTCAAAAACGTATTTATCTTAAAGACTTCTTTGGGACAGATGAGTATACAGTATTTTTTTTAGATATCCATTAAGCACTATAACGCTTTATCTCTACTATTATACGAAAACAATACGACATTTTTCGTTGAAAGAATATATGTATAACGAACCGACCGAATCTCCAATCTCTTTTCTTATTGCAAGATTAAAATCAGCTAACGTACGAGTACGACTTCAAATTATTACAAATACGGAAATGGCGCTGATATACATCGCCTTATGACCGCATTCAAGTGCCAACGAAACGGACAATAAAATCTCCACTATACGAACTCGGCTCATCTACGCTTCGATAATCCTTTTTACTGCAGATAAATAAATGAAACGGCGTTCGTCCCATCAAAAGGACATTGCATCGGCCATAAATGCCATCATAATTTAGCCAAGCGTTACGAAGAGAACAACTGTTTGGACTCATATCAGCTGCATGGACTTTTCATGGTGAAAAGCACACTTCACTTCCATCGACCGTGTTGATGTTGGCGACCGGGGAAAAACACTGTTCAGGACATTTCATTTTTTTATTCTGTTTTTTTTTTTTCAGGCGATGTTAAACACCTTGTCTACATCGCTTCAATAGTGTGAGGACGCAAATAGTGTGAGTCAGCCAGGAGCCAGGATGGAGTGGCGTACGACACAAACAAAAACAAAAAAGCCAAGAGAAGACCAATACCTATATAATGATGGCCACTTGACCGTAGCAGATTTCAGGCAGAAACATCAAGAAGTCGACAGAGATTTAATCAGAGCATTGTCGTATATACTTACTGTAGAGTTTAATGGTGCCATCAGTTTCACCACGAGGATTTTTGGCGACACACTTGTAACTACCGTAATCACTTTTTTCCACGTTCGAGATCGTTAGTCGCATTGTAGCCTTGTACGATGGCATGCCAGGAATTGTTTCCGTCCTGTAGAAATAGAATAGAAAAGAGAAGACAAATGTGAAAAATAGATTAAGAACAGAATGCAGAATAAGTGAATAATAAAGTAGGTTCAAAGTTGAGTGGGAAGTTTATCATTCAATGTTATAATTGTCAGTAGTCATGCGACGTTGAATGTATGAATTATCACCGTCATGATTTGTTGGAAAAAAAGTACCAAAGGATAGAATCGCGTTACTGCAACCAATTTCTTTAAACACTTATGGGAAAATGTTTCTTGAGGATTATGTGTATTTATCAACCATGTCTGCGATCATGTTAATTGATTTCAGTCTGGTGCGTTAAATCCCTTTATGGATCGCAGAAAATCACAATTTTTTTAGTTTATTAAACACAATTTTATTATAAAACAAAACGGAAATTTAATTAACTAAAAATTTTTTTATTATAAATTCATTTCGGGTCAATTTATGACTCATCATCAGCATACGCGTTTTAATGACTAAAGAAAATTATTTTTTTGAAAACATTAAATATACAATTTTTCAAGGTTAATATAACTGTAAATTAATCAAAGTTAAAATAATATTAATGCGAAATATATGTATATATAAATATCGAGCGCAAGTAACGTTATTAATCACTTTTTTAGTTCTTGAATTATTTATAACACACTTCACTTTAATATTAGTCATTAAAACGCGTATGCTGATGATGAGTCATAAATTGACCCGAAATGCATTTATAATAAAAAAATTTTTTAGTTAATTAAATTTCCGTTTTGTTTTATAATAAAATTGTGTTTAATAAACTAAAAAAATTGTGATTTTCTGCGATCCATAAAGGGATTTAACGCACCAGACTGAAATCAAAAATGTTTCTTATTTAAATTTTAATTCAGTTTTTTTATTTTTTATTACAAATTTCAATAATACATGCTCTATATCAAATGTTGCAAACTAATTTGGCCAATGTGACAAATCACAAGTCTCATTGGTTTCCTGCCTGCGAATCTAAGTGACGCATAACTTCATTAGTTCTGGACACATTCACACATTGATGTTAGCTTGCTGCATACGCTTGGTCACCGATTGATTGTCGAGTGCTATGAAGAATTAAACTTCTTCATTGGTGCTTTATCGATTTCTTTTACTTTATTTTATAGAAAAGGGCACACTCATGGGCAATAATAGATAACGATCATTTTATGGTTAGGCGAGTCGTTGATCGATTGCCAAAAAAAGATATCGTTGCCTGGGGACATGGGCGTAGGCAGGGGGGGGGGGGACAGGGAGGGGCGGTCGCCCCCCCCCCCCCTCCTGGTCGATGAAGATATTTCGTGACAATCCTCAGTATTTGGAGCGGAGTTTTCGTACAGCACTTACCGTGCCTATATACTTGCCAGGTACATTGCGGCTAGACGAAGTAAGCAGGGTAAGTTGGATTTTTGGAAATTGGCGTCGTCGAAACGACGAAGGATGAATTTTGTGTAACTTTTAGAACTCCAGTATTTCTTATGGTTGTCGAATCGACGATAAAACTGTGTCCATTCAACTAGCTCGTAACAAATATGCTTATTTTTGAAATGTGGGACCTATTTTTTAAAAAATTATGGAAAAAATATTTACTGAACAAAACTAGGACAAATCAGGAAAATGGCTCAAAATTCTCATTTTAGGAAAATTGCGTCGAACTCATAAAAATCGGCTCCAAGGTACTCAATGTCAAAATTAGATATTGTATATAGAATTAGAATTAATCAAGGGAACTCAGGGAGAAGATATTCCAAAATTTACTGTAAATAATTCTACAATCCACTGTAAAATCCGCAATAGGTGAAGTGAAAAAAAAAAACACGTGCTGGATCGCTGTGCCTCTTGTATATACATGAGCTTCTCATTCAACCCAATTTCCTAGTACGTTTAGAATATGTGTTTTATGATTCGAGCACATTTTTTAAATTATATCAATGTTAAGTTTTATTTATCTCAGTTTTAAATTTAGTGTTTTATATTTCAGGCCAAATACCATTGAATTAAGAAAAATTGATTTTAAATCAATTCCCTTACAAAATTACTCAAAATCGATGTTTTTCCATTCTAAATAAACTAACGATTGAAAATCTGTCAAATTTTATAAATATTTTGAGAAAGGGTGATTTATATGAGGCGTCAAAGTAGAGCGTCGTCGAATCGACGAAGCACCTTTCCGTACTAAAAATAAGCATGACCTTCCAGGGTTAAGAACCTTGTAAAGAACGGGTCTCATATTTCAGTGTCTTTCAAGTTCTTCTTTTTTCTTCTCAGTACCATTGTGGGGTGCGTTAACTCAACCGTTTATAGGCAATTTCGAGTCAACGTTACATTGCATATCATTTCGGAGTGTATAAATATAATGTTGTAAGCACTATATATTTCCATTCACATGTACGGAAATTTTGGACCATGCCGAGATTCGATCTCCGGACCTCTAGATTACTAGAATCGTAGAGTGCGACTCAACGCAAGTGAGCCACAGAGCTGGTCTTTCAAGCCATTGATACTTTGATAAATTTAGAAGAAATCTTATTAAAATCGGTAACCATATTTCAATCATTAATGGATTTATAAATATTCTTACGATGCTACTTTGCTAAGATGAAAGTGACAGACGAAACAAACTGGTTTCGCAAGTGGAATATGCAGTCCGAGATACAAATGCACTGAAAATAGACAACGCTCTAAAAGGCAGATATTGGACGCCAGTTGAATGTAATCAGAATACAGAAGAAAATCATTTTCATCTCCATTTTAAAAATTTTACTCTAAAATTAGAAAAAAAGAAATAACATGCGTGGCAGTCCACCAATAAACTAGGGCCGCAGATGTGTGAGTGACAGCCAATTTCCAAGATTTAAACTGCTGTTTTGTTGAGGTGTTGAGATCAACAGCACGCCCAGCAATGTTATTTATCCCCATAAATGGATACTTGTTTACAATATGAGCTACATCATAGTCCGTCACGTAGGAATCCATGACCCTCTGCACAAATCCAACCACAAGCCAAGCTACGCTAAAATTTGCTAACAATATTTCTGCGACCGGAAATTTCAACTCCTAAGAAATTCATGATGTTGAAAAAATTTTGGGCTTGCCCCCCCCTGACCGAAATCCTGGCTACGCCCATGCCTCGGGAGGAATCTTGTATAGTAAAAGAATTGTACCCAACCCACATACATTGTTTTTATTTTTATTTTTTTTTTTATTTGAACATGAATAGATATCATCCACATCAAGTTGCGTAATGCAGCACATTTTACAGATTCTGGAATGTCAGCGTAGTTTGCACATATTAACCCGCCAGGAATTAACTTTGGTTTTTTTATGGTATGGTTCGGGAGTTTGAGGTCCATGTTGTAAAATCGCTTTTTTTTTTCTTTGTGTAAAAACAAACTTTCCCAATATACATGTCGTTTGATCACCTTTTATACAAAGAAAAAGAAAACGGACTTTACAACAGGGACATCAAGCTTGCAAACCTTACAATAAAAAACGAAACTTAATTCCTAGTGGGTTAATACATACCTATTAGTGTTGAACGGTACCGTGGAACCGGACCCGGGTACCCGGTTCCTAGCGAGAACCGCTCCGACCGGTTCCAAATAGAACCGAGCACCGGTTCCAAAAAGAACCGAGCACCGGTTCCAAGAGAACCGGGTCCGGTTCAACAGAATCGTTATTCGCTTCTGATGGAACCGATTTTTGGTTCTTGCGGAACCGGACTCGCGGGTCTGTGGAACCGGACATATTAAGCGGACTGGTATCGGCGCTAGAGATTAAACCGAGATCCGATTCTGATACATACAATGAAATGGTAGATTCTGGGGGCATATTGTTGTAAATTAATATTGAACATTGCATTGCGCTTGTTGGTAAGTGCAAACATTGTTAAATGACAGATTTTTTGTGTGCGCGCAGTTTGTAAACGCGTTGTGTTGTTAGGATGTTGTTTGTTTGTGTACCTATATTATAAGCGCATTTTTATCATGCCGTGTTTTTGGCTATCGAAAAAAAGTTGAAGGTAGTAGTTAAAAATATTGATAGAAAGTGGCGCAATGGATTTTTTCACCAAATGTGATAATTAATTTGTATTAAGGATTGTAAAGTTTTTTTTTTGTTTTTGTGTGTTTTTTTCCTTGCGCTGTAATTTTATAATTTTTTTATTCTTTCATAGTTTAAAAAATCAAAAGAGCCCGAGAAGTACATTTACAACATGTACATGAAAATGAACACAAAGTTCGCTTATTCAACAATTTGGACATTTGGGAACCGGAACCGATTCCAATACCCGGTTCCACTGAGAAGCGGACCCGGAGGAACCGGTTCCCAAAATACCCGGAACCGCACATCACTAATACCTATGTATGTGCAAACTACGCTGACATTCCAGAATCTGTAAAATGTGCTGCATTACGCGACTTGATGTGGATGATTATGTTCAAATAAAAAAAAAACACATATACATATGTATGTATGTGGGTTGGGTGCAATTCTTTGACTAGTAGGCGAGTCGTTCACGAAACCATGAAAAGATCGGTTTCTATTGCCCATGACTGTGTCCTTTTCTATAAAATAAAGTAAAAGAAATCGATAAAGCACCAGTGAAGAAGTTTGCAAGGTTTAACATTCTTTTCAGCGCAGGTGGGAGTAGCTCAGCGAGAGGCTTTAGTTATATTTCTCACTCCAGTGGTCGCGTGTTCGAGTCCCGTCTACGACGACAATCTTGAGTGCTTATACCAATTTTATTTCCGATGGAAAATCCAGCTGAATACCAACAAAACACAGGCCACATTCTTCACCAAAAAAAGGAAAAGAACAAACTTGTCAAACTCCCCACTTAATTTTCTTGGCGATGATATTCAATGGAGCAACGAATTTAATTACCTTTTTGGACAAAAAATTAACATCTCAGAAAATGATGAAATCCTTTTGTGCCTTATACCCTTTATATATTAAACAAAAAATCTAAATTATCCACAGATAACAAACTTCTAATCTACAAGATGGTTATCCAACCAATTGCTGCTCGCCAGTGTGGGGACTATATTCCAAAGCTAGACAAAATAAGATCAAGAGATGCGAGAGCGTATCGACCGCCAAAGGAAAAAAAACGAAAGCGAACAAGTCTATGATTACCGGAGACAACTTGCTTTTTTGTTTGACAGGGCTACAGCCTTCCAGGCAACATCCCCCAAAAACATTTTAATACCAAAATATTTCACATATCCTGTTCTAGTGCCTTTCCAAAAAAATCTTCGATCGACCCAATAACCCTCACAGACTTAAGCGAGTAACCCAATTTCAGACTGGAGTCTACAGTTGCAGAAATACTTGCTTCTACTGTCTCTCTCCGTGATGGGATTTTTATGAAATTTGGAATGAATTATCCTCTGTTGGTCCTTCCAAAGAATCAATGTCTTCCATTTAGATACGTGGATGGAATAATGGTAAATTAATTGGTAAAGTTAACAAAAGATTTCCAACAATTGCTTCTTTCGGCTCATCGCATTGACAATTTTTTAAAACACACTGCGACATTGGGACATTAGGATATTGGGACACTGGGAGACTAGGATCTTGGGGCAGTGGGATATTAGGAAATTGGGACATTGGGGTCTTGGGACGTTAGGACATTAAGACATTGGGGCATTAGGCACACTGGGGAAACTGGGACGTAGGGACATTGGGATATTGGGCCATTGGGACAGCTGGATATTGGGACAATGGGGCATTGGAACATTGGGATATTGGGACATTAGGACACTGGGAGACTGGGACATTGGGGCACTGGGATATTAGGATATAGGGACATTATTATGACTTTGGGACAATCGGACATTGGGAAACTGGAACATTGGGCCACTGAGACAACGGGATATTGTGACATTGGGACATCATGATATTGGGACATTGGGGCACTGGGATATTAGGACATTGGGACATTAGCACATTAGGACTTTCGGATATTGGGAGATTAGGCACACTGGGGAAACTGCGACGTGGGGACATTGGGCCACTGGAACATGGGGTATTGGAACATCGGGATATTAGTACATTGGGACATTAGGACATTGGGCCATTGCGGTATTATCACATTAGGATACTGGGACATTTGGGACATTGGGGAACTGGGATATTAGGAAATTGGGACATTAGGACAATTGGACATTGGGATATTAGGACATTAAGTGCGACACAGGGAGACTGGGACATTGGGATATTGCGATACTGGGACATTGGGACACTAGGGTAGTGGGACATTCGGACACTAGGCCATTGGGACACTGTGATATTTGAACATTGGGACATTAGGACATAAGGAAATTGGGACACTGGGACATCAGGATCCCAAAACAAAAATATTAGTTGGCTGTTTAAGTAAAAGTTACCCCGCCAAAGAAAAATTCATCTGCCGCAAAAAGAATACATATCCCTCCAATCCGCCGCTCATATGTCATTTGTTTTAGGTGTAAATGCTGGAGAAGTTTAAATGTACAGGACTACTTCCTAAAGTAATTTTGAGGGAGCCGTCAAACGAGCGGCGGATAGGAAGGATATGTATTGATATATTGGATATGTATGTATTTTTGCGGCAGATGAATTTTTCTTTGGCGGGGTAACTTTTACAACTTTGTTGTTTTTGTTCAGATACAAATCACACAAAATAATATTTTGAAACATCTAACGAACAACCCTTTTTATACCCTTCGCTCATAGAGTGAAAGGGTATATTAACTTTGTCATGAAGTTTGTAACGCATTGAAGGAGGCATCTCCGGCCATATAAAAAGTATACAAATATGATCAGCATGACTTGGGGAGTCGATTGGGCGATGTCCGTCTGTCTGTCTGTCTGTTGCAGTGCGTTTTTCTTGGCCGCTATAAAAGCTAGAAAGCTGAAATTTTGTACACATGCTTATTATTGTTGCAGGCTGTTTGTATGTTTGAATCGCTTAAATCGGACAAGGGGGTCATGGGGCTGCCATACAAACTTAACCCCCCCATTTAAGTTCTTCTGAGAAAAACTTTTTTATTTGTGTACCAATTTCAACCTAGCTTCGCTCAAATGTGTTTCTATTGATGACACACAACATATGTAAAACTGGATCAAATCCGACCATGGGGTCATGGGGCTGCCATACAAACTTAGCTCCCCAAATTAAGTTTCTAAGATAAACTTTTTTGTTTATGAACATCTGAACCAAACATCACAAAAATGTTGTTCTATTAATACTACAAAACATATGTAAAAATGGGTGGGATCGGACTGTGGGATCATGGGGCTGCTATACAATCCCAATCAACCAATTGGGTTCTTTTAAGAAACATCCTTTTTGCACCTATTGCAGAAAACCTTGTATTCATATATCTTTATCGAAACAACCGGAAATGCAAAAATAAAAGAAAACGTATTGTGGGACCATTCCCGTATGTTTGATTCACCCAAATTGGATCACTGGGTCATGGGGCTGCCATGCAAACCTAGCCCCCCAATTTGAGTTCTTCTAAGAACAACTTTTTTATTTGTGTATCAATTTTAACCAAATGTCACACAAATGTGTTTCTATTGTTGCCACAAAACATATGTAAGAATGGATGAAATCGGACCATGGGGTCATCGGGCTGCCATACAAATCCAACTCCTCAAATTAGGTTCTTCTAAAAAAAAGTTTTTCAATTTCACAAAACCTTGAATTAATGTGTCCTTATCAAAGCAACTAAAAAGTTCAAAACGAATGGAATCGTACTGTGGGGTCATGCTCCGGCAACCCCAATAAAATTTTCCGAGTAAATATTTTTATTTGCCCACTATTTATTTATTTCAACCAAGCCCAAAACTTTTGTCAAGACGGAAGAAAAAGAATGAGGAGGGGGATTAAATACAAGTCATAGGTACGCCCGAAAAAAACTTTTAGCCCAAGCGAAGGGTATCCAAATTTCGGCCGCGCCCGAAACTAGCCTCGGCCCCGGGGGTTGGCGAGTGTAGCGAGCAGGGGGCGAAGCCCCCTAGTTTTCTATTCAACCGCTAAGTTGCACCAAGAAACTAAAATTGTAACTATGGATAAGCTAGTGATCAAAAACATTCAGAAATTTCGGGCAAAATGCCAAAACATCGACAATAGCATTATAAGAAACCTTACCATTGGTGCTTAGGTTTTTCTATTTTAAATTTAATTTAGATGTAGTTAGTTAGTTAGTTTTTTTTTTGTCACATGAGGTTTTAAGTTCGAACTTTTTTCTCCTAGGCAGTCTCCACCAGTCTAAAAATTGACTGACTGACTACTTTTGCAATTAACCTTCAAGCGGGCGCGCATTTTTTTGTGACATTACCGGGCACGCGGCGGTAATTTACCGCCCTCGTCTTTTCCCATCTATTTGCGCTCAACCGTACAGCTTCCATTCTCATAATTATGGTAAATTGAAAGAAGAGCATGTCCTAAATAAGTTATCATCATAAAAAGTATTATCTGATGAACAATAAAACAAGTTCAGCAGTTTTAGCAAAGCATGTCACTTCAGTGATATTAGACAGAGCACACACATTTTGAGCACAACTATATACCAAAATATACAATCCCCGAACGTTTCATGACCGCTGGAAAGGTATGAAACGCAAAATTTACCCAAAATTTTACTGTATCGTATCTATACCAGTATGACTTATAGTAGTGCAGTCATATTAGCATTTCAAATAGAAAAAAATAGAGTAAGGTTAATACTTGTGGTTTTTGAATCAGGAATCTAAAACTCATTTTGCTAAAAAAAATTTGATCGGAAAGGTCCCAAAAAGGACAAAAAAGGATACTCTTTAATCCTTGACCGGAGGTCGGCATTTGGGGTATCAAATCAAAGGGGACCTCAAGTACATTACATAGCCGGTGAAACATGGAACATTTCAAGGACCCTCAACGGAATAAATCGAGATTAAATGGAGAATTATTGTGTTTCCCGTGTATCTTTCCGAAGCCCTAATTACGAGAGTAATTCAAATTGTCACTACGTTTCTCACTTTTCCGAATCTATAATAGCTAAAGATTCTACCATTAAATTTGCTAAGAAAAAAATGATCGGAAAGCTCTAAAAAAAAGGACAATAATGTACAAACCTTGATCAAACGTGGACATGCGGGGTGTCATAATCCTTGACCGGAGGTCGGCATGTGGGGTATCAAATCAAAGAGGACGTCGAGTACATTCAACATCCAGCGTCTATTACTTGTTTCAAGGACCCTCACATGAGAAAATTGGGACCCAATGGAAATGTATATGTATCTTTCCAAAGCCGTAATTTTTCGTTTAAGCCCGAATTATTCCGTTTAGTGTCCTTGAAACAGGAAACAAACACTGGATATGCAATGCACTCGACGTCCTCTTTGATATGACACCCCGCATGCTCACGTTCGATCAAGGTTTGTAATTAGTGTCCTTGAATGTCCTTTTTCAGAGCTTTCCGATAATTTCTTTCTTAGCAAATTTAATGGTAGAATCTTAACCTATTATAGATTCGGAAAAGCGAGAAACGCAGTCTCAACTTGAATTATTCTCGTAGTTATGACTTTGGAAAGATATACGGAAAATACAATAATTTTCCACTTAATCTCGATTTATTCCGTTGAGGGTCCTTGAAACAAGAAACAAACACAGAATATGTAATGCACTCGACGTCCTCTTTGATTTGATACCCCACATGCCGACCTCCGGTCAAGGATTAAGGAGTATCTTTTTTGTCCTTTTTTGGACCTTTCCGATCAAAATTTTTTTTAGCAAGATGAGTTTTAGATTCCTGGGAGCCCACTGATTCAAAAACCACAAAAAGTAGCCTTACTTTATTTTTTTTCTATTTGAAGGCCTGAAATGGGATATTTTGACTGCACTATTCTGCGAACCAGATATTCCATCATAAAAAAAAATATCCACTACTAGAATAATAAATTGAATATGTACATTGTATACATATGTATAAAAATATAAAATAAATTATTCTTCATTTTTAATATAGTGCAATATATGTAGTACTTATTGCCCCTTTAGCCAAAATATTGAGGGGCAGTTGCCCCCGCTGCCCACCCCCCTGTTCCGGCGCCATTGAATTGGTTTCATTACCACGATATCAATTACAATGGAATAAAAGAATAGAGGGAAGTGGCGCAGCGAATGGAATGGACAGGCATGACTCCTCCGATTTCTATTTGATCGTGTCGAATCGGTTCAAAATAATGCGCTTTTGAGGTAATCATCGAACTTTCGCTCATTTAAATGAGTTGTTGATTGCCCGTACACTTCCTTTGCATGACTATTAGCATTGCTTATCGCTCAATAGAACCGGCATGGTTGAGAATCGTTTTTAAATCGATTGTGTGTGTGTAAAGGCCCTACCAAACTTTCCTCTGCTATTATAGAAAGTTCCTTCAGAGGATCTATTAATTTATTAATCGAATACTCTGATCTGATCAATTAAGGTTTTAATTCATAGGGCCAGTGGCGCAACCACGAATCGGTCCTGGAGAGGGCTAAAGCCATCCGCATTATTGGACGAGGCTGCTGTTTCAAATTGGATGATAGTGCAATTTTTCAGTAGGTAATGACGCCGTCGTAGACAGACAGTTATTACAGACTTTCAGTACCAAATAGGTAAACGCTAAAACATCATAAGGGTGCGACTGAAAAAAGGAAGTACGCCACTCGTTGTGCGCTACAAACGATCCCGTCATCGCTCCATATAATACTGTTTGTGCGGATTGGTTTCTATAATTTCGGCATTTTGATCGTCTTCCTACGTTACTAGTACAGAAAAATTGATACCGCCGTGGATCTACTATCTGGATTTGGCAATGGATTGTTGTCGTTCCGAATGTATCTCAAATTTTTACGGGTTAGGGGAAGACGCTCAGCGGGGTTTTGAAAAAAGGCATGGAACTCATGAATGTCCGCTACTCAAGAACCGGGCTGAAGTTGGACTAGTATCTATCTAATAGCTCCAGGGAATCTTATCTTTTCAGGTGAAAACGACTGTGGGACTAATGACAGACATGACCTACACCATCTCGCAAAGAACCAATTGATATCGGACGTGTATTTCGAGAAGTAACGAGTACGATATATCGAAGTATACACCGCTTGTATCCAGATTTTGTTTTTATTAGAAAATATTTGTTCAATTTGGTTTAACATATTTTTTCGAAATGTTGCACAGAAATGTCTCCTTCATCACGTTCAACAATTATGTACGTAAAATGGATTAGGTTAGGTTAGGTTAGGTACAGGGGCCGCCAGATTTGCACCCAGCGCACTTAGACCAGAATTTGGTCCATTGTGATACCACCGAGAGAATCATGTCTCTACTAACTGCCTAAGCTAGGAACCAGCCCGTGCTCACAATATATTTATTGAGCAGTATTGGGCTTACATCCCGAAGATCATCGGTGTCGTAGAAATATCTAGAGCCCAGAAAACGCATTCGTTTCTCAGCCAGGGCGGGGCAGTGACAAAGTAAGTGATACACACTCTCTTCCTCTTCTTCGTCATCACAACTTCTGCAAAGGTCGTTGTGAGGAATTTGGAGTCTCCTTGCGTGCTCACCAATAGGACAGTGCCCTGTTATTACTCCCACCACACTGCGTATATGCTTTCTGTCTAAGGAAAGTAGCATGGTAGAGCGGACCTTGTCTAGTTTTGGCCAGATCATTCTCGTCGTTGCGCAAGTCAAGCCGTGAATCCATCTTGTGTTGGTTCTGCGTTCTGTAGCGGTGTCTAGTATCAATGCGCAAGCCGCAATAGGTGTTTTCAAGGTGGCGTAACCGTCTTCAACTCTACCTGCTGACGCATGCCGGGCCAAGTCATCTGCATTGCGATTACCTGCAAAGCCACTATGGCCCGGTATCCAGCATAGCGTAATGTTGAAGAAGCTACCCATTTCTCTAAGTGCTGAGCGACACTTTTCAATAGTTTTTGATGTGGTCAGCACTGAATCAATTGATCGAATTGCAGCCTGACTATCTGTGAATAAAAAGACGTCCCTACCAGTGACGACGTGACAGCCCAACCAAGTTAGGGCTTCCGAAATCGCGGAGATCTCCGCTTGGAGGACGCTACAATAACTAGGGAGTCCGAAAGACAAATTAATATTCAATTCATCCGAGTGTATTCCTATACCAACTCCTGCATCTGTTTTGGAACCATCAGTATATATTGAAATGGATCCACTGACCAAGTACCTGTTACTATCCCAAGATTCCCTTGAGGGGATCAAGCTACAATGGTTCCTACCAAAGAAGTAATTGGGAACAGTGTAGTCAGTAGCTGGGGGCAGGTTAAACTTATGAAGTATCGCTGAATGCCCATAGTCCAGCGCTCGCCACACACCAGTTTCACGTAGGCGTAAGGCCACGTTAGCAGCTATTCGTTGGCCGAAAATGTCCAATGGGATCAGTCCCAGGACCATATCTAATCCGAATGTAGGAGTAGTTCGAAAAGCTCCTGTAATAAGAAGAGAAGCCAACCTTTGAACTTTAGTGAGTAATTTATAATAGGTAGCTGTTCTGAGTGCTATCCACCAGACACTAACTCCATACAGCAAAACTGGCCGCACAATAGCGGTATACATCCAATGCACAACTTTTGGCTGTAGGCCCCAGGTTTTTCCGATAGCTTTCCTACACGAATATAGTGTTACAGTAGCTTTATTCACCCTTTCTTCGATGTTGGGCTTCCATTTTAGTTTCTTATCAAAGATAACGCCGAGAAATTTCGCGGTTTCAGAAAAATCAAGTTGAAAGCCTCCTAGTCTGGGAAGGTTAATGTTAGGAATTGTACGCTTTCTTGTAAAGAGGACTAATTCCGTTTTAGATGGATTAATTCCAACTCCACTGAGATCTGCCCAATCCGTTAGGATATCTAAGGCGTTCTCTAATAGCCCGCTAAGAGTATCAGGAAATTTGCCTCTAACGGCAATAGCAACGTCATCAGCATAAGCAGTGACTTTGCATCCTATTCCTTCCAAGTTCAAAAGTAATTTATCTATCGCTAAATTCCAAAGTAGAGGGGATAGAACCCCTCCCTGTGGGGTACCTCTAGAAACATATCTACAAACAGACACAGCGCCCAAATTGCTTTGAATACGTCTAGAGGTAAGTAACATATCCACGAGGGTGCAGATTGGACCTTCAACCTGTAGATCAAGAAGAGCACCTGTGATCGCTCTGGGTTCAATATTGTTAAAAGCCCCCTCAATATCGAGAAACACCACCATAGTGTATTCTTTATGATGAAGAGATTCTTCAATATAACTAACCAGCGAATGTAAAGCTGTGTCAACCGACCTCCCTTTCCAATATGCATGTTGTGACATAGATAATAGGTTTGGTGAAATGGTCGTCCGTAGATGAAGATCAATTAATCTCTCTAGCAGTTTCAGCATAGTCGATGAAAGGCTAATGGGCCGGAGGTCCTTTGGACTCGCATGTGAACTTCTACCCGTTTTGGGGATAAAAGTAACTCTCACTTCTCTCCAGATAAGAGGAATGTGTACTAAATCCAGGCATGCTGTAAGTATGCGCTCTATCCAAGGATACGCAATGTCTACACACTGTTGCAAGTCCGCTGGTATAATACCATCAGGTCCAGCTGATTTAAAGGGATCAAAGCTTGATATCGCCCACATTATCTTCTCGCGGTTAAGAATAGATGCCGTGTCGCATGACTGTATGCGACTTATGGGGAAGTCAGGTGAAGCGACGGCTGAGCTTCCAGGAAAGTGTGTATCAAGCAAACACTCGATAGTTTCGTTACATGAAGACGTCCATGATCCGTCCTCTTTTAAAAGAAAGCTAGGCATAGATGGGTTAGACGCCAAAACTTTCCTGAATCTAGATGTCTCAGAAGACCCCTCTATTTTCTCACAAAAACTTCTCCAAGCGCTACGCTTGGCACGTAAAATGGATTAAGGCAAGCATCAAGCATGACAAAATTGCTGTCAGTATTGCTCAACTTTGGCGAAATTCCGTACTCATTTTTGTTCAAAAACGCATGTAAATTTTAGTGAACATTTTTCGTACGAAATTCGGGAACTTTGTGTAAAATTAAAAAAAACGAGACCGAGGCTAATTTCGGGCGCGGTTGAAATTTGGATATCTTTCGCTCCCCTCGGGCTAAAAGTTTCGGGCGTACCTATGACTTGGGTTCAGTCCTCCCCGCTTCCATGCTTTTCCTTGAATTTTCACATAAGTGCCGTGGCGAAGATTTATTGGGTGAAGCGGGGGACGTAATTTTCTTAGAAGAATAAAAAAGGGTGGGGGGGGGGGGTTCGGCAGCCCTATGAACGTATGGCCTTTCCATCAATTTTTACGTATGTTTGTGGCATCAATCAAAACACAATTCTATGAGATTTGGTTGAAATTGGTGAACAAATAAAAAAGTTTTTCTTCGAAGAACCTAATTTGGGAGTTGGGTTTATATGCCAGCCCCATGACCCCATGGTCCGATTTAATTCATTTTTGCATATGTTTTGTAACATCAATAAAAATACATTTCCTTGAGGTTTAGTTGAAATTTGTGTCCAAATAAAAAAGTATTTTTTTAGAAGAACATAATTTTGGGGGTCAAGTTTGTATGGCAGCCCCACGACCCCATAGTGCGATTTCATTTATTTTCACGTTTGTTATGTGGCATCAATAGAAATATAATTTTCTGAAGTTTGATTGAAATTGGTGTGCGAATAAAAATGTTTTTCTTAGGAAAATTTGATTTGGGGGGCTAGGTTTGTATGGTAGGCCCATGACCACATGGTCAGATTCCATCTTTTTATACATATGTTTTGTGTCATCAATAGAAACACATTTGTGTGAAGTTTCGTTGAAATTGGTGTATAAATAAAACAAATTTCTTAGAAGAACTTAATTTGGGTAGCTAGGTTTCTATGACAGCCCCATGACCCCATGGTCCGATTTGATCGATTTTTACATATGTTTTGTGGTATTTCTAGAAACACATTTGTGCGAAATTTGATTGAAATCGATGAGAAAATAAAAAAGTTTTTCTTACAAGATCATAATTTGGGGGACTAGGTGTGTATGGCTCTGTGGCCGTGATGGTTCGGTCGCCACTCTGTGAAATAGACACTCATAGAGAAACGAGTTTCCAAACTCGGCACGACTCGTCGCAAGTTTATTATTCAGAAGAAGATGATAACAAATATTCTTATCGTAGAATAATAAACTAACAATGCGACTAGGAAGTGGTATGGCTGACAACCGTATCACACTCCGAATTCAGTTGTCTTTGTAACGTTGATGACTACACTCGGTAGTCTTCAACGCACTATGCTCCACTAGGAGTTACGTTACGGTAATCAAGAGAAAGAGAGGTGTGTATGGCAGCCCCACGACCCCATTGTCCGATTTGGTCCATTTTTACATATGTTGTGTGTTACCAGTTAAAACACATTTGTGTGTAATTTGTTTGAAATTGGTACATAAATAAAAAAGTATTTCTAAGAAGAACCTAAATTTGGGGGGTAGGTTTGTATGGCAGCCCCACGACCCCCTTGTCGGATTTTGGCGATTCAAACATACAAACTGCCTGCAACAAAAAGAAGCTCGTTTGCAAAATTTCAGCTCCATTGCTTTTAAACTGGCCGAGCAAAACGCGTCGCAACAGACAGACAGACGGACAGACGGACATCGTCCAATCGACTCAGCTCGTCACGCTGATCATATATATACATATTTTATATGGTCGGAGATGCTTCCTTCAATGCGTTACAAACTTCATGACAAAGTTAATATACCCTTTACGCTTAATAGGCGAAGGGTATAAAAATTGCACAAAATTTTATGAATATGGTGCTCGCGCATTAAACAATTTTTTACAAATGTTTGCACCAAAGGAACTGTACAAAAATTTGCCGATACACCTAATTTCGTTTTGAAATTTCCCTTTCCCAATTTTTGAGTCTGGGAGGGGCTTTAGCCCACTTAGCCCCTCCCGTAGTTGCGCCACTGCATAGGGCTGTCTTAGCAACTGCGCCTCAAAAATAGGATACTCTCAAATAATTTGTTGAACACACCCCCTCCCCTGCCTTTCCTTCTTGCAGGTGCCGGGCGAGGGTCATAGTCGAGGTGGTAATCCTATAAATAAGTGTCTTAATTTTAGAACTATTCCTTTTACTGTATTTGATCCCTTTGGTTGTAAATCCTAATTGGTGAACATATTTGGATTTAACTCTAACATCATTAGATAACTAATATAATCAATTTACATCAAAGTCAACCGCTCACCATTCACACAGCTTATCTTCGAACTCGGACAATAATAACCTCCAATTTCACTGTATATCCTGTTTATCTAAACACAAACAATTATCTTGGAAATTCTATACAAAATACCATTGTGGTGAATTATATGCAGCTTGCAATCTAGTATTATCCGTCTTCTATGTATACTTACTTGTATTTCGTAGATTCGGAGATCATTTGGTCATTTTCTCGGGTCCAGTAATTGAGGGATGTAGGATGCGCTTCAATAAAGCATTCTAACGTTACGTTATAGTTCATGGGTACGCCTACAAGCTGATGTGGTATCCATACCATGGGTGCAACTGTTGAAAATTTTCGCAAAAGGATTAAGTTAAAATATCATTGCATAAAGGCATGGGGATAGAGTAAGTCTACGGTAGAGCGTCATAGGATGCATGCATGCATATGTGGAGATGATAAAATATCTGTGTGAAGGTTTTAGATTGAAGTTGCAATTACTGGTTGGAAATTCGTAGGATAATTGGAATAGCGTCGTAATAACAGAAGCTCGAAAAGGACACATACCAGGAAGACGATATGTCACACTAGGAAGGCATTATGAAGGATGAAATCGGGATCCGTAAAAAATATATGTAACGTTAGACTTAAATGCATGTGTGATACTTACAATCTACACTGACTTTAATGCGTTTAGAAACACTTGGCGGCACACCGTTTGATGCTATGCATAGGTAAGCGCCCATTCCGGTCCGAGAGATTTTATAAAGTTCAAGTGACTCGCCCTCATATTCGACAACTATTTGGTTAGAGGGAGAAATATTTAATAAAAAGGATGCAAATGTAAATGTGTGCTTAAGCTAACCTTCAGTAACATCTTTTCGAATTGCAATTTTGCTACCATCGTCTCTCTTCCATTTTATGGATGGCATAGGACTGCCTGACGCTCGACATCGTAATGTCACATTAGATCCTTCACGTACTATGACATCACTCGACGTTAGAGCATCATCAATGTTGGGTGGAACTGAAATGATAAAAAGAAAACTCTTAATGGATATTCTCCATATTAATGTTAATATTTCTTTTGTATAATAGTTAAAAGATTATTTCAAACTTTCATCAGTTTGAAACTTCAAATGCGCAAGGACATCAATGAAGGCGAAATAAAACAGCAGTAACATATTGACGAAGGTGACAAATGAAAATATGTCCAACAAGTTCCGCAATTTATGATAGGATAGACACTACACTGCAACGTTTTATCCTTTCACTTACATTGCCCAAATCCCATCTACAGATCTAACCACGTCCGGTGGAACCGCGCAGTCATAGCTTCCAACAACTTTCAGATATTATGACTGTACCGAATGCGTACTTTTAGTAATTGTCCAACTTTGACTGTGCTAATGCACTGGCAAGTCCCATGTTGTTTGTGTCTAGATTCAAAACCACACACACTATCCTTTCGGGACGTATTCGCCATCGTCATATACAATCCTATAGTAGCGTACTGCATTCTGTAACTGGGTAATTTTTCAATAATTCGATGAAACGACGTTTCCGGGTGCTGCGAACAGACATATAGCGAAGTGATGAGCATACGAAGTGTACTCTTGCAAGTCCTCTGTTCGGTTCATACTAAACAGAACAAAAAAGGATAATTGATGTGTTATTGTAGTGCAACCATCGTCAGGATGATATATTTTTGTTTTCCTGTGCGCTTCATGTCAGATGCTATTTTGGACTGTAGCAGAGCGCATCGACAACAGGAAAAGTTTGGACGTCTATGCGAAGTGGATGCATCCTTTAAAAGATACAGATATTACAGGAGTAATGGAAAGAAAAATGACGCCACGTTTTCAGGGAATCATTTTTTTTTAGCATTGTTGGGAATAGTGAAGTAAAAATATTTTCGCAAATAGTCGAATATTGTCATGTTAGCTATGAAGAGTAAAAATATTCAAGCTTCATTCTTTAATATTCGGTCTTTAAGCAAGTGTAAAAGTGATCATGTTGTTGGATGTTCCCTGCACACAAGTGCGAAATGCTTGATTTACGTAGGTATGTGGAAAGGATACATTAGTTCCTCTCTTACTTAGTACACTCGGTGACAACACAAACCTATTCCCCCAGTTTTTTTCGCTGCAGCCCCCAAATCGGTCACTTTCAGGACAGGATAGGACCACCCCGAAATTTCAACTTAAGGAGGATTGGGTCGGTTATACTGTGCCCAGAAAATGGGTAGTCCTGTTTTCTGTTTCCTGTTGTCTCGGTGCAGTCCTTCAACACGCACCTGGGAAAATAGAATTTCCGTTTGGTCTCATCCCATCCAAAAGAATGTCAAGTCAATTTATTAGAAGTCGATACCTTTCGATTGACACCAAATTCACTACAGGAATTACGGAAGCTGTATTTTCAGTTATGTTCCTTTCAGTACATTTAACGATCAATTTGGAGAATAGCGGGTTGTCAGGTGTGGCCTGGGCAAATGTAATCAGATCCTTATTTGGGGATCAAAATATTAGGTTTAGCTATTATGATAAATGATGGCAGGAAACAAGTGTACTTTTCAGAAAGCATCATGCATCGGATGACCTCCCTTAATTTGGTTAAAGGGAACTGTCAGCCAACAAAGCCTGACATTTTCCATCCTCAACCCAAGTTTCACGAGTATTTTTTTCAATCCGACTGCCTTTCTGCGTTTCACACACACTCCTCCATCACTCGTCTATTGATAAATCTTTTAAAAATACCGTATTCGGTTCAACATAATGAAAAGCTGCTCGAGGAATTTCTTTATGTTATAAGTTCGACAAAATATCCACAGATTGACGTATCGGTTGATATTCTCGGTGAGTCTTCCAGGTACATACTAATGCGACTGTATTTTTCGAGCGACCCTAAATATCCTGACGTCAAGCTTTGGCCTCTTACACAGTCTGAATTTTTAATTCTTGGTAGAATTCCTCAGCTGCTTGCTTGAGCTATCAGCCAGTTTTACTATTGCATGTATTTTTCGAGTAGTGAAACCCGCTTCATTGCTTGATTTACATGTCGTTCGTCTTTTCTGATCCTCCCACTTAACAAAAAAAAACAAGACCGAGGCTAATTTCGGGCGCGGCCGAAAATTGGATACCATTCGCTCTCCTGCGGGCTAAAAGTTTTTTCTTTTCCTTCCGTCTTCACAAAAGTCCCGTTGCGTCGACAAAACAATATTTGTGTGGGGTTTGGTTGGAATAAGTGGCCAAAAAAAAATATTTACTCGGAAAATTTTATTGGGGGATGCGGGAGCATGGCCCCATAGTTCGATCCCATTTGTTTTGACCTTTTTTGTTGCTTTGATTAAGACACATTAATTGAAGGTTTTGCGAAATTGGTGTAAAAAATGTTTCTTAGAAGAACCAAAATGGGGGGTTGCGTTTGTATGGCAGCCCCATGACCCCATGGTGCAATTTAATCCATTCTTACATATGTTTTGTGTCATCAATAAAAATACATTTGTGTGGAATTTGGTTGAAATCGGTGCACAAATCAAAAAGTTTTTCTTAGAAGAACCAAAATGTGGGGTTGCGTTTGTATGGCAGCCCCATGACCCCATGGTGCAATTTAATCCATTCTTACATATGTTTTGTGTCATCAATGTAGAAATACATTTATTTGGAGTTTGGTTGAAATCGATGCACAAATAAAAAAGTTTTTCTTAGAAGAACCTAATTTGGGGGTTAGGTTTGTATGGCAGCCCCATGACCCCATGGTCCGATCTTACCGATTCAAACATACAAACTGCCTGCAGCAAAAAGAAGCATTTGTGCAAAATTTCAGCTTCATAGCTTTTTAATTGGCGGAGTAAAACGCGTAGCAACAGACGGACAGACAGACAGACGGACATCGCCCAATCAACTACCCATGTTATGCTGATCATGTATACTTATTATATGGTCGGAGATGCTTCCTTCAATGCGTTAATAACTTCATGACAAAGTTTAAGATAATATACCCTTCGTTGACTCTACGAGCGAAGGGTATAAAAATCAGACAGATACAATGTTGGCTAACCAAAAATTCGCCTTAGTGTGCTTTACAGTCGGTGGGTAAATCGTCTCATAAAACTGTAGCACAGGTGATAAATCAATCTGCGTTTCGAGCTTCCTATCTTCGTGTCTACTATAGGCGATCAGGTGCAGGGCCGGCCTTAGCAATATAGCGGCCCTGGGCCGAATCGATTATGATGGCCCCTGCCAATACCCAAATAACATTTTTAGTGATAAACAATACGAAATTTGGGTTCTTTCGTTCAAATGTGTCTGACGCAGGACCGATTGTATTGGAAGGGGTATGGTAGTACATATAGCTATAATTTTTATGGGTTTTTTTAAAAGAAATTCTGTTATATCATTGATTTGGGTTTATTTTAAAGCTTACCAAATTAATTGAGCAATTACCACTTCCTTAAATTTTGAATGTGTAAATAGCGGTTAATAGCCCTATAAATGGTTTTCAAATATTCATGCCAGTCGTTAATAATTTTCGAAGAATCGATTTTGAATAAATTTCAATTCGTGTCGTATCAATACTTTTACAAACCGAAATGTGGGATCATCATCAATTTCCAATTGGCGACTGTCCTTATGTGGGATGTCACTGAACACTACACACAAAGAGATCATTGTGACTTGAACATGTCGATCCCTAAAAAGATCTGCTCATTAGTTGTTTGGCTAGATATTGCGCTCGATAGTCCAGTCGGTATGTTTTGTTTGCGTCAACACTTGCCTCACTAGCTGAGATTTTTCTCCTGGGCAATATGTGTCTTCTGGTCTCGAAGCACTAACTTCGATTGAAAGTTAGGTATACAGTAAACGGTATAGTTCCGTCTTTAGACTCAGATTTGTAACAATGTTCAGCGCGAAAAACCTTTTGAATTTTTGCAGATGAGTTCCAATTTAGATAATTAGAATAATTTCAGAATTGAGCTATAGCCAACGAACCTACGCAACCAATCACCTTCCCATAATCACAGACCTAGCATAGCCAAGTGTTACTGGAACTGGATAATCTACATGATACATGATAATGAGAGCGTGTGTTTGACATGCGACTTTAATTAGTCACAAGAAAATATAACTTGTTTGTAAGAGGTATCCAGAGTCTCCCCGCGGAACACCTACGGGTCTCTCACGGACCCCCCCCCCCATCCGGTCCGCGGGTTGAGTTGAGCATCAAAGAAAGATTCAAGTACAGATGCAGTTGCAAGTCTAGCTGTGTTTAAGAATATGATAAGGATGGGCGGACTGAGAGTGTATTAGTCGCAGAACTGGAAAAGATTGATGCGAGTAACATTTTCTTTAAATGTTCATATTCTGTATTAAATGTTGAAGATGCATATAGTAGAATAGGGAATGTGGAGGGGTGTGCATTCGGTTCACGCCTATACATATACATATATAAAAAGGAAGAAAAGCACACACTTAAGGCATGTAGTATGTTAAGCCTTTAACGACAACAGGCAAATACACTGCCTGTCATAACTATAGCCGCACCATAAGACAGACTGATCCTTGGATATTAAAAGCGAGCAAAGTTATTCCGCATACTATATACTTAGGGGATATTAAAAAGACAAATAAAAATAAAAATTTCCTTTTATTTCAAACCGTTATTCTTCTATAAAGGAAAACCTAAATTTCCGGTCCTTCATAACTATAGCCGCACTTGGAATCAGCATGGTAAACATTGTTTAAAAATACCGGCGTACAGAGGGCTGCGCCCGCAATACGAGGGTTTTTTTTTTTTGAATTTTAATGCATAGTGAATATTTTTTGTACATATACTTTATAAGCAATAAATAAGAATTTTACACAACATTAATGAAATGCTTCCTGTAAATCTTTTTTTGGATTGGTCTAAATTAACGAGTTCCAGAATGAATTGCTAGCGCCTTTCATTCTGATCCACCTTTAATTAGACCAATCCAAAAATAGATTTACTATTTACCCAGTTTGTATAAATGTACTCTAAAGCAAATCTACAGGCATTTTTCGATTTAAGACTTCTGATGGTATTTGAGCAAAAAGAAACTCAGGGAAACGTATAAGAATGGCTTGGCTTTATATATGAACTGAATTATTAACTGTAAATTTACTGTTGCTGTTTTTTAATCAAGGGAAAGCAACTTATAAGAAATGATTCCATTGTGTCCCCTGACATAAGAGCCCACGCAAGCTTTCATATGAGTATTGAACAAGTATACTTTTGCAGCTATTCAGGGACACCCTGTTAGTTGGTCTTACAAACTTCAAAAATATTTGTGGCAAACACTATTACCATTCTATGCATTTCCACCAAATTTAATGTTCATTGTTTCATCAAGTTAAAAGATATGCATTGAAGAAATGCTTAAGAGGCTTCGCTTGCATTTGTGAAAGGCCCTTACTAAATACTTACTTGGCTATATTTCCGGTTTGGATACAGTTATTCGAATGAAAATTCGTAGACATTTTCTGTATGTAATTTTCTAAAAACCCTTAGCAGAATTTTCATATTTGGAAACCTACACGAACAAATTGAAATTTTACAAATTTACTGTTATTTACTTTTCCTTAGCAAAAGTCAACAGTCTTAATATTTAACGTCTATAAGGCCATACTGAACAATCTTTGTGCAAAGTTTCATATCGATCCCTATAACGGTTTAGAAAAACCGAGGTCGAAAAGGAAGTTTAACTTTAAACGCCAATAAGTTTTTTACCGTTACTCGAAATTGGAAAATTTTAACTGATATGAGATGTACTCGTTTAGATCTTTGATTTAAATACACATACAAAAGTCTTTTTTTAAACGTTCGGGACACCCTATTATCTTTTTCATACCAATTTCTAAGGTATTTGTGCCAAAGACTGTAACCATTCTACATATTCCTACCAAATTTCATGACAATCGGTTGAGCCGTTCGCGAGTTATTTACTGAACAGACGGACGGACGGACGGGCGGACAAAATCGATGTCATAAGGGTTTTTTGAAAAAATTCTAAAAAAAACCCTAAGAAGCCGAAATTGGGAAAATTAATAACCGGAAAAATCTTTATAAATAAAATTGGCTCTGAGGAATTATTTGTTTATTTCTCAATAAACTCAGTATCGATAACATTTTCTTTTACATAGAAAACTCTTTGAAATTGTATTTATTTTATGAATTTCACGTAATAATGTTTCCTCAAGATTTCCTGACTAATTTTGATGAAAGAGAGGCAACATCCGTAACATCTGTTACATTGGAACCTTCTTGATTGGCGAGATATGTATGATGCAATCTCTTGCTAGAAAATCCGTTATGTGCCATGTCTTCTGTATTAAAACGAAAACAGTTTATCGTTAGGATATTCCAGAGAAGTTTTTATTGTATTAGAGGTTGTTATATCAACTTTTACACATAATCAGCCCTGCTTAACACTATTAAGGAACTCTGCCCAAAATTTGTATTGAGATCTATGAAAATCTGGCAAGTACGCATTGAAAGTATTGGACAGGATAGTCTACCTATGAAATACTTGATTTCGTTACTTCCAGCATAGGAAAAACTTCATAGGATTGTCCTGATGATAAACTGCTTCCATTTTAAATGGCGGACAGGACACATAATGGATTTTAAAGCAAGAGATTGCATCATCTCTCACCAGTTGTAGTACTTAAAGTTAGTTGGAATGTTTTAAATGATGGAGAGGAACCTCCCAGTGATCCAAATTAGACAGGAAACCTACGAGAAACATTATAATAACGTAAAATTTTGTGAAGAAAAACACGAGTTCAGAAAGTTTTCTGTAAAAGCAGCGGTTGACGATGCTGACAAGCTAATAAGCCCAAAACTCGAAAAACTGTTAAAATGATTTCGTGAAACATAAACAAAACAGTCTCTCAGAGTCTATTTTATTTGAAAAGGATCTCTCCCGTTATTAATTTCCTCAATATCTGCTTTTTAATCAGTTTTTGCTATACCAATTCCAAGTGCGGCTATAGTTATGACATACCGGAAATTTAGTTTTTCCTTTATAAAGAGATAACGGTTTGAAATAGAAGGAAACTTTATGTGTAATTATTTGTGTTTCAAGTATCCCTTTTGTTGATAGTATGTGGAATAAATGTGCTCTCTTTAAATTTCCAAGGAGCAGTCCGTCTTATGGTGCGGCTATTGTTATGACAGGCAGTGTATGTTTGCCCGGAGTTTTTTGACGTTTAAAATTCTCCACGAAAAAATATAACAGAATACTCTTAACCCTTATGTCTACACCCGCATACCCGGGTGTGTTTTTCATTTTCAAATTGATATATCTTGGATCTTAGAAGTCATATTGACGTGAAATTTTAGATAGCCTCCTAAAATATGGTTTTCTACCATATTCCAAAAAACATATGTTTTCCAAATTTTTTGAACGAAGTTATTAGTAATTTTTGCTATTTACCCCTTGCATCTACACCCAACACACCCGGGTATGTATCGAATAACATGTATGAATTGTTGGTTCTAAATGAAGGAGAAAATTATCATTTCATTATAAATCATATTTTTTCATGGTATTTTGTATTATATGTGTGCTTTGTTGACAGTGCCAATTTATCGATAGCTTGTAATCCAAAACCAATCAATCAATTGTGGCAGATTATGTTTCGCCCACTTCCACAACACACATCTTTGACCACACGTTGGGCTTGGTTTCTTTCTCTTTCGCCAGAAGGTGACATACCAGCTCCAGCATATATGTATTTGTCCTTTGATTGGATAAGAAATATTAGCGCCACATACCCACCACACCCTTATCCCATACTTCGTCGGCTTCGGAGGAATATATTGAGTTATCTCAGTTCCACCACAATAAGGATACAACAGTGACATCGTTTCCGGGCATATAAGCCTCCTGAAGGTTTCTGTTCAACATAAGAAAAATATCAGATATGGCTGCTGCTTTGTCAGCTTGTTTACGTTGTAGGCGTGTATTTGCGTTGTCAAATCTGACCAAACCACTGACTGCCCAAAAACGTTGAAGACCCATTGCAGCACGATACCTCGGATGCGAGTTAGTTTTCCAAAGATCTGTTGTATGTACATAATTAGAATGTGTTACTCCTGCTAGTAAAAGGATTCCGAGATAAACGTAAAATGCTGTTGTAATATGTAATAGGTTTCCATATGATCATGTCCGTAACAATGGGTTTCCTATTGGTTTCACGAATTATTATATCACACATATCTGGTGACATCAACTTTTTGAATGTGTCTAATACTAGGATCTTCGGTTGCACGTGTTGCCAACGTATATTGTTCATCGTCACTATCAGCTTCCAAAGCTTCCTGCCATCTTTGTCATATTCCTCTTTCTCTGCACAGCTGAGCCTTGCCAACCGCTGTGGTGTTAACCATTTACAATCAGCCATTTTTATAAAATATTCTTATTATTTTATTCTCTGTAAAAAATACATAAAATATTGTTTTTCAGAAAACGTAGTTAAGCAAAAGAATAAACCTTTTTTATCCAAACACCAAATATCAGTATATCTCTACACCAAAAAAATATTTCACTAGATTTACAAAAATAGTCAACAGCGGAAGTATAGTCTTGATTTGATCGCTTTCGACAAAAATATGAACAGTTCGATAGACCTTGAGTCTCAATCCGTTTATCACAGCAGACCTAGTACTGTAAAACTTATAGATTAATTATGAATCGAATTCGCAACAGCTGCTTTCAGCTGACGTGGACATATATTTATATACAATGTAATAATAAATAGATTAATATATGTACCTCTTTATGTGCACATTGGTCTGTTATTATATTCCCGTTAAATTGAAAACTGTTGCATTGGAAACAACATGTATGACATACTCGGGTGTGCTGGGTGTATGTTTGCGTATAATTTTTTGGGTGTAGACACAAAGGTTAAAGGAATTCATAAAGGAGAGATGGGGCAACAGTATTATTATGGGTACAACCACCTATCTGACCCGCTTTGCCCCCAGTGGTCCCCAAAGTTAAGCAAAAAGTAGTCACGGTTCAAGGGGCTGTAAACTAACAGTAAAGGCGAAAAAATGGATGAAGCTTAAATAATGAATTTCGTCTATCTCTTCCCTTTGAAAATAGCAACGTTCCAGGTTTTCCGAAGTTCAGATGTCCGGGGGGGCTTAACGTCCGCGCCTACCGAGATGGTTTATCGGACGGGCCACGAATAGGCCAACGGATTGAATTTGTGACGTCAATCAGGCGCCCACTCCAGCAGTGTGGCCTCTGCCGTTCTAGGGTCCCGGCGCCCGGTTGGAAGAAGCGCAACTCCACGCTATTTGCGAAGCCACAGCCAGCACGATACTCCCACTAGGGGGCCAACCACTTTGTCACGCGGAGAGTCGCTGAGGCAGTGGCTCTCCGGGGCTCATGTGACACCCGTGCACCTAGCTGTTGTAAGCTAACCTACTATAACCTACCTTTCCGAAGTTCAGTGAACTCACACAGGCTTAAAATAATTTGGGCAAATATATTTGACTATGTTCTGAAACGGGACAAAAAGCATTGTTTTATTAGCCGCCGTTTTTTGCCATCAGGCTTAAATTTCTCAGGCTCATCCATCTGTCGAAACGATACTCTTATTGTCAATTTCAGTGAAACTTACTTTTATCTGAAGGTATAGCATAATTCTCGTTTCAATGAACCACTCGTTTGTCTGTTCGTCGGTCATGACCTCGTCATTTCAACTAAAAAAAATTTCTTTCATCAGATACGCCAATCTTAATTAATTTCTTGCCACAATCTGCAATTGTTCAATACAGGATATGCCACGCCAACAGGATACGAAACTTTTCTCCTAAAAACAGTCATGACATTTTCGGATATTACGAGTATTTCGACCTATACTCAATGGACAAGAATACTACTCCAGTGGACAGGCAATGTAACAGATTGTTACAGTCCTGAATATGGATGGATTTTGACATACGGCAATGTTGATCAGGCAATAAATCGGGCAAACTGAATTGTGCATAACTTTCCTGTTCCTGACTGAGTCTTATTATTACGAAACTTAACAAAACAACAACAGAAAGTAAAATGGGAAGAGTGAACACTGAACAACCAGTGAAAATACCAAATACGTCAGAGAGAAAAAAAAAACAAAATTTTAAACTAAACCAATCACCACCAGGGTTGCCGTTTTCAGATTTCTAAGTGTAACATTTATTTCATAAAATTGTAACATTTTTAGGTTGAGTGTAACAAATTTGAAGGTATTGGTGTTAATGAACAAATTAAGCAATAAATATGAGCAAGTCCGAAATTAATTATTGCTCGCACAAATTGTGGAGAGTTATCGAGTTAAAACAAAAGAATTTGCAAATGGATGACTTTTATCGAAAATGTTATCTATTCTGTTCCATAAATTCCGTTTATAACGGCGAATCCATGGATTTAACGAAAACTTCACGTGATAGTTGGACCCAGTATTTGTAAGGTATTATAAAACAAATCTTAGGTAATATGGATAGCCAGGATTTCAGGGCACAATAAAACTTTAAATAAGGAAATTATAAAAACAATTGTTTAGAAATCTCGTAATTAATATTGACAGTGCTCTGCACAGAGGCGTACTTTCCGAATGATTGAAGGGGCATCCCAGTTCTTTATGTTGTCGCAAAATAAGATGCTCATCTGCTCTTTCCTGTCCATCAAAATACCATCAAACCACTCGCAAATCAATTTCAATTAAACTTCAATCCGTTCCCTCTCAAATGCTCTTTTGATTTAAAGTGAAACTTGGTGCCTGTATGAAGCTTGCATTTCAAATTTTGCCGAATTGCAAGAAAAACCATTGCCTATCGTAAGTATGTATTTCGTTTGAATCTGCGTCAAGGTAGAATTCAATGCTTTTGAACTGACTCGAAGGCTTGGCGCAATAGCTGGTATAATTGAATGATAAACACTGATCCAGAATCATGGAAGGACCAGCAAAACCGGGCACTTAATCCAGGGGTATCAAAACCAAAAGTTGACCTAGACCAAACGGGCCAAATTTAGTGATTCAACAACCACTACTTCTGAATCAGAGTCACCCAGAAATAACCTTGGGAACCAAAATTATTCGGTGGAGAATAACTAAGTTCAAACGAAAAGGTTGACTACCTAAAAAATGTGAACACGAGGTATAATACAACTGTTGCATAACCAAATACTTCTTTCTTAAATAAATCTCGAGAGAAAACGATTTCACGATGGGCTTTATATTTTTCTGCTCAAAAGTACATTGAACACCCGCTAGCTTCCTAGAACAGAGAGTGGGATTTTTAAATACATAATTTAAGTTTGCATAAGCTATCGAATTCTTGACGAGTTTTAATATATTCCTTAGATTTTATAGTTCAACACCTCAAAATTTCACTTTTACAAACATTTACATTTTTTATTTTCTCCGATTTGGCCGCGGGCCTCACAAAACTGCGACGCGGGCCACATGTGACCCGCGAGCCACAAGTTTGACATGCCTGACTGAATCGATGGGTGATGATACACAAATGTCAAAAATAGAAAATTTGTTTTTCAAAATACTTCTTCATGTCATTTATATAGATATATAATTGAGTTCTCCACTCTTGCCCGATTGTAACAAAATTGGTCTGGGTGTAACATTGTAACAAGAAATGGGAAATTGTAACAAAATGTTACAATTGTAACACGAGTGGCAACGCTGATCACCACCATATGTGCTTATAACGCTAAGCATATTACTCATCAAAAGGAAACAATGTTGAAGATGGTTGAAGACTGTCGTCTAATATGTACGTATAAACGAAAAGGAAAGAACAGAAATAATCTGGGTGCAAAGGTCGGATTATGTTGAAGCTAAGACTTAAAGACCGTATATCGTATATGGTCATTGTAAATACATACATACATATGTACATCCAAGCGTCTTCCTTTAGTGAATACAATGACACACACACTTACGTCGTCTACTAAAATAAAAACAAGAAAAGATTTTTATTTTCCAAAATGCTATGTGAAAAGTTTTCGCCGGTAATGCAATACAAACAAGACTCTTCTATTCCTAGTATCACCCATATACGGCTTTTAGTCGACTGTTGCAAAGGCTTTAACTCTTGGTAATCTGAAGGACAGCAGCACTGTTCTGGAAGAGACTATCACCCACATAGAACTAAGTTTTGATTAGAATCGAGAATGGAATTATAAATGAGATATGTTGGAAAATGTCGAAAGTGCTGTCCACATAGCGTTCATGGTCAAAACGGAAGAAGAGTTGTTTTATCAAGTTCACTTGAACTTTGAGCTGTTATTCATCGTTGTACTGGTCAAGGCCTTACATTTCAAGCTAAATTTGATGGCACCAAATACTATACTGAAAATGAGGGATACAAGGGAATTTTATAAACAAGTCAACTTTTGATCTTTCAATTCGCTAAGTAAACAGAATACTCAAGCACTTCTTGGGAAATTTGTTGCAATTTTTTATGAAGGAAAACTTTGCGAATTATACGTTAAGGATGTTCAGTTAATGTTCTAATGCATAAATGCTAACCTAATTTTTTGTTATTAATCAACAAATTTTCAAATAAATTGCAAAAACACCTCAAGTGTACGCGTAAGTTTTGCAACTTATATAGATATTATGACGCGACCTTTTTATTACATCAAAACACCAGTGCTGATAAAATCAAACCCAAACCCTGCCTACCACACACAATCAACCATTCTGTAATCGTTTATTAGAAAACTTCTCCGTTATACTTTTTTATGTCCTCTCGTCCGACGTGTAATGGCCATCAACTTTTAGGCAGATTGCTATCGCGTCTTTCATTTGATCCTTTCCCTATACTCCTGTTCTCCGTCAACAGACACGTTCCGAAGACAGTGTGTACAGGGAATCTGAAGATAGCAGCGGTTTTGTTTCTTTCTTTCCCTTTTGTATGTCATTAGGGGATTATAAGGATTTAAGGTTGCTTCCACTATCGGCCTATTTCGCAGCCGAATGGCGGATTTCTTGTGTTGCGGAAAAGCAAAAAGTCGAGCACGAGTAACTAATGCCAAAGCGAAAATAAAAATGCGAAAGAAAAAATAAAACGAAAAGGATTCGAAGCCAAAAGATGTGCGGCGCTTCTTATATGGGTGGAATGGTACTTACCAACAACGTGAACGTATCCGAATTGTGTTTTGGCTGTCACGGTGTTTATCTGACACATGTAACGTCCTTTATCCTCTTCCTGAACATTGTTGATATGCAGAAACCATGTCCGATGCTTATCGTGTTTGTCGTGTGTTACGCTGATGCGTGGATTACGCGTAATTACATGATTATGTACGGTTAAAATGGCGGATTGCTCAAAGTGCATCCAGGCAACCTGTAATTTAAAAAATAAATTGTCATTGGTTATTTAGATAGGAAAAGTGACTTATTCGATACACTACATTAACATGTTTGATATAAAATGTATGGGAGATTTGTTTTCGGGATTTGTTTTAGATTTGCGCTTTATTTTGGAACAGACGAGCGTTCTTTGAACAATATGGAACAACTTTTCTAGTTGAATTGGCGATCCTACGAGGAATTCAAACCCCCTTCGAAATTTCTGATGAAGGTACATATGTACATACATATGTATACTGTATGTACATATGTATGTAATAATGTTAAAAGCATAACATTTTAATCAGGGGAGAGGTCCAAGACGTCATACATGTTGGTTTGAAGCTTTGAACTTTCTTCTACATTGTTCCGTGGCGTTTTTACGGAATTATTAGGCTTCTTTCGAACGACGAGCCGTACGGCTTACAACCTCGAGACATCAAAATACATTGGCTTACGGCCGAGAGCCGTGTTTTGGCGAAACCTGTTTTCACATCTCGTGCACGACGAGCCATCAAATCACGACTCAATTTGAAAATGCTTTGCAGTTCGCAAGCATGGCCATCATGGCTTCCCATATAAGCCAATGCATTTTTGTGTCGCCGTTTGTAGAAAGGGGATATAAAGAAAAATGTCTTAGTTACGTTACACCAGAGAAATAGGCAGGGGAGGGAACCGGAACCCTCCCGATTTTTTTCTTATGACTATCTCAATTTCACGGCTAATAAAATTAAAACAAAAATAACGCGCGATCGTTCAAATTGAAAGCCCAACATTTTTAAAACCCTGGTTGCCTTAGGGGGAGGAAATATGTAATTTAATATACAACAATTAAGATATCCCGTGGGGGGGCAAAAGACTTCTCCATGTGTCCTCCGCGCTGGCACCCCCTGGTAACGGTAGTGGGTAAAACCTCTAACGGCTAAGTCAAATCATCTGATGCGACATTTGGAAGAAGCACCGCTGCGCCTGAGTGAGGGTATTTACATCAGGTTACTTAACGTGATTGGTGACCGAAAACGTCTAACTCAACCACTAAAGCAGCATCTTCGAAGCATGCCCATGATGGCCTTTACTCAACGATTAAACCCTATCATGGTTTAGCGATGTGCCGACAACTCATCCTAAGAAAAACTTCAAGTCAAAAAACCTGAAACAAAAGCTTCGGATTGGACGGATACAAAACAACGACGACCCCGCAAACGAACAACTGATTACTCTTTCGGATCCTGGAATGTACGCTCCCTGAATAGACCGGGGGCTTTAAGGGCCCTCCTGGATCAGGTAGAACAATACAAGCTGAGCATAGTTGCAATCCAGGAAACTAAATAGCTCAAAAGCGAGATTAACGACCTCAATTCGCACACTATTCTTACAAGTGGTAAAGAGGAGAGCCACAAGGAGTTTGGAGTAAGCAGCTCAAGGACCAAGTAATCGGCTTCAAACCCTTCAACGAGCGGCTATGTGCGATCCGCATCAAGACCCGTTTCGCTAATCTCTGGCTCATTTATTGCGCATGCCCCTACAGAAGTAAGTAAAAGAAGACGCGATTAAGGACGAGTTCAACAACGACCAAGAAACACTCTTCGACTCACTTCCATCAAACGAAGTCAAGCTGCTGCTAGGAGACTTTAACGCCAAAGTCGGAAACGAAAGCTGGCATAGGGGAACTACTGGAGGTCATAGCCTCCACGACGAAAACAAGAACAACGACTTCGCGAGCGGCAGAAACCTGGTCATAAGCTAGTTAAGTAAAAATTATAACTCGGGTTATTTTTACTGTTTATATCTTTATTGTACAGGGTCGGACTATACAGTCCGATGGTACTATTACAACTGAAGTATTTCTTATGATCTACTCTCTTATATAGTAAATCTTAGCCTAATGATGTCATAGGGAAAATACATAAAATATTCCCTATGAACCATTTATCTGCCTCATAAACATATATCCCATGATCCTTCCAAGAGATCATTATAAACAACTCATTAAGAGTCTGTCTGGATATCTGTTTATGATGTTTACCAGTATCGTATGTTTATGACTCGTATGCTTATCTAAACCATTGTCCCTGTCTATCGCATATCGTATCTTTAGGAAAAACCAATGATTATAAGTTTCATATGCGGAATGGGTTAGGTCATGTTTACGACTGGGAATTTGACCAGGCAAATCCCATGAGATAACTACTCCCCCTCTAAGACAGATACGTCCCGGATCTGAGGTAGGGTAATAGCAGGGTTCACTTTAAATATGCATATGTATTTTTATTTTAAGTGGCATTTAAGATGTCGAACTCATCGTAGTATGACTTTTGCTATTTTTTTCTTTAATTAAGTGATATGAATGCATTTTCTTTTTTAAGAAATGTAGTGATACAAAGAGGTTTATATACTCTGCCAAATGTTACCTCCACGACTATCAATGTCCTAAATTGTTTAAATGTCTGCGAGGTTTGGAACTTATCTAACTTTTTATGCATTTTATAATAAAAGTAGGATTAAAATATAATCAAGTTACATGATTTTTTCTTTATGCCTCTACATAATACGTGGCGAGTTTACAAATTTCGGTAATTTTATTCATTGTTTACGAATTTTCCTCAATAGACAAAATTCTGTATAACATTCATTAAGTAATGATTTTCTCGTTCAAAAATACATTGAATTTGTTTCCTTAGATATAATTTAGTATATATGTAATTGATTTTTTTTTTAAGTACATTTTTTTTCATATAGTTTTACAAATGTAGGTAGATTATGTAAGTTCGTAGTTTCCAATTTATATTTAGTTTTTAATTTAATTTTATCTTTAAGGTATAGCAATCAGGCAATTGTATTTAATTTGGACATAATATATTATTTGAGAATTATTTTGCGAAACTTGTTCAAATTATCTTCTTAATTAGATTCAGACTAAGAACTAGAAGGTTATTTTTATATTTTGTATTTGATTGTCGGAATATTAACCAGTGTTACATTTTGGTTTTATAAATTTTGAGTTTGTGAATTTTAATTTTCTTAAAAATTTGCTTGGCGTTATAAGGCTTAGCAATTTTTAAGTTGTTTTTCAAATGATTAAAATTTTTATTAATTAAATCGCAATTTTGTTCAAATAATCCTCCGTCTTTTGGAGGAGCTTCGTAATGCATAATTTCAGCTTCCTTGGCTATACGCGAAGGGGTAAATTTGATTTTGTTAAATAATTTATTGAAAAAATATGGTTTTATTTTAGTAGATATTCCATGTTTTTGAAAGTATTCAAAATTATAATATGTTTTCCAGTTTTTGGAATAATTTCTCCGATTCCTTTTATCGGCATGACACTTCTTCAGATACGTAAAATGTACGTTTTGAATTTCCTTATTGTTTTAGCTCCTATGGGGGTGAATTGCTTGAAACTCTCATTTGGATGTTTATTGAACGAATCAGTTTGATTTTGTATGGAGTTACTTGAAGCAAAATTTGAATTTGGGGATGCTTCTCCTATATTCTCACTGACACTATTTGTATCCATTCCAAGACTTATTTCTTTTTTGATATTGCCAACTGTGCAATCTTGATGGATTTCACTTACCATTGAAGATGAAACAATGAATTCTATTTTTTTGTTTAGTTTTTTAAGCCTTAAGCTTAAATCGACCAAGCACGGATCATCAGGTGAGTCCATTCCCAAAAAAATCTTCTCTACTATAAGATTCGTCCATTCGGACATAATTTCCTCAGGAATTGCCATCCTAAGTTTTTTCCCTTCACTATGAAATTTAAAAACTGTACTCACACTACTTTTGCTTTTGTGACTCGTTACTGGAACACTTCGGCATTGGTTTTGATCGGCATAAATCGGCATTAGTCGGCTTTGTTTTCAACCGGCATTGGGCTTCAGTCGACAATAGCTTTAGCTTTAGTCGTCATTCATCAGCATTGGCATCGATCGACATTGATTAAATCGACATCAACCGGTATTTCGACATTAATTGAATCCACAGAAGTCGGCATAGGTATCACTCGGCATTAGCTTAAGTTTTTGATTTCTGCATCAGGATCAATCGGCATCAAATCGATATATCACCTAATCCACTGTTCTGCGGTCAATTTTCTGAATAGCCAATTTCCTTCCGCAAGGATATTCACACGGCTTGAAACACGGTATCTCGCGAAACCAGCATAAACACCGAGCTACTTCGACGAATAAGTCCGCCACCGTACTGCTTGTATGCTTTTCAGGAAGATGAGCCAATCCTACTACTAGGACCACGTATGTGGGTGCCAATCAACGAATCACTGGAAAAGCAGTCGTTTCTTCCTGTTTGGTAGTCCGTATTCACGCTTGCGAATGCGGTACTTGCGTGTTGGCTCTCTAGCCAAATTCACTTTAACACAATGCACTTTAAAAACAAGGTCGCGGGTTTAACAAAATTCCCGGTTACAGCAATAGTTTGCGTTTGGGGTCGCGGAATTTCTTCCGGAGTTGGGCGCCAGTTAAGTAAAAATTATAACTCGGGTTATTTTTACTGTTTATATCTTTATTGTACAGGGTCGGACTATACAGTCCGATGGTACTATTACAACTGAAGTATTTCTTATGATCTACTCTCTTATATAGTAAATCTTAGCCTAATGATGTCATAGGGAAAATACATAAAATATTCCCTATGAACCATTTATCTGCCTCATAAACATATATCCCATGATCCTTCCAAGAGATCATTATAAACAACTCATTAAGAGTCTGTCTGGATATCTGTTTATGATGTTTACCAGTATCGTATGTTTATGACTCGTATGCTTATCTAAACCATTGTCCCTGTCTATCGCATATCGTATCTTTAGGAAAAACCAATGATTATAAGTTTCATATGCGGAATGGGTTAGGTCATGTTTACGACTGGGAATTTGACCAGGCAAATCCCATGAGATAACTAGCTCTACATGCTTCCCTCATCAACGAATCCATAAGAAGACCTGGAAGTCTCCAGATGAATACACCGTGAACCAGATCGACCACGTACTGATCAGCAAGAGATGGGCTTCTAATGTCTTAGAGGTTCGATCCTATCGAGGAGCCAACTGTTACTCCGATCACTATTTGGTGAAGACAACCTACAGGTGCAGAATCTTTTCGGTGCACCAAACGAGAATCAACCCTGCCAAGATCTTCGAGGTTGACAATTTGATTGACGATGCAGCGGCGGCTGCGTATACTACAGCACTTAGGAAAAATTGTCGCCCATGCTTGATAACATCAATAATTGAGGCATCCCTGAAATCTGAAAGGAGCTCAAAGACAGCATCAAAGGAGTCGCAGAAGAGGTCGTGGGCTATAAAGGCCGGCGCAGACGAGCAGACTGGTTCGACGACGAATGCCAGGCCTCGATTGAGGCGAAAAATGAAGCCTATCGCCAATACACACAACGCGCATCCCGAGCCAAGAAAGAAAGATACAACGAACTTCGGCGAGTATCTAATAGGTTAATTAGACGTAAGAAACGCAAACATTTTGACGAGCAGTTACAGCAAATAAACCAAAGATTAGCCAGTAAGAACATTAGACAGACGTACAAACTTATAAATAAGATCAAGAACGGATATCAACCCAGGACAAGCCTATGTAAGGACAAGGATGGTATAACATCATCAGCGACATCGAAAGCGTCAACAAACGATGGGCCTCGCATTTTGAAGAGCTCCTCAATGTACCATCAACATCCCCCACGGAGCCAGCTCTTGAGCAGTTAGCCGAACCAGGCCCTCCCGTTCTACGCCCAATAGTAGAGGAGGTGTGTTTCGTCATACAATCCCTCCAACTTAATAAAGCGCCCGGGGTTGACGAGATCCCTGCAGAACTACTGAAGTATGGTGAAACGTGCCTGACCAACGCTATACATTTGCTACTTCTGCAAATATGGTACGACGAGGTAATCCCCGAAGATTGGCGCAAAAGCATAATCTGCCCAATCCACAAAAAGGGTGACAAGCTGAAGTGTGAGAATTACAGGTGCATATAATTAGTTTGTACGGCGTATAAGATTTTAAAAATTCTTGAAAAGAGAATTAATCCGTACGCAGAACGAATCATTGGCGAGTATCAAGGCGGCTTCAGACCTGGTCGCTCAACGACCGATCAGCTTTTGACAGCTACTACTCCAAAAGTGCTGGGAATATAACATCGACGTATACCAAATCGTGCTCTGTGGCCGTGATCGTTCGGTCGCCACTCTGTGAAATAGACACTCATAGAGAAACGAGTTTCCAAACTCGGCACGACTCGTCGCAAGTTTATTATTCAGAAGAAGATGATAAGAAATATTCTTATCGTAGAATAATAAACTAACAATGCGACTAGGAAGTGGTATGGCTGACAACCAGTGGAGTGGAGGGATCAACTATATTTAACCTTCCGGCGGGCGCAATACTAATCCTAACACGATCGGGCGCAATACATCGGACAGATTAAGTGCAGAAAAAGGGATGAAACTAAGTTTCTGTATTTTTTAGACTCTTATTTATTGTTGCATTGTCTTTTTGAAATAGTTCTACGAAATTTTAGAAACAAAAACTGGCTCACAAAGTTTGATACCCTTCACATTTTTAATTTTCTAAGAATATTCAATATATTCAATATTTAAAAAACCTCCAGCAACTCGACCGCTTAAAAAATGTGAGCTTATTTTAATAAAAACACACTATTGAACGATTTGGTGAACCTAAAAGTCAACACAACGTTATTACGCAATGTGAAGAGTATAACATGTGGAAATTTTCATAGAAAAGGAGAAAATAACACAATCGGGCGCAATACATCTGAAAGATTATTTCATCCCCTCCCGCCCCTCAGACATATGGTAGATAGAAACTGAAAACTGATTTAGGTAGTTGATCGATTTATGATTAAGTTACTGTGAGTTTCAGATCTCTGCGTTTTCATATCACTGATTGGCGCAAAAAAAACTGGCCACTTAATCTGTCAGATGCATTGCGCCCGCCCGAAGGTTAAATATTTGTCTTATAAGTGACATGAACAATTATTTTGCAAACAAATTTTTTATTTTTGATATTGATACCCCTGGATTAAGCGCCCGTTTTTGTTGGTCCCTTTTTGATTCAGAATCAGAATCATCATTTTATACCAGAAAACGGCACCAAGCCTTCGAGTTAGTTCAGTAAAAGAATTGAATTCTACCTTGACGCAAATTTAAACAACAAATGAATTGAATTAATTAAACAATAGTTTAATTCAAATTTATTAAATTTAAATTGTTTGCCGGAAACACTAGCGAGTGCATTTTTTTTTGGTAGCTGCCGGATTTTTTGCTGACTCCATTTTAGAGCACATCATAAGTTGGCGCGAATTATTGCACGTGCTGGTGTATTTGGCTTCAATCGACCCACTGACCCGCGTATCTGCATACAAAATTTATGTTTTAGCAGCAGGTTAGAGTACAACACGCAATATCGAAGTTGTTTTCTGAAAGGAATATGTATAGCTCAAGGACAGATAATAATGTTACCAGGGATTTGGAGCGGAGCGGAGCGACCTTAAATTTCGGAGCGAAAGAGCGGAGCGTGGAGCGATTTTTTGCTGGCTGGAGCGGAGCGAATTTTGCTTTGAAGATCGCTCCGCTCCACTCCGCTCCGATGTAAAAAATCAAAAAATTCCGAGAAAAAAAAAGGATCTTTTCGACGAAATTTTTCATTTTATGGAACGAATTGATGATTTTGAGCTATTTAAAGGCGAAAAATTCGCTGAGAGACTTGCAAAATTTCGTATTATTGTGAAATTCATTGTGATAAAAGAGGTTTTGCGTTTAGTCATAATCATAACTCTTCATTATTAAGAAATTCAAGATCATCCAGGACAGAAAAGTCCTGTCCTGTACTCGATAAATGAAACGCCCTTTTTAATTTAAATTAGTTATTAGGTGCGTTTTATTGGATGGAGTACAGGACAGCGTAGCTTCCATAACCATTTGAGAGATCTCGTTCTATACGGGATGTCCGGAAACTATCGCATAAAAGCACCCAAATATGATTCCTCGTGATATTTCCAGCAAAAAGGAGTATAAAAAAATTATTAACTCTTCACCTTCCACAGACATTTAAAGATTTTTCAAAAATTTAACATTTGACATATACATATTTTCTTTCGGTTGGGCCCAACAATTTTTCCTAAGAATAAACCCCATAAAAATTGGATAAGCAGTTTAGTTTTTACAGTTTTACACAGCTTCAAAGACAAAATTTTGTGATCTTACTGCATATACATTTTTTTCCCACGGAGGTGTTAGTGGTAGCATTTTTGGAAAGTCTTTAAATGCTAAGGAGTTAAGAATTCAGCACCTACTTTGCTGGAAATGACATTAATAATCAGTCTTGACTCGGTAATCCGGATCTCCTTTAATCCGGACATCACGCTAATCCGGATATCACGCTAATCCGGACGACTCAATTTTTCCACTATGTCTTCTATAATCCGGATTTCGGCAGCAATGTTGACTTTAAAATCCGGATATTTGAGATATTCAGTGTGAAATGGTAGATTTGGTCTCGTACTTTTTTACGGGACTGTTTAGCAATTGACATGATGCTGGCTAATTTCTAACAAATAAAACATTTATCGACTTTTGTTCCGCCTTTTTATTTGTTTGGATTGTTTTTCCTAGAAAAAAGTGATTGCACTAATCCGGATGTTCCAATGATCCGGATTACCCCTTGCAATAATTCATCCGGATAACGAAATTGGTGCTATCCTGTTCTGTACTTGATCGAATAAAACGCACCTGTTAAGTCATATTCTATAATACGTGAGTAGATATACGTTAAATTCAATAATTCGCTGAAAATAATAAATATTTACTAAGAACAATGAAGTTTTGTTGTATTTTTGTAATGGAGCGGAGCGTGGAGCGGAGCGGAGCGAAAAAATTTTAGTCGGAGCGGAGCGCTGGAGCGGAGTGGTTTCAAATTGGTCGGAGCGGGAGCGGAGCGGAGCGAAAAAATGTGTCGCTCCAAATCCCTGAATGTTACTACATATATTTCTGTTCATTGTATCTTTTAATTTGATGATGTAATATTAATTAAGTTCGATTATATTGTATTAAGCAATGTCTGATGTACTTTAAGGAGCGTCTCGTTTTGCGCCAACATTAAGAAATGCCCCTTTAGTCATTCGAAAACTAAGCTTATGTGCTGCATAGTGTCATTATTAATTGTGAGATTTTTAAGATGCAACCAATAGTTTTTGTATTAAATCTGTTTTGAAATAGTGGGTTGGAGTTTAGACAAATTGTGGAAATTTTGACATATCGTTTCTCCTATAAACCAACTTCGTCAAGAATGTAGGTATATGGAATAGAAACAGATAAAATTTTCGGAAAAGTCTGAGATTATCAAACTCCTTTATTTTAATTTATACCTCTTTACTATTTGTGAAGCAATCATTCGAATCGGACTTCCGCATATTTATTGCTGAAATTGTTCATTAACAACAATATCTTCAAATTTGTTACACTTAACCAAAAAATGTTACAATTTTATCAGATAAATGTTACACTTAGAAATCTGAAAACGGCAACCCTGGTCAGAGTGCAGAACCGATTCACTGACCTATTTGAAACTCGTACTGGACTCAAGCAGGGCGACGGGCTGGCGCCGACGTTCTGCAACCTGGCTTTGGAGTATGTAATTCGAGCCATGAATATGGACAGCAGCGGAACGCTCTTCATCAAGTCGACCCAATTAGTAGCGTACGTCGACGATATCAACAACATCATGTCTCGAAGATTGGGTGATGCAGAAAGCCTTCTGCATAACCTCAATAACGCCGCAAAGGAAGTTGGACTACATATCAACGAAAGCAAAACAAAGGCCATGATGCAATCGAAAACAAGGACGCCAGCAAATTCAAGCATCACAGTGGGGGACCTTAATATCGAGTATGTAGACAATTTCTACTATCTGGGTCGTAACTTATCAAAGGACGCCAACGAAACCGACGAAATTAAGCGACGGATACAACTAGCCAATAAGACATATTTCTCGTTCCTCCCTACAATTAATTCGAAACTTGCGCACAGGAACACGAAGCTCCGCGTATACAAAACGATCATCCGACCCGTGCTATATTATGGCTGCGAGACATGGACCCTCACCCAAGCCTCCGAAATTTTGCTAGATCGATTCAAACGAAAGGTTCTTCGCCGAATTTTCGGGGCCGTTCGCGAGCGAGATCAATGGCGTATCCGGTACAACCATGAGTTGTATCAATTGTACGATGAGCTAGAAGTATCGAAAATAGTGAAGCTTCAGCGTTTGCAATGGGCAGGGCATGTACAACGGATGGACGATAACCGCATGCCAAAGAAAGTGATGAACGCACAACGAATTGACGGAGCGAGGTTGCGTAGACGACCAAGAGCTCACTGGGAGAACTCCGTAGGTGAAGACGCCCACCAGCTGCTGGGCTTCCGAAACTGGAGGACAATGTCACGTAATCGCGACAATTGGAGGTCAACGATTCAGGCGGCCAAGGCCCGACGTCGGGCTATCGCATTGATGATGATGAAGAAACATTTTTTACACCAATTTCACAAAACCTTGAATTAATGTGTCTTTATCAAAGCAAAAAAAAACTCGAAACTAAAAACCACACCTTTACTTCACAATAAAAGCATTAAAATTGTTTTTGTAGATATACTGGAAGCGTTTTTAAGTAGACATATTTTGAGGTGGTATTAGTACAAACATGTTTCTCTCTTATTCTCTTCTTTTTTTGCTTCTCTTCTTTCATTGCGTATCCGTACAGAAAGTTTAATCGAACTGTTTCACGACTGTTATGTATGTCGTCTCAGGCAAAATGATAAGGCACAGAACGATTTGCTTGATACGTCTTTATTGGGCTTATTCCAGGTGACGACTGACTGGTTTACAGTACAATACCAGTACAACTTAACAGCTACTACAACGACGAATTTGTACGATGTTTAATTGGCTCTCATTTGCTATACTCCCCATTGTCCGGTCTTCAATCAGTCAAAAGCTTAAGAGTTTAAACCGAGCTTCCGAATTCAATTTTCTCTATTTACAAGGATAAAGACAAACATTGTGAAAAAACGGCAGGGGGTGACGGTTTTTTATTTCATGGATCCATAATAGGTGGTTCGGAGTAAGATATACTAAAAGCTCGCGGCCATGAGGTGTGCGCTAACGTGCGGAGGGGGGCTAAAGGATTAATTTTTGCAGGGTTTCGACTTAATCTCGGAAATATCTCGGAAGCGGTGAGTCCTCCTGAGAGTATTTGTATGGTAGTATTGGAGCCCATTAAATTTCCAAAAACTTATTCCAACATACATATGTCGGATTCCTAACGGTTTCCCCGATATAGCCTATTCAAAACTGAAAATTGTCGAAAAATTCGTTTTTTCCACATTTGTTTGGTTCTAGTGCCTCCCGGGATCGTTTTTCAGTAAAACGTTGCAAGGCAATTTTGTGCAGTGTGCAATTTGATTTCATTTGATATACTTCCTGTTGCCTGTTCTTGAATCAGTCAAAAGTTCAACAGCTTAAACCAAACTTCAAAATTTAATTTTTCCCATTTATAAGTATAAAGACCAACATTGTGGAAAATCGGGAGGGGGGTGACGGTTTTTTATTTCTTGAATTTATAAGGGGTGATTACGAGGAAAACATACTAAAAGCACGCAATCATGGGGAGTGCGCTAACGTTGGAAGAGCGGGTTCAAATATCCCCTTCTTGTGCTTATCAGCTCTATCCCCGCTAAATCTCCGAAACCGCGAACTCTACAAAAAAAATGTCTGAGCAAGCTTACACAATTTCCTATAAAGATCATCTTACATGCATAGGTCGAATTCCTAACAGCTATCCAGATATAGCTAATTTAAAAATCAGAAATTTCACATAGAAAACATCCACATACCATAATTGGTATACGTGTATCTATAGATTGGCTATATGCATGTACGCTGTGTTGATGTTTTCTATGTGAAATTTCTGATTTTTAAATTAGCTGTATCTGGATAACTGTTAGGAATTCCACCTATGCATGTTAGATGAACTTTATAGGAAATTGTGTAAGCTTTAATTCTTGCTCAGACATTTTTTTTGGAGAGTTCGCGGTTTCGGAGATTTAGCGGGGATAGAGCTGATAAGCACAAGAATGGGATATTTGAACCCGCTCTCCCAACGTTAGCGCACTCCGCATGACTGCGTGCTTTTAGTATGTTTTCCTCGTAACCACCCCTTATAAATTCATGAAATAAAAAACCGTCACCCCCCTCCCGATTTTCCACAATGTTGGTCTTTATACTTATAAATGAGAAAAATTAAATTTGGAAGTTTGGTTTAAGCTGTTGAACTTTTGACTGATTCAAGAACAGGCAACAGGAAGTATATCAAATGAAATCAAATTGCACACTGCACAAAATTGCCTTGCAACGTTTTATTGAAAAACGATCCCGGGAGGCACTAGAACCAAACAAATGTGGAAAAAACGAATTTTTCGACAATTTTCAGTTTTGAATAGGCTATATCGGGGAAACCGTTAGGAATCCGACATATGTATGTTGAAATAAGTTTTTGGAAATTTAATGGGCTCTAATACTACCATACAGATACTCTCAGGAGGACTCACCGCTTCAGAGATATTTCCGAGATTAAGTCGAAAGCCTGCAAAAATTAATCCTTTAGCCCCCCTCCCCACGTTAGCGCACACCTCATGACCGCGAGCTTGTAGTATGTCTTACTCCGAACCGCCCATTATGGATCCATGAAATAAAAAATACCGGCGTACAGAGGGCTGCGCCCGCAATACGAGGGTTTTTTAGAATTTTGATGCATAGTGAATATTTTTTGTACATATATTTTATAAGCAATAGATAAGAATTGTGCACAGCATTAACTGAATGCTTCCTGTAAATCTATTTTTGGATTGGTCTAATTGAAGGTGGAACAGAATGAAAGGCGCTAGCCTTTCATTCTGGAACGCGTTACTATTTACCCAGTTTGTATAAAAGTAGGCAAATCTACAGGCATTTTTCGATTTAAGATTTCTGATGGCCTTTGAGCAAAAAGAAACTCCGGCAAACGTAAGGCCGGCTTGGCTTTATATATGAACTGAATTATTGGCTGTAAAACTACTGTTACTCTTTTTTTAATCAAGGAAAAGCAACTTATATGAAATGATTCCATTGTGTCCCCTGACATAAGAGCCCATGCAAGCTTTCCTATGAGTATTGAACAAGTATACTTTTGCAGCTATTCAGGGACACCCTGTTAACTTGGTCCTACAAACTTCAAAAATATTTGTGGCAAACACTATTACCATTCTATGCATATCCACCAAATTTCATGTTCATTGTTTCATCAAGTTAAAAGATATGCATTGAACAAATGGTTAAGAGGCTTCCCTTGCATTGTGAAAGGCCCTTACTAAATACTAACTTGGCCAGTGGCGCAACCACGGGAGGGGCTAAGGGGGCTAAAGCCCCTCCCAGACCCAAGAATTGAGAAAGGAAAAATTGTAAAATGAAATGCACCACATTGCAGAGTTTATAAAAATATGAATCGTGTTCATGGCTATCAGTAGTTCACAAGTTTCGATAGTGTGTGAAAGTTTGAGCATTTCTACCAGAATTTTTGAAAAATCTGTACAAAAAAGAAAAAGGCAATCCAATAGATAAAATTGGAAGCGCTTCCACCAGATGCAGTCTTTGAGCGCTTGCTCCTTATTCGCAAATGCGCTTCTTTGGAGGCGCATCTACTATAGCAGGTTTGGAGCCCTGCCTCTCATTCGCAATTGCGCGTCTGGGGAAGCGGTTAAGTGAAAAAAATTTCAAGTATGGGGTAACTCCACAAGGCCTTCTAGAGCATTTAGGCTTTTTACAGCATATGGACTAAAATTTAAATTTTTCACTGCAATTGAAGTTGTGTAAAATTTAAGGCCTTGAAAATAGAGTGTTACATATCTCTGGTGATTTAATTTCTTTTTACTTGTATCTATGTGCCTTTTTAAAATATATTAAAATAAGAGACCCCATAAAACATACTTCATTTCTTCAATAAAGCATGTATGTATAGTATGTTCGCAAAAATATTTTAAGCCAAAATGTACAATTTTTTTTCTATTAAGGAGAATTTCAATGTTGTATCGACATTGAATTTTTCAATGTTATACCGTAACATAACGAGCCGCCATCGCAGGAATTCGCATCCAGGATATGGGCATTCGGTGACTCAGTGGTAGAGATGTCGCTCAATCTCTGAGTTGCCGGAGCGTGGGTTCCAATCCCACTGTCACCTTGGATGTTTGAATTGTCCCTAAAAATGCTTATACGGCAACCGGTTCTTCGATGTTAATCGTCCCGGAGCTACCCGTTGTTAAAAAACCGGCCAAGAGCTGCCAAAACCTGACTAGCTAAGATATCCTGGGGCCATTAGAATCATATTAGGCCAAATGTTGATCTGAATGTCATTTGTTTCAATATCCCGTAGTACTCTTGACTTTACTCTTAAAACGTTGTGAGATAACCTTCCTTATATTTCGACTATTGAACACGAGTATGACAACAACAATCCTTAGACAAATTCCCATAATACATATAGTAGACCCACGGAGGTGTCACTCTTTATCCTCGGGCAATAGGAATAACATAAAAAAAATCAATGAAACTTCAAGTCGCAATTTTAGGAACCAATTCAGCCTAACGGTATTCGAAGGAACAACAATTACAGAATCACCAGCGTATAGCGTAATTATTGGATATCCTTATATCCAGGAGTAAAGATGCTCTTAGCCCCCTCCAGGGCAAAATCCTGGTTGCGACACTGAACTTGGCTATATTTCCGGTTTGGAATTTTCATATTTGGAAACCTAAAAGAGGCTACACACGCTCAAATTCAAATTTTACAAATTTACTGTTATTTACTTTTCCTTAGCAAAAGTCAACAGTCTTAATATTTAAAGTATATAAAGCCATACTGACCAATCTTTGTGCAAAGTTTCATATCGATCCCTAAAACGGTTTAGAAAAACGGAGGTCGAGAAGGAAGTTTAACTTTGAACGCCAATAACTTTTTTACCGTTACTCGAAACTGGAAAATTTTAACTGATGTGAGATGTACTCGTTTAGTTCTTTGATTTAAATACCCATATGTCAATCTCCGATAAAAACTAAAAAAGTCGACTTTTTTCAAACATTCGAGACACCCTGTTATCTTCTTCCTACCAACTTCTAAGGTATATGTGCCAAAGACTGTAACCATTCTACACATTCCTACCAAATTTCATGACAATCGGTTGAGCCGTTGGCGAGTTATTTAGTGAACAGACGGACGGACAGACGGACGGACAGACAAAATCGATTTCAAAAGGGTTTTTTGAAAAAAAAAAATTCTAAAAAACCCTAAAAACCGTCACCCCCCTGCCGTTTTTTCACAATGTTTGTCTTTATCCTTGTAAATAGAGAAAATTGAATTCGGAAGCTCGGTTTAAACTCTTAAGCTTTTGACTGATTGAAGACCGGACAACGTACAAATTGGTCGTGAAACAGTTTTCCGAAAAACAATCCCGAGAGACACCAGAGCCAAAAAAATAAACAAAATAACGATTTTTTAACAATTTTCGGATTTCAATAATCTGTATCGGGGGAACCGTTAGGAATTCGACATTTGTATGTTCAAATAAGTTTTTGGGAATTTAATGGACTTTAATACTGCCATACAAATACTCTCAGGACGACTCACCGCTTCCGAGATATTTCCAAGATTTAGTCGACAGCCTGCAAAAATGAGTCCTTTAGCCCCCCTCCCCACGTTAGCGCACACCTAATGACCGCGAGCTTTTAGTATGTCTTACTCCGAACCACCTATTATGGATCCATGAAATAAAAAACCGTCACCCCCCTCCCGTTTTTTCACAATGGTTGTCTTCATTCTGATGAGTATAGAATATTACTTCGTTGAGACTCTCTTAACTCTCGAATGATAGGAGACAAGCCAAGAAGAAGTATATCAAATTAAGGAAAATTTAACACTTACTAACTTTGCCCTACAAAAGTTTTTTGAAAAACAAATCGGAGAGACACCAGAGTCAATAGAATGCAAAAAAAAAATTTTTTTACTTTTATTAATCAATATCGGAAGAACCGTTAGGAGTTTTGCATATGTAAGTATGGGCAAATAAATAGGATATTTAGAAAGCTTTAATGCTTACTCACAACTTTTTTCTGTGCGACTCACCGTTTTCGAAATATAGCCCAAAACACCAAAAATTGCACGAAATTGCACCTATAACGCCCCCCCCTCCCCGCGTTAGCGCACCCCTCAGCTCCGAGTAAAATTAGTGCCTTTACCTCCTAACTACTCCTGACAAAATACCGAAGAAAAAATTCGTCACCCCCTTCGATGTTCTCTATAATGTCTTGTTTGATTGGCCTAATATCATTACGCCATTCAGTTTAAATTTGTATGTCTACATGTCTGAAAGAAATAATTAATATCCTCTTCGTGTAATTCTGTATGCATAATATTGTTCAGATTTATAGAAAACCAGTACCTAAGTATCCTTATTCTGAATGCCAACCACTTCTGAAAGATAAGCTTCAAGCGCAAAAAATGGACAGAAACTCATTCCAATTAGCGACTGCAATAGACAAAACGATTTACAAAAAGGGCTCGCCACAAGTTTACCGTGTTCAAATTCATTACAGAGCAAACAAAACTACACTTGAAATTTAGAGTTCGCTATAGTAAAAGGCACATTTTCAATTCTTTGGAAATATTTTTAAAATTTCCATTTTCTTGTTTTCTCATCTCATTTTCGCAGATAATATCAAAACAGGAGCCTACAATGCTCGTATACGTTTTCCTTTTCATTTCGTCCATTCCGGTCTGGAAACTCTTCAAGTGACCACCATCGCAGAAGGATTTCGACGAAACTACAGCAGAAGAATCCTTTTCACTTTTGGGTTTGAAGGGATTACACTTGAATCGAAACTGTAGAATTATACGCGCGTATAGTATGATATTCAATTTTCGTTTTACATTCAATTCGTTGACCTGAGAGGAAGAACCGATGAAATGCAGTCCGAAGCTGTTTCAAATTTGTATAATCCTTTTGCTATGTTGTTTAATTGTGTATTTTGAAGGGGAAAGAGGACAGTTTTTATTTGTTCTACGTGAAAAACGGGCAAGATGGTCAAGAGCAAGGTTTCACTTATGTTTACTTCACATAAATTACATAAATCCACGCTTTTATAAAATTTGTAAAACAAAAACCAAAACGACTATATTATAGAATAGGTGTTTGTGAAAGACATAGTTCTAAATACATTTTACCTGTTTTTTGTTTATATTATTTTTTTTTGAATTAGCACAGTCTTTGTCTTGGCTTTCAGGGATCATAAGTGCAATTCTTATGTAGTACTGGCGTAGTTTATAGGCCCTTCAACTTCTGACTGAATAGTGTTCGCTACGGAACCAGCCCATTCAACTGCACATTCTTCTTTTTTCCAGGATATTCAGGCTAAAAATTCCCGACGTTGCTAAAGTCTTTGTCCCTGCAAAAAGACACGAGCGTCCAAAGAGTTTTGAAGAGATCAGCGAACCGTAATTTGGTTTATTACTTTTGTTCCGTGGTCAGCAGCCTATCCCCATTCGAAATATCCTTTTGTCGACATATTTCTGACTTATATTTTATTTTATTCCGTCATTCATACTCGCGTAGAGTGGTGAAAATTGGTTGAGTGTGAAAGCGCCGGAGAAGACCCGCGTAAAAAGAAACATGTCGAAATATTCTTATTACAGCCTCGTTCAGTTATCATTTCATGCTCGTCCCAACCCAAGCTGGTATCATCTCATCGTATAGGCGCGGGAATTAAAGAAGAACTCAAGTAGACTTTAGAATGCTTTGTGGTGGAAATTTCAACGGAAATAAAGATACTTGAGACCAGTTTTTTTGACTAAGTGAAAAAAATTTTCTCTCAAAACTGTGTGGGATATGCTATTTTATTTGAAAAATGGAAGTGCGGATTTCAATTCGCCGAATTTTTGTTACCAAACTAAAATGAAAGTAGCAATTTTAGAGTACTTAATTAAGTAAAGAATTTTGTTATCCAGCGAGGTAGTTAGTACGTACACAGAAAGGACCACTTGAAAGAGTACCGAAAAAAAGAAATCCCCATTTACTGTTCCCGATTGTTAGTGTCAGTTCTATAGTTGAACAGTGACTTATTATGAGGGTATAGGTTAGGGATGTCAAACCGGCCCATAACCCCGTTATCGATTGCTTTTGGTTTCTTACAAAGCCGGTAAGACCGTCCGGTTTAAACCGGGCTCAAAGTACGTAGAGCGTCGATTATCCGAACTAATGTCGACAAGGGGTGGTTCGGATAACCGAAATTTCGGTTAATCGAGTTTCCATAGAAAAATTGGAGGATTGCCTAAAAGTCAATATAAGCGACAATCTGGAAATGTGTCAAATGACTGAACAAAAATAAGAAATTCGAAGCAATTGAGTGCTGCTGCTCAAAGGCTTTTTCCTTCAGACACTTGATTTTTTCATTGGATTCGATAGATATCATATGAAAAAAGCCGAGTCCCCGGTTCGGTTAATCGAATGTTCAGATAATCGACGTTCGGATAATCGACACTCTACTGTACCGGTTTTCCAGTAAACTGAGTCTTTTATTTGATTTGCTTAGAATTTTAGTAAAAAAAATGCAAACACACTGGTATTGCTGGTGTTCGTATCGTATGCAAAATCAAATCAAAATTCACGTGGAGGGTGCGCCCGGGAAACTTATTTATTTGAAAAAAACTCTCCTTCCAAGCCTCGAAGAAATGAATGTTAGGGACTTGTGGTTTCAGCAAAATTGAGCCCCAGCACACATACAGGGTGGGCAAAAAGTCCCTTTCCTATTTATATATGTCATAACTTTTAAATAAAGTGATTAAAACCAAAAATAATAATCGCAAAATTAGAATTAATTTATGTATTTTATTTACATTAGGTGTGGAAAATTATATCCGGTGTGGTAAATGTGCAACATTAGAATTCACGCAAGCTTGGGCTCCTTTTACGACATTTTGCATAACAACTGCGCATTTTCCCCTCGAATGTTCTCTTTTAACTCCGGTAAAGTCTTTGGTTTGTTGAAATACCCTTCTCTTTGAGGTAGTCCCATAGAAACTCGAGAAATGTGGCTGGAGCCGTCAGATCAGGGATTACGGGCCACCGTAATTGTAAGTTACAATTTTTCGAGATGACGCGATTTGGAAAGTGATGTTGCAACAAGTTCATTGTCTCACCTAATGTAAATAAAATACATAAATTAAATCTTATTTAGCGATTATTATTTGTGGTTTTAATCACTTTATTTTAAAGTTATTACATATATAAATAGGAAAGAGACTTTTTGCCCACCCTGTAGTACGGGGCGCAATGAATTTGTTGCGACAACGTTTCCCTAGCGCCTCATCTCTCTCAGAGGCGATCTCCCATGGCCGGCACGCTTCTAGATTTTGGCGGATTTGGGGTTATTTGAAATTCCTGGTTTATTTCGATCGACCGCGGAACATAACTCACACAGCAATAAGGAGAGTGTTCAAAAATATTTATATTTAAGGGCTGAAATTAGAAAACGAAATTTTTCGTAGGGGACAAGTAATAGAATTGCTGATTAAAAAGAAGAAAGAAGAAGATAATTTTAAAAATTGTTTGAATTAGGAAAGATTTTTTTTCCGGTTTTCACTGAATGGACAAACAACCGTCCGGGTTAAAACCGGGAGGAGGAAAAAACCGAAAATAGCACGGTTAACCGTTCTGAAAGTATCGGTTTTCGAACTAACCGTCCGGTTTTTGACATCCCCAGGTATGCAGGTGCAAGCGTTTCTAAGGAATTTTGAATGCATTTCAGATACTTCTTCTTATCAAGCAAAAACCAAGGTGAGGACTAGGCAACTGCATTTAAAACGATTACATCTGTGAATCACATATGAAACGGAATACAAAAGATTTCCGGACAAAAAGATTGCCGACAAAAAAGATTTATACAAGGAATGTGTTTTTAGGATTGAGAAAAATAAATGTTCAACGACAATTTTATGCCAATATTGGTGACTTAAGGCCGCACACACATTGTGAATCCATGGATTGCAATCCAAGCATCTCCCAGTCCCAAGTAGTGTTTTTACTTCCGCATATTCTCTGGAACCCCATACTTGAGCACCATAAAATAAGATGGACTTGGAGACTAGTGGTATGTACATTGTATTAGGCCGTTTGTGAAATATTGGCATTATTGAAACAATGTTTCCATGTGGAATTTATTGCCCATTTGGCTTCTTTAAGCTTTTGCTTGAGGTTTGGTCCCATGTTAATGTTGCTCGATATCAATATTCCGAGATATTTATAATCCTTAATCACTTCAATATCGTTTCCATTATATGTCCACCCCTCTTCTCCTGCCAAACCGAAACGCTTTTCAAAAGCCATTACTTTCGATTTCTCGCGGTTTATGGTTAGCTTCCATTGTGTACAGTACCTTTCTAAATGTCGAATCATTTTTTTTTTTTTTAGGTGACTTCAACAAGAACACAGTGTCATCAGCATACAATAGACCTTTCATTCGAATTCCAGAGGCTGTCGCACCACCAGGCATATCATTCAAGATGTCGTTGACAAACGCCGCAAATGCATCTGGGCTCAGCTTACAGCATTGTCGCACACCCACATTTGTACTAAACGATGCTGACAGCTGGGATCAATTCCATATCAACGCATTCGTATTCTGATAAGCTATTCAAATACATGTCCAAGCTTTGATGATATTCCCATAATGTGAAGCTTGCAGAATAGTGCCTGTCGATCGACCGTATCAAACGCCGCTTTAAAATCGACAAAAAATGCATAGAGTCTGCGTCCTTCACTGAGGAAGGTAAGTGCCCAGTTGTAAAAAAATAAAAAGGCTATCGTTCGTCGAATATCCTTCACAAAAACCAGCTTGGATTTCAACTATTACTTCTTTCAAATTTAGCCACTTAGCAGATCGCATTTGAAGCAGGGTTGTTAAAAAAAAATCCGGACGCATTGAGAAACGAGATCCCGCTATAGCATGGTGGATCACTAACGTCTCCTTTTTAAAATATCGGGACGATTACAGCATCTTAAAACTATTCGGGAATGTCACCGCTATCGAAAATTCGATTGAATTCGCTACAAAAAATATCTCCGGACCATACTCATAAAACTCCACTGGCACCCCATTTGTTCCGGGCGCTTTGTTATCTTTAAATTTTTCTAATGCACTTCTTACTTCATATTTCGTTATGGATGCATCCAGTATTGGGTGTATCCTGTTGGGTCATGCAAACTGTACTATATTCTCGTAGTTTCCGCTTTGTAACATTGTTCTAAAATGATATTTGAGAGAATCCGCGTTCATCGTGATGCCGATTGTGTAGGTGTCCGTTCCATTTATCCTTTTATCGATTTTCCAAAATGTTTTGGAATCTGTACAACTATTCAAAAGCTTAACTTGTTGCTGGTAATACTGACGTTTTTGTTCCGCGCATATTTCCATCCTCGAGAATTAATCGTTGGTTCTGCGAAGCTGCTTCAGCCAAGCGAACGATCTGCTCCTCATTTTATCGCAAATGTTGGTAAACCACGTTTTTTTTCAGTTTTTTTTCGGTTGCTCAGATTTTGTTGCACAGTTCTGCAGGATTTCGGTTTGTTGCTGAATAGTTGTATTTTCAGTCCCCGCCAACTGCATATTAACCTTGTGTTGAAATTTCTCTCTATAATCCTCTCGCCATACAAACTTCGGTAGTAGGTTTATTGCGGTATCGTTGTCGTTCGTCCGATGCAATCTAACCCAATCGTCGTGATTATTGGGAGATAAACTGCTTATTTATTTATTTATATACGGACATAAATCCTTTTTACAGGGTATTACAAAAATAAATTCAGTGATAGTCTACAAAAGCAAAAAAAAAAATCTATAACTATGATAAATCTAAATAATTCAATTTAAAAAACAGTTTCGCTCCATGTTTTCAATACATACACACCTAGTCAAAAGTATTTACACAAAGTGCATTTTTGTGCATGCTTCACAAACGGCGGCTTCTGCAGCGAGTATGGGGAGGTGAAATGCAAAAAGCTTTTGTTTTCGCAAAGTTTAGCATATGCGAAGCCAGATGAAAGAAGAATTTAAAAAATAACTGTTCTTGTTCTAAAAATAGACGCAAATGAACTGATGCTTATCAGTTGTCAAAAGTATTTACACACGATTTCTTTGCGTCAAAAGTATTTACACACAACTCAATTTCATTTATTTCAGTTTAATATTCAATGTTAACAAAAGATTTTCTTAATTATAATAAAAAAACATTACTAATATTTAGTTATACCACCTTTAGCATCAATGACAGCTTGTAGTCTGTTGGGTATTGATTTTACCAAAGTTTGTGCAAATTCTAAGATCAATTTGGACCAAATTTCCTCAATTTCAGCAATGGCTCCCTCGCGTTTTCTATCTTTATCAATGGTCCTCTGGTTTTTAATAAAAGCCCAAACGTTTTCAATAATATTTAGATCAGGGCTTTGCGGGGGCCAAGGAAGAACCGCCTGATTAAGGTCATTCAAAAATTTTGTGGGTATCCTACCCTTATGGCATGGAGCATTGTCCTGCTGCAGAATCCAGTCACACGTTGAAAAAAGTCTGTTTCCTGATGTGAAAGCATGGTTATTTATGATATGGAGGTATACGATCTGGTTTAATGTCCCTTCTATCGGTACCAGGTCTCCGAAGCCATAGTAGGAAAGGCATCCCCAACATATGACTGTGCCGTCACCAAACCTATTGATTGGCTGGGCTGCCAAATGCTTTTGTTTTTTTTTTAAATGCATAAAATGCTTGCTATATGACCCCTGGTACTGAAAGGCAGCCTCATCTGTCCATAAAATGTTGAACCAGAAGTCCAGAGGCTTCTTTATGTATTCCAACGCAAATTTAAGACGTTTTGTTTTGGTTGGTGTGATGTCAATCACTTTACGGACAACATAGGTATTAAAATCAGGTTCCTTTAGCCTGCGTCACAGTGTAGCATCACTAATTTGTTTGCCAATTATTTTTTTTTACTGTGCGGCAATTTGAACAGAACTTGCACTTGGATTATTTGCTACAACTCCTAGTATGTGCCTGCATTGTCTTGGGTCCAACACAGGTTTTCGACCTGATCTTTTTTGATTTTCCAAGCTTCCAACTGTATCGCACTTTTTTACTAAGTTGTACACAGTTTTTCGTGAGATTTGATACAATTCAGCTATTTCGACTGCGGAGGTACCGGTCTTAAACCTAGTAACAATTTCAACTCGGCGCTCAACGGTTAACTCCTTTGTTTTCGGCATTTTATTAAATAACTGTAATTAGTTAAATGATTAAATCAAATTATCTGTAAATGGATTACAATTATTAGAACAAACGAACCTGCACTTGTCACTGCAAACCAAATATTAATGGCAAACGTCCGTTGTGAAAATACTTTTGACGCAAAGAAATCGTGTGTAAATACTTTTGACAACTGATAAGCATCAGTTCATTTGCGTCTATTTTTGGAACAAGAACAGTTATTTTTGACATTTTTATGTCTTGACTCTGGCACATAAATCGAAAATCGTCACGAAAATTGCAACGAAAAAGCGTTACGTTTTTGGCATTACAGGTAGTACCCTGTGAGTTTTGGGTGCCATTCAAGGTTTCAACGGAAGTTGGGCTAGGTGCTACCCTGTGAGTGTTGGGTGCCATTCAAGGTTCAACAGAGGTTGGGCTTGGGTTCAATTTACGTTCAACTTGAGTTCAACTTGGGTTCAACTTGGGTTCAACTTGGGTTCAACTTGCTAGGTGCTACCCTGTGAGTGTTGGGTGCCATTCAAGGTTCAACAGAGGTTGGGCTTGGGTTCAATTTACGTTCAACTTGAGTTCAACTTGGGTTCAACTTGGGTTCAACTTGGGTTCAACTTGAATTCAACTCGAATTCAACTCGAATTCAACTCAAATTCAACTTTCAACTTAGGTTCAACTCACGTTCAACTTTCGTTCAACTTTTGTTGAACGAGCCAAAAAGTGTTACTTTCGACTTAGGTTCAACTCACGTTCAACTTTTGTCTAACGACCCAAAAAGTGTAACTTTCAACTTAGGTTCAACCCACGTTCAACTTTTGTTGAACGACCCAAAAAGTGTAACATACAACTTAGGTTCAACTCACGTTCAACTTTCGTTCAACTTTTGATGAACGACCCAAAAAGTGTTACTTTCAACTTAGGTTCAACTCACGTTCAACTTTCGTTAAACTTTTTTTGATCGACCCAAAAAGTGTAACTTTCAACTTAGGTTCAACTCACGTTCAACTTTTGTTGAACGACCCAAAAAGTGTTACTTTCAACTTAGGTTCAACTCACGTTCAACTTTCGTTCAACTTTTGTTGAACGACCCAAAAAGTGTTACTTTCAACTTAGGTTCAACTCACGTTCAACTTTCGTTCAACTTTTGTCGAACGACCCAAAAAGTGTAACTTTCAACTTAGGTTCAACTCACGTTCAACTTTCGTTCAACTTTTGATGAACGACCCAAAAAGTGTTACTTTCAACTTAGGTTCAACTCACGTTCAACTTTCGTTCAACTTTTGATGAACGACCCAAAAAGTGTTATTTTCAACTTAGGTTCAACTCACGTTCAACTTTTGTTGAACGACCCAAAAAGTGTTACTTTCAACTTAGGTTCAACTCACGTTCAACTTTCGTTCAACTTTTGTCGAACGACCCAAAAAGTGTAACTTTCAACTTAGGTTCAACTCACGTTCAACTTTCGTTCAACTTTTGAAGAACGACCCAAAAAGTGTTACTTTCAACTTAGGTTCAACTCACGTTCAACTTTCGTTCAACTTTTGATGAACGACCCAAAAAGTGTTACTTTCAACTTAGGTTCAACTTTTGTTGAACGACCCAAAAAGTGGTACTTTCAACTTAGGTTCAACTCACGTTCAACTTTCGTTCAACTTTTGTTGAACGACCCAAAAAGTGTTACTTTCAGCTTAGGTTCAACTCACATTCAACTTTCGTTCAACTTTTGTCGAACGACCCAAAAAGTGTAACTTTCAACTTAGGTTCAACTCACAGTCAACTTTCGTTCAACTATTGATGAACGACCCAAGAAGTGTTACTTTCAACTTAGGTTCAACTCACGTTCAACTTTTGTTGAACGACCCAAAAAGTGTAACTTTCAACTTAGGTTCAACTCACGTTCAACTTTCGTTCAACTTTTGTTGAACGACCCAAAAAGTAACTTTCAACTTAGGTTCAACTTTCGTTCAACTTTTGTTGAATGACCCAAAAAGTGTAACTTTCAACTTAGGTTCAACTCATTTTCAAATTTCGTTAAACTTTTGTTGAACGACCCAAAAAGAGTCAAATTCGAAAAGCAAATCGTCACGAAATAATGTATAAATGATTTCGAGGTTGCATGAGTACTGTACATTAGCATTTGTTGAAAACATGAAAATGTCCCACTGAGTTGCGGACTTGTACGCAAGCTGAACCGACATTTTTCTCAGAGGCATACACACACTTTCAAGCTAGAAAATATTGAAATCTGTGGAACAAATTTGCAAGAAAAAATATCAACATAATCTAAAAATTCTTGGAGAGCATAAATTTTTAAATTCTTTTTTCATCTGGCTTCGCATATGCTAAACTTTGCGAAAACAAAAGCTTTTTCGCATTTCACCTCCCCATACTCTCTGCAGAAGCTAAGAAGTTAATCAATTTTATCAATTCAATGAAATAAATTTAATATAAATTTTTTGATATGATCACTGTTTGTATTAAAGATGTCGAGATGGTTTGCTACTAAATTTCCAGCAGCTTTAATTCGTTCTAGCGGGGAGTTCATCATATAATTAGTTCGCGGACTATTAAGGTGGAAAAGTTCATGGTTTCTTGTTTGCCGAGAAGGAATTTTTAATTCTATCTTTTGTAAAATTTCAGGTGCATCGAGTACGTTATTTGCAATATCCTTCTATATATAAAAATGCTAACTTCGGAAATGGAAAAATCTGATGAATGCTCTGATTGGCTACGATGAATCCCGAATGTCGATAAGTATAGCATGCAAGAACGAAAACCAGTCAGTCAGCTCATAGCCCGGAGCAGACGTTGGCTGTGGCAGGGCAGGGCCGAGGCGGGGCAAGGGGGGGGGGGGCAGGGGACAGGGGGGTTAGGGGTTGACGAGCGTAGCGAGCAGGGGGCGAAGCCCCCTAGTTAAACATAAATATAGCATCAAAGTACTTACGCCGAGATTCAAGTGTATTAATTTTTAATATAGATTCAATGGTAGAATAATCTACATTATTTGAATCCATACGCAATTTAGATGCAATATATCGAAGGAATATGTGTTGAACTTTCTCGATTTTGTGGGAGTAGGTTTTATAAAAAGGATTCCATAATACAGTGACGTACTCTAGCTTACATCGAACGAGCGAATTATAAAGAGTTTTTAATGAGTTAATATTTCTGAACTCGTAAGAATTCCTGATTAAAAATCCCAAGGTACGCCTAGATTTTTCTGTAATATCATTGATATGGTAATTAAAGTTTAATGAAGAATCCAGAGTTACTCCAAGATCTTTAACTAACATAACACTATTCAGAGCAGTGTTATTGATATTATAAGTGTATGGATGCGACGATCTAGTTCAGTTAAAAATTATGTATTGACATTTACCAATATTCAGTTCAAGCTTATTAACATTACAATAAATATAAAACTCATTTAGATTACACTGAAGATCGATAACATCTTCATAGCATGTTACTGACTTAAATATTTTGCAGTCATCTGCGAAGAGCAAGAATTCTACATTTTTAAACACAAGGTTGATATCATTAATGAATATAAGGAATAAAGGCGGACCGATATGTGAGCCTTGTGGGACACCCGATGTTGGGAAAATATTGATAGAATTATGGTTTTGTAAATTAACAATCAATGTACGATTTTTAATATAATCACTTATCCAATTCAAAATAACTCCCTGAAAACCAAATCGTTCTAGTTTTTTAGCCAGTAGTTTGAAGTTGATTCTATCAAAGGCTTTGACAAAGTCTGTATAAATAGAATGGACTTCATAGGAGTTTTCAAAAGACTTGTGTATAATTTCCATAAGAAATGAGGTTTGTAGCAGTGGATCTGCCCGCACAAAAACCATATTGGTTTGGTATAATTAATGGTCGAACTAATTGCGTCAAAAAATCGGTGACAAGACTCTCAAAGATTTTCGGTATTGCAGATAAGATACATATCGGTCTGTAATTCTTTATGTCACTTCTATCTCCGGATTCAAAGATAGGAATGACATAACTTGTTTTCCATTGTTTAGGAAATTGCCCTTCTGATAAGGACTTATTAAATAAAAACAGAAGTGGTTCTACTAAACTATCAGCACATGTTTTTAAAAACAAAGTCGGAATCCCATCTGGACCTGGACTTTTGGAAATATCTAGGGCACATAGTTTTTCTAACAGTTTATTATATTATATATTATATTATTATATCAATCGAACATTTCGATAAAGAAAATGAATTGTTTAATAACGGCGGCTCGAAATGACATTCTTCATTAGTATAGACTTTAGAAAAGTTCTCGGCAAAAAGATTACAAATTTCATCAAGATTTGAGGATATTTTATTATCTAAATACATTGTGTCGGGTAATCCACCGTCGGATTTTCTGGAATTTATATGCCTCCAAAAATATTTAAGGTTTATAGGTAACTCAGACTCTAGCTTTAGCAAATAGCGCTGTAAATCTATTCTAGACAACGATTTACACTGTGATCTCAATACGGAAAATATGTTATAGTCGGATAAATTGCCAGTTTGCTTAAAATTTGAATGAGCACTTTTCTTTTCTTGTGTAAGTTTAATCAAATCGGCTGAAAACCATTTTGGATAATTATGACTATTTAATTGAATACGTGGAACGAAACTTTCGATTAGGCTATTTACTGTATTGTAAAATAAATTTACTCCATCATTAAGTGATAAATTATCTAATAGAGACCAATCAAAGTTCAACAATGAATAATTGATATTTGTATAATCTGCAGTTTTAAAATTGAGAAAGCTAGATGCTTTGTTGTTCTTAACATTAATTGAAAAAGACAAATTTATCAAAATTTCAAGTGCAGGGTGATACACATCTATAGGAACAAGGGGACTATTTGAATTGATTACATTGACATACTCTAAATTCGAAAAAATCAAATCCACTTATGTTTTTAATAGAGTTATGCTGTTGGAAATTTAAAAATGCAAACTTATCAATTATTTCGATGCTTTTAGCGCTGTTGTTGATAGTGGACCACGATTCGACATCCCAATTTGTGTCACTTAAATTGAAGTCTCATGCTTACCATGAAATCCTTAACAAGGGGAATTCAGTCCCCTCCGGCCAGGCTTAAGTCAATGACGGTATGTCAATTGTAATTGTAAAAGTATATCGCTCGAAGTTGAATTCCTTTTTGAATCCATAGAGGCATCCTCCACTTGATCTGTTTTTATTACTACACCTCGTAACGGGAATCCATATTAATTCGAAGTTTCTTAGCTTTATTTCATATACATGAATCATCAGGAAGGGGCGAAACGTTGATATCATTGAGAAATATAGAATATACAAACAAGTTAAAAAAATCTTCAATAATTTCTACACAAGATAGAGAAAAGTCAACACCAGCAACAGCTTACAAGTCAAGGTCATTTTCCATACAAGTTGACAGATTGTCAGTTAATTTATTGAATAATACAAAACCTATACGAAAGAAGTCGCCCACCCTCGGATATAGGTTTAGATAAGGAGATGGCAACTCCAATAGGAGCAAACCGTTTCAAGAGATATCACCCTAATTCTACAGGCAGTTCTACTTGAGTGCAGTTAGCCCGCGAGTTGGGTGTTTACAGAGTTTTTGTCTCAAAACCGTGCCTTTGCACTCTTGTGCTCTGATAAGTTTCGCCTTAAATATCGCATTTAACAACAGACCCAAACAATTTAAATTTACTATAATTTTGAAAAGGCACAGTGATTGTATTTTGGAAATTGATTTTATACCGTAAAACTTTTGCGTGTCTAGCATACATATATTGTCAATATTTACCAAAGTTCCTCGGTCAGTCGGTAATCTAGTTTAGAGTTGGTGTGTAAAAGCACTGACACTTCGCAATCACCCTCTGAATTCATGAAAGTTTAAGTGGTAGTTTTGTCCAACAGCCGGTATAAAATCACAATTTCCATAAAATATAAATAAAATCCCCACCGTTGTTAAGTAAATTTGTCTTTGTCATCTCGACCTTCCGCCGCATCAACCTACCCCCATCTGCCACTACAGCACTTCTGTTTTCATATCACAGAAAACTTATTTTTTTTATTTTTTATTATTAATCAAAAAAAGTCAACAACGAAAGAACATTTCACCCATATTGTCACGGCAAGAAATTAACTTGCGATGCGACGAGAGCAGAGCCCGAGAGTTATTTCCGAGTCGTATATACGACGAACTTCCACACACCAGGCTGAGGCCAAAGAGTATACCTCCGTAACTGTACGCAAAAGGACACGAAAACGTTTACCTTCATAGCGGTATGGCCAAAAACCACCAAAACCAAATAGGGTAGTTTCGCTTCAAGGGATAATGAAAGCCAACAACGTACGTCTAAAAGTCGGGCCTCCCGATTTTCGTTGACATTGTGATAGCCTTCTTCATTTCGTCATTGTTTACACACTTGCTCGGAACAGGGTTGCCGTTTTCAGATTTCTAAGTGTAACATTTATTTCATAAAATTGTAACATTTTTAGGTTGAGTGTAACAAATTTGAAGGTATTGGTGTTAATGAACAAATTAAGCAATAAATATGAGCAAGTCCGAAATTAATTATTGCTCGCACAAATTGTGGAGAGTTATCGAGTTAAAACAAAAGAATTTGCAAATGGATGACTTTTATCGAAAATGTTATCTATTCTGTTCCATAAATTCCGTTTATAACGGCGAATCCATGGATTTAACGAAAACTTCACGTGATAGTTGGACCCAGTATTTGTAAGGTATTATAAAACAAATCTTAGGTAATATGGATAGCCAGGATTTCAGGGCACAATAAAACTTTAAATAAGGAAATTATAAAAACAATTGTTTAGAAATCTCGTAATTAATATTGACAGTGCTCTGCACAGAGGCGTACTTTCCGAATGATTGAAGGGGCATCCCAGTTCTTTATGTTGTCGCAAAATAAGATGCTCATCTGCTCTTTCCTGTCCATCAAAATACCATCAAACCACTCGCAAATCAATTTCAATTAAACTTCAATCCGTTCCCTCTCAAATGCTCTTTTGATTTAAAGTGAAACTTGGTGCCTGTATGAAGCTTGCATTTCAAATTTTGCCGAATTGCAAGAAAAACCATTGCCTATCGTAAGTATGTATTTCGTTTGAATCTGCGTCAAGGTAGAATTCAATGCTTTTGAACTGACTCGAAGGCTTGGCGCAATAGCTGGTATAATTGAATGATAAACACTGATCCAGAATCATGGAAGGACCAGCAAAACCGGGCACTTAATCCAGGGGTATCAAAACCAAAAGTTGACCTAGACCAAACGGGCCAAATTTAGTGATTCAACAACCACTACTTCTGAATCAGAGTCACCCAGAAATAACCTTGGGAACCAAAATTATTCGGTGGAGAATAACTAAGTTCAAACGAAAAGGTTGACTACCTAAAAAATGTGAACACGAGGTATAATACAACTGTTGCATAACCAAATACTTCTTTCTTAAATAAATCTCGAGAGAAAACGATTTCACGATGGGCTTTATATTTTTCTGCTCAAAAGTACATTGAACACCCGCTAGCTTCCTAGAACAGAGAGTGGGATTTTTAAATACATAATTTAAGTTTGCATAAGCTATCGAATTCTTGACGAGTTTTAATATATTCCTTAGATTTTATAGTTCAACACCTCAAAATTTCACTTTTACAAACATTTACATTTTTTATTTTCTCCGATTTGGCCGCGGGCCTCACAAAACTGCGACGCGGGCCACATGTGACCCGCGAGCCACAAGTTTGACATGCCTGACTGAATCGATGGGTGATGATACACAAATGTCAAAAATAGAAAATTTGTTTTTCAAAATACTTCTTCATGTCATTTATATAGATATATAATTGAGTTCTCCACTCTTGCCCGATTGTAACAAAATTGGTCTGGGTGTAACATTGTAACAAGAAATGGGAAATTGTAACAAAATGTTACAATTGTAACACGAGTGGCAACGCTGGCTCGGAAATGGGTGGAACGATGTAATAGTCGTCGACGTTTGCTCTCATATTCTGTCCCACGGACACGGTGTGCCTCACCATTTGGCACAAGCAGCGAGGTCGTCCTTTTGCTTTCAATATTGTCATCCTTGTGCATTTTTTCTTCAAGTTTGGAATATTTTCGACTGCCGAAGGGAAGGAGCCGTACGAAACGGCGTTCATTGTAAGGTTGACAAAACTTGCCTTATCGCAACAAACGAAAATTCGATCTTTAAGGTTTTTGGTATAGTCAGCCAAGCGGGTGTGTGATGATTTCATGGCAAATGCACAGGGTGATTTTGATGACGTTGATGATGATGATGATGATGACGAGAAAGGCGACAACGAAGACCGTAGCGTAATATCAGCATAGTAGTGGCAGTTGTATCGATAGAAGCATAACGATTTGGGTGCTTCTCGTGTACTTCAGAATTTCTTTCGTGAAAGTTTACATTGATTTGGAGGCCCGTGGCAACCAAGGATTGCTTTTAGTAGCGCAAATTTGCTTTTATGCGTGACGATGATATGTTTTTCGGTGCGTTTCTAGTCCTAGCGCCTGAACCTGAGTTCGAGGCCGGATGACTACTCAATAGCTGTTGCTCTTATAGCTTCGAACGAACGTGCCTTTGCATATGATTAGGTTTAGATGGATTCGCTTTTCTCTGCATTAAGACGGTAACAGTTGGTGATACCATCCGTCAATCAGATTCGTGCTACTTGTGATTTTGGAATTGTAAAGTTTTAGGATGAACTAAGTGAATATATTAATTCCAGCATTAATTAAGTACAAATTTTATTTCATTTTTGCTATGAAAAAATCTATTCATCCATTCACTTCGGCGTGATAAAATTACAGTTAGAAGGTTCAAAAATAAAAAAAACGAGACCGAGTTCTAATCGTGCGAATAGCACGATGAGTGTACCCTATACCCATGTACAGACCTAGAAGGCATGCAAAACCGAAAATATTCAATTTCATATTTTTTGTGGGGGAAGGATGGGTAGATGGGTCGGACCTGACACATCTTTATTACCTTGTCAAGGCATCCAACGGCTACCATTTGATACTAATTTAAGTTTTTCGTGACATTCTGTCAAAATATATGGCTGAATATAACTTAGTAGGGGAAGTAGGGGTAAGGGTAGTCGCACCTACTCCACTTTCCATCAACTCAAAGTATATGTCAGAATGAGACATTGATCAAAATTTCAAGTCGATAGCGATATTCTACCGAAAGTTATGGGCGAATTTAAATATCAAGGAGGGGTAGTTTGTATGGGAGGTAGGGGAACCCGTGGTCCGATTTGGCCCATTTTCAATACCGTCCAAGATTTTAGCAAAAAAAAAACATTTGACAAAAATTTCAAACCGCTAGCTTCATTATTTCGGGAGTTATCGTGCTAACAGACAGACACACGGACAGACAGACAGACAGACATGGCTTATTCGATTCAGGGACCGACCCTGATAATTTATATACATATATACTTTGCCATAACTCCGGTGGCTCCTTTGAGGTGTTACATAATATCGGCGTAACAAAAACAATATACCCTATACCATATTATGGGTATAAGGTATAAAAATAAGGAGGGATGAACTTGTGCGAGCGAGATTGAACAATAAATTCCAATTTCTTACGTTGACGCCTTACTCTACTCTTCAAAAGATAAGGATTTCCTTAAGCGACTGTAGGATCAAATAGTCTCAAGCTAGGCATAATAAAATGCAAGGCCAGTGATGATATCTGTACATCTGTACCCTGTGGCACGGGTTAAGAATAGTGCTACCGTCTTTCCCGACGTGTCGTAAGAGGCGACTAAAGGGACAGGAGAGAATAAAACTCTCCTGAGTTTCGAACATATCTCTACAATTGTGCGCGGAGCAACTCTGTTTTGCGCTCAAGGGTTCAGATATGTACGAAACTTAACAAAAAATTGACCCCTGTGGTTTTGGGGTTAGAATTATACCACAGCGATCCCGGCTTTTCGTAAAAGGCGACTCGAGGGATAGGGTATGTAGGCTTGTATAACTTTCGGACGTAATTGTCCCGTTATTTAGGATAACAAGGTTAGTTTTGCCTTGAAAGCTAATTTCGGCCCAGACCATCACACTATGGGACCGCCTTGCCTCTCAATTTGATTAATGCAAGGATCCAAAAACGCTTCTCCGGTTCTCCGCCAGACTCTTATGCGTCGGTCGTCACTAAAAAAATTTACTTTGGACTCATCCGAGAGGAGCACCTTGCGCCATTGTTGCATATCCTATTGGATATGTCGACGAGCAAATCTTAAACGATTCGTACGTTTCCTTGACCACTGTTAGTATTCGTGCAAACGATTTCTGATTGTTTGAGGGCTAACAATGGTTCCAGTCGTCCTTAATAGCCTACTTTGTAGTCCACGAGCACTAATGGTACGATCCCGTCGCGCACAAAGTCTCACATATCGGTCTTCTGCGGGGGTGGTTATTCGAACTCGGCTTGAACCATGACGACGGGAGACATTTCCTGTCTCCTGGTAACGGTTCCAAAGATTTTGAATGGCTCTTCGCGGATACCCTGATTGCAGGGCCACAGAACGTTGCGAACGACCTTCCTCCGACATTTTTAAGGCCCTGGACGAAGCATTTAAATTTAAATGGCGCCGAATTGTTGGTATTTTGTATTTTACAGATTCTCCTTATCTTTAAAAGTGCAACAACTAATGTTGCATTTAAAGAACTTGGCGAAAACTAATTCTTAATCAAAATGAGAAATAAACAAAACTACCAAATGTATGACTCGTGACCCCAAAAGTACTGTTTAAGCCAGTTCCGTTAAAGCTAATGTTAACGAAGGATAGTGTGATAACTCACATCACATTCAGGAACAGAATGGCATTTTGAAAATAATTATCACACTAAAAATTCGCCAAAAGACGTTGTTAAAGTCAACGGACATCAGTGGCCCTTATTTTGTTTTGAGGAGTATAGATGTAGCAAAATAGATCAGGATTGTAACAAAATGCTACTGACGAGTCGGTGTGAGCACCACTTATTGAAATGTGGGGCTTTGGTTCTCCGGTATGCAGTTCAAGACTACAAAGTGGAAAGAAATTTTGTGGTTTCTGCCAGTTTTGTCACTTTTTAAGCTTGTGCAGCTTGGTTGTGGGTTTGTGTTGCAAACTTGTAAAAACATGCCCTTAAAAGGATCTGTTAAAGAAAATATATATATTTTTTGTTTCGACTTTGAGGCACCTTGGATTTGGGTCCCGTGTTCCGTTGAGCACATGGAACGCCGCCGTGCGCTACGCCACTGTGTTTAACATAGGCACAAAACATGTTTCCAATCTTCCTCAGGATCTCGACATGTGGATCATGAAGAGCTATCGGACTGATTCAAATAGTGAAAGGTCTAATTTGGACCCATGTCCTATGATGAGGATGCCTAAAATGTAAGTCGGATTTCAGATTTCACGTTTGGGTTCCTGGTCACGCCCGCGTTACATACGATTGAACATTCCAACAGTGGCAAACTCCGCCTAACTTGAAAACTCTTTCGTAAATTATACTGACGAGCATCCCTGCATACGATAGAAAGGCGCAAAATTAGGTCACTCTAGGGTCTAATACATGAATTTAACAAAAAAAAAATATTTTATAATACTATGTTTTTATTAACGTATGTATAATATTTCATACGGTGAGCATATACGAGATCATACAAAATTAAATACAGATTCCTTAAACAACCAAAGACAAATTATATTTTACAGCTAAAATCAACCGTAATAATTCAATATTAAAACTAACAAATTAAAACAACAAAATTACAACAACAACACCTAAAATAACATAAATAATTCAATTAATTGCAATGAGATTCAATACTTCCAACAAGAAATCGGGAAATATATCAAATGTCACCACAAGTATCGTGTGAACATAACCCCCACGTTTACAAGTTGATTTACCCAAAGTGGTTATAAATAAAATCAGAAGTTTTAGATTCTTAGAATTTTGAAATCAATATTTACCATCTCAAAGAAAATGTTCTACTTTATTTTTAGTGCTTATGAATCTTCATTGTCCGACAAACCATCGTGAACTCGGCCAATGATTGTGAACGACCCTTACCAAACTTTCAAAGTTCTTGGAAAATCCATTCCGCAGGAATACAAATCATTCGATTTCATCGCTGTAGCCTACGCCCTGTTTCTAAGTTTCCTGCAAGGTCCAAAACCGAAGAAATTCATAAACAAACACGCAAACAAATCGCCTCAAACATAATCCTCAAAACAACATACAGACTATACGGACAAACAGAACAGGTAAACATAACTGGCTGGAAGCCGGGAGCGATTGTAACCGTTAGGCAACTAGCAAATATCGAACGCGTATAGTCGACTTATACGTTCGGTTTTCTACCTATATAATGGACAACCCACGATGTCGATAAGATTCGCTTCTGTCAGTCAAGAATTACAACTGTTTCTCTAGGCGACTTCTTGATCCGTCCGTTGTGTTTGTTCGTTTTCTACCCTGTCTGCAGAAAAGTTCACAAGTCTCGACCGAAACCTTTTCCACCTCACCTTTCACGGGTTTGCTTTTTGTTCACTTTTCAGTCGTCCTATCGTACAGCCTTATCTTATTCTCATTTCGTGTACTGTGTGCGTAATATTTGTGTACAATTTTCCACCCTTCAATTGCCCTCTGGCTAGAACATCCCCAAAAACAGAAGGTATCCTGAATGTTGGGAAAAAAATGTGGTGGAAAACACAACACAAACATCGAAATACACATGTCAATGTTTTCCATAGAAGAAGATAATACCGAGACGTGGATGTAGCCTATAACGGCGTAACTTGTTAGGATTTTACCTTTCGCTCATACATATCTCCTGAGAGGATGAAATTTCGGTTCAGCGTTTTCATCGTTTCCATTTTCCTATTTACCTTATCGGTAAAGAGATCTGAATTCGGTAGCGAAAAAATGAGGATTGGAGCCCCCCCGTCTCATATTTACGACCCTTTTGGTCGCATCCTGCTGTATAAACGTGTGCGGCGCTACGGTTGTTTTTCCCGCGTTACGTTCAAATCACGAACTTATTGAGAGTGTATATCTGTCCTCTGTTGCCATTACAAATTTTTCGCGTCTATCTTTTCACTTGATGTGACTTAACGGAAAATCCCCCTGAAGGCTTTTTTTTTTGTTTCCAGCAGTGAGTCAATGTGCGGTCGGGCACTACGTGTTGTTGTGGCTTAAACGGTCTTAGCCTAATTGGAAATAGGCCAATTAAAATCAGGTCCAGATTATTATCGTACGGTCAAATGGAGTTGTTGCTTGGTGTTCTACGAAAAGAAACAGCTAGTCTGTAAAGTTGTGAAAAGAGAACGATGGATGGAAACTTTTGATAATGTCGAATACAAAGAAAATGAAAATCATGAAAAAATTATATCCGAAATAATGATTAGTTGACGCAAGATTTATTTTTTACAATGAATGAGGGAGATAATTTCTATAGATACCAACCGCAAACAATGGATTCCATTCAAGATGCTGAACTGAGCTCATAAGCTCCCACATTCGTATAATTTTGTACACCGTCTGTGACCGTGACGCTAGCATCCCCAATTCCAAGTCGGGATATATGGCATGTGGTGATTTCGTCCCTCTTTAAAATATGTATATGTACAGGGTGTTTTTTTAATTATTTGGGCTACCTTGGTTTGCGTCTTGACTAAGTGTGCCATCTTGTGACACTCATGTGAAGCTAGCCGCCAATATCTTCACAGGAGTGTGTCCAAGATAGAACCCTTAGTCAAGTTTTTCCTTTATTTCTCCTAAGTCGTTGCGTTTTCAGGAAGCACAAACACAGAAATCAATCCGAACAAACGATTTCCTTTCGATTGATACCAAATTTATTTCCATCCGACCATATTTAAAAATGTCGCACGAAAATAAATTAATGTCGTACAATCATGCATAAACGGTTCGGACGTGATTAGAAGATTTACCCGTTCAACAGTTCGAGCTGCAATACCATCTCGTTTCGCGAAAGTGATATTTGCAGGGACACGAGCCCCTCGCAAACGTCGACTTAAGCTGCAGTATCGTTTCACTGCGCGAAAGGATCGACTTGCAGTATAGTTTCTCGGCGCGAAAGGTTCAACTAGCAGTGACATCAGCCGTCGCCAACGCCATCACGATTAGTAGCCCTCTTCTTTGTCACGCAAAAAGCCGATTTGCAGCAGCCCACTCGGCGCAGTCGATTTTGATGATGCCAGTTCTAATGTAGAAACTGAAGCTTCCCAAAGCCCCTCCCACGAGCCAAATAGTTGACGTACCCACCGCAGCCGCGTGTCCCATACAGCCATCCATGGAATTACTAAACCAGGTACGTGTAAGAATTACACAAAAGCCAAGCGCGAAACATCGCAGCATCAAACCAGCCGCTACTAACGTTTCGTCACGTCTTGCTTGCCATGACGTCTGACGATATCCAATAGCTTCAAGGTGCGCTGTTTAATTCTTCTTTGCAAGCTAAGCTGCTACCACAAATTTATTCACCGACAAGAAGTGTAAGTTGTTTGCAACAATCACCCGTAATGTCGCAAATACTCAGTACTTCAATTGCGCAGGGTATAAACGCAACAGGATGGCAACATCCTCCATCAACGACACAAATACACACTACATCGGCAACTCTCGGCACAGGTGCAGCTGGTTGGCAACAGCCCTAGCAACGGACCCAAATGCGCGCTACGCCTCTAATGAACTTCAGTGACATTAATATACACCCAGCGTTACGTAAGCTTGTAGACCGGAGTTTAACGGGAAACCTTAAGACTAGCTGTTACAGTCATCCTTTTATAACACGGCTGAAGCGTACGGTTATAGTGACTTTAAAAACAACGAACGGCTTCAAAAAGCGCTGAAAGGTGAAGCCAGAGAAATCGTCAGGTCACTTTTAATCTACGTAAGTAAGGTAGCCGCTGCTATGCAAACTTTACGATTTAGATTTGGAAAGCCTGAGCTTCTTTACGTTGTTAGAGGAACTACTAACAAATTACCGATAAGCAAACGTTTGGAATGGGCCGGCTCCCACGAAATTTCTCGTATGTGAAGGCCCACATAACATCACGCAATGTGAAGTATACAGAAAAGCCACCGTTGCCGATAGATGGTTGAAAGTGAAACGGCTACGTCTCTGTTTTTGCTGCTTGCGAACAGGCCATTCTGTGCGTGTCATTCTGCCCTGAAAATGATTGCAAACGCCGTCACTATCAAGAGACGCGAGAGCGTATCGCCCGCCAAAGGAAAAAAAACGATAGCGAACAAGTCTATGATTACCGGATAGAACTTGTTTTTTTTTATTGACAGGGCTACAGCCTTCCAGGCAACATCCCCCAAAAATTTTTTTTACCAAAATATTTCACATATCCTGTTCTAGTGCCTTTCCAAAAAAAATCTTCGATCGGCACAATAACGGGTAAGATTTATGTAATAAACAGTGAAATCTTCACTCTGACAGACTTAAGCGAGTAACCCGAAATTGGGTTGGAGTCTACAGTTGCAAAAAGACTTGCTTCTACTGTCTCTCTCCGTAACAGCGTTGCCACTCGTGTTACAATTGTAACATTTTGTTACAAATTCCAATTTCTTGTTACAATGTTACACGCCGACCAATTTTGTTACAATCTGGCGAGAGTGGAGAATTCAACTATATTTTAATATTTTTCTACTAAGTGACATGAAGAAGTATTCTATTCTATCACCCATCGATTCAGTCAGGCATGTCAAACTTGTTGCCCGCGGCCCACATGCGGCCCACATCCCATTTTTGTGTGGCTCACGGCCAGATCGGAGAAACACAGTATGTATCACATTGTGTAAAAATAAAAAATGTATAAATGTCTCTAAAAAATTAAAAATTGAGGTGTTGAGCTAAAATTTAAGAAATTCATTAAAACTCGTCAAAAATTCTATTGCTAATGCAAACTTAAATTATGTATTTAAAAATCCTACTCTCGGTTTTAGCAAGCTAGCGGTTTTTCAAAGTACTTTTGGGCAGGAAAATATAATGCTCATCGTGAATTTTTTTTTCCGAAATTTATTTAAGAAAGCAGTATTTGGCTTTGCCACAGTGGCGTTATAACTTATGTTAAAATTTTTCAGGTACTCGACCTTTTTGTTCGAGCTTTATTATTGTCCGCCGAATGATTTTGGCTCCCAAAGTTATTTCTGGATGACTGGTTTTGATAAGCTGTCCAAAATTTGAGTTAATTACTTAGCAAATAGAGGTTGTTGATTAATCCACCAAATTTGGGCGTCTTTTTTTGAGTCTATAAGTGTTTTCATAATTTTTATCCTGCGGGGCCCGCTCAATCCTGAAGACGCTGACATTTGTTGGTTCAGGTCAGTTTTTGATCTAGACACCCCTGGATTGAGTACCCGTTTTTACTGGTCCTTCCTTGATTCAAGATCAGTGTGCATTCAACTATACCAGCTAAATTTCCCCAAGCCTTCGAGTCAGTTCAGTAAATGAATTGAATTTTGCCTTGCCGCAGATTCAAACGAAACATTTACGGTTGCCAATATTTTTTCTCGTCATTCGGTAAAATTTGGAATGCATGCTTTATATGGGCACCAAATTTCATTTTAAATCAATATTTGAGAAGGAACGTGATAACTTAAGTAAAACTGATTTGCGAGTAGTTTGATAGTATTTTGATGGACAGGAGAGAGCAGATGAACCAACAAGTTATACATCGTTCTAAATCTTCACTTATGGGTCCTGAGCCTTTTTTTAACACTCACTTTGAAAGCTCAAGCATTGTCTGAGGTACTGGAAGGAGCACCTCGTTTTGCGACAACATAAAGACTTAGATGCCCCTTCAATAATTCGGAGACTACGCTTCTGTGCAGAGCAGTGTCAATATTAATTGCGATATTTCTAAACAATTGTTTTCGTATTGAATCTGTTATCAAATCGTGGGTTGTGGAAATTTTGACATATCGTGTCTTCTATACTGCAGTGCGTGCCTGTAGTATTATGACGCCAAGATTAATTTCCTGAGATTTCCATTTCAATATTAAACTTTTATTGTGCGGAGTGCCCTGAAATGCTGGCTACATTACCTTTTAAAAAAAATGTGTTTCATAATACCTTACAAATATGTACTGGGTTATAACAACTATCATGTGAATTTTTCGTCAAATCCATGGACTCGCCACAATATACAGAATTTATGGAACAGGATGGATAACATTTTCGGAAAAAAAGTCAGCCATTTTCAGAATCGTTTGATTTTATTTATAACTCTCCACAATTTGTGCGAGCAATCATTAATTTCACCAACGCAAATATCTTCAAATTTGTTACACTCAACCTATAAATGTTACAATTTCATTAGATAAATGTTACACTTAGAAATCTGAAAACGGCAACCCTGCTCCGTAATGGGATTTTTATGGAATTTGGAATGAATGATCCTCTAGTGGAATCAATGTCTTCCATTTAGATAAGTGGATGGAATCACGGTAAATTAATAGGTAAAGTTAACAAAAGATTTCCAGCAATTGCGTCTTTCGGCTCATCGCATTGACACTTTTTTAAAACACACTGCGACATTGGGACATTGGGACATTAGGATATTAGGACACTGGGAGAATAGGCTCTTGGGATCTTATTATCACCTTGGGACAATCGGGCATTGGGAAATTGGTACATAGGAACATTGGGCCACTGAGACATCGGGATATTGTGACATCATGATATTGGGACATTGGGGCACTGGGATATTAGGACATTGGGACATTAGGACTTTTGAATATTAGGTCATTACGCCCACTGGGGAAACTGCGAAGTGGGGACATTGGGCCACTGGAACATCCGGATATTGGGACATCGGGATATTAGTACATTGGAACATTGGGATATTGGGACATTAGGAGACTGGGACATGGGAGCACTGGGATATTAGGACATTGGGACATTATGACTTTGGGACAATCGGACATTGGGAAATTGGGACACTGGTACATAGGGGCATTGGGTCACTGAAACATCGTGATTTTGTGACATTGCGACATCGGGATATTTGGACATTTTGGCGCTGGGAGATAAGGACATGTGGACATTAGGGCCTTGGGTCATTAGGACATTGGGATATTCCTGTTGCAAGTTCACCTCAGATTATTTAATCAATCAAAAACATTGGTATAGTGAAAATGTCTATTTAGTCACAAAATGAATAAAAGTTACACAACTGTAATAAATATCACTTTTGGTACTTTACATTTAAAATTCTTTTTATTCCATATCCGTTCTCTCTCTATTCTCACGGAAGTCTGGGCTTTAACAAGGTCCTTTGGAAAGAAAAGGACATTTCGTCTTTGATATAACTGATTGGTTCCCAATAAAGCGTTCCTTAAATTTTATAAAGAGGGTATTAGACAAAGGTTCAACGTTTCCTTGATTCTCTCTCGGATTTTCGAATATATGCTGCTTCAAAAAGGCGAAAATAGTTCAAAAACTTATCAGAATCATTCTTCTGAACATCCTCTCTAAAATGAAATTAATCTTGCCTATATAACGATTACCTGCGAAAATGTCCTTTTGGATATAAGGATCGCTCAACAAGGATTGGAAATATCTTTATTAGCATTATGAGGAGCTCCTCTTCTTCCCGGAAGATAAAGGGACACGTCATCCTGTTGATTGATTGAAACAACATAGTATTGAGGCGTACCATACTATATTTGTTACCGCCAAAGCTGTATACAGGGTTATTGGTTAAGTCGATCTATTCCCTGCAACACGTTATAATAGGGTCAAAATGCAACAAAATTAGGCCATAAATGTTAGGCCGATTTTCAATGGTCACTGAGATATATGCATTTTTAGGTTTTTTTGAAATAACCTAGAATTTTGCCATTTACAGTAAGAATTAAAAAAACCTACTAACGTAATGGGCTTAGACTTATTTTTGGATTTTCGCAATGGCAGACATTTCTTAATCATTTAAAATTTCAAAAACCCATCACAATTCAAAATTTTTAATTTTAAATGGAAATGATGGTCCCCGAACAAGTTGCAGCTAGCTGTTTCAATTTTTTCAAATATTTGTATTGACATTGACACCTTTTTGGAAAGCTGACAACACGCGTATGTATTTCCAGTGGTCTGCAGACTCCATGTCATATTATTTTTTTAGTAATACTACATTAAAAAATATCTTTAAAAAATTTAAGAAAAAAATTTTTTTATTTAAAATTAAAAATTTCGAATTGTGATGGGTTTTTGAAATTTTAAATGATTAAGAAATGTCTGCTATAGTGTTGGCTAAAATCCAAAAATAAGTTTAAGCCCATTACGTTAGTAGGTTTTTTTAATTCTTACTGTAAATGGCAAAATTCTAGGTTATTACAAAAAAAAACTAAAAATGCATATTATAACGTGTTGCAGGTAATAGGTCGACTTAACCAATAACCCTGTATAATTAATGGAAAAGTTTAAATAATATTAACATTTCTAATAATTAGATATAACATGTACGTTCATCACCACAGAAACCCAAAAATCCCTTAAATTGATCACATATATTGACCTAAACATCCCCTTTCGAAAAACAGCATGCTTACATTACTTCCTGTAGAAAAGTGTCGTTTAAAAAAAAAAATCAAAATCAGTTTATTGACATTCTGGCGAACTCGTCTCCTACCTGTATTTTGATACCCACATCGTCTATAGTACACCTCCACAGAAAAAAAGGAGCTTTCGTGCCCAAGAACATCTGTCAGATAATAAGTGCCGATATGTACTAAAATATTAAGTACCTCGCCACTTAACTACTATCAAAGTTTCATCGAAATCGGTCCAAGGGAAGACCCCGAGCAATTAGCTGAATCACTGAAGGAAGCCTTTTCGTCTATTTCAAGCGTGAAATTACCGCAATTTCAGTAATGATCAACATTTTGGTTTCTGATTCTTTGTCAGGGCCATCAAAGGATAATGCTTCATGCATACCAAATTTGGTGAAGATCGCACCACAAGAAGACCAATAACGTCACGCAAGAGCATAAATATATCTGTGTCACTAGTGAAAAGTGAGTTAAGTCCGATTTTATCGATTTTGAGTTATATACATAAAATTGTCCCTGTTTCATTACATGTATTAAAAAATTCACTACGACCAAAAGAAACGGAATTATAACGTTGTGAATCATGGGCTAAGTGAGCAAATGAGATTGTTACTTGTGAAAAGTGGGCTAACTGGTACGAATTTTTAACACAGAAGTACGTAGTAGAATCCAAAATTGTTGATAAAAATACACTTACAGTTATCCGATTGAATTCATTTTACCGCTATTCGATAGAACAACTCTTCGGTCATAACAGGACTAAACATGAGTTCAATTGTGCAATCAAGGGCCCGGCTAGGTAATTATTTGTGTCGCATTCTGATTTCGTATTTGAAATGGAGCAGATCAAGTACCGCGCGGTCATTGAATTCCTTTTTTTTTGAAAGGATACACGGCGTCCCAGATTCGAGGTGAACTCATATCCGTGTACGGCAACTCTTCACCATCCCAGGCGACTATTTACCGGTGGATTTTGGAATTCAAGCGAGGAAGGACGAATGTTTTTGATGAACCCCGCACCGGACGCCCAATAACTGAGACCACCGAAGAAAACGTCCAATTAGTCGAGGAAGTTGTATTAAGTGATCGGCGGCTAAAGTTATCAGAGATTGCAGAAAGGACAAGTCAATCAAAAACCACCGTCGAAAGAATTATTACCGACCATTTGGGGATGAGGAAGATCTCGGCAAGATGGATCCCGAAACTCCTCTCGGCAGATCAAATGAAGCAGTGGATGAAATGTTCGAAAGACTTTTTGGAGCTGTGTCGCGCCGACTCGGATGCGATTATCAACAGAATTGTGACAGGAGACGAAACCATCGTCATTTACTATGATCCCACGACCAAAAGGGAGTCCATGGAATGGAGGAGGCCTTATGAGGAGCGCCCCAAGAAGGCGAAGGTGCAGCAGAGCCGGAAAAAGATTATGGCCACCATCTTCTGGGATTCCAAGGGAATTATAATGATTGACTTCAAGGAAGAGGGCACATCAGTAACAGGGAAATATTATGCAGATCTTTTGACCCAATTGAGGGCCAACATCGTGGAGAAACGGTATTGAAAACTGGCGAAAGGGGTGCTGCTTCTTCACGACAATGCACCAGTTCACACCGCCGCGGTGGCCAAGGCTGCTGTGGTCAAATGCGGCTTTGAAGAAATTGAACACCCCCCGTACAGCCCAGACCTGGCCCCAAGAGACTACTTCCTGTTCCCAAAATTAAAAAAGGACCCACGAGGACGAAAATTTGAGACTGAGAAGAAACTGAAAGATGCTGTTTTGAACCATTTTCAAGACAAACCCGCGGACTACTTTTTGAAAGGAATGCAGGATCTTATTAAACGATCTCATTGTTGTATTGAAGTAAAGGAGAGTTACATTGAAAAATAAAACTTGAATGAATTCAATCGGATAACTGGAAGTGTGTTTCTCTCAACAATTTTGGATTCTACTACGTATTATGAACTTATGATTGTTAAAGGTGAGCTTAAGATTTAGTAAAATAAGTGATTAGTATTGGGAAGGATTAGGCTGAGATTTAGATGATATGCTTGTATAATTATTTATTATACCCTACACATTTTGCAAAAAAATGAAAGTATTAAATTTGTAAAAAAAATTTTTCAATTTATCAGAGGAAATATTTAATTATAATTTTATTATGAGAACTGTTACAAGGGGAGTTGATTAGATGTCTGTCAGATTATCTAGCTGTACCAGCATCCCATCACTTCTTCAATTCACAAAGTCACAAAGTTACTGGGATGAAATTTTGCAAACGCGATTTTCAGTGTAGCTCGTGTGTTTAAAATTTGAATCGTCGAAATAATTTGGCAGAATTACCATCGAAAGTAGTAGCTCAAAGGAAACCTTGATTTTTATATTATTTATTTATTCCTTACGGAACAGATTGAATCAAAACATTACGTCAGAAAGTCCTCAGGTAAACGACATTACGTCAGAAAGTCCTCAGGTAAACGTTTGCTCTGAAAAATTGGATATAGCATTTTCGACATGGACTTTTTATACAATTTTGAGAACTCCTGATCCAGAAGCGAGCAAAAACTTTATAATTGCTTTTGTTTAGCTTTGTTTTTATTATATCGTATAAACAATAATATTTTTTCGGATGGTAAATTCATAGTCACAATAGAGCTGTAGTTATACATAATATACACTGTGGAAATGTGTTCAATACTTAAACAAATCAATGGTTAGCTTATAAACTTTAAAAACTTTATATCTAAGCTATAAGGTTTCATGGTGAATATTAGTTCGGAATTGGGGAATGCAACATCATATCTAAATCTCTTAACAATTAACAAACAAAATCAGCAAATACACTAATTTAAATTCAGGTTATGAATTATTATTATGTACTGAAATTATTGACAAATGAAGTTTATTTTTGAATTGTAACACATCTAAGGGTAAAAGGCAAGCCTCCCGCCGTTGACCGAACCTGGCACTTCGTCACTCGTGAAAAACCTTAACCCTTTCATGCCCAAATTATGGATTTTAAGCGGAGAATTTTTCTAACAACATTATGTCGTTCAGTAGGCATCTTTTATGATATTTAAAAAAAAAATTTAAGCGCTATAGTTAACAAATTAGAGCATGATGTCATATGGCATCATTGGGACTGAAAGGGCACTTAGCAAGTTCCGTGTGAAAAATGAGAGATTTGGTCGGCAAAAATCCTACATCGGAAATTTTTTTTTTTGCAGAATGGGTGGTGGCGACCCCCAGATTATGGCAAAAAAGTCCCAACCGATTGGGGGTCCGCAACCTTAAAAAAGGGGGATAGCGGGAAATGGGGTAATTTTTCGGTTTTTTGCTAGTATTTCAAAAACGATAAAAGATATAGAAAAATAGTCTGAGAACGAAAAAAACTACATAAAATTATCTTTGCAATGATATATAACACATTAGAGATCTATTCAATGGTTCGGCGCTAGCTTAAAAATAAATTAGAACTTTTTCATTTTATACCTTTTTTAAAAGCTCCATAACTCTTGCCGTAAAATTTCGTACAATTATTCACAATAATAATATATTAATAATATTATTTTGGGAGAAACATTGAGTTGCTCCGATCAACGACCCCCATTATCCCCCCATTTGAAATTGGCGAAAGGACATGTCCATAACTCCCTCCAAAATTAGAGTAGAGTGCTAAATTTTGGTTTATTGCGATTGGAGCTGATAATCACCCCACGCACCAAAAATTAGCTCATTCGGATAAAAACTAAGGGTGTCTTCCATACAGCAAGCAACTAGCATTTATATAAATAGGGGACTTGCTGATTTGCCTTTCACGCCCAATGATGCCATATGGCATCATGTTCATGCATGGCTTCTACATTTCTATGACATGGTCTTCCAATTACAAGCGTTAGTTACGTTAGTTAAGTTTATTGGTATAAACATATTGACGCAAATTATGATAATTTTATTTAAAAAAAAACCAATGTTTGAATCGAATCCGTGGATTCGACTGTCAAATGAGCCCACCCACATTTTAATGCCTAAAAAATTTAACTTAAAAAAATACTTCCAACTTTCATAACGATTCTATTACCTTTTGATTTCATATGTTTACAGAAAGGGGTTTTCGTCTTGCTAGGGATGTATAAAGTTGTGTGGTTGTGTGGATGTGGTTTCTATGTTTCCGCACGACTTGCGGACTGAATTCCAGGTTGGAATCTTGGAAACTGATGCAAATTACCCCTTAAACGGTTTTTTATCTTTAATGCATAAATTGTACATATTTTATTGATGTGTTGATACTTAAAAACATATTCAAAATTGAGTAGATGATTTCTTTTGGAAAATAACACCTTAGTATTGATTTTAAATATTTTTATTGGTTTATTCTTAGACTAATAAAATGAATATTAATAAACTGTTTAAAGATTCAGTTTACTTCTTGAAATTTAATTGCAGCAGCTTATTTAAGTTAAATTTAATAAAAAGGGATTTCAAGCTTCTGAGAAAATCATACTTTTCATTTATTAATTGCTAATTTACCTAAAATTATATCTTTGAATAAATCATATTTTGTAGAGATTTCTGATAATTTTGCAGAACTCAAATAAACCATCATAACTATTAAGATTTATTTCGAGATGTTTTTTGAAAAATTCATGTGACGTTAAACAAAAGTCATAATTTCCCATTATCTTCAATTTCGCAAATACCATTTCATCACAAAGAATAGTGAAATGCATGAACCAAATGCACAATGTATCAAATCTGAGTCATATTCCAAAACTCTATTTACGTAAAAACTATAGTCTAGAAAATGTGTTAGAGTTTAATATTTAAACTATATAGTATTCATTGAAGTCATATGTAAAATAAATTATATAAAAATATTATCCTGTCAGTTGAATATATATCCTGTTGATAATAAAACATATTATAAAGATATTCCCCTGACTTTATAACTTTAACAGGTTATGGGCCCAGGAGCAACTCGTAATCAATAAATATAATTAATAAATCACTAAATAAATAATAATTGTGATAAATTAAATATTGAAAATTGTGCATGAAATAAGCACGAAGAATCATGAGCGTTCATATGGAGGTCCTTTGTAAGGACAATTACGATACGTGGAAGATGCAGATGGAAGCCTTATTAATCAAAAACGATGCTTGGGGATACGTTAACGGATCAATAAGGAAGCCTGCAGCTGAAAGCGGAAACGAAATCTCGATTACTGCCGAAAAATCATGGATTGAAAAAGATCAAAAGGCAAAGTCCGATATCGTATTATCAATCAACCCTTCCGAATTAAAACAAATTAAAGGATGTGAAAGTTCAAGAGATGTTTGGTTGAAACTTGAAACCATATATCAATCCAAAGGACCAGCTCGTAAAGCGACGTTACTTAAGCAACTTACTCTTCAAAAAATGGAGGAAAATGATGAAATGTGTAGTCACATCAAGAAATTCTTTGATGCAGTCGACAAACTTGATGAAATGGATGTTGATATAAATCCAGATTTATTAACAATTATGTTATTGTACAGTTTACCATCATGTTATGAAAATTTTCGATGTGCCATAGAATCACGTGACGAATTGCCTTCACCTGATGTATTGAAAATAAAAATTATGGAAGAAGCCGAAGCGAGGAAACATAATTCAATATCCAACGCCTTATATGTCAAGAAACACAAAAATCAGAAATTTCGAAAGGAAAATAAGAGTGAAATGAACTATTATGATCAAGATAAATTTGCATCGAAATGTACTATATGCAACAAAATTGGTCACAAAGCGACTGAGTGCTGGTATAAGATGAAGAAAAATAAATCAAACTTGAAGAAACATTTTGCAAAAAAATGCTGACGACGTATCATTATATATTTCTGCATTGAAAGCTGAAAATGAAAATGAAAATGACACAAGAAATGGAATTGAAAATGAAACAAGAAGAAAAATTGAAATAGAACTGAGTTCAAACAATGAAGAAATATTTCCAAATGAAAATAATAATCAATCAACAACTGAAAATATGGAAGAAGAAAATATTCAGCCAGGGGAAGAGGCACAGCCATCGTCAAGCGAAGAGTCACAGCCATATTCAAGCGAAGAGTCACAGCTATCTTCAAGCGAAGAGTCACAGTCATCCGAAAATCAACCAGGTGAAATACGCAGAGGTAGAGGGAGGCCCAAGAGAATTATGACTGGTAGAAAAGGGCGCCCGAGAAAAGATTACCACGAATATGTGACAAATAACGCAGAATTTGGATACACTGCTGAAACATCAGTTAGAGAGGCTGTTTCCGGAAAAGATGCCATGGAATGGTATGTCAGTACAGAAAATATGACTGCGGATATTTTAACCAAAGGACTTCCTTCACCGAAACATAATCAATGTCTATATTTACTTCAAATGAAAAACGTGGATTAGAAGAAATAACTAGACATTGAGGGGAAGTGTTAGAGTTTAATATTTAAACTATATAGTATTCATTGAAGTCATATGTAAAATAAATTATATAAAAATATTATCCTGTCAGTTGAATATATATCCTGTTGATAATAAAACATATTATAAAGATATTCCCCTGACTTTATAACTTTAACAAAATGATCAAAATGACACCACTTAAAACAATTTACGATATATACCGTTATTTGGAATAATTTTCTTTTTTCATTTCATCTGAAATTACACAAATGCAATGCATGTATTCACCATTTTGCTCAAACTAATTCCGCACAGCAATTTATAGGACATTTTTCGATATGTTTCATATTTGATAAAAGACCATTTTAAGGGTTAAAGTTTGTCCTGACGGAGGACCTAATATCGCTCAATCGACCTTAGTTGTAATGTTGATCAAAAAATATATGCATTGTTTAGTCTGATATATGTTTTTTTCTACCAATTGATTTTTTTTGGTCAAGGTTAATTGCACTTCAACGCCCAATGTGAGGGGTATAAAATCATATTTTGAAAATAATAATTGGCCATCGTGAAGCCCACAAAATTTCCAACTTTTCCATTACCAAGAATTGGCTCTTTACCTATTTGTAGATTTTGGAAAACCGTGCAAACATTCAACTTCGATTTCCCAAAATGTCATAATTTGCAGTTAGCCCACTATTCACAAGTGACACAGTATATATCCTTCATATTGTGTTTTTTTTTTTGTCACAACGGAATAAAAATGCATTTTTATTTGTAGCACCTACCTTATAAGGACCCAAATTTTTCACCGAACACGCCAGCTTGACGTTCCTGCCCGCCGGCACAGTAATATTTTCAATGACATCCGTGAATTCTGGATCTTCCGCAACAGCTAGAAATAAAAGAGAAAATGCCTTTATTATTGCCAGAAAAATCACTTCTCTGTCGAAAAAGAAAAAGGATAAATATAATACAAGAATATTTTTTAGGAAGATAAAATTAAAAAAAAAACGCGGAACAGTATATGTATGTATATTAAAGAGATTAATATATTCTTTATATTTTAATCAGTTTAAATCAATTTCATTCGCTAAATACATGTATTATTATAGCACACCCTATTTATAAGTTTTAAGTGGATATGTGAAACATAAAGACATTAATTGCTATGTGAAACACTTAAATCTAATCCATACATAATTATGATTCTGCCTACTTGACCCTGCGCCAACCCACCAAAATTATGCTGTCTAGTTCAATGCACGTAAAACATTTCGCTAAAAATAAATTCAGTCCCAAGACGAATCGACGTATGTATACGACATCATTAATTTTATGGGACATTATGCGTTTTTCGCCAAATTACTTGTCTTTAGAGATCATCCTCTCGTTCTACCACACGACAAACGATCTAAATTGTCATGCGAGGAACTCGGGATAGGATATTTCCCTGCCACTTTTGAAGGATTTTCCAACGAATGCAGTCATGTTCTTTGAAGCAACTGAACACAAACATGAACAAGACTCAAGACATCCCCTCGGTGAGCGTCTCGCCTCGTTGTACGTGGTGTACAATAAATTCCGATTTGACAAGACAAAAAATCATTTTGTTTTATTTAAAAATAGTGTCAGTCTAAATTTATCACGTTTCGTTGAAGTAAGTGCATTTTATGCATTACCAGGTGATGATCGTGCCATCTGCATGCACATTATAATAGAAGAAGCGAGATATAATTATGTAGATGATACTAGTGAAAGTTGAGGGAATCGTAAAAAATGACGTGTTTAGTGAAAAGTCGGAGAAAAACACATAAAAACGATATTTTACAGAGTGATGGAAATACCAGGTGTTGATGTGGCATTTCAGCAGTAGGGAGATGATTGAACTTGTATTGTCTTTACATTAAAGAACAAACTGAAAAAATGTTTCATTTGATTCTCAGATTTAAGATCATTGAAGAGCTAAGCGGAAGAACACGGTAACTGACATTTTTGGAAAAATTGAGATTTTCCTACGGAAAAGCTTGTCATTCTTTTATCTACGAGTATACTGCTCAAAACAAAATAAAGGCCACTAATAATTTTCTGATTATTTTTCTGTGGAAAAAGAAAATCATAGCTTTGTTGGTCTAATTTAATTAAACAATATGTTTTTCTTATTAAAATTTTTAATTATGGAATGATTATCGCAAATTCCGATATATTTGTAATTGTTTTATAAAAACACCGGTTTTTTAAATTTGCAGGAAAATTTTTAATTTTATTAATCTGTATGCATTTCGAGTGGGGTTCCACCCATCTTCAGCAACACGATTGAAACAATCTGTTGTTTCATGTTTCAATCGTGTTGCTGAAGATGGGTGGAACGCCACTCGAAATGCATACAGATTAATAAAATTAAAAATTTTCCTGCAAATTTAAAAAACCGGTGTTTTTATAAAACAATTACAAATATGTTTTTCATTAAATATAATGAATTTTATTGAATTTAGACCGAAAGTTACACTTTTTTTAGCATTTTTTCGGACTGCTTACTTTTTTCGGTCATGTAATCGTAACAATAACAATTAACTTGTATGTCTAATCTGTAAAAAAATCGATTCTTTGTTGTTTTTTTTAGTCTGGAGTATGGTCTCGACTTTTCGATATGCAGTCTCGAAGCCTTTCAATAAGCCGATCGACGCTTTTTTTTATATCTCGTCCCAACACATCTTAAGCAATTGAATCAGCTGTTGCTGATTGTGTATATCCTCTTGAGCTGTCCGCACCCGGCGTTTTAATTGATCCCAAAGATGTTCTATCGTATTTAGGTTCGGACTGTTGGCAGGCCACTCCATTACCTCAACATTGGCCTCCTCGAAAACAGACATTGTCGCCCTGCAATATCCTGCATGAGGATAAAACCATCGTACGCCTGTTTTGAAAAAGGAATGATATGTCGCCTAGCAATCCTTTCAATATAACTTCCGGACGTAATTGTCCCGGTGTTTAGGATAACAAGGTCAGTTTTGCCTTATGCAAGCTAATTCCAGCCCAGATTATCACACTGGGACCGCCTAGCCTTGCCTCTTAATTTGATTAACACAATAAGGATACAAAAATGCTTCTCCGGTTCTCTGCCAGACTTACACGTCGGTCGTCACTAAACAAATTTACTTTGCACTCATCCGAGAAGAGCACCTTGTGCCATTGTTGCATGTCCCATTGGATATGTCGACGAGCAAATCTTAATCGATTCATACGATGCGTCCTAATCACGTCTCCATGACCGTTGTTGGTCTTCGTGCAAAAGATTTCTAATTGTTTGGGCGCTACCAATGATCCCGGTCGTCCTTAATAGCCTACTTTGTAGTCGACGAGCACGACCTTCCTCCAATATTTCTAAAGCTCTGGACGATGCATTTGAATTTAAATGGCGCGGAATTGCAGGCATTTTATATTTTACAGATTTTCCTTATCTTTAAAAGTGCAACAATTAATGTTGCAGTTTAAGAACTTGGCGAAAACTAATTCTAAATCAAAATGAGAAATAAACAAAACTTCCGAATGTATGACTCGTGACCCGAAAGAACTGTTTAACCCTTCTGTCGGCACCTACTACAATATGCATATTTTATACCCAATAGGTCTGGCTGGACCTACTGAGAATTTTTTTTTATTTTTTAGAAAAGGTGAAACTTTTATCGGTAGAATCATTCTATCAATTCCTTACTGCCATTTTTAAACAATAGAAGTATTAAAATCATTTTTGTAGATACACTAGCAACGTTTTCAAGTGGACATATTTTGAGGTGGTATTATTATAAACATGTTTTCCCTTATCTTCATCTCTTTTTGCTTCTCTATTTTCGTGGCATATATCTAGTAGAAAGTTTTTTCGCATTTTTCAATACCAATATCTTTGGGCAAATATTTGGCGCTTTGTTAGTAGATTTTACCTCGATGTTAGTCTGCAGATTTAGGGAAGTAGGTGGAAAGAAATAGGGAATTTTCAAGCACGAAAATCATTTCATTCTAAATTTTTCGTAAATTTCTCGATAAAATCTATTTAGAAAGACGTTCGTAAGTCTCTCAAACTTAGTCCTAACTATTACAAAGGAAAAAAAATGGTTTGAATTTCCTTGAATCAAATCTCAGGTGATTAGGTGATGTTATAAAACGTGATGAAATTAGGCATACCTATTTCCCGAGCTTCATGGTTTTCAAAGAAAAATCTCAGAAATTTTTATCGTTTATAGTACAAATTTAATTTTAATGACATTCTTACACAATAAGTAGGAGAATTTTAGGAGAATTTCATATTTTCACCTTTTACCTCAAGAGAAGAATGGGGGGAAAAACTGTAGGTCTGGCCAGACCTATTGGGTATCAAAAAGCACTATAAATTGAAAATCATCAAAAACATACTCAAAACTTCAACCGATTTTTTCGAAGTTTTGCAAAATTCTTCGAAACATATTATTCTAGGATATCATGAAATATGAAGTCGCTGCGATTTCATCTTCTATACTTTTATGACCAAAATATAGTGCCAAAGGTCTGGCCAGACCTTTGTGCCGACAGAAGGGTTAAGCCAGTTTCGTTAAAGCGAATCATAATATGATAACTCACATCACATTCAGGTACAGAATTGCATTTTTGAAATTGATTATCACAATAAAAATTCACCAAAAGACGTTATTAAAGTGAACGGACATTAGTGGCAGTATATATGAGTTGTGAGCAGTACCTATATGTATATCATCTTCAGCCGATATAGTGATTAATTTTGCGCCACCACATATTAGAAACTCAGTATTTTGTTCCTCTGAAGGATTTATAGGTATTTCGTCGCAAAATGTCTAAACTAAAATTGATATGCGTACTAAAACGGAAATATTTTGGTTTCAATTAAGCATTCTTAAAAAAAAAATAGTTTAATGCTGTGTAGAATTTGTTATTTGTTGTCACACATAACATGTTCTTCCACTCTACATATGAAAAAATCGGAATATCATTTATATGAAGCAACATACTACTGGACATCTGTTACTCCAGTATTTGAGGCGGTGCGCGGCAAAACTCGCTACTTCCATTTTTTTACGAAATTGAGTTATGAATTGCATTCGAAAGTATTGTTCCTGCTCTACACAGTAGTGAGCTCAGTTTTTATCAAAACACATTTCTTTCGAATTTTTGGAGGCTTTGAAATTTGCAGTTCGTTGCAAAACTTACTTCTTCCAGGTAATGGTACCCATCAAAACTCTTTCCTTCCATCCATTTTGATCAAAACTCTTTTGTTGCCATAGCGGACTCATCGAAACTGTCTCTTTCCAGTAAAAATGTGTATTACCAAAAATGGAAATTATTGCATTATCATTAATATTATTAGGTTAGGGCTTATTGCTTTCGTCCTTAGACACTTTCTTGGACCAAATTGGACTAAATACACCACCAACTTGGTAAAAAACCATGATGTTCCACCAGGACTCATCAAAACTCGTTCGTTCCAATTTATAATTCGAAATTGACGCCAAAATTATATTATTAAATATCACTTTTCTGTTTTACAAATCAATCTTAGTGCATTTAGCTTCCGTGTAATTGCAAAACAAACATGGTACAATAATTTTTCATCTTGCTAACCGTTTTTTTCGGTTTCTGAAAAATTTCGAAAAATGGAAAGAGCGAGTTTTGCCGCGCACCGCCTCATTTGCAAATATAAGTTCTTCCTAATATGCTAAAAGAATCAGTAGTTTAGTGAACGATTCTCAAACGGGAACTCCTAACACTTTAACACTGTTTTTAGGAATTAATACAATTAGAATTTTTCTTTTCTGCAATCCAGCCAGTTTATTATACATTTACATCCGACGTTTCGGTCTTAGACCATTATCAAGGATCTAATAAAAGGTTTTTTATCAAAAATACTGTGTTCTTACTTGTTGTTCTTTCAGGTGGTGGAAATTGGGCGATTTCAACCTATTGGGGTATATTCCGGATTGATTGGGACCGATACCCGGATTATCTAATTGTCCGGATTTCAAAAATGCACCGATAAAGACTCCAGACTCGTCTATAATATATCATTTATGCTAAAATTCTAACTAAATTTAATAAATTTAGCACCAGTAGATTCGATCAGAAAAACTTATAGTTTTCCCAGTTCTTATAAATTTAGTTTAATTTAAAAACTCTAATTTAATTTTGAACTTTACTGATAAATGGCCCTAAATCCGGATTATAATGCAAATAATCTGGATTTAAGAGTCCGGATTGGCCGGATTTTTCACTATTGGTTTCTAAACATAGTTTCAGTAAATGGGTGGGACCTTAGTCTTACTCATCCAGAAAATTTCTTTCATCGTTTCCGTAATAAAAAATAAATAACGCATTTCGCCGTCAACTATTTGTATTTGAAAAAGTTTCCACTCAATCCCAATGTAAACTGCAGTTTACATACTATTATTTTCCAAACCCATAATTTTTTTTCCTTTTTTCATTGGAAATGTATTTTTAGGCACAAATAAAGACGAAATAATTACAATATTATTTTTTTGCCCGAAGGAATTTAATTTGGGAATGAAAGGGTTAATAAAAGCAAATAGTCCCCTCTATTTTCAATTATTTCGTTTCCTGCTTTTTCTTCTACATTGGGACGGAAGGAAAAACGGACGGATACAAATCGATTTTAAAAGGTTTTTTGAAAAATATTTCTTTAAGGACCCTAAAAACAGTGTTGTATAAGTTATTGTTCGCTGGTTATCCATGAATTAATACAATTAGAATTTTTCTTTTCTGCAATCCAGCCAGTTTATTATACATTTACATCCGACGTTTCGGTCTTAGACCATTATCAAGGATCTAATAAAAGGTTTTTATCAAAAATACTGTGTTCTTACTTGTTGTTCTAAACTACGCAATGTCATTGACATAACGCTATATTTTTTTCACGGATGGTTTTTGCATCTCGAATTATGTAGGAGGGGTGCAATTCACCACTTGTCACAATGGGCGAAAACACCCTGACGGCCTTTATTCTAAATGCGTTCATAAAAATTGCAATCCATACGCATTAACTAAATGTTTACTATTCGAATGCTGTTATATGTAAGTTTTAGTGTATGTCACTCATTTTTATTCAATGGCCGTGTTTTTTAATAAGCTAACCTACACTATCCGGGGTAATTTTCATACAAACGCTAACCTGTGACTTTATTCAGGTTAGAAATTATATTGCGATCCAGATTTAATGAGCTTTCCAAAACTCGCCTAAATGTATGCAATCCCAATTATTTTCTAGTACGTTTTCCAATGACTAGCAAAAATTAAATTTTGAAATGAAAAGCTCTAAGGTATAGTTTACATGCAACACACAAGTGTGCGCAAAAAATATAGTTTTTGTTTGTAAATTCATGTTAAAAATGTTGTTCGTCGAATTCTTATTCTAACAAAATTATGATTCCTACATAAAAATATATTTTCATTAAAAAAAATTACATTTTACATACAAATTTAACCTGGATGCTACCCTCAATAGTTTTTTTTGCGCGTCTGGGTTAGCAAACCTGCCCCCGATGTAAAAAAAACACGGCCAATGTTAACCAAAACTTGGAAACTTGTTTTAAAGTTGATTACATCAACTGCAGTTTACAATGGGAATGAAAGGGTTAATAGTGAGCAGTGGCGTAGGGAATTTAGTGCTTGGTGTGATTTAATACTTTTGGCTTTTTCATTGGTTTGAGAATCCAGCCGCAATGCACTGAAAACAGCTAACCTACACTATACGGGGTACTTTCATACAAATGCTAACCCGTAGCCTTATTCAGGTTACCAGTTCAAACCCGAATAGCAGGCTATTCAGTTTTAATGAGCTTTTCAAAATTCGCCTAAATGTATGCAATCCCAATCACTTCTATCTAGTACGTTTTCCAATGACTATCTAAAATTAAATTTTAAAATGAAAAGCCTCCAAGGTATACTTTACATGTTGCATACAAGTGTTATTACGTACGCATTTCAACTCTAAAAAAAAACCTGTTATGTGGGCGCAGCCCTCTGGACGCTCGGTATTTTTTCTCGTATTCGCTAAAATGTCAGTGGACATGCTCATCCACTAACCTCTTGTGTGTAGAAATTTTGAGAACTACATAACAGGTGTAATTTATATGTAATTGGCAAAAAAAAAAAAAACAATTTTTTTAATAGAGAAGCCAGAGACATCGAATCTTGAACCACGGAAAATAAGAAACATTTGGGATGTGCGAATCAAATAACTAAATTAAATACACTGATATTTAACTTAATATCGAATTCACACTGTCGTCTAGAGGATTTAGTTTTATTTTAATTTATAGCTGTAACATAGTGTTCTCCAATTTAAAAAATTCAATATGTGCACACATTTTACTCTATGTCGTGCAATCTTTTTGTTTATTTATAAACCGCAATGATTCTCTTCGAGAAATACATACATCAAAAGTACATATTCCAGAATAAGATATGTTCTCTGCAAAGGCAACAATCAGAAGCTGCTATGTTGAAAATGTTTAGAATGGCAACAAGAGTCAAGAGTTGTTTCATTTGAAGTATCACTCACACGCTAGTCGCTTTTGGCGCCAAGAATTCAATACACATAACCACAAGCGCACCAAATGAATTACATTCTCTGGAAAATCTTGAATCCATAATATCGTTTAACATAGTCTTAAGTGGAAGCTTGTTTAGAATGCCATATGGGTTAATTTTAAAATACTCCAAAGAATAATCCATCACGGAAGCCTTGAAAGTTCTATAATGTTCATATTACTAATGGAACATCAAAAATGACGAACCCTCCTCTACAAGGCATCATTAGCTGTCATAATTAATGATTTGTTCTCTCACCTACAACACGAAGGACACGAGATGTTGCCCTGTATACAGAATGGAAACCGACTAAAGTCATAAACATAAAAAAGATTGACATCTTAAGTAGCCAGCAAATAAGAGATTACAGCACCGAATCAATTGAGGCGTCTATAATAATTTCTGATAGGAAGAATATTTTAGTCGGATTATGATTGACAGAACACAAGAATGAGAGAGCACTTGACAATTAAAAGCCATCTGGAGTAGTTTTTAGCGAAAGTGATGAAAAATCTATAAATTGATTTGGAATTTATAGGAAGTTCGAATTGATTCAAGATGATTTTGAAAGATATGTAGTAAAAAAACGATGTTATAAATATCGTAACAAAATCTTAAAGAAAGTCAGTGAAAGGAGCTGGCTCAAATCTTGTTGTGATCATTGTACACCGGATAAGGTTTTCCCTTTCCTCGACTCATTTTAAGGGCGTTAAGAAAATAAACTACATACGTTCACCTTTTCCTTGAATTTAATATGATATTTATTTCATATAATATTAATTTCTAAGACGGTAGTTTGGTTAAGCAGCACAAGGCAAGGTTTCCAAACTACTGTAGACGGATTCCGTATATGATTACTTTCGTATTCGGCATGTGAAAAACTATGATTTCACTGAGATAAGTTAAATGAGTTTTCATTTATGAGCACATTCAACACTCCTTATAGAGGGAATTTATGGTAGGGTGTTCGTCTCCAAATCATAGCGTCTCGGGATCGAATCCCAGGCAGGTAATTTCTTATGCAATTTAGAGCGTAAAAGAGGTTAATCAAATATAGAAGAGGTCAATATATTATGAGTGGTGAGCGTGGTGTACTCGCTTCTTTGCAGGCTTCGGGCGACGGCTGCTTGGGGTAGGGAACTTGCTCTAGAGCCGCTGGAGTGGCTGCGGCAGCCTCGAGGAAACGTACCTTAAGTGTGACAGCAAAGTGCAAGTAATGTGTTTCCTGCTATTTTGAAGGTAAAGGGGATCTAGTGCTAGGAGAGCACTAGAAAAATTCTAAAAAAATATCTAAGGTTTTAAATAAATAAATATTTTCTTTAAGAAGTAGAGTAGCTGAAAGTGGACACGTCAAAATTTATTTGTTTATGTTTCACAATTTTGCCACAACTTCACATTGCATTAAGAGCTAATGTGGGGATTAAGAATAGAGAACAATGATTAAAATAGTGAAAAAATAATTTATTTCAACAATATTAATTATAATATTCTCGTGAGACGCTTCAAGAGTGTCTATCGTCGTGTCCTCGCCACGGCTTTTTATACTGTTTGACGGGGTGCACATTCACACAACAACCCTTGGTACTTCATTTGTTGAACAGCTGTTGAGTTGCCATATGTCATGGCATTGCCAGGTCACTACACTAAGACCAAAGCAACGCCATCTAGCACCGCCGTCTAGATATTAAGGCCGCAATGTAGAATTTTAGACGTAAAATTAGCAGATAACATTGTCGTCATTATCCCAAGTAGTGACGTCATGGTGACCATATGACATTTAGCCAGTGGCTTGTTACTTTTTATTTATCTGTGAGGTTGTACGATGGCAGCACCGCTGTCGAAACGTTTTACGTACTTACTCGTTTTTTTCCTACAATATCCGTACTATCTATTCGCGATTACAAATAAACTGATTGGTATCCCTAAATGGGGAAATCTTTCACTCTATGACACATTTTCCATGCACTACATTTTGAGTATAAAAACTTCTGCACACTGTCAATTACCCACATAACCTGCCACTATCTTTTTAATTAATTGTTTGCCGTTCAACCAACACATTTTCTAAACGAAACTCGCGAAAAAAAGTACACTCGCCCGTCTGCTACTACCATGATCTGTCAAATGTGTGCCATTTTGCAATGTTTAGTATCACTGCCTTGTTCTTTCTGTTGATGACGTGGTTATGTTTGTTTCTGTTTTTTTTGCAGCCGTCAATAAATTGAATACGGATCCATGGCGTCATTATACAGCTGAGTTGCGGCCTTGATATATCTAGATGCAACGCCATCTAGATACGTCAAGGCCGCAACTCAGCTGTATGGTGACGGTATGGATCCTGCTTAAATTGTTCGTCGGACACGAGCAGACAACAACAATGTCATGAGAAGAAACAACAATGCAATACAATTTAATCCGCGGATTTGATGTTGAATGAATGATGATGAATGTCTCGCAACAGTTTTTTTTTTTTGGTGAAGAGAAAAACTTAATCTTAATTTCTGGTTTTAGTGCTAGGACTGCGTTTTTTACTTGTTCTAGCAGTCAGGACAGAGTTCAGATCTAATACAGATTCGAAATTGTGTATTGTAATTCATTTGATAATAATTAGACTAAATATATCAAGAGTCGACCGTATCGAAAAATGTGCTAAATTGCATGGAAATTAAAAATAATTCAGGAGATCTGTTTGTTTGTACATATAAACCATAAGCCCCCTGAAAAATCATTCATAAGGATGGGCGTTGGATGTCGAATTTGGTGGTCGTCTGCAGGAGCACATAGAAACGGAATGGAAATCAACTTCTTTATTTTCATCTTAGAGACACTTAGGGTGCCTAGTCGAAGCCCTATTATGCTCCCCACCAACAATTATTGCCATCCACTCAGTGGCGGCTCGTTGTGGTAAGTACTGGGGGTTCACAAGGAAATATAAAAATGTATTGATTACGGCAAGAATAGTGATGTAACTAACTATTTCATAGTTTGTATTAAAAAAATATTGTTTTTACACGACTATTTCCGACTTTCGTCAGCTGGAATGTTCGTTTTCACTCCTGCACAACACACAGGGAAAACAAAAGAGTTTTCCAAGCCGCACAGACATGGCGATTTTATTAAATTTTGGATTTTATTAAATTTTCATTCTGTCAAAATCGAAATCGGCCTGTGGATGAGCTCATTGGACAGAAGAAAAATCCATGGATTCCACATATGTATTTTCATAAATTTACGTGTTTTCCGCGTAAATTGTCTTTTTAAATCCACGCCGGAATTGTTATTGTTTTCTATTAGAAGATTTTTGAAATTTGCTTTAAAGAAATTGACCGTTGCAATTTCATTCATAGCGATTTCAACAGAACAGACGCATGCGAGCATGCGACACAATCTCTCCTCTTTTAGAATTTAGTTCATAAGCGCGGTGCAGATCGGCTTTGTGCACAAGCTCTAGTGTAAATTTTGCACTACCCGCTTGCTCCGGAAACCCCTAAAATATCTAAAATTGGTGCGTGTGCTCCTCTTCCCATAATGTGCACCCATTGTGATTCCAGGTTGTTGGTCGCAGTGTCGTGACCATGTCGTATGTGCAGTCAGCAGTCGGCAGTGTACATACATACATAGACTACAATTAACTGTTATAATGACGTTTTTAGAGATAAATTTTATTTTTCCATTTTAAGGTCTGGATAGACCTCGGGCGGAATGAAAATGAAATTTTTGTCCGCTGCGATTTTCTCAATGAAAATATATGCTTACTGTCGTGGAACATGTCGGAAATGATGGGGAATTCCATAAGCTATAATCCGAATATGGTTCCAACATTTTTCTCGGCTATTTTACACTGCTGGCCAAAATAATAGGTTACGCATTTTATTTTCCAAACATGGCTGGTTATCACATATTACTTTATTATTCCACAAAAATTCAATTAGTTTAGAACTTCAGCATACTTCATTGTTGCACCAAACAAAAATGAGTTTGAAAACTGAATGGAAACTTAAATTTTTTTAAATAAATAAGGAATAACACCAATTTTCGACTGGTCATAATAATAGGTGTGATTATAGAATTAAGTAATAAAATTTAATTTCATCCCTTATGATGACAGTTAATGTTAGTTTTGGTAGACCATAGTTAATACCCAGAATATCCGCCATTATTCTCCATGACCTTATCAATTCTTCTAGACATGGACGATACCAACTTCCGGCAAGTTTCTAGGAGAATATTGTATCAAACCTTTTTGATATTTTCCCACAATCGCTTTTTATTTTGGCAATCCACTTTTGACACTTGCCTTTTAAGCTCACTCCAAAGGTTTTCTATTGGATTCAGGTCGGGGGACTGACTTGGCCACTCCAAAACGTTAAAACTTTGCTCCTCGAACCAAGCTTTGACCAATCGTGATGAGTGCTTCGGATCGTTATCCTGCTGAAATGTCCACCAAAGGGGCATATTATCCTCAGCGTAAGGCAGCATAATAGTCTCCAGGAGATTCTTGTAGGCAAATCTGTCCATAATCCCATCGATTCGGTATATGGGACCGACACCTTGCCACGAAAAGCAGCCCCATACCATTATGTTGCCTCCGCCATGTTTCACAGTCTTTTTTGTGAACCGAATGTGAAATGCTTTTCCCTTAGGACGACGAACGTTTCTTCCTGCATCGTTACCAAATAAATTGATTTTTGTTTCATCGTTGAAAAGGATATTCCGCCATTTCTTTTCGTCTTGTGGACCGCACCATGTTTTATGAGCCAACGCAAATTTTTTCCTCTACTTCAAATTGACGGATCTAAGCGAGCAATCCTACCGGGCAAATTTGAGCTTGCCAATCGGCGTCGAACGGTTCGTGATGAAATGACATCCCCAATCTCGGTCGCAATTCTCCTTAATGATTTGAATGGGTCGCGTTTGGATAATGTAACGATTCGATGGTCGGTCACTGGTGAAGATTTTTTAGGTGCCCCAGGAGTTTCAAGAGTTTTTTCTGGTTTCAGGGCATTGGTTACGAAATTTTCGGACCGTCCCAAAGATGTGGCAATAAATTTGTAGCCTCTTCCTTCACCTCGGAGCTAACGAAAAAGCCTTCTCTCCTCTAGACTGCAGTGACGTCCTCGACCCATCTAATGTTATTTTTTTGTTTTTAAATTGCATTAGAGTATGTTTATAATACCTTCATTTGATTTATTTTTCTCAATATCTCACCTTTTACAACCGAATAATTCTTAAAATGGATATTTTGTATAAATGAATGCACACCTATTTTTTTGTCCAACTCAAATTGAAGATTGAACAAATGAAGGAGCCATTACCTATGACAACACACGCTTTCCGCGTGAAAATTCCTCGGTTTCATTCGAAACATCGTGCTACTAGATTTCCAAATTGATATTTTTCATAGTAAAGAATATTGTTGCTGTTTTTACTACTTTTTTCAAATTTTTTAGTTCACACCTATTATTTTGACCAGCAGGTATGTGTTATTTTTCGATTCCCCGGTCATTTCACCGTGGGTCTAATAGGATTAGTGCAGTCATATTAGCATTTCAAATAGAAAAAAATAGAGTAAGGCTAATTTTTGGCTAATTTTTGTTGTTTTTGAATCAGTGGGCTCCCAGGAATGTACAACTGATTTTGCTAAAAAAAATTTGGATCGGAAAGGTCCTAAAAAGGACAAAAAAGGATATTCTTCAATCCTTAAGCGGAGGTCGGCATGCGGGGTATCCTATCAAAGGGGACGTCGAGTACATTACATATCCGGTGTTTGTTTCCTGTTTCCAGGACCCTCAAAGAAATAAATCGAGCTTAAATGGAAAATTTTCGAGTTTCCCGTGTATCTTTCCAAAGCCATTACTACGAGAATAATTCAAGTTGTCCCTACTTTTATCACTTTTCAGAATCAATAATAGCTGGAGATTCTACCATTAAATTTGCTAAGAAAAAAGTTGATCGGAAAGCTCTGAAAAAGGACATAAAAGGACCATAATTCCACACCTTAGTCGAACGTGGGCATGTGGGGTGTCATATCAAAGAGGATGTCAAGTAAATTCCATATCCGGCATTTGTTACTTGTTCCAAGGACCTTAAAAGGACAAAATTGGGCTCAACTTAAAAATTTTGTTGTTTCCCGTATCTGTATCTTTCTAAATCCGTAATTTTCCATTTAAGCCCGACTTATTCCATTTAGTGTCCTTGAGACAGGAAACAAGAACCGGAGATGCAATGCACTCGACGTCCTCTTTGATATGACACCCCACATGCCCACGTTCGATCAAGGTGTGAAATTAGTGTCCTTTAATGTCCTTTTTCAGAGCTTTCCGATAATTTTTTTCTTAGCAAATTTAATGGTACAATCTTAACCTATTATAGATTCGGAAAAGTGAGAAACGTAGTGACAACTTGAATTATTCTCGTTGTTATGGCTTTGATAAGATACACGGAAAACACAATAATTCTCCATTTAATCTCGATTTATTCCGTTGAGGGTCCTTGAAGCAGGAAACAAACACTGGATATGTAATGTACTCGACGTCCCCTTTGATTTGATACCCCACATGCTGACCTACGGCCAAGGATTAAAGAGTATCATTTTTTGTCCTTTTTGGGTCCTTTCCGATCAAAATTTTTTTTAGCAAAATGAGTTTTAGATTCTTGGGAGCTCGTTGATTCAAAAACCACAAAAAATAGCCTTACTCTATTTTTTCCTATTTGGAGGCCTGAAATGGGATATTTTGACTGCACTAGATAGGATTTAGAAGTGAAAAAATGTGAAATGTGTTAGTTGTAAGGGAGGTACCCTCAGTTTTGATCGGATGGTAATAATTGTTGGTGGGGAGTATAACCCGTTTTTGGTTTTTTTTTCGGTTTTTTGCACAGCCGGTTAGACCGTCCGGTTTAAACCGTGCTCAAAGTACCGGTTTTCCAGTTAACCGAGTCTTTTCATTGATTTGCTTAGAATTGTAGTAAAAACACACTCATAATGCTGGTGGTATCGTATGCAAATTCAAATCAAAATGCACGCACAGGGTACGCCAGAGAAACTGACTTATTTGAAAAAAAAAACTTCCCAGAGGTGAGTTAGGCGGGTAGATGGGTGAGAGGGGCGCAACTGGAGGGGGAAAGCCCCAAGTTTATTTCCCATTCTAGTCGGTTGCCATCATGCTCTGGTCTAGAGATCAGCGGGCCTTCGCATTCGAGAGCTTCTTTTCTAACGGTCGCTCACAGCTCTTTCAGAGGCGATTTCCCATGGCCGGCACGCTCTCCAGATTTACTCCATTCTATTTTTTTATGGGGTTATTTAAAATTCCTGGCTTATATCGATCGACCACCGACCATAGGCCACCTAAAAAACAACATTCACGACGCCATTGCTAAAATACGGATTGATATGCTGCAAAGAGTGGAGACGAATTTCAAAAATCAACTTAATCAGTGTATGCACAAAGGGGGTCGCCATTTAATCGATGTCATTTTCAAGACTGTATGAAAATAAAAGTTGGGAGATTGTATTCTCGAATAGAAAGTATTAAAACACTAGCTATGAAGTACCTACGATACTTTTGTTTTTATTGACCATTCAAATAAGTAAGTTTCTCTGGCGCACCCTATAGCCATAAGGAAAGTGTTCGAAAATATGTTTACGGGCTGAAATTTGAAAAGACAATTTTGCATAGGGGACAAGTAATAGAATTGCTGACTGAAAAATCAAGAAAATACGAAAAATTGTATGGATTTTGAAAGAACTTTTTTTTTTCCGGATGGGCAAACAACCGTCCGGGTTAAAACCGGGAGGAAAAAAAAAAAAAACGGTTAACCGTTCTGAAAGTACCGGTTTTCGGACTAACCGTCCGGTTTTTGACATCCCTACTAGGTAGCCCACCAAATTCCATCTGTCTGGCTCAATTTGAAAAGAAGCTACAGGCATGCCTTCTTGAAAAATGTTAGGAGGAGTGAGGGGGGCTTCAATGGTTGGAACACTCCAATTTTACGCACAAATCAAATAAATTTTGCTATAATACTGTTGGGTCTAGGGTATAATTTTCTGAGAAAATCTGTAGAGTGTTATATAACAGTACAAAGGTAATTTTGTGTAGTTTGTTTCGTCCTGACGACATTTTAAGGTCAGATTCGTAGTTTTCCAGATATTTGCAAAAAAATGAATCTTCACCCCTTTCCCACCCCGTCTCCCCTTAACCCATTGCGCAAATTAGTGTAACTTTTTTCTGCGTATATTTGGCAGTATATTCAAAAATTTGGCATCAAACATTTATTTTTTTTATGTTTGGGTTTTGAGCTATCTATACTATACTATTAGCCCGAAAATAAAGCTTCAAAATGTCACTTCGGTTTCGTTAGTATGTATGTTCGTGGGTCACTATCTCATAAACTATATTCTTCGTGTCCGCATAGCTCTTTTTAACACATACGAAAAATTACCACGCCGATCATTCCCAGATCCCAGGTTTCCATAGTACTGTAGGATCGTGAGGAGGCAGGCAATAACTGAACGTGATTGACTGACCGAATGCATTTTCCTTCTTGTGTAAAAAAACTAAGCGATGGCCTTAGTATAGGTACATAATATGAAGTATAGTCTTTAATTCTTGTCCTTTTTTTCATTTAGCAATTCAACAAGTATATTTACATTGAAATCTCTTCTAACTCGATTTTCATTTATGTACCATAAAATTTACAAAGCCCTATCACAAGTTCATACCAGTCACAAGCTTTGAAACGTCCAATCTCTTCTCTACATTTCAACGGTAATTAGACTTAATTACGAGCAGCACGTCTTCACGAATATCCAATGCCCCACTGAATCCATTTGTCAACTTGAATTCTTCCTTTTCTTTTGTATTTCTCAATTGAGTGTTTTCTCCATTGCCCGAAGTTATGTTTTTTTCCCTGTTTTCTACTTATCAGAACCACATAACATACCTACGTTCAACATACATCGACATAACACGCGTACAAGTGGTATATATGAATTCTTCGCTGAAAAAGTCACCCTTACTCGCTTCCCTTTCAGGGTCACGTCGAGTCCCCTTGAGAAGTTCGATGATTTTTTAATGCAACACTTGTCACACATACTTCCCATCAAAAACCATGGTAGCACACATATCGTATAATCCTGTGGGGCTCGTTCCCTATATGTTTTGTATTGATAGCAGCAATAGTCTTTACCCACTCAAATGGATAAAGAAGGACAGATCCAACGGAATAACGACATGGCGACATAGCGCACACAACAAAAAAAGGACGTAGTGAATTCGATAATTGCATTTACAAAGGATTTCCACAAGGATAACTGCTCGACGTGACACCCTATGTCCAAAATACACTGTTATACACACATATGCTATTGGGAGAATCATCAAGTAGGAAAGAGTTTATATACTCCTATGGTATCCTGTGTGTACGATTGATATTGTATACACAGAGGCATACAAGGATACACCTTGCCGTAATCGTGTACGTATGCATGTTCATGCCATGCCAAACCCTTTCAACCTTCAATGCGGAACTTTGCATTTTGCATGAGACTTATTTTACCCGGAGGATATCCTATTGGGATAAGTAGTACAGATGTACTTCTATCCCTTTAGAAATATATTTTATTTTTCTCTGCGAATTTAACTTTTTCTTTTGAACGTACATATACGTACGGTGTATTGCGCTATTGCGAGTGGAGAGGAAATCATATTAAGAAACCGAATTATCTAAACATTCGCCATCTCCTTTTGAATCCCGCAGGATACGGTCTAATAAAAGTTATGTAAAACATATTTCGGATTATATACGATAGATTTAAGGTTTACGGGGTCATGATCGTTATGATGGGATTTCAGTACATATTATATGCACGGAACATTTTTATGGATTCGAATTATGATAAAATGATAGAATCGTCAAGATTGTTTGAAGAATTTATGGATGCAAAAGAGGGAGGCGATATGATAAATAATTCTGACCACTTTGCTCAATATATAAAGAATACGAAGTTCTACGGATATTCTTATCAATTATTTAAAATTATTTTCTAAACGAAACGGAGTTTCCATTTTCTAAAATATGGAACCAATAAAACTACTCACCTTCCGAAATCAAACATGCTCATTACCAGTTATCACCCTTCAAACGAGAGCGAATTAGTGACAAGTGTGAACAACTACTCCATTTGCAATTCCAAAAAGGACACTTGCCATCCTTTGCCATAATAACCATAATGAAGTCTAGTGTCGGTAAGTGTTTTGGTTTCTCAAGTGCAAATAAATAAAAATCACATCTGTCCAAAAAACTTCCCTCTATTCATATGCGCCGTGTCCCATAGATACAGCCACGAAAGTCCCACCGCTGTAGACAGCATTTCTCGCCACCAATGTCTGTGCCATTACCATTTTTTCCCATATGTGAACAAATAAGCACGTCCACTACAACGGTTCGTCAATTTCCCCTGAGGGAGTCTATACCGTATAAGGATAAGGGACACTTTGGACAGCAACTATTTGGATGGCACGACAATATGAGAGTGCCAAGAAAAAAGAGCATACAGTGGAGGACATAGTAAAGGCGACGAAGGATGAAATCAATTTGGACGGCAGATATCATCAAGTATGTCCTTATAAATGCTCTCAAATTGATCAACGAGCGCTATATGGCTATAACGATACACTAGACTATGTCCAGGATGCCGGTCCGTTATGGAGTCGTCCTCTGATTGACCGGACATATTGCACGGAAGATGTTTAATCCAGGATGAAATCAATTTCGCTAGGTCGTTAAGTGCTTAATTGGACTCATGCTTCGCAGTTGATTAGGTGCTATATACGCTTCCGTATACCGGAAGGAAATTGATTTTTCTTACGGACTATACATTCTTGAGTACAAGAAAATCCTGCTTCTGAGACTTGCCATACTGAGCTTGCAGCTAATATCAATAATCGTCTTTTTATGTCATTTTTGTTGTCTGCTACGATTAACTGACGTTGCTATTACGTGCTCTGTTTTACCAACAAAAATCTCAACCATCCATATTTCGTCCTGACACACCAACGATATCATTAATCATTTGGGACAGAATTTGAACTGAATTTGAAGCGATTAGTGATTATCCTGCAATACACGCACACAAGATTCGTCCCGAAGCGGTATTTTGGTTCAAGCATGTTAAACCATTGAAAAAAGAAAGAAGAATGAATACAACCTCCGACAATATCCTTTTCTCATTTTTTTTTTTTTTTGCTATTCGATGCGCTACAATAATTTGTTTGACAAATAAACCGAACCCAAGAAAAATGATGAAAACAACGAGAACCGGCTATCGCATATTTTATTCAAAAGCATGTTTGACGAGCATAGCGAAATTTGCAATTTTATTACACTGGGAACATACGTTCACGTACCACCGACATATATCCTGGGACGACGACGCGATGCGAAGACGATAGCAAACCGAGACCCCAACTCAGAGCGAAGGATGTATGACAAAAAGCTGTGAACCATCTCATCTTCATGTTCTAGACTAGAAGAAGATGGTTTATGATAGCGAAGTGAAGTATCTTGTGGGACGGGGGATCATGTGGCAAAACCGGGAGGAGGAAAGCGGATGGAATTCGAAAGAGTTTTGTGTACAATTTTCTTCTGATGATGGACATACACACACACTTTCAAGTCCACGGAACGCCCGAAGGGATTCATCTCTACAGAGACACATAAATTTTAGACATCATAAAGACGTGAAGTTTTATAGTTCTACCAGTGATTTCATGGCGACGGGGTTTGGTCTTTTATACGTAATTTTTTATATCGCCTTTGGTTAAAGTGTCAAGATGGTGAAAAGCGAATTAAGAAATGAATGGCTATTGAGTGTCACAATGGAAAATGTTTTACACATGAAACTCATTGACATTGTACACGAAATGTATAAATGCGGCTATGCGAGTATTATAGTAATTTTTGCATGAGTGGAGTTTGACTATGTTATTGGCTGAGATTCTTTCTGAGAGCGCTAAGCTAGTGAAGCCGAAATTTGCTGGCGTAAGATTCAGGCCAAGCCATATCCTTTTCGAATGCGAGAATAGAGCCACAGTGAAATTGCTCATGAAGCTAGCAGGTAGTATAGAATCATGGCCAGGAAGCGAACTTTTTCTTCCCGCGCACCACGGAGTCCAATGCGGAGGAAGCGCTCAAATACCTGGATAGCCAGAACGATGGGCTTCACATCGTGGACTGGAGGGTGCTTCGCGAAGCACGTGAGGGCGAAGGCATCGCAGCCACGCTCTCAGTAGACCCGGTCTTCTTTGCAGTAATCATCAGAGCCGAGAAACCTCCAGCCGCTGCTGAGAACTCAGCCGCATCGCAGAGCCCACTGACAACTCCCAGTGAGCAGGAGATTGTCGCAGCATCATGAGACGAGGAGCTCGAATGCACAGAGCATGATGACGTCCAATCTCCTCTCAGAAAACCTGATACATATGGAGACTGAATAAGGGGATTCAACCACACAACAGGGACACATCGAGCCCGTGGACGACTCCGATGAACCCGACGACAAACGATGGGTTCCTATCGCGGCCGGGTCTTCGCCCCGGAACCACCCATGCATTTTATGCATGTCCAAGAGCCGCACACCTCCTCGACACATACAGGAAACAAAAGTTGCATCACATCTTTTTTACACTATCGGAGCAACCCATGCCGGCCCAGTTGCTCCAAATTCTACTTATACGTGCCGGCATCGAAATAAATCCTGGTCCATGGATGTGCTGCGTCTGTGGTAAGAGGATTTATTCTAACGTACAATCCTCAGTGCAGTGCTCATGCTGTATGGAATGGTGCCATTTCAAAAATTGTTCTGGGCTCAACAATACTGATTTACGATCAACAACAACGATCAGCACCTTCATAGCACCAAATTGCAGAATCTGTGGCCAGCAGTCTTCATCGACCTCACAACAACCTACGAATCAGGGCCAACAATCATCACCTGTCACCCCCACAGTCTCTGTACACCACACAGCACCACGACACACTCTCACACCAGCACCACCACTGCAAGTTGCAAACTACTCCACCACAAAGATAGTTCAACTAAATTGTAATGGTCTACAACATAAAATTGTTGAGATCACTGACTTCATGGACAGACACCACATCCTAGTTGCTGCAATTCAAGAAACCAAACTAAATGCCGATTCATCGCTAAATTCTTACGGAGGCTTCAACATCATCCGACGCGATCGACCCACTGGCTCAGGAGGAGGTTTGGCTTTCTTGATACATAACTCGCTGCCATATTCACTAATCGATATCACTGCCGCCGATACCACAACAGAATTACAAGCGATATCAATCAGGTCGGGAAATGTTGATATAGATATTCTCAATATCTATATACCACCAGCATCAAGTTGTCCCACTGGTTTCCAGGCCAACATTTCCCCCCTACTCACCGGGCGATATTGCCTATTACTGGGCGATTTCAATGCTCACCATGATTTATGGCACTCAAACCTCAACAACGACACCAGAGGCAACGACATCGCAAACCAACTAGATGATTCCGATTTCTGTCCGTTGAATGACGACTCACCAACCCGCATAGCAGGATCATGCATAAGCTCGCCTGACATATCCATCGCCAGCTCTGGGCTCATAAACAGCATTACTTGGGAACCGTTCATAGCTTTCTCGTCAGACCATTTGCCTATTGTCCTCACGATTGATAAACCGTCTCAGTTTACGTACACTGAGAAGAAGACATATTCGAATTTCAGCAAAGCCGACTGGATTGGCTTCCAAACCTATACAAATGAAGCGTTTTCTGCCCTTCCAACCCCTACTGACGTACGTACTGCTGAAAAAAAACCTGAAACGGATTATCCAGAATGCAGCCAAAAGATACATTCTAGCGGGCCACATCCCAATCATGAGACCGCATTTCCCACCATCTGCTGCAGAATTGGCAAAAACGAGAGATGAACTCCGAACAGCAGACCCAAATGATCCTCGCATCGGCGATCTCAACAACATTATAACCCAGCAAGTCAACGACCACAGGAAACAATTATGGAATTCGCATTTAAAAACCTGCCACGTAAAATCCGGCGTAAACAACCTTTGGAGAACGGTACGTGCTCTATCAAACCCCACAAAAACCAAAGGTAAGGTAGCTATAAAATTCGGTGATAACACATACAACAACGACGACAAATGCGCTCACAAATTTAACAAACATTTCGTCGAACATCCCGAAAAAGATAAGCTCAAGCGCAAAATTACCAGAGCTATCCGAAACAGCACCACTGAGCAACACCTCCAGGTTACCTCAAACGAAGTCAAGCTTGCAATAAAAAATGCGAAAAACTCCAAAGCGTACGGACTAGACGGTATTGCCATGATTATGCTCAAACACATCGATTCTCCGGCCATTGAGTATATCACTGCTACGATGAAAAAAGGCCGTATCACCCCCATACCGAAGCCAGGCAAAGATCATACTCTAGCAGAATCATACCGTCCAATAACGCTACTGTCCCCGTGGCCAAAATACTTGAGGCACTAGTGTTGCCTAACCTCCTGGAGCACGTGCAGCTTGCCAATCATCAACACGGTTTCCGGAAAATGCATAGCACAACAACCGCTATAGACAGGATTAACTCCAACATATTCAATGGACTCAATCAGCCGAAACCCTGCAAGCGCACTAACCTCGTAGCTCTCGATTTGTCAAAAGCATTTGACACTGTTAACCACACAGTACTTTTGACAGATCTACGCAACACTACTCCTCCATATATCCACAAATGGATCGCGAATTATCTTGCCGGTCGTCAGTCCTGCCCCGAGTTTAGGAATGGGAAATCCAAACTCGGAAAAATTAAACAAGGCGTTCCACAGGGCGGAGTCTTATCTCCCACCCTCTTCAACCTTTACATGTCAGGACTGCCCACACCACCCACGGGACCCGAAATCATCTCTTATGCTGACGACTGTACCATCATGGCAACGACATTCCCGAAATGTGCGACCACATCAACGAATACCTGCTGACACTCAACGACTTCTTTGTGAGCAAAGGCTTGAAGCTCTCAGCACCAAAGCCCTCCGCCACCTTATTCACCAGCTTCAACCAGGAGTACAATATGCAACTCCCTATATTTATCGACACCAACGTCATCCCTACTATTCGGACTCCCAAGATCCTAGGTGTCACGGTAGACAACTCCGGCAAATTTAACACACACGCTGAGAACATCTGCTCTAAACTCAGGAGCAGAAACAAAATTCTTAAAGCTCTTGCCGGTAGTACTTGGGGCACCGACAAAGAAACACTTCTGACTACCTATAAAGCTATCGGTCGCCCCCTAGTCAACTATGCAGCACCGACGTGGTCAAATGGTATCTGCAACACAAATTGGGGCCACATACAAATCTGCTAGAAAACGGCACTTCGCACCATCACCGGCTGCGTTAAGATTTCCTCAGTGGATCATCTGCACCAGGAGACTAAGATGATGACTTTGAGAAACCACAACGAACTTCTTACTAAACAGTATCTAGTCGGATGTTATCGTACAAATCACCCGAACAATGAACTCATGGACAAAACACCACCGCCACGACGAATAAGACGCTCTATCAGGGACAAAGAGCGCGAAGTCCAGCGATACAAAAAGGTTCCCTTCGATAACTCCGACTACAAGGCGGCGATTGCAGACATACACACACAAGATGTTCGTAAAGCTACTCAAAGCCTCACAAATAATCGTGTACTTGGCACCAAACCTCCAGCCATATCTCCTGACGAAGAACAATTACCGAGAGCTACCCGCACCACCTTAGCTCAGCTCCGATCCGGTTGGTGCCCGCGACTAAATTCTTATTTATCGCGTATAAATAATGAAGTTGCTAACACCTGCCCAGCCTGCGGAACCAGTCCACACGATGTAGACCATATTTTCGATTGTCCAGCTGCTCCCACGCAACTTACACCACTTGCGTTATGGTTACAACCAATTGAAGCAGCTTTCTTTCTAAACCTTGACCTCGAGGATGGAATGCCCACCATCTTCGAATAAATATGATGCAACTAAACAAACGTTTCCTGTCTGGTGCCGCTAATACAACAACAACAACAACGACATACGGATCCCTGGGCGTGCTGCAGAGGCCAAATTGGACCACGTTATTACAGCATCGGATACGGTAGTGGCCAGGTTCGCCAGGGAGGGCCTAGGCTTAGCTCTCATTCAGAAGTCCTGGCAAGTACGCGGAGAAATAAAATGACTCAAGGTAAACGGGTCCTCAGTTCTCTATACAGGGTGGGCCAATTACAAGTTGACAGTGGCAGCTGTTTTTCGCGCGAAATCTTGATAGAAAGTCGCGGAACGAAATGAGTCGTTTTACGCTTGAGCAACGTTGGAAAATATTGAAAACTTATTTTCAAAGTGAGTGCTGTCTAGCCCAGAACCATGTTATCCGCTTTTTTTTTACTGAATTTGAAGACATGGATTTGGACGACCTCTGGTTCATGCAGGATGGCGCGCCATGCCACACAGCCCATGCCACAATCGATCTTTTACTCACCAAATTCCCAAATCGTGTTATCAGCCGTCTTGGCGATGTCAATTGGCCGCCTCGGAGCTGCGATTTGACCCCTTTGGACTTTTTTTTTTTTGTGGGGAACCGTGAAGCACCGATGTTATGCCAACAATCCAGAAACGATTCAAGCACTTAAGGCCAATATCATCCAAGCAATCCGTGAGCTACAGCCCGAAACCATCAACATTGTCTTGGAAAATTAGTGTGGCAGAATGCGCTACTGCGACACCAGCCGGGGCAGTCGCTTGAATGAAGTTGTATTCCATTATTAAAAGGAGCTTAATTACTTTCTAATAAAGCCATAAGACATGGAAACAAATTTAATTTTGTTCATTTTATTGCATTTTTAAAAACGAACTTGTAATTGGCCCACCCGTTAAGTTCGAGCAGACCTTGATCGTGTATTACTAATAAGAAACAGCATTAACTTTATATATCTTACAGAGTTGAGCAACAATCATCTGACTGCAGTCTGCATCACTCGAAATGATGACACCAACATGAAGCTCGCTTGTCAGACTCTCTTTACGAGAGAGGTTATCCACCAAATTCTGCGAAGGTGTTTAATGCACTAATACAGCTGCTAGACTCCATCGAGTTATGTGTAAAAAGGACAAGGTGCCTAAGCACTATAAAGCACCCTGATGGGCGCCACACGACTGACGCCTCGGCGACGGGCGAGCTACTCTCTCTCTCTGTACCGTAACCCCTTGTGAGGCATGGTGCGTTCACTCAGCCGTTTATAGGCTACTTCGACTGAACGTTACATTGCATATAGAGGAGAGTATATAATGTTGCAAGCACTATATATTTCCTGGACCACGCCGAGATTCGATCTCCGGACCTCTAGATTACTAGCATCGTACAGTGCGACTCAACCAAGTGAGCCACAGAGCATGATACTACTACTACTTAGCACCAAATTTCCGGTATGCCACATACTGAGAAATGAGGGTCCTTCAAATGAAGGTCTGTATAGAGCTAACTCTTCAGATTGGAGAATAGCAAGGAAAATCTTTACTCAAGATAAAATAAGATGGGCCATAGAATCGTTTGAACCATTTAAAACACACATCTTATATGAATACGTCCCAATATCTAATTTAAAGCTTCGAAAAAGTCCGATTTGGTTTACACCTCAGATTCGAAACTTGATTCTAAAAAAGAAGCCACTTCACACTCGTTTGAAACGTTATGGACACCAATCCGACCGCATAATGTTCCGCTGCCTTAGATCCAGGATCAAATGGCTAATCTCACTTACTCGGTCTGTATATATTGTAAGACTGTTGAGGACAGTCTGAGGAACAATGAGAGTAAAATATTTTGGTCCTATGTAAAAAACTTGAGATCTTCTTCAAATCAGCCTTCCATTCTCACCTTCAACAATATCAGCGCAGATAACCCTTCTGAAATGTGTGAGCTTTTTGCCACATTTTTTGCCAGTACTTTTAAAACATCTACATTAACTTGTCCTTCTGTTGTACCTCAAGGAATGGTCAATTTACATTTACCACCTCTCATTTTACCATCCTATGTTGAATTACTTATATCTTCTTTTAAATCTAATTCTTCTTCTGGACCTGATGGAATCCCAAATTCGTTTTTAAAAGAAACACAATTTTCCATATCTAAACCTCTCGCCATTTTATTTAGTAAAAGCCTACATGAAGGTGTTTTCCCAACTCAGTGGAAATCGTCGTATGTGGCTCCCATACCGAAAAAGGGCGATCCTAATTCTGTGTCTAACTATAGGCCTATCTCTCTTCTGTCATCCTTTTCGAAACTTCTTGAAAAGATTGTTTATAAGTTTATTCATGAACATTTTAGTTATCTTATTAAGGATCAACAACATGGATTCTCCAAAAACAAATCCGTTGTCACCAACTTAGTTGAACATGTTAATTTTGTTTTCCTTGTTTTTAATTCACTAGTTATTATTGGTTATGATTTTCCTTTTTCCTTTTATTCACACAAACTAGCTTTTTTTGATTGTTAAATTTTGTTTTTATTATTGGTATTTTACGACGTTTCGCCCTAACCAGGCATCTTCAGGTCTAAAAATATACAAAATCAGTATTTACGCTACATTAATTTCAATTGTTACCTATTCTCAATGTAAAATTATATTTTTCCTTCTCTCCGACATTTAGTTAGATCGCGCCATGTTTTGACATTTACATTTGTGTTACAATATTGAACTACTACTTATGTTTGTACGATTTACTTTTCTATTACATCCATTTTTGAAAACTTGTATTTGGTGTTGCAAGATGGGTAATGAACAATTCGAACTATTTTTCAAGATATATAAGAAGTTTTTAAAATATGACTAAAACGGATTTGAAACTTTAAAATTTATTAAAAATTAAAAGAATTTTAAATTAATTATTATCAAACTATTTTTAAAAAATTTTTATATGGTAATTAAGTTATGTATCTTTTTATGATTTTTTCATATTTTTGTGTTCTATTTTCCAATTCCGTTTTAGAGTTTAATGATCCTTCATAATATTTATTAATATAAATAGCTTCTTTTATACGTAATTTAATTTTATTGTTTTCCCTATCTATTATTTTGGTATTAAGAAAGTCCATTTCATGCCCGTCTATCATCTGATGTCTTACCAGGTTCGTGTGTTGATTACTTATCATTCTATTTTTACTCTGATGTTCTTTGAGCCGTGTTTGTAGGTATCTTGTCGTAGATCCGTAATATGCTGTATGTTTTTGATCATCTGTGCATGTTTTGCATGGAATCGCATATACCACATCCTTTTTCTTAACTTTTTCAATCTTGTCTTTCTTATTTGTATATATTATATCTTTGAGTTTGTTAGTGGGTTTTAATGTGGTTATTAGTTTTATTTCTTGATTATTGTTGTTAGAATTGTTTTTAATATTATTAGGGAATACTTTAGCTATTTTATTAGATACTCCTGGGATATATGGAATCGATTGATATATTTTCCTAGCATTATTAGCGTTTGGTAAGTTTCTTATATTAGTTATTTTATATTTGGTTTTCTTAATTAATTTATCTATTAGTTGTATGGGGTAAGCATTTCTTTCAAGTACTCTTCTAATTTCGTTAATATGTTTTGTCCATAACCTTTTTTCTGTTAGTTTTAGGCGTCTATAAATGTAATTAGACACTACATTTTGTTTTATATGGTTAGGATGGTGTGATTTGTAATTTAACACTTTCCCGGACACAACGTCTATAGACGTCCAATTTTGAGCATTTGACCATACAAATCGTGTCAAATTTTGGCGTTGTGTCCGGCAATGAGTTAATATATTTTCACTAGAAGTGGGTTTTTTATACCATTCAGTTTTGATTAAGTTATTATTCCTATTTATTGTTACATCTAAATAGTTAATTTTAAAATTTTGTTCTCTTTCTATTGTGAATTTTAAGTCCTCATGTATTGAATTTATCTCATTTAATATTAATTGTATGGAATCTTTTTTCGTTATTACAATTATGTCGTCTACATATATTTTTATAAATAGAATGTCATTTTTAAATTTATCGTGAATTTTCTTTAAGATTTCTGACATATAAATGTCAGCTGCTATCACACTAAGTGCTCCTCCCATTGTAAGTCCTTTCACTTTAACTGTATTATTGTTATACACAAAATAATTATTATCTAGGCAGAATTTAGTCATATTTATTAATGTTGTTTTTGGAATGGTGGTTGTAATATTATCAGTCTTACTATTTATTATATCTAAAACTTCTCTTATTGGGATATTAGAAAACATGTCTTTGACATCCAAGGAAATTAGTTCATAATCTTCCGTTATATTTATGTACTTAAGTTGTTCCACAAGCTGGAATGAGTTTTTAATATTATAACCATATGGGTTACCAAGTTGGTTTATATATTGTTGTAAGAACTTGGCTAGATTCTCCGTAGGTGAATTTATGCAGCTAACTATCGGTCGAAGTGGTACTCCTTCTTTATGGAGCTTCGGTCTGCCTTGTATTCTTGGTGGGTATGTACTAGTATTTAATATTTTATTTTTAGTCTTCAAATCAATTATTTTCCGATAATAAAGTTGTTTAATATAATCATTAGCTTTATTTTGTAAGGTTGTTGTGGGATCTTTTTCTATTATTGTGAAATTTTCATTACTCTCAATTAAACATTGCATTTTTGATTCATATTGGTCTTCTGTCATAAGAACCGTTTTGTTGCCTTTGTCGCTTACAAGTACTATTATATGGGAGTTATTTTTAAAAAATCTTTTTGCTTCTTTTATTAGGTCATTTATGTGTGTTTTATGTTGTTGGTTATGTTTTATGTTATTGTATAATATTCTAGTTATTTTTTCACGAGCGTTGTTAACCTCATCTTCTTAAGAATAGAAATTAAGAACACAATCAATAAAATAAATAGATACGAAAAACTGAATAATACTAAAAAAGACAAAATTAAAACATTGTTCAATGTAAATGAATTTAAAAATATACTAATAGAATTTAAAAAACAAATTAGTGTAAAAAATGAAACAATTAAAAGAAGGATGAAAAATAAATTTGAAAAGATGCTAAATAACAATAAATATTACATGGAATTTAATAAGGACAGTGTAAGAACTAAAGTAGTAAACTTAACCAACGTAGATATTCCGGAAGATATAACTAACCTACTAAGTTTAGGCCCTAATTTTAATAATGTAGATATCCACAACAATAAAAGAACGATGATACAGTTAATTACAGACATTGAATACAATCTTAATAAACTAAATGA